>JBAMCJ010000601.1:0-1200000 GCA_037075205.1 Drosophila prostipennis
AACAAAAATATGATTGAATATGAATATAAAAAATAAAAATATGAAACAATGATCGATTTGATGTTATATGGTATAAATTTTGACTTGATATGTAGCATATAAATTCAATATGCTCGAAATGTAAACATGTTCTAAGTTGGCCATTTTTGAATTCAATGGTATCTCTCTTCCACTATCTCTATTATCAAGTGTAGTTACCTTTTAAAAATTGTTTAAAAAACTTAGACTTTGAACATAAAATACATTGAAGTAAAATACAAAAAGAATTACAATAAAATACAAAAAATAAAGACAGCGAGATAAATATACAAAAGTTTATTATTTTAATGAGGGTTGTGTCACAGGAAGGACTTCAAAAATCATTTTTATTTAAAATTGGTATTTGTTTCCTCGTGTTGATGACTCTTTTTCTCCATATGTGTGTTTTCATGGCTTTGACGTTCAGCACTTGCCGTTTTGATGTCGTTGTTGTTGGTCTCGAACACACTCCTACAATTTTCACATACATCTTGAGCCAGGACAAAACAAGTTGTTGATCACATAAAGCTGACTCTTCAGTCGAGAACAGAGCACGGAAAACAGAGACCTGAGAGCTAAGAGCTGAGCCAAGAGCCTCGACCCGAACCGAAACTGAACAGGCGTCACTTCTTGTTTTTGTGCCGGGGGTTCAAAGGTAAAGCAAATGGGCACGACATGCAACCCGGGGGCGGGGACCGGGGCCTGGCTAGGGGTTTTGCGTTGTGCAGGCACCGTGAAAATATATCATAGTCGAAAACATATGTACGTACTAACCGCACGCAGTGTATATGGCTTTGCCATCCAAATGACTCAGTTGCGCAAAGTAAAAAAACGAGAAATGGGAAAATGGGAGGTGGCTAAATAAAGCTTCAACCAAATTAGCATCTCTGAAAGTTTGATTAACTTTCTACTTTTTGCCCTATCTCCCGCACAAACATCATTAAATCTTATCTAAATACAATTAAAATTAAATCGCTGACCACTTGTCCGCGGCGCCATAAAAAAAGTTCTGCAAAGTTGGCAAAAGTTGCGCAATGTCGTAAAAAAGTCGTAAAAAGTCAGTAAGGGAAATGCGAAAAAATAATTGCATAATTAGTAGACTTGGCGAACAAGTTGTGACAGCAGAAACCACATGACGACCCAAATTGCATCTATTTGAAAATGACTGCAGTTTCCCCCAATAACCCTCGAGCCGCAGGCATTACCTTTGACCTGACTGCTGTCAAATCGGGTTTAATCACTGAAGTTTGCAGCCGCAAAACTTTTGTCTTTCGCCTCGGTAATTCGCACTTGTCAAAGGCGAGTTGCTATGACAGGCCTTTTTTCGAGGGGAATGGTTCGTTGCGAAGGGAAATGGTCTATATACGGAATGAATACCCTTAAAGCCGACTATTTCTTGGCCAACTTTTATTTATTAGTGTTTATCTCTGAACTAAGCCATTGAAGCCATTATTATCAAGTTCCTCTTACACTGGAAAATCGATTGATCATTTTTACAAAACATATTAAGCAAATTAGAAATCGTGGTCGAAAATATTATTCATATTTGATTTAAATATTTTATGTAATAAAATCATCATCAAAATATTTAAACAAAGTATTATTTTTAATAATAATATTTAAAGTTATTAAAAACCGGAAGAGATGAAAAAGAATGCGAAGTACATTTAAAAGGAATATTTTAAGCAACTTTTAAGTAGATAGAAAAAACAAAAATTATTAGAAAAACTACAAAGTTTTTCCTAGTGTGTTTAAAAACTTTCATTTAGCGTCTGAGGGCAATGTAGCGAAATCCTTTAGCGAACTTCCATTCCAGCGGGCGCCACGCCCTCCTGTTGGCAGCATTCGAACCAAAACTTTCGCAGTTGCCCAACTGAACGCGCAAGTTGTAGTTTAACACAGTTGCGCCATTTCCGCTTCCGCCGGAAGGGATGCAACCCGACAGCCCGAGTGCCGCAGAAAGCGTTTGACGCAGACCAACCTCCGAGTTTTTCTATTTGATTTTCTAATTATTTTACTCATGAGAATTAATGGCGTGACCACGGGGGCAACAGGTAAAGCAAACAGGAGGAGCACAGGGTGTACGTGTATTTACGTTTTCGCCGTTATGGCTACGACGGGCCATAAATAAATTAATAGAAAGGTGAGGAGAGACGGTTGGGTGCATGCTCATTAGGAGACATTAATTCGTTTTAATTATTGAGCACACGCCCCGTTGAACGCCGGCATAATTATTTATGTTGACATCTCCGCAGCATTCGGGAAAATAGCATGTACTCCTGATGTCAACTTCCCTGAATTTGTTTGCTAATTAGCCATTTTCCGGGACTGCCTGTGACTGAAACGTCAACCACTGCTCCTCACTGCTCATTAGTTGCAATCTCATTAACCTTAGTGCAGGAGCAGCATGTGAAAATGAATTAATAAATAGCCTGTCTGCAGAATTTGCATTTTCAACTTGGAATTATTTTGGGGGTAATTAATTATCAACAAGCATTAAAATGCAATTAGTCAAGTGGAATACGGTTCAAAACAAGAGTCAGCTATTTTCAGGTTTACTGCTGTTCTCTGAAGAAACTTAAAAGTTCTCAAAACAAATACTTAGTTTCTGCTTTACTTATTTATTTTCCCCCCCTTTTTAGAACCGAGAAAACTGCTGAAAGGACTGGTCATAACACTGAAACTAAATAGAGGTACTTTGGGGGCTGGGATTTCAGCAGACACGTTTATTAATTGCCCTATTTTGCCATTAAACAAAGGTCAGGCCGAAAATCCAGCAGACTGTAGCCAAAAATTAGTCAGCAACTGCCTGGGGCGAGCGGAGGAGCCGAAAACCACATTCAGGCTGTGGCATTCATCACGGCTACGTGACCGAGACTCCATCGCCTCAGGTCCCAAAACTATCATTAAAAGCCGACAGACCCCAAGGAATTAAACTGACAGAGACTTTGGCAATTAACACTGCCCGTTGCCATTTTTCTAATACGCTCAAGGGGTGACAGGAGGTCAGAAATGAATGAACATTAAATTACAAATTGTCAGCAAGTCGGGCTAGGAAATTGAATATCCTGTGACTGCTGGACCCCGGGAAATGGCATTCGGCACACACACCTGCCAGCTCGAATTTCGGGCTGCTATTCTCGTTCATCCCCTTGTCAATCCTTTTGCCTCTTATCTGCCAACAACCTGCCGGCAGTCTGTGATTTTTGCATAATTTTGCAATTACACCTAAACACTGCTAATTGCCTTAGCCTGCCGGCAAAGTTTATCAGGACACCTGGGCCGCACACACGGCGTATGTGTAATAATTGGTTCGAATTACCCTGCCACTCGACGCATGTTTTTCGAGTGAATAAATCCAAAAATCAGGGACGCAGGTTAATGCGAAAAGCTTTAATATTTTCAGCTTGCAAACTTGTTTAAAAATAAGACAGCACAGAGGAGAGATCCCCTGCCATCTCGCCCCAATTAAAATACTCCAACTTCAGGCTCGTTCGTCAAACTTTTCCTATTTCAGGCCTTAAAATGAATTGCTGTGCCAATTTTCAACAACTTGTAATTAAGGTAAAGAAAAATCTAGCTAAGTACAAACTTTGTCCAACTTTTTTGTACTCTGATTTATTTTCCCGTGTCCGGCAGAAATTTACTTTTCCCTCAAAAATTATTTAGAAGTTGCATTAATTAATATTTGTTTTGTCCTTTTTTTGTTGCTGCCAAGCCGAAAGCAGAAGCAACCAAAAATCTACAACCCAAAAAAAGGAAGGTTTACCAAAGGTCTGGCCTGCTCAGACTTTGTGTTTATATTTTGATAATGAAATTAGTTTCGGCTCTCCGTTAGATTTATCTTTTAGCCCGGCGAGACGTCTCCAGATTTATTAAGCGACGGCAGCAGCAACTTAATTAATTAGAGGTCAAAGCAAGTGGCTTACACTAAATAAGCAATAAGTTGTTAGGACTCATTTTCTGACTGTTTGTTTTTCATATTTGGTGGGTTAGGGGATGTTAGACTTTTAATTTGCTGTGACATTCTGTGACAAGGTAATTTTTAACCTGTTTTCTTATTATTTCTATGTATTATGTTTGTACATTTTTTGAAATCTTATTATTTGAGTAGATTTACATTTATAACTTTGTTTTTTATTTCTTAACTTTTAAACACAATCACTTTAAAGTATTCGCAGTTTTAGATGAACAAATATTTGAAAAAATTTTGGTATTTTTAATTTTTTGTTTTTCTAGTCTTTTTAAAGATCCATTGGTTGGTTATTATAATTTATTTGTCACATATTCACGGCGCTTGACACGTGCTTTATTTCCGACGCTAGTTAATAGTTTTCCGTGCGATAAGGATGTGAAAGTCAGTGCTGATTAGCTACCGCGAACGTCTGTATTGTTGGAGGACCGGCGTGCAACTGAAAATCCACTGATATCAGGCAGGACCACAGGAGCCGTGATCTAAAATCAGAACACGAGAGGGGTGTGTGCTAAAACCGTAGGACAGTCCGTTCGACTTCGTGTCTTCACTCGGCTCGTTTCGTACTCGCGTCCCTTGGAGGCCACTGGGTTAGTAGAATTTATGAATGGAACAAACACTTGTTAGCATGCGCCTGGGGAAGTCTTCGCTGTCCTATCGGTTAACTGGCATACAGCCCTACGCGGAGGGGTAAAAGGACAGGCGGTCCTGCCCTGCGGCTTTCATACAGTCCAAAATCGTCCTGCCCCCTGAACAATATATTCTGACTGTTCGTCGTTTATGGCCGACAACTATTGCCTTTTCATGGAATCGCTGCTTTTTCCGTTGTTTGCGTTTCGCGCTGTTGTGGTGGTGGCTTAGTAAAATTCCGGAAAATTGATTCCGGTGCAAGCGAGTGGGCATTGCTTAAAATAATAATTGTGATTGCAGAACAAGACCTAAAAATAAGAGGATCGCTCGGGTTTTTTCAAAAAGCTGGGATTTCCTTTCCGCGAACAATATTTTATGAAAGCGAAGTCTTAACTTTTTTATTTACATAACATAAGCTTTAACTCATCTGCATTTTGTAACAAATTTGAGATATTTTTTTTGTTTTAATAAAAATAAAAGAAAACTCAATTTAAAATTTTTTTACAAGAGATTGGTTTATATTTTTTGTTAGAAATGAAAATACGTAATCCTATTTCTGGAAAAATCAATTTTTTTTTCATATTTATTATATTTTGTGAAGATTTCTGGTTAACTGTTTTCGAACACATTTTGAATTTTATCTTTGATTGCACAACTAGGTGTATAAAGTTCGCTATGTCATTTCCATTCTTAAGGATTATTTAAAATGGTCTCAAGAAAGACAAGTCCTGGTACCAAAACAGGCTAATTCACAAAACACGAATTTACTGGACACACAATGTAGCCATCGGGATTTACCTGCCGCAGGACAATTGGAAAAATACCGTCGGCTGGAGAGCCAAAGATTTGTAACCTCAAACAGCTTAAGTTGGTCTATGAATAGACCATCTAAAATGGAAATGGAACTCTGCAAGCTGAAAGCTGAAAGAAACCACTCGAAAAGCATTGCATCCAACAATACCTGGTCATTGTTGCTCCGAGTATCTCCACCCAAAAGGCAGAGAGAAGTTACAAAAATAGGCAATCAAGATTGCGGTACACAGAGGAGCTGGAATCGGCCAGGACAACACGGAAAAGCAGTGTCCACTGGGTGGCTGTCATTCCCAAAGGAACATAGAAATGAAAATCTCAAAACTAGGAAAACCTCAACGATTTGTGCCTCCGAAAATATTATGCTTAGAAGCCCACAAACACACCAATTATCCTCATCAGAAATCGAGTGAAAAATCAAGCAAAGTGGGAATGAATATAATGCCCTGCTTAGCCAGCTTAAGGGCACACAAATTAAACAGACACAAGAAACTAGACAAAGCACGCCAGAAATCCTGGTTAAAAGTCAAAACACACAGGCACGCACAAAGTCGCATATGTGCGAAAGTCTTAAGGAAGTCGGAAAAGGCAGGAAAAACGCCGACAAAAACGAGGCAAGACAAAGGAGGAAAAAACGCCGAAATAGGCAGTGGAAAAACTTTTAGCCAAACAGGCAGGCTGCCGCCTGTCAACCGAAGGCAGAAGGCAAAAAGCTCCGGTTTCACAGGAAACTGAGGAATCCTGGCTGGCATAGAAAGGATAATGCGCGGCATGCGGAACGCATAAGCGGCAAATTCCATTAAGTGGCAACAACAGAGCCCCCGGATTGGGGGCATCCCATCGAATTAAAACGATATGTGCAAAAAGGGAACCCTGCGTCCAGGGTTGACACAGCGCTTCATGGGAGATAAATTTTGTTATGCCTCCTTTGACGAGGATGCGTGTCCCCCCGCCCTGCGGATATGATATAAAAGTGCGTGCCATGGCGGGGTTGGTGAAAGTAAAAATTCAATTTACAAGTAACTGGGTCACTCCGGCACTGATTCGGCTCGACATTCTCCGGGATGGGATGATGACCACTGTGGCAGCGTGGGTCGTAAAGAATCTTTAGGATGGCATAAACAATTTATATGTTGAGTGCCCTTCAAATGGTTTAATGTCCCGAGGCAAAGATGACGGCTAGGATTGGTTATCGTAGAGGCCGAAATAGAAGTGATATGCATTTTATAGGTTTTCAGGATATGCTTTTATGATTTTCTAGGAGTGTCCCAAAGAAGTCCCAAAACTCAAACCAAACAGTTTCATTCTTAGCCAGGACACAGCCCATGCGAAAGTTTAGCCACTGTTATACGGTCAGGACTAACATAGTTTCCACAGCCATGTTTAATAACAGAAGCTTACAAAATGAAACCCACAATTGATTCTCAGAAGCCATCGGACTATCTGTTAAATGCCTGAATACACAATTGAGAAATTCAAAAAATGATTTTACAAGCAATTTTCAATGGTTAAAAGATTTTTTTTTAATTTGTTAGGCTTAGCAAAATTGTGAATTTGACTGTTAACGGAAGTTCAAGCTGTTATTGGAGACATGTAAATAAATTAGTTATTGTAGATTCTAAGCCCGGTCAACCAAATAATTCCCACAAAATCAATATCGGTACGAAAAATTAAGCAGAACAAATTTTTGGAAATATTATTAGAATAGGCTCATCTCCAAAGTTCTCAAAGTTAATGCAATTCGATTACAATTTGTAAATTTCCAATTTCCAGAACAAAATATATGTACCGTTTTATAAAAATAAAATAAAAAACGGGATTTCAACTGTTTTGTGTTTTTGTGCCAGAAAACTGTTTGTTAAACAGACAAGATCCATTTCAGTAAATGTGCAATTCAATATTAGGAGCAGGAGCCGACCCGCCCGGCAAACAATAGTGACTCCATTTTCCTGTGCTGCTGTTCAACAATTGAATACTGTTGAACTTAAACAGGGAATTTGCGTGCATGTTGGCAAACGATTTGCATACAAACAAAAAATAACATCGATTCAATCGCTTTTTCGGCAAAGTTGAAAGGAGCTCACAATGGCGGTTTTCAATACTTGTTAAAGGTAATAATGCTAATGACAAGGTCTTGTAGCTGAAATACAGCACGATTTCAATTTGTGGGAGGATTATTGGTTTGCGTTTTTTGCATTTTCCTGGAAAAGGCTTTAATGTGAATTCAACAACACCACGAGGGTCTTTTATAAATCATAAGCAGTTAAAGTCAAAGGGAAGCCCACAAAATATTGATTTACCGTAGAGATCTTACTCAACATGTATAAAATAAATAAATACATATTTAAATAAATGTATATATACATATATATGGCTTCTGAGTTTTTCATTTGCTTTTCACACTCGTTCATTTCAGACCCTTTTATCTGCTTTTTGTAAATATTCTTTTCCATTTATATTCCATCTCTCAGTTTTTTTGTGGTTTAAAGTTTTTAAAAATCTGGCAACGGCAGTCCACGTAGTGACGAAGCGCACAAGGAGAGTGTCCTATATACAGGAAGCAATGAAAATCTTCTGTGATGGTCGTATCGAAATGAGTAATAGTATTACTGTAATACACCAATCGAAAGGTATCGCAAAAACTTAAAGGATTGCATACCAAGATCTTAAGAAAATCAATTAGCTTGGGGGAGAGAGCGGTGAAAGTAAAAAAGTGAAAATTTAGAAATTTGGAGCTGTTGGGGCGGGTGGAGATAAATGTCCCCTCGCATTATTTTAGTTGTGTTCCTATTGAAAATACCCGTCGAATGAGGGGTAATATGATAAAATCCTATGCTCCGTTCAAGTTATCCCGAATACAAGATTTTCTTCTTCTTCCCAAAATGAAAATTTAATTATGTTTGTCAGTTTGTTGCTTTAAAGTTTTGCTTTAAAGTTTTGCAAATTTTATATAGTGTTAATCAAATCGATTTAAGAAACTTAAGTTTTACCACTTTTGGAAAATCTAGCTAGTTTAGCGGGAAAACGGCTATAAATAGCGAAATTTTGGAAGGCCGTAACTTCTGTACTACTAAGGGTACAGACTTGCACAAATACTATAAACGCCCTCTGAACGTAATTTGTCTAAATACATAATTTTAAAAATTATGGTTTTTTTTTTAATTTCTCAAAAACGGCTCTAATGATTTTCTTTAAAACTTTAATCTGTATAGCCCTGAGACTCCGCAATTCATTCGGCAAGCTGCAATAGAAAATGCCTGTGAAGGGAAAAAGGCTGGAATAGTTTCCTGGGCGGGCCGAATCAGAAAATATTAGAAAGTGTATTTAATGACGTGTATAATAATTTTTTGTCACAAATGTTGTTATTAAAACTTTTGTATGTTGAAGGTGCGATCGTCACTAGTTTTTTACCTCATTAAGAGGTGTTTTCAATTGATATATGTATATACTCCATTTACTACTTAACTCAGCAACAGAAAAATAAATATGTTCAGACCGGCATGCCCATGTTATGTACAAATAGCACATATGTACACAAAGTCAAAAATAGTTTCCAGCGACAATCCCTCACACGCATCGATAAGAACCACCCTACGTATACAAAGTCAAAAATAGTTTCCATACACGCACACAAAAAGACTGAACGATTGTTTCTATGGAGTGCGATAAGAATGTTTAGTCAAGATTGGTATACAGTGTGCCACTTAAGTCATGATACACTTCGATTTTACCGTCGATTTTAACTTAATTTGCCAATTGCTCCTTTATTGAAGGCCATTTAAAAAAACTGAGTCTGCCATATTGTTCGTTTCAATTTTGTAAACAATATTAACCAAAAAACAAGAAAGGAAGCTAGCTTCGGCCAGCCGAAGCTTATATACCCTTGCAGATAATTCCTATTAATCACTAATTTTCCGATCGTTCCTATGGCAGCTATATGATATAGTAGTTCGATATTGATAAAATTAAAATCGAAATTCGAAAACATTTAAAAAGACTCATATCCCAGAGTAGAAGAGAATACAACAAAAGTCAACGAAGCAATAATTTATTTTCTATTATATTCCCATTAATTTTTCGATCGTTCCTATGGCAGCTATATGTTATAGTCGTCCGATTTTAAAAAAATTTTATTCGAAATTCAGAATTAGATCAAAAATGGCATTTCCAAAAGTAGGAGGTTCTAGGTTCAAAAACACCCAAGATAAATTTTTTTAAAATTTTTTCCCCCGATTATTCCTATGGGAGCTATATGATATAGTTGTCCGATCCGGCTCGTTCCGACTTATATACTACCTGCAATAGATATAAGACTTTTGGGAAAGTTTTAGCCCAATAGCTTTAAAACTGAGAGACTAGTTTGCGTAGAAACAGACGGACAGACGGACAGACGGACGGACAGACGGACATGGCTAGATCGACTCGTCTAGTGATGCTGATCAAGAATATATATACTTTATGGGGTCGGAAACGTCTCCTTCACTGCGTTGCAAACTTCTGACTGAAATCATAATACCCTCTGCAAGGGTATAATAACAACTTTAACATTTAATTAACGTACAAAATTACATATGGAAAAATGCTCCCCTCTAATCTCTGTTTTTAGTGCAAAAAATGTTAAAAAAAATTTTTTTTTTTTTTTGTTTCTTGCATGAAAGTCAATGAAACATCCAACTCAATGAGGTATGTTTCATTAAAATCGGTCAACAACTTATCGAAAAATATCAACGGTAAAATCGAGGTGTATCATGACTTAAGTGGCTCACTGTATATTGTTTCTGTTTTGTTGGACTGGATCGCCAGCATATTTATGTATGATTGCCCCATCCCCTTATTCGTTTACATAAGAGTTGTATACTGAAAATCTTAATATATACCACTGGGGCGTTCATTATTTTTTTCAGTAGCGAACGCAACCAAGACGAGACGGTGGCAATTGGAAAACTCCTTGCTCGTATAAAAGTGGGAAATAAAAGTGATAAATACAAATTTAAAACAAAAAACAATAAAAACAATAATAAAAGTGAGAAATAAAGAAACAAAAAACTCAAACTTATATAAAAATGTAAAACGAAAATAATAAAACAATAATAAAAGTGAGAAACAATATATACAAAACACTCAGACTTAAATAAAAAATTAAAAACAAAAATAATAATAAATTTAAAAACTCAAACTTAAACAAATAATTGCATGTGAGGGGTGTGTGTTCAATCAAAAATGGAAAGTGTTAAAATAGTGAAACTATTTTTGATAACAGCTTGTGGAATGGAGTAGTGCAAATGGGTGTAATACCCACTACCAATCTGACGAGATACAACGGGGTAACGAATACCCAAAATATTCGAATCTTACTCCCAAGCAATAATGTTTTGGATATTCAACTGAAGCTGTATCTATATAAGAACACTTCACTGGTGAATATCCAAAACATTGATGAGTTTGAGAATAAATTAAAAACCTCACAAGGTAAGAATATCATTAACGATAACAATATCAAAACCAATAACAATATCAATCAATATTACAGAAGAGAGTCACCTAAAGAAAGATGAAGTCGACGAAGCCCCATCAGGTAAATAACAAAAACAATAACAAAAAAAAAATTTTTAATTTTTCTATATGTAATTTAATTTCAGAAGCGACAACAACTACAACAGAAGCAACAATAACTACAAAAGAAGCAACAGCAACTACAGCCGAAGCAACAACTATAACAGAAGCAACAACAACCGAAGCAACCACTACAACAAAAGCAACAACAACCGAAGCAACAACAACTATAACAGAAGCAACTACAACAGAAGCAACAACAACCGAAGCAACAACAACTACAACATCAGAAGCAACAACATTTACAATCAAAGCTACGACTACAACAGAAGCAACAACAACAACAACACCAGTACCAGCTAATTTACAACTTTTTGATGAGTATGATGACTCACCCTCCAAGTTATCATTCTCGTCAGTAAATGAAGTAGATGATAATGATAATGTAAGTAAAGATTCAAAAATTTTAAATTAAACAGAGAAGCGTAGCATAGACAACAAATATTCTTTTCTTAAAAAAGAATTGTTAGAGAAGTTTAAATCAGATTTACTTCAGAGGGAAAATAAAGAGGGGGGAACTATTGTAACAGGAAATAGGGGGTTTGATAGGTATTATAAAGACATTTTCGTATTAAGAATTGACATCACCCAACTTTATCATAAAAATATAAACATAAACTTAAGCAATAGCAACGAGAGTAATGAACTTAAATGTTATACTAACAAAATATAAAAATTTATATTGTAAACATTTGTATTTTGTTAGTATAACATTTAAGTTTTAAACGAATAACAATTATATTTTAAATGAAATGTGTATTAAATATAATATTTGCATGTTTCTTCTTCAGCTATTTTTTCATCTTTATCTTCCTCATTTTTTTTTGTTTTGTTTTCCCTAACTGTTTTAGATAATAGCACAACTCTACTTCATCAGGAGTAATATCATTAGTTTCATTACTCTCGTTGCTATTGCTTAAGTTTATGTTTATATTTTGATGATAAAGTTGGGTGATGTTATCATCAGTTAAATTAAAGCTAGAATTATTATTAGAATTTACATTTGCTAAAACTACGTTAAACCCTAAAAGATGAACATATCCGCACAGGTTATTATTACCTTGTAACTGTCTAGATATGAACATTTTTGTAGACTTTTTGAAACGTAATGGCATTGAATTCTTAATACGAAAATGTCTTTATAATACCTATCAAACCCCCAATTTCCTGTTCCAATAGTTTCGCCCTCTTTATTTTCCCTCTGAAGTAAACCTGATTTAAACTTCTCTAACAATTCTTTTTTAAGAAAAGTATATTTGTTTTCTACGCTACGCTTCTCTGTTTAATTTAAAATTTTTGAATCTTCACTTACATTATCATTATCATCTACTTCATTTACTGACGTGAATGATGTTTGTTAAGCTTTTTACTGGGGGTTTCATTTTTTAATAATTCATTTTTGTTGCTTTAGAACCGATGATTTATCTTAATTTTTAATTATAAGCTTTCGTTTTTATTTTCACTAACTACACACAAAAAAATTTGCTTGGTAAAATTGACCAACAAAGATAGTTACGTAACTATTAAAATAGTTACGTGTATTTTGTTTTTGCTTTGGGTGTGTGTCTTTGCTAATTGTGTGTATTTTGTTGTTGTGGAATAACTATTTACTTAGTAGAATTGACAATTTTGCTGGTTGGGGCCTGTTTCACAAATATTACAGTTGATTTTACCAAGTTTTTTTTGTGTGTAGTTCATTTAAGGGATCTGTTATTGGCTTAAAAGTTTCTTCAAACTCGTAGCCATTTTGTGATTTAAAATGTTTTAGAGCATCGAATTTTTTCTTCAATGCATTTCTCGTTTTAGTAAGCTGACTTAAAATAAAATGACTCATTTTGACTCATATTTTTGTATTTATATATTATATTATATTTCTAAATTAAAAATGTATAATTATACTTTTGTTCTAGTTGTTGATCAAATAAATAAAATAAAAGATTTTAAAGTGTGTGTTTGTGTGTGTTTTATTGAGTATAATAAATGTTTGGGTACAAATGCCAAATACCATAGCTATTGTCTAACACTTATACATATACAATGGATAACAGACAAAGTGGATTAATAAGCCGAATCAATAATTTCACATCCCAATTTGATGAGGACATTTTTAAAGATGTTTATGGATAAAGGAGAAGACGATCTTAACAAAACGTTATATGGTGATCATTTTACGTTTTGTAATAATGGATCGAGATGGAGTCCTTAAACTAATGCCATCATACTCATTGTATAAGAAAAACCTGTGACAAATTTCCAAATAAACATGACCTAAATTAAAATTAGCATATTCCATTGTTTTAGAGTGGGTGTTTGTTTTGAGCTGTTTCAGTGGCAAGCAAAGGGATCCCCCTATTTAAGGGTAAAAATTAATTCGAAGTCAAAATATAGATAATATATTGGGGGAAATTAAAACATAATGCAATCTATTAAAGCGCTGTTTAATTGCTTCCAAATGATATAAATCGTTTATGTTAATCCCATTAGAATGGGTTACATTTTGCTCCCCAACAAAAAAACTTTATGCTAATTTATGACCTGCCACACAAGTCTAAACAAGAAATGTAATTTAAATAAAAAATGCTGGCAGACCAAATATAAAAAAGAAGGAATGGGAAATTTTAAGCGGTAAAGTTACAAATTGTTTGAGAAAGTTTTAAACATATTTTGAAGGTAAATTTGTCAAAAGAAAAAAGCGAGCCTATCACAATTTAAGCTCATTATTCTTTTGTTTCCTTATATTGCTCATAGAAACAAATAAAGTACAGGATAAGGAAATGTTGAACAAATATTACTTCTTCCAAATATGTTGTTAATTGCTAAAATAATAATTTTAAACATTTCCACTAAAAATGGAAAAAAACCATTAAAAGTCGACATATAATTTCATATTAATTAAAACGCGCGTCAAAGGAGATTGCACCCACCTTTAATAAAATCGACGGCCATTTCCAGGCCGTAGGTGTCCTTGTCGCAGTCGTCCAGCAGGTGGGCGCCCAGCGTGACGTTCGGCAGCAGCTGGTGCTTGTTGACCTGGTCCAAGGTGTATAGCATCGCCTCCAAGGCCTGGATGCCACCTTGCGGCATGATGGGTCCGCAGGTGATGCTGTCCTCGCGCGAGTGGACCATCATCAGGCCGCCCAGAATGACGTCGCCCTCGAGCACTGCGGCGTGCTTAACCGGCCAGCCGGAGGACGAGGTCGGTGGCGGGCTGTCCAGGGACTTGGCCAGGATCTGGGCCACACTGCCCGCCCCATAACCCATGGGCCCAGTCCCGGATGCGGATCCGGATCCCAGTAATCGGGGCATGGGCACCGTCTTGCCAGTAATCCTCCCCGCTGTGCTCGTTAGTGCCGGCGATATGGTAGATGCGGCGGCCACTATATTGGCAGTTGTCGTCGTCGCTGGCCACGCCTCTGTGGCATTTACATAGCCATGGCTTAGTGCCGCATCCGTATTGAATTTTATTCCATCTCTCTGCACCCTCTTATTGGTCCCGTCCTCCCAATTGCGCTTTGTTTTTGCTGGCATTATTGCTGCCGTTGGCGTGGGTGTTGCTGCTGTAGTTGCTGCTGATGTTGCTGGTGTTGCTGGTGTCTCGTCCATGTTTGCTTTGCCCGGAATCACTGCTCTTCCAATTTGGTCTTCTATTGTTGCTGGTACATTTATTCGTGCCATTTGCACAGCTGTGGGACGTGGGAGCAGCATGTGTTGCTCCCGTGTCGGTGATGTTGCTGCTGTGGCTTCTACTGCTGCTGTTATTATTGCTGATGATGCTGCTGACACACCTGCTGCTGCTGCTGCTTCTGCTGCTGCTGGAGCTGCAGTGATTGCGTCTAAGGTTTCCGCACTTTCCATCCTCTTAAGTTCACCTTGTGCTGAATGGTTTCCGGTTACCATTGTGGCGGCCATAAAGGATTCCGATTGCGATTCAGAAGCCTGGGTAAAAAGCAAGGTGGGGCGAGCGGAGGTTGCCGTTGGTGTTGGTGTGTCCACAGGTAATTGGTTTGCAGGTGTCACTTGCAACAGCCTTTCCGCGGGACCGGCTGCCACTTCAACTGCAGCTTTCATCTGTCGCCCAATGGCTTTTATGGTTTTACCAGGCACTAACGTTGAATTTAAATTGTCGCTTAATGCGGCGGCCGACCTTCCATCATCAGTCAGCCCGACTAATTGCCGTCCCCCCAGCAATGGCTGCTGCTGCAGCAGCAACATCAACGCGAGCAACAGCGACTGCATCGCTGGTGGTTCCTGTTGCACTCGGACTTCGGTGGGCGATCAGTGCGGCAAGGACGTGGCCGTGGACATGGACATGGGCAATCTACCCGGGCAAGGCAGCCTGGCGGCCGATGGCCAACGCATTTGTCGGCGGCACGGGCGGTTGGTTAAATTTCAATTAACTCTCGACAGCGTCCGAAATTTTTGTCTGGCCAACACGCGTTTTAATTAAGTTTGCCTCGCCGCGCTGAAATTGATGTGGCTACTAATTTTCGCCCACTCGCCGCCAGAGCATTTTTATGGACTGCCAACTTTGTTGCACAACTGAAAAATAAAACGCAAGTGGAGACTCAAGTTAGCCGGGATATAAATAGTGGGGTAAAAAACAACGAGTGAATTATAAATGTTGGTAGTTAAGCGAGTTTAATGAGCAGTGAAAATATGCATAAAAATGAGCAGACATTGGTGATTCAGCAGCTGTAAACTAAAATTCTCACTGCGGAGTTCAGAGCTGATGTGGTGGAAAATTGAAAACAATAGAGGGTCCCAAGGCGCTATGGGATTTTATTTTAGTAAAGAATCCTTTTTGGTTCTATAAACTAGATATTTTATTCGGTTTTGTAAATCATGAATTTAAGTCATGAATCACAATTTTTCACAATCTATGGATTCGCTTTATTTGCTTTAAAGTAATTAAAATGAATTGTGCTGTGAGCTAAACCCATTTTTGTAATACAATTGGTTAAAAAATTTGCAATTCAATTTTCAATTCAATGAACATAAAAAAAATTCTTGACAAAAAATAAAATAAAAAATATTAAAAAGGTTTTTTGGTTTTTACAGTTTTCCAATTCTCCTATCTGAATATTCAACAGTATTTCACGAATATACGTATACCTATATATCTGTTATTTGAATTTCCCTCAATGTCAGTCCCCAACGGCAATCGATCCAATGGCTGTCGGCCCAAATTGATGAGATTAATTAAATTTCGGGATGCAACTCGGGACAGAGATGTTGGGGCCAACATTTTCATTAGTTGTGCCGCCCGTTAATTTATGGCCACGTTTCGGCAATTTGTGGCAGCCTTTCTCGGCAGCCCACACATCTTGTCTATTTTCACATGGCAGTTGACACTTATTTTGGGCCATGTGTCCGAAGTCCCTTCGGTAGGCAGGAAAATCCTGCAGCTATTTCGGTCGGCCAAAGTCAACAAATGTGGGTGAAATGCTAACATTCAACACGAACGGCATTAAAGGTTTTTCCGACCTAGCATATTACGCATACGACGCGGGGAGTGCGGCTTAAATTAAAGCTGCTCTAAATTTGACTTGCCGGCGGCTAGTTGTGGAAATATTTGCGTGGCCCGATGAACCATGAGTATGTAAAAACTGCGAACAAAACATTCCCCGAGGGCCATTGCTTGCCGGACCATTGGACCATAACTATACGAGTAAATAATTGGTTTGCCGACCCCCCAAGTCCATTGAAACCCCATTAAAGGCGCTCATTAAGCGGCGACAAAGTGGCTAATTGCTTTCGGCCCAGTTAGTGGTGCCCCTTTGTCAGGCAGCCGGTTATCTAATTAACCCTATATAATTAACGCAAATACTTTGATTGGATTGCCAGCCCCGGGAACTAAACATCCGGCTTAGCCGGTTAGGTTGGTCCTCAAAAATTATGTAAGTCCATTTCCGGCAAATGACATTTTCCACAGCTCCTACATTTTTTCCCCTCCTTTCAGGCAGGATATCCTTATTTGCTGACACAGGACAGGCAGCTTAATGCCTACGCACTTTTGTGTGAATAGAGCTTACTGGAAATTGTTTACTTTTGCAATATACTGCAAAGGAGAAATGTAAATGGATGGAAAATTTCAAAAGCATACTTTATTGAATTTATCATATTTCTCGCTTAATCGCTCTGATTTGTAAGCAACATTTCTGGACTTCGGGGCTTAGGAAAAATCTCATTTATAAAAATTTCCTTAGAATTTTCTGTTTCAAGGACAGAGAAACATTTTGATCATTATATAGCAATCGCTTTGGGCCAAGTCGGTTATTTGGCCCATGAACACATGCAGACAGCCGTTCAGGTAATGGCCACGTTACAGCTTCTGGCCATGATTTTTTATGTGCAAATTATGCACAAGACCCGAAAAAAGGGCTGCGCAAAAATTCAAAATTAATGACCTCCTTGCCATGGCCCCTAACCCGATATACTCGCCTCTCAATTTGAAATATTATTTATTAACCCGGCCATAATGGCTGGCACGTGACGCGACTGGATTGCCGGACTGTGGACTGCCGGACTGGCGGCTGACCACTTAAAGCGTGATTATCCATAATGAATATGCAATCCGGCCGTGGCGCAAGAATTTCCCATTAAATATTAACAATGTGTGCGCAGCCATTTGTCAACACGCCAGCGGGTGTTGGTAAAATTTATAATGAGCTCATAAATCAGTCAGTCAATGAGTTGCTGGTGCTTCACAACAAAAAACACGACAATTAAATCTATAAATTTACGAGTGCCAATCGCAGACACTTTAGCTAACTCCCTTTGTTCAAGGCTTTGTAGGGCGTATTTAAAACGAATTTACTGTTGCATACTTTTTGAATACTCGCTTTTCACCCGAGTCGGTTGAAAGATTTTTGTTACACTGATAAAAAAACGTAGTAAGTCCAAAGATTTCATATTCAATCCAAATATTTGTAGCTTTGATTTTCATCCATTGCGGTTTTTATTCAATTTAAATATGAAAATATTACATTTAACAATTATAGTTACTTTTAAAAACGTTAAACTTTGATTTTAATATAAAAATATTTTTTTTTAATGAAGTAAAATAATATTTTCTGCCCTGTTTAAAATACTTCCATTCGGTAATTTAATTTTATATTAAATATTATATTATATTTTACTATTATATTTTTTTTATCAGTGTAGACTTAAAACAATATTTCAAAATATTAAACAATATATTTATTTCCATCTTTAATCCGATATATTAAGAAAAAATGTTAAACTTTCTAGGACTATTTTGGTTTTTAATTTAGGTTCTTTATTCAATAGCTACAGCTACTTCTTGGCTATTATTATAAAAAAAATATTCCTAATTTTCGGCAATAAATTTGGTATTACATTATTCTACGTGTACAACGGAAATTAAGGCGTGAAATGTAATTTATTCCGCCGCACGCAATTTGGTCAGCCATTTCTTTGACTTTCTTTTGCCCAAAAGTTTTCGGTTATTCTCCCCTGGCAACCAACTCGTTTAATTTCATTTATTATCACTTTTATTGTTTTGCCAATTAAAAAGTTGGAACATTTATTTTGTGCTCTTCCACTTTGTCGTCTTCGCCAACCGAGCGCGGCTAAAAAATTTAGGATACGATTTAAAGCACTTGGGCGACAAACAGAGGACGTGGAAAAGTTTTAAGCCAAGTTTTAATTAGTGCCGTCCAACATGCATAAGCCAAAAACCGCCGTGGAGGGGATAAATCGCCAGTCAAGCGGAAAGGAGACGAGTGCAGGAGCTAATTTTCCATTCATGCACGTCATCGCAGTCTTTAAGGTTGGCCAGGTCAACGATGGCTTTATGGCTCGCTCTACAAGTTGGCTTTAAAAGCACTCATCGCTGGGCCACTCATACTCATACCTCCTCCTGTCAGCCATTGCCAAGAGTTGAGCTTGGCAACTCTCCACATAAATCGCCAATATTCCGGCCAACTCTCGAGAACCCTTAACTCTTTTGCTCTCCAGCTTTCAGTCACGGCCAACAGAAACTACTAGATATACTAAATTCTATGCGATTTTATTCAAGTTTTCCAGTCGAAAAGTTTCTGGTCAGCGGCGCCAATAAATGTGGCACACGCGCCGCCACCCGGCACCCCCCCTTTTTGCCCATCGAATGCCCATGGAATGTCCTTTGCCGACCGTTTTGCCGGCCATAAAGCAATACTGGCGGCATTCCTCGCGGCTCCTTTGGCCCAGTAGTAAACAAATTAATCCCATTTTGCAAGTGAGCCCGCGGCCCGGTCGGGAGGTCGGCATAAATTAAGTAATTAAGTCGATTGGGGGCTCCTAGTTGGGTTAATTGATGCTGTGTCAATGCGTTTATGCGCGCCATCGCGCTCACTTCTCTACTTTGCGTTTAATTAATTTGTTTTTGAAACTTGCGACATTTGAATTTCAAATCTGCGAGCGCACACATGGTGCAGAACGAAAACGAATGCGAAAACAATCTTTGGGGTATTAAGATTTCATAAGTGGATTACGTGAAGTGCGGAAAAAGCGAAGCAAATTAATCAAAATTAATCGCGTTTCGCCGACAAAGCCGGCGAGTAATATTCAGCACACAGGGCGTATGCGCAACGTACGACGTCGACGGGCTCAAGGAGGCAGCCCCAAATACTTTTAAGTGCTCTGCAGGAGAGGACTCATTACGGAAATTGCTTTACACAAACCGAAATGAGCTCAGGCACATTTCGCATTCGCATTCACATTCCAGCAGCTCTGGAGCACTGGAGCACCAGTCAACTTCCATTCGTCGAGTCGAGCCGGCAATCATATGCTTATTGAAGTGGGACGCGGTCTCCGCATTCCGTTTCACTTTATCAAATGAATAAGTAAACAAAACACCGAGTGGGAAGCGAAGAGGCGACATGACCGAAAGGTAAAACGCATGGCAACGCCTCTTAAACAGTTGAGGATACAGTTGGGTCGACCGCACAGGTTTCCATACCCCGAGTTTCAATGGACAATTAAACAGTCATAAGAGACACTCACTGAGCCTTTAACGCGAAAAGTTTCGTTGTATTAATACAGCCTGCCAAGTGGAATATGGGCATACATTATTTTGATATTTACCAGATTCTATACACTTTTAATCAAAATTAAAACGAGTTTATTTGTTAGCTTAAGTCTGAAAGATTTAACAATTAATCTCAAATTAAACTAAATTTTTGTTCTATTTATTTCTTATTTGTTATTATTTAAAACATAAAACCTCTGTTTTCTGTATAGCGGTAATTAAATGTTGTTATTTTTTAAGAATTACGATTTTATGTTAGTTAAATGCTTGTTTCCTGGAATTTTTCCCTTTACAATCTTTATCAATTAGTGTCGGATCCAGAATTCGGTTGATGAAGGGTATTTTAAAAAAATAAATTAGCAGAGTGAACTTTTTTCTCCAAACTGTTGTACAAGATTTAATTAGAATGGGGAGAAGGCCCACCGTAAATACGCGCTTGGCTCTAATGTAACCTTTTCAAGTTTTTTTTCTATAAAATAGTTACAAAAGTAAATTCGGGAACTGATGGTTATAAGTTTGACCTACCAGAATGAAAGAGTTTCCCATGAATTCTCTATGATTTTGCATGGCTCGCATGTTGCACTCAGTATTAAATACCTTTTCTAGGAATTCATCGTCAAATTGGAAATTTAAACTGAATGGCCAACTTAAATTAATTCCTAAATTCAAATTTACCTAATTACCTATTGCCTGTGGGGTAAGAAAACCCGTACGCCTTCTTCTTGTAGCCAATAAGGAGATTCACCTTTCTGTCCACATCAATCCCACTGTGCTGTCTGTCAGCAGCTCAGAAAACCGTCAGGACAGGCCGAACAAGAGAAGAAGTCCTTTGCCAGACAAAACACGGAGACTCCCCAACACGCCGCCCACATCGGGTCTTTTTTAATCCTCGTCCACAAGGCAAGCGGCTCCCTGTTAGACTTTTGCCGAGATCCAGCCTCTTCCTGTTGACAGAGCGGCTGTTTGTTTATTGATTTTGTGTTTTTTGGCGGTGCGTGTATATGGAGATTGGCACTGATAGCATTCGAAATGATATACACGCCACATTAAATGGATTATTTAATGTTGTCGCTCACGTACGTATGCCGAGCAAATGATGCGTGCAGCAGATAGTCCTCCCCCCTCCCTTCTCTCCACCCCGGGAGATAGCTGTTCGACAACTGGGGCACACAATGTTGCCACGAATGCCTCGATTACGCCAGCGGGAGTCATTTCCATTTGTCTTGCGCCCCGTCGTTTCGATTCCTGAACGAAGGAGGTTAAAGTTGATTGTGCTTGAAATTGCTCGCTTTCGCTGTATGCCCCACTTGGTTACTCATCTTAATTGGAGAGTCGCCCCGGCCCAGGATTCATGCTAAAACGTTTGATTTCTCCCACAGTTATGGATTAAAAATTATGCCTACACACGAAAAAACCGATTGGTAAATCTAACACATAATAGTAAAGCGGTAGCCAACCACAGGATTGTCAATTTTACCAATCAAATAGTTACTCTCACAACAACAAAGTACACACATCTTACTATTTAATAGTAGTTTTACTTATACATAGTACCCAAAGCAAAAACAAAATACACGTTACTATTTTAAATAGTAGAATACCTTTTAATATAGTTACTTAACTATCCGTATAGGTTAACTTTACCAATGAAATTCTTTTGTGTGTAAAATCTAATCACCTAAATTGCACTTTCAGTTTTTAAGCACCACAGAATATGTAATTAATTAAATATAAATTATAGACAATGCAGATAGATAATGAAATAATTCATGGGTGCTGGCATTCAACCTCAACTGTAGTAGACAATGAAGGGATTATATTTGTGAGCAATCAAATATTGGTTCATGCCAGCTTATTCCTGCTCATTTGGCATGAAGGGAATCTTCTATTAAATGGAATGCGTCCATCAAAACGCAGAGCAACTTACGGCTGGCCTTTTGGCCACAGCTTATCGGTTGGCTTATTCGACTTGATGGCGAGTTGAATGCCAGCCTGCTAATTAAACGGGGCCCCAGAGAGCCAACCGGCCATATCCGCAATATCTGGGGGGAATCACTCATCTGCCTGCGATTATAATTAACCGTATTATTCAAGTTTATCGAGTGCGCACTCCACGCACGCCCTCAATAAATAATGGCGGCACAAACGGAAAAGCGGGAAGAGCTGGAAAAGCAGGAAAAGCAGGAAAACAGCGGCTGCGGCCTAAGCCACTTTGGCTTAGCTCTTGATCTACGAGTTCTAGGCAGGATTATGCCTCACATATTCCCGTACATACGCACTTCAGCCATGAGTCGCGTGTTTGTAGCGCAAGTAAGGATGAAAAGCGGGTAAACTTCCAGCAGGAGGTTCATAAATCAAAGGACACAGGCATAAATAAATAATGCGGATCTAAGCACTCGCTGAAGGAATTTCTTATGCTTATATAAGCACTCAAAATTGCTGTCGGGGTCCATAAAAAATGCATGCTTCCGATTGCACAAAAGCGCATCCTAGCCAGGATGCCAATCGTAAGGCAATTTGGGTGCCGGGCAGATCATTAGTGCAGGATGTTCCTGTTCTGATTACTGCCAAAACAGGCAAAGTTGGCTTGCCGTTGAACAAAATTCAAACTAATCCCATAACAATCAAATTCAAATGCAGATGCAAGAGAGATTCTGGCAAGGCCTTCCAAACTTTGAACTAGCCAATTATGGTTGCAAGCTAAAATGATGAAATGATTTTCGGAAGCAAACATTCAATTGTTTTTGTGTACTCCCATTTTCAGTTTACTTAGATAAAAATTGACAAAAAATCAGATTGATATGTGCAGGTTAATATTTTATTTTTTAAAAATCAAATTATTCATATTGTTTTGATTCGAATTAGGATTATTCTTATCTTATTTTACATTACTACATTTGGTATTTTAAAATAGTATTTTTTTAATTTTGTAACACAACTGAGATCAAGTTGATATGTTTGAATTGTAAATTTGACATTAATCATATCAGTTGTTTATTGATATTAAATAAGGTAGAATTTACCCTATTTCATATCGAATTTTGTGTATGAGAGACCAGCAGCTCGGTACTCGTGGTACATCTCACAGAATTGGCCGTTTAATGACAGCCTTGGACGGCTTTAAAGAGCCGTTAAACCGCCAACCGAAGGCTGAAATAATAAATATTAATGGCGGCAGGGAGGCCCCCAAAGGCCACCACCACTGCCGAGACGCCAGCTTTGCTTCTTTTCCGCTCCTAAAATATTTATTTATTCACGCATTCGCAAGCCCCGGGGCTTAATTTGCACTAGAGCACTTATTGTGCTTAATCTGCTCATGGAAAATTTAATTAAAGCAATGGTTTCGGCCGGGGAGAATTCAATTTATGATAGGGTCCAGCATCAATCATGCATATCCAGTGACAACGGGGCCTTCCCCTGGCCACGCCTCACTGCCCATCCTAATATCCTTAAAGTCCGGGGCCCCAGTCCTAAAGGGCCGAGAGTCCTTCGAGCATGAAAATGTAGCAAATGGCATTCTGTGTGCGCAGACCCGGGCCATCGGCCACCTCGCCCGAATTTAATACACTTTCAACACTTTAAATAGGAAACGCCTTCGCATAATTGCTGTGCGAAGGCGCAAAGGGCATTTTAATTAAGTAAGCCGGGGTGGAAAAATTGGGGCGAACGAGGAGTGCGAAATGGTCAAGAGACTACGTGATTACCATTTTTCAATTTAATCAGCAGCAAGTTTCCAGTTATGGCATTTAAGTCCGGAAGTACAAATTAGAATTTAAAGCTGAACGAAATTTAATTTTCGGCCATCTGTACGGGCAGGGAGATGACCAATTTCCAAGAATTTCATAAAGTCCACAAGGGAAACTATTTAGCTATTTAACATGACCCAAAAAGGTCTCGCAAACTTCTAACTCATTTTCCATCCATTTTCCAAGGCATTAAGCTCGGAAACTTACTGCAAACACCCACATAATCTTTCTGGTCGCTTTTCGGCAAAATTGGGACAATAACAAAAACCGAAATGCGTTTAAAAGTTATTAACAACAGTTTATCTTCTTTCGGGTTGGCCCCTGGCTTAATTATTGCATCGCATTCAAGGACATACGGGGTCCTAAGCGAAAAACTTTACCTTGGAAGTGCAAACAAAAGCTTGAGGTTTTACCATGGCTCTAAAGTCTAATGCCACTTTCCTCTTCGCTCTCATTATTTTGCCCAATGACCCATGACTAATGAGCTGGATTCCAACTAAAAATAGTGCACGTGTGGAAAACAAAGAAATGAAATGAATTTCCCGGGAAAACACTCAAAGCTGAACGAAATGCAGTCGGCTTATTCTTGGTACTATAGAAGATCTGAGCTTAGAATTTTGCGAAAAAAATACCTACTAAATCCGACAAATTTTCAGAACAATTATTAGTCGGTTTAACTATTCTCAAACCAGATTTGTAGCTTAAAACGACTTTCAGTCAGCTTGAAACTCATTAACCGATTCGAGACATTTGCCAATTTATTTTATAGAAATCCAAACGATATACATTCAACTTTGGAGTCATTAATTTTTACACCATTCATTCGCCTATTCATTCCAGCCTTTGCTTTGTTTGTTTTGAATTTCCATTTTCAGAGCGCGCAATTATTTCACCGAATAATTGATTTTTATTAGATCTCCGTCTCGGCTTTGCAAATTAATTTTCCCTTCGTGCCCACATTTGTCACCCAGCGGAACAACAAAAGCTCGGCGAAGGAGGAGCATCAGTAAGTCATATATAACCGAGCGCCATCTTTGACATTGGCCCACGTTCCTTTTGTTGCCACTCTGCCCCCGGTTTTTGCCCTTTAACCCCTGCCACGCCCCCTGGCCGGGAGGCGAACTCGTGGCCCGAGTCATAAATCAGCTTTGTTGCATTTAAGTCGCTGCAAACAAGCTCACAACAATAGCAATAAGCCGAGGAAGCTAAGAACCATATTTTTGCCTACTGAGATTTATAGATTTGCATTTGTCTTGAAGCGAGAATTTCGTATTTATAGTTAGTTACGACGCACAGAAGTCATGCAAGAACTTACTATTGACAGCTCTCTGCACGGCTTAATATATTAACACTTTTACTTTTTAAGTAACTTGAGTAACTTTACTTGTTTTCACCTCTCACGTTGCTCTTTCTTAGCCCGAAATATTTTACAATATAACTTTCAGTTTTCGTATTTTTATCAACTAAGTTTTTCCAAGTTTTTGTTTATATTTATATTATATTTATTATTTTTATTAAATTTTCGATTCAACAGAAAACATCATATTTTAAACATTTACTATTTACTGTTTTTAATAAAATTTAAATGTTTAATTTTTATAAATTGATTTATTTGTTATTTAATTAGCAATTGTAAATATTATTTGGCTCTTAATCACTTGAACTTTTGTATCGTTGGGAAGTCTGTTCACAATTGTTTTTAACCGACAACTGGCCGAAGGACCAACCGTGCTCTCTGGATCCGCGTTAAGGACTGACTTGAGGTTTGCCGAATGACAATGATGCCATCGGGATGCTGTTAGCTAATGTTTGGGAAATTTTCTAACAGAGCTCTGTGAGAGGCTGTGGGCGCATCTGTTAACCTTGCTACTCAGCGAAGGATATTAAAAATCATGGCTAAGAGCCAAGAATTTTATTGAAAATAAATATTAAGGAATATACTCGTACATATAAAAAATACATTTATTTTGTTGATTGTAATAACACATTTATGGATTCCATGAAGATTTTACCCCTCGTTGGGGGTAAATCGTTCCGTTCTCTAAGAGGTCGCTCACTTCGCATTAGCCATTTACTTGAAGCACCCCTTTTGGCACAGATTTAATGGGTAGCATTGGTAGCATTAAAGCTTTATGCTGGAAATAAGATAAACACGATCATAATTGATGAGTGCGAAAATGGGACAAGAATCGTGTGCCAGCAAGACATTCATCTTATTTGCGGAAGGCCGATAACTTCGTGAGCAACCAAAAAATTTAGGAAGCCATAAGTTTTTCCTTCGCCATACATCAAATATGCTTGGCTGGCTTTTCCTGGCAGACCGACAAAATGTACGGCAATAGTTGACAAAACATCTGCAGATTAGTGCGCTCTCCCGCAAAAGTAAATGTTGTACATGTGTCACACCCAGAAAAACAAGTGCTTATCGGGGTATGGGATGCTCAGAAGATTAGCCCCAAAGCCTCATATCCACTTCATATCACCAGGGACTTTGTGCAGAGTCATTTAAAATTGTTTCACTCTTTTTCACATGTAAAACTTTTTCTTGCCACTGGAATTTTGTAAAATTTTAGGGGAAGCAGAGTAATTTCTGGTAAGACAACTCTTGCCAGCCACAAAGTGACATAAACTAACCAGTGGCCCTTGCCGAGTTGTTTAAAATAAAAGATTAAATTACTTGTTCCCCTGGTTTGTTTTCATTAAATTTTTCCCTCGTCAGATTTTCTGTGAAGCATTTTATTGGCTAAATAATAATATGGCTCTGAGTAAGGGTTGTTAGCTGCTTCAAAAGTTTGCAGGTCTCAATTAAAGTCTACAAAATATACTTTTTAAAATATATACAAAATTGCTAAGTCAACTGTTTTTCCAGGAAAGATTGCTCAGCGCCATCTTTTCATTTACGCTCTTCTACACATTTTCTTGAAATTGCATTCACTTAGTCTTTCCTACGAATTAAATTATAGTGAGTTGGTCCTAGAAGTTTATAAATGGTATAATGAATGCTAGAGCTACTAGTAAACGCGTCTAATTATTATAAAATTTAATTTAATAATACAACGTTTTTAAAAGGTTCTATTTGCGCTTCAAACAACCATTTCCAATGACCAACTCCAGCCTTCTCTTACTGGTTTTTGCAGCAAATCAATGATTATTTTTTTGTTGTTAATTTGTATTTTCTATTAATTACTCCCATTCGGTCTTTTGTCAGGTGCAAATGAAGTGCAAAAAAATTGTTAAACGCTTTACGCACAATTAGGCAGTCAGCCAGAAGACGTGTAAAGTGCGTGCCAATGAGCATTAAATAAATATTTGCACGAGAGCTCGGACAAGCAGCCAGGGTCCGAGAACCAGAAGACAAGCTGGGTAAGACGTGCTAAACATTTAATACCATCGCAGGACGACAAGCAGCTGATAATGATGACGATGACCTGGTCGCTACTCGCTTTCGCTGACCCCTCAGTGACTATGCCCATCCGTTCTTTTTCACGTTGAGCTTTTTTCTCCCTTTTTGTTGACAGCATAATTACGTTGATGACAGCCGTTCGACGTGGGAGTTGCCAGACGCTAAGCAAACACAGACTTTGCAATGGACATGGACACGGAGGTGGACGTGGCGCCATTAAGTGACCCCAGGGACCCGGACGTCCAACATACTAGCATGTGGAAGGGGTGGGTTGGTGGTCGGGATGCCCGGTGGCAGGTGCCTCTGGTGGTCAACTATAATGGAGTGTTGCGCACAATGGAATGCTGTGCTATAAATAAAGTGCCGGAAGAGTGGAGCTCGGCCAGGGATTATCGGTTCGCCCACCGTGCACCGGACTGCAGCTGCATGTGACCTCGGCGTCCCACTGTGCCGAATGATAAACTGCACGGCATTAGTTTGAACTCCCGGCGAACGCAGTCGCATTTCCCTTCCAAATTGGAAACACTATTGGGTTCCTAGCTTCACTTCACAACATAAAACGGGACATTTACATTGGCTGGCTTCTCAAGGACACTCTTTTTTCCCACTACCCATTCGTTAGCCAAAAGTGTTAATCAGGGTAACAACTACCAGGTGGAAGCTTGCAATTCCACTCTAGTTGATTAATTTAAGAGCAGTGTGACCTTATGAGCAAGTGATGCAAATCGGTAGCCTTATCACTATCTTTCCCATCTCTACTCTTTCATTAGCCTTGGCATTGAGTTTCTCTGACCTGCTTCCCAATTCTCAATACAGCCCAAAAATTACCCTTTCCAAGAGCCAACTTTTCTCGTGTCGATTGACAATTAATATTTGGCTTGCGGTTTCCGTTGTGGCTTTTATTAAAATGTACTAATTTAATATTAATGTGCAATTTCACTTGACAGTGTGAATTTGGTCCAGCGGTTGAATTCATAATATATTAGGTTTAATTCACTGCGGTTTGGATATTGCACACTTTAATTTTAAGGCCGTAGCTTTAATATCTGCCTTGCTGAATTTTATAAAGTATCTTTATATTTTAAGAAATTCCTGGCTATCACATCTAGCCGACAATAAATGGCAACAAAACTACAAATGTCTCTGGACAAAGTAGCCATGGTTTTGGAAAGCCGCAGACCGCACACACACCCATAAACAAACGGGAAAGTTTTCTTTCGGCAAGTGGGAAACTTTGTCCTGCTGCCACTACAATAATCGTGGTAATGGGCTGTCCCATAATAATGCTAATGATGCCTATGGGTATGGAGTTGGGCCTCAACACGCCCAGAAAATTATAACTGCCGTCGGCACAATGGCGAGATGAGAGTTTCAATTTCCTGCGCGGTTCCGAGGGTAAGCAACACATAACTGAGTGTGCAATTTTCCCATTAGCAAACGCCTGAGAGCGAAAACTTTTTAATTGTCCCACAACAGCCCTAGCTCCTTGAGAGAAATGCAGTGTACACCGACTTTCGTTTTCTGTGTCGCCTGCAAAGTTGTGAGCCTTTCGGAGGCACTCATTCATTCAGCCTGGTTATCAAATCAGGCCAATTAGTGCACGAGAGGCTGGCGTCAAAGGATTCCCCGGAACCGCCCACCATATGGGTTTTGTCCCCTCATTAAGTTCTAGGGAACTTGTCAAAGAAACCAACAGGTAATGTCAATGTCAGGGCTAATAAGAGAACGTTGAAGGGAGTGAATACGCAGTGCTTTAAGTCCCTTAAAGGGGGAAACTCATTTAAAAGGACTAATAGAGTTCTTCTCTATAGCATTTCATTAGTGGTCAAGAAACAGCTTGCAGTATGTATTCTCTCCTTTTCTAACTATCAAAGATTGTAATTGTTCGACTTTAAACGAATGGGAACTTGTACAACATGAGGTATAATTTGTTGTAGGATATCATTATTCCTCTTTTCTTTACCCTTAAAACTTTAAAACGTTCTATAGCACTCATAAATAGTGAAAGACAAACGGCTTTTGAGAAAACGCCAAATAAAAAGCTTCCCTTTAAAAGATATATCACAACTGTTTGGTTTGCTTTACTCACATTATTATTTTAAAATAACCAAAAAACCCTCAGATTTCCACTTTTAACACACTTTAAATTTTTCAATCTACATATTTTACTAAAATATGGAAATCTATGGGACTGTTTGCCAAAAATTCATACCCATTCAGCAGTATGCAAATAAAGACCAACAGCGCAGAATTCTCCGCTTGCAACTTGCTGATTTTCAATGTTCTGCTAAATATGCAATTCCTTCAAATGAAATAAAACCGTGCGACAGCGAGTTAAGTTGCTCTATCCGTTGTTTTGCGGGGATTTGGCGTGCTTTCTGCTTCCGTTTTCCCCCGTGGCGAACGTGTACGGAATTCGCAAACCGTAAAAAATTCATTTTCTCCCACTCTGCCATACAAATTGTGTTGCGATTCCGGGATAGTTGGTAGCGATTTAAGCGGCAAAATGCGGCGGGCTGCGGCTTAAAGAGCTCACTTCAAATCAGATTGTCTGGCAGATTGTCATTTGCATAAAGCGTTGCTGACCAGCCGGAGCAGGTTGGGCTTAGTCCCCGGCAACCCAAATCATAAAACACATGGCGCCCATCGGCTGCACAAAGGGAACCAACCTTCGGGCACAAGGGTCAGGTTGCCCGGCAAAGGAGCAATCCGCTTCATGGGTTTGCAGTACGTTTGTCATAAAAATGTCACAGAGGTCGAGCAGATGGCAGATCTGCGATGGGTACAGTAGAGATTACAGAAATGGCTATAATATTGGATATTGTTGGGCATTCGTTTCTCCACATTTAAAATGTCTTACGAATCGCCCGTAAATCTTATCTTTTTTTAAATAAATTAAATTGCCTCAAGAACGCAGGAATGAATCGTATGTGGCTTAGTCATTGTTTTTATACCCTTGCAGAGGGTATTATGATTTCAGTCAGAAGTTTGCAACGCAGTGAAGGAGACGTTTCCGACCCCATAAAGTATATATATTCTTGATCAGCATAACTAGACGAGTCGATCTAGCCATGTCCGTCTGTCCGTCTGTCCGTCTGTCCGTCTGTCCGTCCGTCTGTCTGTTTCTACGCAAACTAGTCTCTCAGTTTTAAAGCTATCGGGCTAAAACTTTCCCAAAAGTCTTATATCTATTGCAGGTAGTATATAAGTCGGAACGAGCCGGATCGGACAACTATATCAGATAGCTCCCATAGGAATAATCGGAAAAAAAAATTTTTAAAAATGAAAAAAAATTATATCTTCGGTGTTTTTGAACCTAGAACCTCCTACTTTTGGAAATGCAATTTTTTATCTAATCCTGAATTTCGAATAAATTTTTTTCAAAATCGGACGACTATATCATATAGCTGCCATAGGAACGATCGGAAAATTAATGGAAATATAATAGGAAATAAATTATTGCTTCGTTGAATTTTATTGTATTCTCTTCTACTCTGGGATATGAATCTTTTTAAATGTTTTCGAATTTCGATTTTAATTTTATCAATATCGAACAACTATATCATATAGCTGCCATAGGAACGATCGGAAAATTAGTCATTAATAGGAATTATCTGCAAGGGTATATAAGCTTCGGCTGGCCGAAGCTAGCTTCCTTTCTTGTTTTTCTTTTATTTGGTTTAGGTTTAGTAAATCATATTTGTTTATTAATTTTGACATCAATTTCTTATTCATCTTGATTAGTTGAATTTTTTGATTTTAAGTAGGCATTTAAATGATAATTTAATGATTTTAAAGCAATCGATAATCTCCCAGTTCAACACCTTAAAATTAAAAACAAAAGTTTATTCAAAAGTTCTGCTTTTGAAACCACAGCAGCTAAAGCGAAGTGAAAACAAATTAATTTGGCTTATTTACCGAGTGCATTACCAACACAAAACTTAGATGTAAATTAATTTGCGTTAATTGTTTTTACTCGAGCGCCGCAGAAGTTTTGGTTTACATTCACCCGCACAATCCGAAACATTTTTGGCGAGCAGCTACCACTGGCAGAATCCTGTTGCGGCAGGCTGGCAGGAGCTTAATGAATTTGCCGACTGGGACCGACGGCCTTGACTTTCGTTTTCACTCGCTTCCTGTTTATGGCCTGGAAAGTTTCGACGTTATCCCCCCCATCTAGTTCCTCGCCGTCCTGTCCGGCTAGAGCTCGTCGTCTGTCCGTGTCACTCGAATGATTAAAGATTTCTTTTTATGGCCCTGGCCGCTACTTTCTGCAACAATTTATCAACTTTCAAGGTTGCCGCAGCAGTTGTAAAAACTTTGACATTTTGTTTTGAGGCCATAAAATTTCTAATTTAATCAACTTTAAGTTGGCTTTTGCATCACTGAGCCGACCCCCCATTTATTGGCGAGTTCAAGTCCGCAGCTCACGGACAACCATAAAAACCGGACCTTTAAATATTCAATCGACCACCCCCGCATGCTGGATAGTCGGGTTTTTAGTGCGGTAATCGAAGGTCATGAAAACGCACATCAAAAATGATTGATGATCATTTCGGACATAGTAAGTTCTCCCTGGTCGCCGGTCCACTCAACTTTACACCGCACCGACCCCCATTTTCGCAGCCAGAAAGTCATTAAAAGTACTCTCCGGCGCTTCAGATGCAGGACGCTCGTCCTTTCTGCCAATGACTGAATGTCGGGATACTTAACTCGCTAATAAAGTTATGAAAATGTTGGAGCTCGCAAAACCCTTTTTTGTACCCTGTCATCCGCCTGACAGCGAAAGCGGTTTGTCATCGAGCTAATTAGTCTAAGGACTCCGCGGAAATGCAAGTCAGAGAATGACAAAATTGTGAACATAAATATTAAGATTTGATAAACAGCTGCGCTCAAAATAATAATATCATAATTGTGCCTTTCAAACGAAAACCCCGAATCATGAACACGCTTTCGCCATTAACTATAATTTATGGAATTTAGAATGGGTTTCTTTTATTTTGCTTTACTTTAATTTTATTGTCTAAAAACTGGAACAAGATACTAGTACTTAAAATAAATATATTGCACCCAAAAAAATTATTGATATGAAAAGATAATCGATTCGATATGCTCGAAATGTAAATAACAGACCAGTTTGAATTTTAAAGCGCTATCCCGCTCTATTTGAATTGAGAGAGTCGCTACATTACTTTTACCTCTCATTTTTAAAGTCAGAGAATATACGAGGTAGAGATTTCAGTAAAAACGATATGCGTATGCTATACCAGAAATTTACCATGCGCTTGTCGATTTGACGTGTTTTTGTTTGTGTGTGCTATTAAAAAAAATGTTGAGAATGCATTTCATATTTAATGTAACAATTTTTTTATGTTATATTCATCCATGGCGGTTATTAATTATTTTAAAAATGTAAATATTAAGTTTAATTTTAGAAGATCTTTTTTATAATATAACATTTGTTCTCAATAGTTTCCCATTAAATCATGCAATTTAAAATATTTTGTATATTTTTATCAGTGCCTCTTTGATACATTGAAATAAATTAATTTTGAAATTTCCAACCTTGCCTAGATTATCGGTATCTTGTCTTAGGACCAACGCAAACTTGTCCAATGACAGCTAACAGTATTTTCATTTCATTAAATTTTTCGAAGTAACTAAGCCACTTTGATTAACGCTACTCCCGACAGCCTTTGTACTTCAAATTGCAATTGTAAATCATTTACTTTCTTTGGCATGGTAATTAATTACAATTTCGTCTTCACTCAGTTGCAGTGTATTAGATTGTATTTTCAAGGAGAAAAGTTCGAAGGGATTAGCACACAACCAACTTCAATTAGTTCCTCAGAGAGCATCCGCATGCAGGATTATAATTTCCGCACGGATATGAGAAAAGCTCGCAGAAGAAACTTTTGTTTTGCGTTAGTTGATCTCTGTTATTTTTGCCTGTGAAAATCCATCCGACATGAAGGATTTAAACGAAACTGGGGCCCGTTCAAAAAATCTATTAAGCGCCTGTCGGCGGATCCGAGTGAGCCTTTAATGAGCAGCTGCAACTTGTTGTCGGCACCCACTCAGGCATTCACGGAGCGTGTCCTGCCCCCCGTCACCACTCGATTGTCAGATGCAACCGCGCTGCATTCGCTCATTTGGCATTCCGCAGTGTTTGTTTGCATAAACTTGAGCGACAGGCGGGCGGATTGGGTGGTTGGCTTTGAATGACAGCCCGGATGGGTGGAAAAAATCAACGGGCGAACACTTCTCCAAGCCTCGCACTCAGCCGCAGTTCGCCGTGTCCTTTGTGTTGCGTATACGCCGCGTTGCCGTCCGTTTAATATGCACGCTTCGTTTGCGGTACATGGCGCTTTTTCTCCGAGTTGGGACGGAGAATAACTCGGACCCTGATTAAGAAATGTAAACAATTCATAAAGAAGGCGTAATAGCTATTGCCCAGTAATAATGCGAAGCTCATGCGGCAGATTAAATATTAAATAGGCCGAAAGTCGCAATTGCGAGTCCTAAAAAAGGCCTCTGTAAGGTTTTGGCTTTTTATACGACTTACTATTTGATAATATTCATAAAGGTATTCAGATATTTGAAACTGTTATTTATGATACATGAAAATCAGATAATAAAAGAGCTCGGTGAAATTTAATGTATCGCTCACGGTCAATATACTTAATTTGTATTTCACTGAATTAATGTAAAATCTGTTTGCATTCTGGCACAATTTATGCTTAAGATACACCCAGCATCAGGCAGTCAATATTGCTTATACTCGTACATAATAAGTCATTTTTTTCGGATCGCTTATTTTAGTCATGGCTGCATTAATAAATTTAAAACGCATCTGGATCAGATTGCAAATGAGTAACGTCACCTTTAACTTTCTGTATTTAATTATAATTTTTTACGAGATTTATTTATTTTAATAATGGGAAGAGCATCAGGCTGTCGACACTTTTTACGGTTCGCTTGGTTTAAATGAAAATCCCGTTCAATTTGCAACTTATGGCTGCATTAATAAATTTAATCTGCAGCAATAATTTTGTATTTAAGATCTGCTTTACATTGCATATGAGTAACGCAACACTTGGTCTTTCTTTATTTAATTGTAATTTTATACGAAACTTATTTGTTTCAATAATAGGAAAAGCGTATTGTACATTAATCCGTAGCTTATGGGTTTTCATTCTGTCTTTATCTTACTATAATTTTTTACGATATTTATTTGATTCAATAATATAAAAACCTTGTTGCAAATTAATCCGTAACTTATGGCTTAACATTAAATAGCATTACAGACAAACAAAAACTAGGAACAGAGCCAATAGTGGCCGTGGTCAAAAGTAATCCCTAACTTATTGCTGCACGTGTGGCTGATAAAATATTTAATATATTTAAAGTGACCCACTTTACCCACAGATATTTCCTCAGTCACCACGTAATGTCTGCCTAAAACTCAGCCATATGTTTGAATGGCCCACGAAAGTGTTTGCTTGCATGCGGGCGAAAGGAAAACCCTTTCACGCCCACTGGAGAGTATGTGAGGAAAATAGAATTTTCCATTAGATTGGCTTTTGAAATCGTATCGGAGCCGGGGAACGTCATAAATTCCATTTAGTTTTCGGCTTGCCAGTCCCGCCGAAGAGCAACAGTTGTTGCTCCAGCTATCTCCCTCGCCCAGATCCGGTCAAGTTCATGTGGTAACATTAATCAGACGGTTAGGGCCACGCCCAGCGTTCGCAACGCCCACACTCCGTGTCCGTTTAAGTTGTAAGCGACAAACACTTGGCCACGTCGAGGGGACAACATACACATACATACACTCAGAAAAAAAACCAAGCACATTGTGCTTGTTTCAAGCCCAAATGGTCTTGAAAGGTCGACAGGTACGAAATGGGCTTGTTTTTTCATTTCAAGAACATTTTATTCTTAAACCGACATTCTTAATTTGAGAACATTTTCGGGCGTAATTAAGTATGAAATGTTCTTCAAACCAGAATTAATTAAACTTAAATGAAGTATAAATTCTACTTAAACAATGTAAAAATTATAAAAAAAAACATTTGACAATTTGAAAAATGTGATGAAAATTGCTTTGAAGTGGAGGGGTAATATTATTATTTGTATAAATTTTATCCGATTTAGGGCCGGTTTCTCGAGTGCCGGCTAACATTTCTCGAACAGATAAAGTCCCTGCTAAGGGATTTTGGCTTTCTCGAGCATTAATGTGAGAGCTAACTTTGACAGGGACTCGGACTCCCTGTTAAGCGTTTTCGACTCGATAAAACGACAGCTGATTTCCCAAAGCCAAATAAGAAGAAGAAACGAAATCACAGCTGACTTTGCCTTTGAATTATACCCAAACAGCTGATACAATAATCATAGCACGCCATTTTTTGCGCTTTACAGCACATTCTGTGCGCTAACAGCACTCTGTAATTGCTTCTCGATCAGATAAATTAAAGGCGTCGAGAAAACCGATTTGCTTTTACGATAAGTTTATCTGGTGATTATCTTTTTCGAACAGATAGCTATCAGGGACTTTAGCCGGCACTCGAGAAACCGGCCCTTACTTGTAAATAAGGTATAAGTTATGCTCAAATGAAGAATGAAATATTCTTAAACTAATAGTATAAATCATAGTGTTGTTTTATTAGTTAACAATACTTATTTTGTAGAATCTTACACTAAATCACTGATAAATGTATAAAGATTTGTAGATAAAAATGTGTTTTATACTTACGAAACATTTTTGTTAAAATCACATACCTCTCCTAGGATTCGATCCCGCAACCTCACGCACCACAGTCGGTCGTCCTAACAGCTCGGCCACGCTCGCTCTTACGCGGCGATGACCAAAACATAAATAAGTACTTTTATTTGCATACTTAATTTAAGTACAACGTGTTCTTGTTTTGAGAATTGAATTCTTAACTTTAATAAAAATAAAACTGCAATTGAATATGTTTTTGAAGACCATATGACCCCTCGTTCGATGCGTATTGTCAGTAAGAATACAAGGCGGCTAATTGAAAGGGCCATTTATCCCTAAAAGCCCCAACAGCTTTAATTTTCTAAATTGTATACCTTTCGATTGGTATATCACTCGTTATGATCGTTATGTAAATTTTTTTTTAAAATCAAAGCGTATTTCCGTAATTTCCTATTTTCTCTCCGATTTAAACACAAAATCGGCTTATTTTGAAAATTTAATTCTTAGCTATGAATTTAAATGTTTTAAAAATCGAATCGTATTTTGGCACATATATGTGTGCACGTTGTTTACAGTAGGAATATAATAACAAATATTAATTTCAAAAATTGATAACTTATCACATTAAGGGCCGGTTTCTCGAGTGCCGGCTAAAGTCCCTGATAGCTATCTGTTCGAAAAAGATAATCACCAGATAAACTTATCGTAAAAGCAAATCGGTTTTCTCGACGCAATTAATTTATCTGATCGAGAAGCAATTACAGAGTGCTGTTAGCGCACAGAATGTGCTGTAAAGCGCAAAAAATGGCGTGCTATGATTATTGTATCAGCTGTTTGGGTATAATTCAAAGGCAAAGTCAGCTGTGATTTCGTTTCTTCTTCTTATTTGGCTTTGGGAAATCAGCTGTCGTTTTATCGAATCGAAAACGCTTAACAGGGAGTCCGAGTCCCTGTCAAAGTTAGCTCTCACATTAATGCTCGAGAAAGCCAAAATGCCTTAGCAGGCACTTTATCTGTTCGAGAAATGTTAGCCGGCACTCGAGAAACCGGCCCTAAGAATGTTTGTGCTTACCAAGAAAAAATATTTTTTTTAGAATAAATTATACTTGGGTTTAGGATAAAGCGTTCTTGTTTTGTCATGTTTATTGAATTTTGTTCTTGAATCAAGCATTTTTTCGGATAATTTTGGTTTGAAGAATGATTTATTCTTAATTCAAGAACGTCCAACATTCTCATTCTTAAAACAAGCCCAAAAAATACTATCCGAAATCAAGTATAAATCGCGCTCAAATTTAGGATGCGTTTTTTTCTGAGTGTAGTTCACACGCGATGCAGTGCGCCAGTAAGGGATGCCACACTTACACCCTCGACCCCTTTGTACAGTGTCGCACAGTTGAGGTACTGGGGAGGTCACGAACCCCGCCCCCAGCTCCATTAAGATGCCAGTAACACTGCTGCGAAACGAGACGCTGCGACACTGAACTTAACCTTTGATCTTTGATGAGCGACACACCTGAATTTAATGAATGCGTCGCTAAATTAAAGGGTTGCAGCACCACTTCAAAAACTCAAATAAATTATTCTGGCCATACTATTTAATATCGTATCTTATCTTATGTACAACAAAATTTAAGATATTTAAAGATTTCTGATTGAATTTGTTGAAAAAGCGTTTGCTTTTAATGACTACAAAAATCCAAGCCCCAATGGCTAGAAGTTTCCATTATTTTTACTGTGTATAATTATTTTCAAGTGCTCAGAATATATAACTTACATTTAGTATAGATAAGCAAAAAATTAATTTTTCTTATAAATATTTTACTTGACTCAAAATTAATTTTTTGTATATTTTACTTGACTCAGACTCAGAACTTTTTTATATAGAAAATTTGGTTATTCATCTTAAGAATAAACAGTCATTTAATTAGTCTGTTATTAGTTGTTATAATTATTATTTAATTTATTTACCCTGGTCAGAAAATTTAACCCTACCTTAAATGTTAATAACCTAATTTCCACTTTTGAATTTGCCCAATATCGATATGAATTATGCGTAATTTTATATAGTTATTTCTTTAGTTGTCGGGCCTTTTTGTGAACAAAAGCGACAGTAAGCATCCATCTGAATTTGCATACATAATTGTATGGTTTCAGCAAAACACAGAACGACTTGCTTGCAATTTATTATTTAATTATCGGATACCATGTTGTGTCGTGTTTTTGTGGGCCTATGTTTCTCGCTTTTTTGCCTGCATCGATTTGCATTCAAATGGGCATTTTTCGTTTGCAGCTGTAATTGATAAATGAAATGTTTGCTAGTGCAATTGATTAGTGATTGGAAAACAATGGTAATCAATTGAAGCAACATTTAACAGAATCGTAATTCTGGCAGATTGATAATAAAATATTGAGCTCAGTTTGAGATTGAAATTTATGGAGCTTCGCAGCGAAATACATTTGTTCAGGGAATCGGCTGACAGGCCGCAAATCGACGGGCAAACGGATGGATGGATTGCCTATTGGTTCTGGTATAAGTTTCTTGTGCATGTAAAACATGTCAGAAAATCCAAATAAATCCCCTTTCGAGGAGCAGACAACCAATTTGTTGGCAGAGAATGCTTGAAAAGAATGCTGCTACAGAAAATCATTTATCAATTTAACAAAATGGTACTCAACTCATGTTTTTTGACTCAAAAAGCATTGTTTGTTCGCCTGGGAAGAAATTTTCTTTTTGCGTGGTCTGAATAATTAAATCACATTTTACACTTCATTTTATTTCATTTGTTTCGTTCTGTTTTGGTAGAATATCTTTGCCTTGTGAATTGAACAACCAATATTTTGTACATTTGGCTGTCGTTTGAAATTGGTTTTTATTAGAATGCCAATTAAATGGCACAAAAGCCGTAGGACCAGGATGATTTTTATTAGCTGTGAGATCAAGTTTAATTAAGTCTGTAAATGTCGTCGGGGCCTTTGGGGAAATGACCAAACAAATGATTGCCATCGCCTGGCGAAAATAATTACTTTTGCCTTTGCCAAATCATCCTTGCTTGCCTTTCTGTCCGTTAATCGGCTTTGCGTCTAAATAACCAAATCCATTTCATAAATATTAACGAAGTCCCCTTCGGGGGAAGTGCATTAGCATAAAAGGAGCCCGAGTGAAGCCAGAAGTGCCCCACTTCCACTTTACCTTGTGCAGTCGTAAAAAGCGAACAATTGACAAAATGTACTCCCATCAAATATGCAGCATAGACAGCATGTGTGGGCTTTCGAATGCCATTATCTTTTCCCATTGATTTATAATTTATGGCGGGTAAAAGGTTGTTACTTCGCTTTCTTATTTCAATTAGCGAGCTGACACAAACACTGCTCGAACAAAGCTCCCCAAAGATATGCGAAAAATTAATTGCATCGTCGCTGCAGAAACTAATTAAATTAAAAGCCTTAAGGGATGATATTTTCGCCGGCCATTAAGCGGATTTAAGAAATGTAAAATGTAAATTGCGTTCTCGGGGCCCAAGCTCTGAATGTCCTTTATGAGCTAGGTGCTTGTTAGCCGGGTTGTCAAGATGCCAGCCATAAACTGGCATATATAACGAGCATGAATAGTGCCATTCAGCTTCCAAATGTCGACTGCAGTCGACTGCCGGGCGCTCATGTGTGACACTTTTGTGTGCAGCGCAGCTCCCGCACTTCCAGACAACGAAAAAGAAAAACGGGGAAAAATAGGATAACATAAGGCATGTATAATATGGAAATATAAATTCACACATTGGCATGTTTTGACATTTATCGGCACATCCTCTGACATGCCGGAGAAATTATTTTCATGCTAGCCTGCCCTCCAATAGGTTGGCATGCAAATGGCCTCCCAGAAGGCATTCCACACTGCTTACTGCCGACTCCTTACTGCTTAGTGTTTTCGAGATAAGCTTCCGCTTTTGTCGGCCCTCCTGATTGACTGAACAACCGAACCCTTGATCCATATTCTCGTTTTTTCCGCTGCTGGCAAGTTGCCATTGTCCGATTACATTCTGCCACGCTGGCATTCCATTCCCGGCACCAGCTGCTCCTCATCCTCACCCCCATACCCACCCACATCCACATCCATATCCATATCCATATCCAGGCCAGGATCCCCGCCCAAAGGGCCAGCATAAAAACGGGGCATCATAAAAAAATGGCGTCAATTGGCGACGCGTTAGCCTGACAAATTGCTGAGCTGTTGCGAGCTGTAAAAAGCGAAAATAATGGCTGACTTTTGAACTGCTGGCCGAATGCTTTGTCAGGCACTGTACGGGTATGTGAGCCCCAGTTCCCGTCCCGAAAACCCGGATCTAAGCCACAAAGTTGGGCGTTTTCGGATGCCGACTAGTCTGTTGGCTTGCATTAAAAAATGACAAAACTGTCATTTCAGGGGAATTTCATGCGATGAAACTAGCTTTTTTGGCCATAAAAAATTGGAGAATTAACCTATACACATTGCGGTTAGAGGTTGACAATTTGAGCTTTTACTCCATCAGCTGAAACGTCGAAAAAAGAAGAGGGGAATTTTTTCAGAACCTTGTACATGCAGTCTCTTGTGATGCTAAAAATATTTGTTTTCTCCACAAAAATTCATTTCTGCTCGCTTTTCAAATGAAGACAAATGTTTTTCTGGTTTTAACAAGCTAGAATAGAAAATATGCACCAATGAAAATTACCATACATGCGAGGCTACCAAACTTTACGGATGCGTGAAGGTAAAGCTTTTTGTATCTAAAAAAGTATACTAAAAAATCACACAATAAATATAATTAGCACTGTGAAATTCCAACCACCCCGGAATGTCAGGGTCAGTGCAAAAGTTCAACTCTTTTCCAAAGGAAACCAATGCCAAGTTCACTACAATGCATTATTCTCGGCGTTCTAAAAAAAAACAAGAAAGAACGCTATAGTCGGGTTGGTGCCCCGACTATCTAATACCCGTCACTCGGCTAAAGGAAGTGCAAGGGAGATGGATATAAAAAAAATTTTTGATTGCGTATAACTTTTTAATGAATGGTCCGATTTGAAAAATGTCTTCTACATTTCGATAGGTATAAATATACACAACAAAATTGCAATTGTACTTCTCGGAAATCTTTAAAGGTGTGGCCGCCAGACACATTATAAAATCGTTAGTGAGCGTTAGAGGGGGCGTGGCGCCCCATATCGGCAATATCGACTCGGCTAGTGACCCTGATGAAGAATATATATACTTAATAGGGTCGGAAATACTTCCTTCTAGCTTTTACATACTTTTGCACGAATACAATATCAAACAAAAACACCTCTTAACGAGGTAAAAAAATAGTGACGACCGCACCTTCAACATACAAAAGATCTGATATCATATTTTGTGACGAAAAATAATTTTACATTCGAAAATATAAAAACACTTTCTAAAATTTACTCATTCGGCCCGCTTCAGACAAATTTATAAGATTTTACCCACACGAACATTTTCTATTGTAGCGTGCCGAAAAAGTACATTTTAGAAAGTGTTTTTATATTTTCGAATGTAAAATTATTTTTCGTCACAAAATATGATATCAGATCTTTTGTATGTTGAAGGTGCGGTCGTCACTATTTTTTTACCTCGTTAAGAGGTGTTTTTGTTTGATATCAGAAGTTTTTAAAGGGACAATTTATACCCTGGGTTTAATTTACATATTAGTATACCTCATACCATGACCAAAACTCATCCCCATTTAACTTAGTTATTAATTTATTTATTTATTTATTTTTTATTTATTAAAGTTAATAATTGTATAATGGAACGGTTTAAAACAATTTTACCGATTCCTTGACCCTAAAATACAGTTTGGATATGCACATACAAAATTTAATGCTTCTAAGCACGTTAGATAAATAATTGTAATTTTTTTAAAGATTAAAAAATTACTTTTTGTCATTCAATAATTGTTAAAACACTTAAAACTTAACTTTTAATCATTAAAAATTGTTAAAGGACTAGTAAACGATGAGAAAACATGAATTCCATAAGGATCCGATAAGAGTGAGAGAGTAGCCCTACTTGCTGCAACGTGTTTTCATAAAAAAAAGCAGAGGCCAATTTAAAAAAAATTCGATATTTTAAAAACTAAAAATGGCTCCAACTGTTTACAAAAATCGATTGTAACTAACAATATGGCGCATATATTGATTTATAAAAAAAAATTTAAATACAAAATTTTTTAGAATCTTAATTTGTTTTTATTTTAACATTTTTTTTTTAAAGAAGAGGTTTTAGAAGAATTAAATCAAAACACATGAAGTCACGCGGATTCATATAACCGGAGATAAAGATTTTCAAACTTTTTTTTTAACATTTTTTTTTTAAAGAAGAGGTTTTAGAAGAATTAAATCAAAACACATGAAGTCACGCGGATTCGTATAACCGGAGATAAAGATTTTCAATGAGAGGGTACTTTTTCAAAATTGTCAATTTTTGGAAAACTTTAAAAAATTCTAACTAAAAAATAATTTTTTTTCGGACAAATCCTGATACACGTGATTGCTCATTTTCCGAATAGAACATGTAAAAAAAATTTTCAGGCAAATCAAAAATGTAAAAATTTTTTTTGGCCCAAATCTGTTTGGCTCGTAAATGACAGCATTAGGCAGCATTAATTGTTATGAGCTGGCAAAAGTGGCTATTTTCGTTTCAGAATAACTTTTAAACGTGATTTTTTACAGTAATGTGTTATATACCAAAATTTAAGGAATCTCAAGGGCTATACAGTTTAAAGTTGTAAGGAAAATCGTTAGAGCCGTTTTTGAGAAAATTAAAAAAAAGCTAAAAAAAAACTTTAAACCAATTTTCTTTTGTTCATATCTTTTAAACTATTACATTTACACAAATTGCATATAGAAGGCGTTTATAGCATTAAAAAATACCTTTCAAACGAGATGCAGCACAAGTCTGTAGCTTTAGTAGTATAGAAGTTACGGCTTTCCGAATTTTAGCTATTTATAGCTGTTTTCCCGCTAAACTAGCGGGTTTTTCCAAAAGTGGTAGAACAAAAGTTGTTTATATCGATGTGATGAACGTCATATCAAATTTTCAGAACTTAAAAAACATGTTTTGGACAAACTGACAAACAGAATTAAATTTTCATTTTGGGAAGAAGAAGAAAATCTTATTTTGGCTATAACTTTTGAACGGAGCGTCCGATTTTCTGATATGACCCCTCATATTAAGCGCATTTTCAGTAGCAATACAACTAATGTAGTCCGGGGGGCCAATTATCCCCACCGGCCCCAACAGATCCAAATAAATTTATAAATAAATCTAAATTTTCACTTTTACACTTTCACCGCTCTCCCTCCCAAACCAATTGATTTTCTTGAGGTCTTGGTATGCAATCCTTTAAGTTTTAGCAATACCTTTAATTTGGTGTATTACTCATTACGATCGGACTATCACAGCAGATTTTCATTTCTTCGTGTATATATAGTAGTCGCCTTCGCACACTCTCCTGGTGCGCTTCGTCACTACATGGACTGCCGTCCATAGTGATACCCTTTTACTCTACGAGTAACGGGTATAAAAACCGAGCTGGCAACCGTCGAGCTGTGTTTTTGGTCCGTTAAGATCAAAAGCAATTCTACCAATGGCTTTCCAACTTTTGTCCATTGTGCCGGGTGTTGGAGCATATTGCATGGCTGGCGGGGAAAATAAGGGGAAAGTGCAGTCATTTTCATTTTGTGACTGCTTGACTTTTCTCCGCTGGGTGCAATCGTGTTGCACTGTGCTAACATGAAAAGGCTTTATGTACTGGCAACATAGTTTCCAGGGTTAACAAAGCACAACGATGTAAAGTTGCACAAATGCGCGAAAAATTGTTCTACTTTCGTTTAATTGGTTCGCCCTGGCAGTCGTAAAATATATGTACACTTTAGATATTTTATTTTCATTTGTCATTTTAGGATTGCTTCCAACTTTGTCATTTATCAGTTTAGCGCATCCGTTTTCACATTCCAATCGGCAATATTTTTATCGCTCCCGCGGCGCAAATCCATAAATGGGAATAAAAAAGATACCACAAGAAATTGGAAACAAGCTTCAATTGATTTCGGCTTGCAGCTGGCAGCACTTCTCTAAACTAAATCTTGATAAATGAGCCAAACGTCGGACCAATGGTTATATTCTTTTCAAGGCAGCAAGAAACAGCCACAAAAAACAACATATTTTTCTATGAGAGTGAGAGTGTACCCATTCCTGTATGAAGAAATGAAAAATTTATGGTTCATACTTCAACTTTTATTGGCCTCCTCCTGCTTTTCTGGGCTATTGTTGCCATTTATTTTTATGCTGGAATTCGAAACAAGAAAACTAATAATCGAACTTCCAGCAATTGACAACATTTAAGTTCCGTTAAACTGCAGCGTAATCTCGGAAGAGTCTGGCCAACCAAAGTATTCAATTAAGTTCCTGCAACACGGAGAAAATAATTGTACTTCCCTCTTCTGGGCTGCCCTGCGGCTTGTGGCAAAAGTACAAATTGAACCCACAAAAACTTGCCGTGCCGTTTTAAAACCGCTTAAAACAGTCAACCTTCTCTAACTACATTTAAAGTTTAATTTACAAATACTTAGAGTGGCAGAACATACCTGGAAAAAAATGCGTGAAAAAGATAAACTTAGATTATGAAAACTTTTTATAGCTTAATGTTAGTTTTTTGTTTGCTAAAAATTGCTCTCTTCTTTCATCCGAAATTTAAATATTGAAAATTGTTTTATTATTATTACACATGTAAATTCTGTGAAAAACTGATAAATCAAAAAATAATACTTTTCAGTTTTATTCACAAAAATATATATGTTTTGGTTTTAAAATTATAATCAGTGAAATAAACAGAGGATAAAATTTGTATAATATCAGAAAGTATGTAACACTAGCGTTACCGACCCTATAAAGTATGTATATTATTGACCACGATCACTTGCCGAGTCAATCTAGCCGTGCCCGTCTGCTTGTCCGTCCGTATGAACGCTGAAATCTCGGAAGCTAAATGCTAACAAGTTGAAATCAACCATGCAGATTCTTGGGGTTTAAGTTACTTTTAAATGTGTCTATCGCCCACATCTTTGAAGATTTTGAAAAAATGTAAATGCAATGTGGTTGGGTTTACTTATACCTATCGAAAGGTAGAAGAAATTTTTGAAATCGGATCATTAATTAAAAAGTTATGAGCAATTAATGGAATTCAAGCAGAGCAAGCAGTCGATTTACCGGAGCAACATGTTACACTGCAGTATTCTCTCTTGTTTTACTTTGAGTTTTAAGAAATGTAAAAGCATTTTTTAAATCTTATTTTAATAAAAAAACAATTCAAAAATACCAGCCACTTCACTTTTTGGTTAAAATACAATAGAATTTATTTTGAAATAAAACTGAGAAGTTTGAGTTCGGGAGTTGCCCCTGTACTGACTGGCAGTCATAATGTGACTGCTGATGTTACAGCGCGCTGCAGCGAGGCGAGGCGAAGCGATGGCAATGAGCCAGGGATTTATTGCGTCCCATAAACAGAGTTCTCAGTGGGTACCAACAGTTTGCCGGCTTTAACTGCCACCTTAAAGCGCGAGATACGATGGTGTGGACCTGAGATATGGGGATGGGAATACTGTGGCCGCCTGCCCGATGGAAATGAGACAAGCTGCAAATCGAGGAAGACAGCAGACAATTCGTACTCGTCCAAAGAGCCAACGGAGCGAAAGCAAGGCAAAAATGAAAGTAAAAGCAAAACCGAAGGCAAAGGAAATATTTGCATATGTCAAAGTGGAAGGCAAATATGGCATGCAATTCGGGAGCAAGCTCGCAATGGTTGACTGCATAAGCCGCACTGCATGGCCACTAACAAGTGCCGAGATGCTCTGAAGGGGTTGTCGACGGCAACGGGGGCCTGACCCCACTAAAAACCCCCATCCAACACCCACGCCTCTGCCTTTGTTTGCTCCCAACACAATGCCACATCGGCTGGGATCCCAGATCCCCGAGCATTTCTGCCGACGGCGGGCTGGCTACAAAAATATGTGTCAACATATTGTCGAAAGCTGTTGTTTTTCCTGACGTCGCAACAGAATGTCAACGGCAACAAGAAGGCATTCAGTCCATGCGTTTTTCTTTGGCAATTTTAAATATGCAATGGGGAATAGCTAGAAAATGGGGGTTTAATTACAAGAAAACAACGTGTAGATGTTCCTGCATTCCTAAAAAAAACTAGATTTTATGTCATAGGCCATACGCCTAGAGATATTGTATAAGTGATATATTTATTTACGTAATACAATTTTTGAAGCCTTTTTTAAAGCCTCTTTTTCATTTAAAAAATTTATTATATTTATAATTCAATTTATAATTTATATTTATAATTTCAATTTTTGATAATGAAGCCCAGGTTTGCAAAATTTGATAGCTATAAATAGGTATTAAAATTAGGGTTGGTAAAAAAAATCGATAGCTCTATCGATACTATCGATGGGTTTTAAAATTTGGAAAATATCGATGGTTTGAGCCTGATATCGATACTATCGAAAACTAGTTTTTTAGTATATATATCTCAACGTTTAAGTTTGTTTCACTTTAATCGCAGTAAAATTTAAGACGTTTTCCCCAACAAGTTTTATGATACAAGCATAAATTTTCAATTATTTTTAAAAATAATTTTTCTTAATATTTTATAAATGGATTTTTATTTTATTTAAATTCCGATAGTTTTGATAATATCGATAGTGACCACCATCGATATTCAAAAATATCTATCTTGGACACTACTTGTTTTACACAAATAAGTGACCAGTTATTATACCCGTTACTCGTAGAGTAAAAGGGTATATTGTATTCGTGCAAAAGTATGTAACAGCTAGAAGGAAGCATTTCCGACCCTATAAAGTATATATATTCTTGATCAGGATCACTAGCCGAGTCGATCTAGCCATGTCTGTCTGTCCGTCTGTCCGTCTGTCCGTCTGTCCGTCTGTCCGTCTGTCTGTCCGTCTGTATGAACGCTGAGATCTCGGAAACTATAAAAGCTAGAGGATTGGTATTTGGCATGAAGATTCTTGGAGTTCCTACGCAGCGCAAGTTTGTTTCAAGAAGGTGCCACGCCCCCTCTAACGCCCACAATAGCTTATAAACGATTTTAAAAATTTAAATATTTCGGAAAACTAAAAATGCAGTTTTGTTGTGCTTATCAATACCTATCGAAATGTAGAAGAAATTTTTTAAATCGGACCATTCGTTAAAAAGTTATGGCTCATCAAAGTTTATATCTCCATCTCCCTCGCACTCCCTTTAGCCGAGTGACGGGTATTAGATAGTCGGGACACCAACCCGACTATAGCGTTCTCTCTTGTTTTTGGTTCAAGTTTATTGGCTTGCTTTTTTCTCTGTGCACTGTGAAAAATGTTTAATAAACTTTCCTCTGCACTTTTTTTTTTGCGACTTTCTGACTTTGTCGAGTCGGAATATGGCAAACATTCTTTTGAGCAAAACAGATTGCAGAATTCCAATGCAATACAAATACAGTCATCAGCACCATATAAAATAGAAAAAAACAAATAGATCAAAGAGAACGTGAACAAAAGTTTAAAAAAAGAAAAGAAAATACTATTATACGGCATGTTTTATTTAAGAGAGCTCTTAACAGCTCTGTTAGTTATTAAATAAATTTTACTTTCTTTCCTTAACTAACTTTATAATCGTTATAAATTTCGATGATATGTATCTTTAAAGTGAATTCATAACTAAGAGAACTCAAGGTAAATTCTTGGCCAACTTTAAAGGGACATGCGGCTAATAGGCCCCTGCGTTTAATTGCTTTTAAATCAGAGCCCAAGTCCTGACAAACTAATTAAAGTCGTGGGGCGGGGCAATTTATGGAGATCAAGTAGCCGCCGCGTTGTCATAGCAATAAACCAAAGGACAAACAGCAGAGGACAAAATTTCATTGAAAAACAGCCAGCATTTTCGGGCGTGGTGGCCAGCCAAAAGACATAAGTAAGCGGAAAAGAGCCAGGAGAAAGCCTCCAAATAAATTGTATTTTAATTGTGCGGCATAAAATTGTAAAAATACGCTGGCTGTCGACCTTAACCATTCGCTTGAATCTCTCTGGAGTCTCAGGATCCATGAATTTCCAGGTGAAAGGAAAGGCGGCAATAAAATGAATTAATTAAAGCTGGGAATCGGTGGGTGGTTAGTACAATGGCCAGTCCTAGAAGCCCATAATGTTATCCAATTAACAGCTCACTTGCCGGGAAATTAAGTTCAGCATTGTGAGGGGAATTTTAATCTGTGAACTGCACAAAATTTACGACCTGGCCAGGTTTATAGAGAGGCAACTCAAGTAGCTTATGAAAGTTTGACTTCAATTTAAACGACTTCTTTTTGAAGCATTTCTACCATTGAAAGAAATTCGTAGTTCGAGGAAATGTTTGAGCAGCAACATGATTTATTTATTCTTCTATTTTCACAACACTCTTGACTTTTGTTTGGCATTTTGTTGCCATTGCAAATGCCATTTGTGCATTATATGCGACTGTAATCCGCTCAACGGCAGTCAATTGTCACTTGTTCCCCTAACAATGACAAAGTCGCAAATAAGGAAGAACTTTTCCCTCGATTTTAATGCAATGTCAAGGGGCGAAAGCTACAATGTCTTTGCTTAGTTGCTGCAATTACATTTGTTCGTGCTTTTTATGCTGCTTTCCAACAACATAAAACAATGCTGCGCTCTACTTAAACCTTTTTTATTTGCAACTTGCAAAGGTGAGAAATTTCACATTTTCACATTTAATAAACATTGCGAATTATTAGCATTTTACATTTTTGCTCCCACAACCACAAGACGTTATTAGTTTTTCGAAATTCTCCTTTCACATGCACATGCCAAATGAAATCCTGACATCTAGAATACAAGCTCTGAACTGAAATTCTAATTAGCAGTTGAAGAAAATACCTAAGAGGTAAATCCATTTTTAACCGACATTTCGGATTTCAGCTTATGAATTTCTTGATCAAAATAAACCTTAATTGCGTTCCAATGGTAAGGGAAATGTGTTGGGTAATACAGGAATACTTCAGAAATAGTTTAGTTTAAACCAAGCAACTCAGCAAGTTAACTTTTAGATTTAAAAAATTGTAAGGCAATACTGACTTTTATATTTATTCGAAAACATTAACTGTCGTTTAATTTGACTTAAAATTTCATATCATATCATTATATGTTTTAAAAAATGGTGCACATTGCTGAACGATTTTAAGCTTGTTATCCTGGCCTTTTTACATACCTGAAATGCCATCATGACCCTTAATTTGTCAACATGGCGAAATTTATGCGCCCGATAAGTGTGCCTGGCTCGATATTTGCCAACCTCCTGTGCGCCCAAGTAAATGCCATTCGGAAATATTTGTCTGCCGTCGCCATGCAAACATAAATTAAGTTTCAGGAAATCTACGTAATTTACGCACAAACATTTCACTCCCGACTATGTGGGCGATTTTCCTGTGCTTACCCATAAGTTGTTTATTTTGTGGCTAATGTGATTTTTGGCAAATAATCATCTAATTTGTGCTCCCATGCCTGTCTTGCTCGACGCGTATGCATTTAATTTATGTCTGAGCTTGGCAGGCAAATGATTTGCATGTGAATGCGGGAAATGCTATCCAAGGCAAAAACTACACAGAGAGAAATGTTGAAATTCATTTGAAATAGAAGACAATTTTCATTAGACCAAATTTCAATAAATAGGTCTTAAATATTTATGGTAAAATTTAGACTACACATAAAATATAGCTCTGTTGTTCAAACTGGAGTGGTAAAAAATCGATAGCACTATCGATACTATCGATGGTTTAAAAATTTATGATACATCGATGGTTTGGGCCCACAATCGATACTATCGCTCAGAAAAATAAATCCATTTTAAATGTAATTTTTGGTGTATATTAAGAAACAAAGCAGTATTTTAAAGTATATATTTTAGGACACGACGGTATTTCCATTGTTAGGGTTCAACCAAAGACATTAGAATATGATTAATATAGAGATTATATTGGTCTTTGGTTCAACATTGAATTTTGTTTAACTTTAATCGCAGTAAAATTAAGATCGTCGTTTTTCTCATTCGTTTTATGATACAAGCATTAATTTTCAATTATTTTTTTTTTATTATTTGTCTTAATTTTTGTGATTTGTTTTTTATTTTCTTTAATTTTTGATACTATCGATAATATTGATAGTAACCACCATCGATAGCCAAAAACATCGATAGTGTCCACCATCGATGTTTTAACAACCCTATCATGAACTATTTATCTATCGACGTTTTAACAACTCTAGATCAAACTTAAAATTGTTTTTCTTTGTGCATAGCTTGCCTTTCTAATCGCCTTAAGCTCTTAAATGCCAAAAACCAACAAATAAAATGTTTTGCCGTCTTTAAAGACCCAACCCCTTTGTATCGCCGAGAGCCTTTGTGAGCCTCCAGGGCATACAGCATATAGTGCTCGTTGATTTCGGACCAACTCGTGGAAATGCGACAGACTAACTCCAGTTGACACATGACAAAGGTGGCCTTCTGAATCAGAGACCTCGGATCCAGCTCGCTGACCACAAAAGAGGCGGCCCACTCACAAATGCAATTCCTTCCGAGATTTATGGCACCCGCTGACTGTGCGCTGGAAAACAGGAAAATGGGAAAACGCAAACTGAAACGGAAACTAAAACCTTTGGCGAGTTGGAGCCAAACGTAGGAAAAGCTCATCACGCACTTGGCTCAAACGTGCGACTCGGCCCAGATGACATGTTGATGCGGCACACTTTCAGTTCGAGTTCACTACGTGGCCCCATCTGACGCACTATATTTTGCCGAAATTAAGGCCTTCTTTGGCTTTGCCTTTGCCATTCCCGGGAAAGCAATTGCAAAGCAATGTGAAGTCCCAGGGGCGGGGAATATGAGGCTTAAACACTTTTTAGCATCAACCGGCTCATAGATCATGCAAATCATCACGCAAATAAAATTCTCGTAATGCTAAAAGCGACACAAACAATTTAATAAAATCCAGCTTAAAGGAAATTTACATGCTTCGCAGGGCTCGCAGATATTTCACCCACCCAATCCCCAGACTTTCGGGAGATGTCTTCTTTGTCTGCTGCAGAGTTCATAGTGAAAGTTTTTTCGCATGCCATACACGACTTTTGGCATTTTCTTTATTTTTCTTTTTTCTCCATGGACGTCTGTGACTCTGTCGCCTCGTTTAACTTTTGAACCAAGTTTGTCTGCCGACATAGTTTCTTTAACCTTGTCCTTCAGCGGAGCTGCTCTTCAGATCGAATTTGCGTTTGCAATGCCGGCGGTCTAAATAAATGGTAATAAGCCCAAGTCTTTGACCGCTTTTGTCCAGTACTCAAGCATATTATGCAAATGCTTGGGGCCGGGCTATGAACTTAGGCAAGATTTGGTTTTAAAACGGTTAAAGTAATCAAGGGAGCGCAGCTCCCATTGAACACTCCGAAAAAGAAATATCACCCAAGTAGGGAAGTCTGGCCGAAAGATATTTATTTGGACGAAGTCTTTGGTGAAAACTTTCCACATTAATATCGCATTTAATATCACTTCGGGAGTGTCTTCCAGCAATATATTTAGAAACTTTTCTTATCAAATAGTGTATCCGATTCTCCGGAATAACCAAAATATACTTAAAATATACAGCGATTTACTGCGATTTACTGTGATTTACAACAACCAGTTTGGGGATATTTTTACAGCGTCTTACAGTGTTTTCGCTAATATGCAGATGTTTAAAGACCACTTCGTTATTTAAATGGGAATCAAACGAACCCCAGCCATATGCAAATAACCAAGGTCTGGCAAACAACAATGAAATCGTATTAGGGGCCTCGCCAATCTGCACCCACCTCCCAGCACACATAACTCCGGCCCGACCTTCAACTTCCAACGAGCCGAATTTAAATCATACAATGAAGAAATATTACACCTGCGGCGAAAATTTCATTTTTGGCCCACCTTCGAGCTGAAAATCAGAAATAAATTTCAGGTGAGGGAGGAAATAAAAAAGCAATCACAAGAGTCACAGGGCGGAGAAAGAACTTGAACTAAAATATGATAAAAATTTGAATACATTTCTGTACGATTATAGGTGGCCGAAATGTAGCTGTAAAAATGCAAATATGCGTGTAATCAGCTTATTTACGCTTGTTTATTTTATCAAGCGCATGTCGCCCGAAAATGATATTCAATTTGTAAATTATATTTCCCGGGGCTAACCGAAGGCGGTCAAACGGGGAAAAGTTGTGAGAAAACTTAGCAAAGTACTCGAAATTTATGTTAATTCTGGTCAGAAAAAAAAAAAAATAATTATAAAAAACTCGCCTGCTTGTGGCTGATGGCTTAATTTACATACATTTTGCTCGGCAAAAAACTGTTTTAGCAACTGCTATTCACTCATTTTCATCCTTTCCATTTGGAAAAAACCCGCCTCCGTCTGTCACTCTTATATTTCTCGAACCATGCACCCTGCAATCCCACATGGCGTATGCGCAATGTCTTTGTTCCCTTTGCTGTGGCGATTTTTCTTTATTTTCAGCTCTGGGCAAAGTTATTTACCGTAAAAATATAACTTTTTCTTGCCGCTTATTTCTCTTTTTCTTTTGTCCGTTTTTCTCAAGTGGTTGTTTGTTTATGGAATTTTCATTTGTCTTCTATTTTTTTGTACTTCCTTTTGGGTTTTAGCTGGGGCATAAATCTTTTCCTAGGTTGCTGTGATTTTTATGTAAATACAAAAGACTCAAAACAGCAGAGAAACTGTCAGCAGTGCATATTCGCATATCGTGCAACTCTCGCGAAAAAAACAAATCCCAGTAAATAAAGAAAAGTACCTCTGGAGGATATAAAAGCCGCTCGGTTTGGTTTATTTTACAGAATGGAATAGAATCTCTGATTCATGCGATGGTTTCGAGACAGTGAAATTCCGGGTTCATCGTCTAGATAGACTTTAGTACAAGTGACGCGGGCTTTTGGAACTTGATAACCCGACATTATATTTGCAACTGATCACCAACGGCAGAACCGTTGTTTATATGAACACAATTATCGGTGTACAATATAAACAATGTGAGGTTTACGTTGTAAACAAAAAGAAAGAAGATAGAAATGAATGACATAGAGAATCCGACAAGCCGAAGTTTATAAGCCCTTGCTGTTCCAAATAAAGACGTACCAATGCCTTCCTTGATCGAATTAAAATTCGTTAAACTAAAATTGTAGTTCAAAATTACGTTGGACAAAAAAAATGATACCGAGCCATACCACAATTTAAAAAATTTCGTGCATTTAATTAATTTAATCATATTGAAATTGGACAAGTGGCAGGAAAAAAGAGCGATTGATTGAGCATTTAAAAATGAAAACAATCAATGCTTAAAATATGCATTGTATTTTCAAATGGCTGTTTACATATAGAATTCTTAGTAAGCTATCCATAATCATTTTCATTATTAATTATATCAGTTATGAATCATAACCTACTTTACTTAAAGATAATAAAATGTATTAAAATTTAAATTCAATTTATGAAAACTTCTTTATTTATCAGAGGGTATTTTTTACAAAATAATTGAACATTAAAAAATTATTATATTACATTTATTATTCCTTAACCTTTCTCGTATATCATGCCTAATATATAACCCCATCGAAAATCTTTATTGTGCACCCCACACCCAGAAAACAAAATGGACTAAAAAGGGGCCTAATTACCTAAAATTTTAGGAAACATGGCCAGAAAAATGCGCCAAGTCCATCATTACCTAAAATGTTGGTCATATGGACTATATTTTGTACGCAGTCTTGGATTTATTTTTGGTAATCGTTACCTAAAAAAATGGCTAGTGGACTAGATTTTTAGGTCAGAATTACCTAAATATTACGTATTTTTACTATTGATAGTAACATATTTGTTTATTTTAATTGCTTATATTGTTATTATCGGATAAGTAAATATTTTACCGTTCTGAAAAAACAAACATTTTATTTTGTCCTCGGTGGGGAATCGATCCCCGGCCTTCTGCGCGAGAGTCCAATAGGCTAGCCTCTGGCCCACGGAACTATTTTAGAGGCCTGCGGCAAAACCAAAGGCTGATTCTAGGGGCATACGCGAATTCTATTTTTAGAATAGTTCACTATTACCTTAAAAGTAGGAAAATAGTCCACGTTGGTATTGATTTAATATATTGAAAGTTTTCCATCACTAGCATTAAGCTAGTTCTAATAATATTTTTAAATATTAAACTTAAAAATCGAATAATTTGTTTATTAATATTAAGGACCTTTATTTGTATTAAATTATGAGTAAAAATCAATTACAAGCTATTCCTAAATTTTAGGTCTTATGGACCAATTTTAAGGTTACGATGGCCTATAAAAATCTTTGTAGCTTTACCTAAAAAGTAGGAACATAGTCCACATGCCAATATTTTCAGGTAACCCATTACCTAAATCTGAAAATTTAGTCTATTAAAAATTTTTAGGTCATGTATTACCTAAAAATTAGTCCCGCATTTCTCTGGGTGCACAATTGATGGGTTAAGACATGTTGATGACTAATAATTTCTGACGGCATTACTTACACGTCGAGGGGCCCAAGACATTTCATTGATTTTTTTCACTGGAATTTCATTGTTTGAGATTGTTTACTGCAAGCGATAATTTCACACCCGAATGCACCCAAAAGACCCAACTAAATAAGCCTCCTGCTTAATTGGAAAATATTGTCCGGCCATTCGGTTGCCGTTGACAGCGTCCATCCTGAACCATCGGATCCCAGGCCATCCGGTTTGCTACCATCGCCACACTTGACTGCTGATTAATTAAGTAAAGCAAATCAAGCGAGCAGCGAGGATCTGGGTCAAGAAACCGGATCTGTTAATTAATTTTGCTTAGTGCATGTGTCGTCTTTGACTTGGCTAATGGCAGCTGACTTCATTTGGCTTTAAAGCACAAAAAGCAGAAAAAGCGAGAAGCGCCGGGAAACCGCTCGAATTGAAAAAGAATAGAGGCGGAAAAGCAAACAGCGACCAACTCCCATTGAAGGCTGAACAAAAGCCACAATGGCCACATCCCCCGATGCTTATGCCCATCTGATAGTCTTCATTATGGCCATTCCTGCTGTTGTTTTTATTGGAATCTCTTGTTGTGTGGCGCCACTCAAATGTTGCGTATGCGCCCCGTATGCTCTCTATGGCCAACAAAGACAAGGCATTTGTATAAAACACATAAAAAAATGTTTGAACAGTCAGCCATTCCAGGGGCGCGGCGGAGGTTCAATCCGGAGATTTACCAGAGGAATCCCCATCCCATCCCTATCTTCATCCCACCAGCGACTGGATCCTCGCTCCTGCCAGGACAAACTACATTTGCCGGGCGTACACTATAAATAAGCGCCACATGCTCAACATTTTTATGCTGTTTTATTGCATTGCGCTAAAAGGCAAGCCCGGAATTGAACCCATGCCCCTGCCCCCTCGCCAGACACTGAGTCCGCACATGTCGAGCTGCTCGGTTCTGCTGCCAGAACCTTATTATGTGCTACATTTAACGCCCTCCGATAGCCAAACGCTTTCGCCGGAGCCAACAGTGCTGCCAGCTGGGGATTAATCAAAGTGGCTGAAACAATGGATTTGTTTGGTTTTTAAACGAGAGGGGTAACATTAAAAAATCTGTAAATAAGAAATACATTTGAAAATAGAAGCGGAAAGATGTACATTGAACAGCAGAATATGATTTAAGTCAGGGCAGCTAAGGCAAGCGGGCCACATTTTTTTAAGGCACAAAGCATGGAAAGAGGCACGCGCCTATATCTCATAGGGCACACGCCGATTCTTCTTTGTGTCTTTTTCATTACTGTGTATGTATTTTAATTGTGCTTGCAAATTCCTATGGCATAAGGCAGTTTTGAGAACCCCCTGATTTAAATTATCACTCTAATATCACTATAAAAGACATTGAATATTATCCCCTTATTGACCACTGAAAAAGCCAATTTCAAATGGCAACACTGTTGTCAGACTTTCACTTGCCAAGACATCATCGGCGAAAGCTGAGCAAGCAAAGCTGCGCATTGTGTCCGTCTTGTTTTCTGTTTTTCACCCTTGAATTCCCACTCAAACCGAAACCCAAGCCAACATTGCTGGCTTTCCCGATGGCAAATGCAATAAAATTAAAGTTGTTTTGTGCGCTGCCCCTAAGCCTTTCCTTTTTCATTTTCCCTAGCTGAAAGCGGTACCTGCGGTTAGTGCTTAAGCCCCCATTTTTTCGCCCTTCTGCAAATCGATGGGCAGTCGTAAAATGCTCCCGAATTTATTGCATACTTCTGTGCGTGCAAATTGCGTGCGGAGTGCTCGAATGTGTGTGTGCCTTAGAATTTTACACACTTTTGATTGGCTTTCGGGCAGCTTAAAGTTTAATAACAAATGGCGTAAATTTTATGGGGGAAGTGTGTGTGTGTGTGCTGGCGTGATTTAGTTGAATGGAAAATGCGAAATTTAGTAATTTACCACGAAAACAATTCGGGCTGTAAATTATTTCATTATCTTCATCGCGCATAAACAGACGGAACATTTAATTAATTCTACAAATTAAAACAAAACATTCAAACTGTGCCGAATGCAAATTGGAACAGTTAAATTACATTGCTTTATAATCTCGCAGTTATTGAATCAGGCGCGGTCATAAAAGAGCCTGTCGGTCGTCGGGTAAACACAGGATATTGCAAATGCCAGACAGAGCAGACATCATCAAATTAAATGGCCTGGCCACAATGCAACAGTTAAAACGGCAGACAACAATGGCCAGGAGCAGGCACTTCAAGTCCGGCCAAGTGGCCAGGAAAACTGCAACATCAGCATCGTGGGGCAGGTGGGGCAGTTAAGGAAAACCTGAAGAACAGTTTAAGTCAATCGAGGCATAAAAAATGTGCGCTGAAAAAGCTCAAGAGTTTTTCCTTCACCGCCTGTGCGAAAGTTTTCTCAGGTTTTTTCAAGCAGATGGGCATTTATCAAGGAACCGACGTTTATTCAGCAGATGGATATTTTCTGAAGTGCTATTCCACACACGACTAACGAAGGAAAGGGTCCTCGAACCCTAAACGGAATGATAAGAGCTTGTATGAAGTGCTCTATATATGTGTTTACGTTTTATACACTATCACAGGGTAATTTTATTTTATTTGGCTCAGCAGTTTGCCTCAGACTTAGAATGGTTTTACCATCGGCTTGTGAATATTTTGTATATTTAAATCATACAAATATCCAAGAATGGATATTTTAATTTACTTTTGCGGTAACGAGATCCTTTATTGACTCTTTGCATTTTGTGAATTTTATAATGAACAAATAAATTGAATGGGAATTCGGCTGCCATTTTGCATTGTAAACATTTTTCTGCGAAAGTTTTTATTAATGTATTTCGTAGTTTTCAATCATTTTTAAGCGGAATCGCAATTTTCGAGCATACCAAAGAATTATCAAGAAGCAGATGATTACAAAAATTCCGGCGCTGTCAATATGCTTTTGTCCATAGAACAGGTTTTTATTAACATTTTGTAAAAATGATTGAACAGCAAGCGAGCAAAATTCCCCGTAAATGAATTGTATGTGCTGCGGGCGGAATGCCTGCACACCTGCTATTCGAAAGCCACCTGTACGTGCTGCTGGCAGGATTGAAAATTCCAGGAGCCACGGGGAGAAAAGCAATATCATCTCTCCTGCGAGTATCTGCCACCCACAATGTCACTAATTGCGAGATTTGCTGTCGCAGTGAAATCGACAGGAGATCTCTTTTGAATTTACCACAACAAATTTTCCCCTGGCACGGCGAATGCAAATATTTGCGATGTTCCGCCAACGCGTTGGGCGGGGCACTCGGGTACTCCGATACTCAGATACTCGGGCACCCGTGATTGGAATTCGCGGCATGGAGGCACGGAATGCGACGGAGGGCTGAAATCACGCAGTTCCCGCCATACGCCATTGAATTTTAAATGAAGATCCCGGGACCAACTTGCGGAGACAATGACATGTTTATAAGAAAGTGCAAGGGGAGCTGCTGGCAAAAGCCCTTTGCCAAGGCCAAAAGGCACTTCTTGGCCCGTGCCCGGACCACGCCCCCTTTTAGCTGGCATAATTGGTGACGTGTGCACGTCGTTGTCACGGTCGTTGGCGCCGCCTGCACATCCACAGCTTATAAAATTTTTACCGGAATGCCGCGGGCATATGACTAGCTCCTCCGCGGGAACGCGACTCCGGCACTTCGACACGCCACGCCTGCATCTCATAAACCCTAATGGCAGAGACACTCGGCAGAAGTGCGCATCGCGTATCTGGATCCCGAAATTAGCAGCAGAAACCCACACAATTTGGCTGCCAAAAAAGTTTGCACATAATCTCGAATTTATTAAAAATCGTGGAATCAACGATGAGCGTGGATAAGAAAATATTAAATATGTTTTTGCTCTGACACGGTTTTTTTTTAGCAAGTAACTGAGAGTAATATATATACTGGGTTTTAATTTAAAATAATATTTTTTATTAATCAATATTTAAATTAAGAAACTATTGTTTTTAATGTCTTTTGATTAACATAAATAAAAATAAACAATATTTACAATAAATTTACAAATTATTGAATTTAAAATATTTAAAAAAAATATAGAGTAAGCGAAAAAATATTATTATGGATATTTAAAATTTTAAACATTTTTATAAATAATAAAAAAATATAAATTGATCATACAATATTTGAACTATCTGAAACATGCGCGGATTCACGGAGGGTGATATGTAGTATATATATCCCCCCAGTCGGGTGAAAAATGAAAAGAAATTTGGTACTCAAAAAGCATGCAACAAAAAAATTGTTCCGATATCACCCCCACCGATTTGAAAAATATTACAAAATTTGAAAACCACATTTTCGTAACCCCAACCTCTCGAGTTAGTTCGCACTACCCGGCAATTGGTAGGGCATAATCAAACAGCTTATGCAAATGAAAGTAAAAGCAATGTTCCCGTGAAAGTTTCCCGCTAGACGTCAGCACACGTGGAGGAGTCCGGAAATGGCTTGACTTTTGCATACGGAATCATTGGCTGACAATGATGTGCAGTCCTGCTGGTCGCCATTCCACACGTAAAGTGAATAAACGGGGAGCTCCGTGAACCGAGGTAAGGATAAGGACAGGCCGCAGCCTGGGAAACTTTCTGTCGGATCCTTTTTGTAAGTTTCACGGGCAGCAGCTGCAAGTTTGTTTCAGCACTCGATGCAAATGCGTTGGCGCCCAAAGTTGCAGCACTAATAGAAGGGGCGGAAAAGCTGGAAATATGGCCAGGAAAACGTGAGTTTTCATCCAGTAGCGTGCCGATGGCCCTGCTTTGTTTGGACTGCATTGAATGAATGGGGAGAACGGCGACCAGCTGCACCCAGAGTGCGAAAAGTTTCATAAAATATTTGTAATGAGCTGGCTTTTATGTGAATTTCATACGGCAAACATAGAGGGAAACCTTGTAGCTGCAAGTGCATGTAATGGACATAAAGGACCATGTCATTTTAAATTTTAATTTTCTCATACATTTCTGTCGTTTCTGCTGTATGCTGCATACATTTTTAAAGCAATTTACTCCAGGGACATAGGGCTAACCCGATTGCAGAAGAACCCAGCTCAACTTACATGATAATTGCGGAACACAGTCTACTCTTTTTAATGTCATGATGCTGCTGCTGTGTCATTTGCTGTTTGGTTGGCCAAATGCAATTTAATCACGCACGTACTGGCAAACAATTTTCCCCTTCCTTGAACTGCGCTGAATGCAATTTTTCCCAAAGAACGACCGCTGAATTTCGAAATTATTCGAATAATGGAACTAGAGCTCATTGTTTGCTGTCCGAAACAGGCGCTTAGCTATTGTTTACCATCTAACGACGGCTCTAATTAATTGATGGACGTCGAAGCTTTCCCCTTTGCCACAAATATTCACAAAATACGCGCTTGGCCGGGAAAATGCATGCATTTCAATAGTGACAAATGGGGCGAAATGAAACTAATGCCGCAATAATTGGAAAATTCGAACCATTTAGTCGCCCGATAATACTATTTTAATTAGTTTTTAAATCCTGCGCTTCTCGATTCAGTTTTCCGGTAGTAACTTGTGCTCAAAATGTTTTATTGGCCAACTTTTATGGCCAGGCAATAACCTCAGGGGACGGGGACTTGGCATCTCTCTAGTACTAAATCAATAGCAATAATTCTGGCTAGCGCCCATAAATTTCGGGCCACAATATATATAGAATCGGATATTCCTTTTTTCTCGGCCATATTATCAGACCGCATACACACACACGTGTTGACCATAAATCTAGCCGCGGTCGCCTTTTTTTGACGCTTTATTAAGTGGTCTATCAGAGGGACATGTGTTCTTTGGCTCTTTGGCCGGGCGGATGGAGGGGAAAAATTGATTTCTGGGATATTTTTTGTGGAACTTTTTTGCGCTCGCCTAATTGTTTGGCCGAAAGGCAGACAGCGAACTTCGTTTAGTTTTTAAGCGGAAGTTACACAACGCTAAAAACAAAGAGAGAGATGAATGGATATTGAAAATGGCAAAAAGTTTGAATGCGTAGTTTTGAGGGATGAGCAGTTGTTTGCCTTTTAGTTACTTACATTTTCATGTGAGTCTCGTTGACGTTATGAAAACGGGAACTTTTGTTGCATTTGTTGTTTTACACAAGAAATTTAAAAAGGTTTACGCAAGCCTTTAAAGCTATTTAATATGAGTATATGAATACTTTTTTAATTAAAACCACCTCTTTCCGTTGGCTGGCTTTCCCAATTAACACATATATAAATTTTTTGATTATTAGTCACTCACTTTAAATATAAATATTTTGTTTAAGCTATTAAATATTTGTCAGTTCAGTTTTTCGTATTTTCCATAATATTAAATCGAATTTTTTCATGCGCACAAAACTCTTTTTTATCGATGACAAGCGCCCACAGAAGTGCAAACAGTAGTCTAAATATTCATTTTTAACTGAATAAACTCGTAGTTTTTGTCGTAACACTTTTTCCGACGTTTTGACGAGGAGGACACGTCCTTGGGCAGCGGGCGGGATTCGCACACTGAGCCGGGAGCCGAAGGCCCGAAGCCGCTAACATTTTGGCCCCAACAGAGGGATATTTTAGCAGAGATGCTGCGCAGATGAAAGCGAAAGCCAAGCAACACGTGCTGCGCTAACAGGAGTTACTTTCAACCTTCGTTTTCGGTCTCTTTGCCGCTCAGACTCTCTTAGGTTCGGGATATGTTGTCAGGCGAATTTATTTATTAAGCTGAATATATTTTATTAAATCTGCTAACCGTTTTTACGGCCCACACAAGGAAGCACAGCCAGCACCCCTTACGCAGTCGCTCATAAATTCATGTCAAACAGGGCCAAGGTTGCCACTTTCCAGGGGCGGAAGCCACAGGTGTGACAGCAGCAAATTAAGTTGCACATATAACTCACAACCCCAAGACATCGTCCTCAAGGAAATTGCCCCGGCTATACGCGTATGTGTTCTAGGATCCCCATCCCCTGTCTCAGTCTCCTCTGGAAAGTTGCCTCACACAAAATATAATGTGTACGACCCATGTCATGTATTTTACAATTGTTGCCAACTCCGTTTGTCATTACAGCAAATGAGTTTGGCAGCCACGAGAAAATAAAAAATAGCACGAAGAAAAAAAGCTCGAAACTCGCATAAATTACCCGGGCAAACAGCAAACAGCTGCCTCTCGGAAAATGTGGAGAAAGCGCTGACCATTGTCTTAATCCGCTTAAATTATGGCATTCTAGACGAACGACAGTGTCAACGACTCGGCCAACAGTTCAGCGTTCGAACATAACTCGAGATAATTCGGTTATTACGGGCCAACGAACGTGTTAACCATATATGACCCAAAAGTCGAACACAATATCGAAGCGAAGGCTAAGATAACTTTTTCGGGGACGCAGATAGACAGCGCAAATATACGATAATTGCGAGGGACCGAATAAAACGGCAACTTAATTTGAGTTGACAAGTGGCAAAGGGCATGTCAGGATCAGGTTAATCGTCACAAGGTTAACGCTTTGCACACTGCAATTGACCCTTAAGGTCCTTGAGTGGAAACTCAACAGCAAATATTAATTTAATAATTTAATTACTACTTCTTCTGTCAGTTGCATGCATATATTGATATTAAATTACGACAGGCTAGTCATAGTTAAATTCCGGTTCAACCGTTTCGATTCATAGAAAATGCAATTTGTATCAATTTAAATCGAATTTAATTGGGGAATTACTTAACTGGTTCATGGCAACTGTCATTATTAATAAACACATTTAACATGAGATATTTCAATTAATTTCTCCTTTAGTAATTAAACAATTTATGTAAATATTTTCCCACATAATATTCTTATTTAATCAAAAAGTATTTAACAATGCATTTAAATCTGCTACATTCCTTTCATTTCATTGTACTTTGTCAACTGATTTATCACTATATTTAAGGTCGCCAATTGAATAAAAATCACTGGAAGAGTAGACCTAAGGATTTCACTCTTATTTCTATGGAAGTTTGTACACCTTTACTACCCAGTGTTGTTTTATTGCATATTTTCCCTTTCAACATTGTTTCAATTTCAATATTCTCCCATGGTTTCCTTCAGGTTTCCGCAAAGTTAATCAACATTCAGCCAACCAAGGTTATGAAAACATGATGTCGGTAGAAGCAAATGCAGGAAGATTTATTCAACTGCATTGAAGAATTTTTTGCTCCTAGAATTTTTCACGCACGATTTGTTAGCTGCATACTGGTAATTGAATTGGGAAAAATGAAAATATTCGTATGCCGTTGTAAAAAATGTAGAATATTGAATCACTATGCCTAACACGAAAAATTGCTTCTGCAATAAAAATTTATTGAACTGCATTTTGTCCCCTTGGTTTCCTTGAAGATTTGTACATGGAAATTTTACGAAAGAAATGTCAAAAATAAATAAATGGCGAGGAACATAATTGGAAATTCGAGAAACATTGCTAAAACATAACTAAGTTTTTTAGTTAGTCTCAAACATGATTTGTTCTAGCTTCCGTTCAGCAGTTACTCTCATTTTGGAAACCAGCCCATTGACATAATGAGAAGACAACCCTTTCACCATCACCAGTTTCGGCTTGCAGCCTGATTCCCGAAAATCCTCGCTCGCCTTCAATGGAGTGCATTCGATCGAGAAAGCCAAGAGCAATTGAGCTGTCCCAACCAAAGGCAACACATCAAGGTGTTAGTAGACTAATAGCACCTGCCGAGCCGGAAAATTGCCGAACAGCAGAAGCCAGGAGGCATTCGAGGAGCAGGAGGAGCCGGAGGAACAGGAGGAGCACTTTTGCCGATGACAACCCGTTGACGTTGACTTCATCGCTGCAGATGCTGCGCAAAATGAGCATACGCCGTGTGTGCCCAGGTAAGTGGCAGGTAGTAATGCCATTAATCAAGTTGCTCGGTAGCTAGAAGAGAAGCGAGAACTATGCCAGGGGATTTGTTCGGGGATTTGCCAAAAGATTGGAGAGCAGACAAGCGCCAGTTGACATCCAGTTTCGCGTTGGCTTTTTATCAAATCAGGACTTGATTTGATTAGGCCCCCGAACGGGATGATAAATTATTGTCTGGCCGAATTGGCTAGCTGCTGATGTCCTCTGACAGCTTAATGCGTGTCGTCTGTCCAACGATTTGGAAAAATTGATTGTGTCCACACTTACAATCAATTGCCAAAAGGAAATTCAGCAGCCGAATGCTCGGGCAATAAACAATTCCAGAGCTTCGCTCGGAATTGAAAGTGTTTTGGGTGGCGCACGCCGAAAACAATGGACAAGGATGCCAGGGAGAATAGTTTAATCTTTTTTCTGCCAACAGCAAATACGAAGCCACAAAAGTGGATTTTACTTGCAGCAATCGTCAGATAATGCAGATGGAAAAACAAAGCCACACAACCATTTTAATCCAGTCGAATGCTTCTGGTTGCCAAGGCAATCTAAAAATGCCTTTGCATTCAGTGTTTTTCCGCATCGGCCAGCTAATATTTCGGCTGTAATTTATATGACCATCCTGGGGAAAAAACCATTCAGTAAACAACATAAATAAGGCGACCAATGAAATTGTAAAGTGCCCTGTCGTCGGCGGCTCTCAACGGAGATCCCTGAACTGGGCAAAGTCCGCTCAAGTGACTCTGACACCTTGCAGCTCAAGTAATTAGCAATTTGTATGGCTTTTGGTCTGGGCCATTTGTTACGCAAAGCGCTTACAAAACGCCCGACTGGGCCATAAAAGTTCAACACCGCAAAAGTGTGCTACGCCAGAAGTTCTCCGGAGCCCGTCTAACCGCCTCCACCTAAGCATAATGAATGTTACCTAAGCGTGATTTATATCAGTACGCAGCTCATAAATCTCTGGGTCAGCAAGGAAGTGCTTAAAAGCTGAGATGGAGGGCGAAAGCTAAATACCCTTTATGAGGATGATTTTACATTGAAATTGGTATATTTTGTAATACTCAAGAAATTATCGCTATGCTGTAACAAAATATGAAAGAAGTGGCAAGTAAAATCGGACTATTTTCGGTTCTAGGAAACTAAAAGAAATATTCTTCCGATCTTAACCAAATTTTTTATGTGGCTTTAATACCGTTTTAAAACAGGACTCTTCAAGTTTTATGCAATTATCTCTAAGAACAGCAAAGTTGATCTGATATAGCTATATGATATAGTTGTCTGATCCGAAAGATATTCAATCAGAATATGAGTTTGGATAAATAAGAACGATTTCTAAAGTTCTATTTTGATATCTTAAAAATTGAGGGATCTATTAGTTTTGAACAGAAAAAGCGTTGTGATAAAAATATACTAGATTTAGTATACAAAAGTGGTATTAATCTAATATACATAATATAAATTGAATGTTTCAAATTCATCCAATTTTTGATGAAAATTGGACACTTAGTGAAGAATTCATGTAACAATAGTACCGTTTCTATGACTATTTAGCTAGGTATACCCTAAAGTTTTTTAAAAAATTATATTTGTAATATTTTAGTTCTTTAGTTCATTGAAGAGATGAAAACATTATATTAATATATACTTTAAGCTACAAAGAGACATGTAATATTAGTATTCATGCATATTCACATAACATTTTTAGCATACTCCTATGATATTGAAAAAGTTATTCTTGTTATTCATACCTCTTCGGCCACCACAAAGCGACCTGAGGCGAATGAATCTGCAGATATGCCTCACCTTCCGGTAAATTTCACATAATTACGTGCAACGGCCGGACTTTGGAGCTGCGGCAGGAAGATGCGAAGGTGGATCCCGACACTTTGACCTTTTGGCCACAATGTGCCCTCGTTAGTCAATTTTTTCGTTCGGCAATTTGTTATCAATCAATAATAAATGTAAATAACATAATAATAAGAACACAGGCGTTGGCTAGATGCGTGTCCCTCGTCCGCCGCTGATGATGGGGCATCAGGGCATCGGCTCAAATTGTCTATGTGGAGGCGAAAGGAATTTGGCCTAAATGAATTATGGCCCGCAAAAAAAAACAAAGTGCGAAAAGCGGCAATGCGGGCAGGCGATGGCGATATTGTATTTTTTCCGCCTCATCACGGCAGCTGTTTTCCGAATAGACAACGCCGCCAATTGAGCGAAAATCAATGGCAATCCAGTCAGTTGGCCAGGGTCCTATGAACACAAAAATGCCAGGATAGTGCCGCCCACAGAAACACCCACCCAGATCCAATCAGGCGATACTGGACACTGAGAGCCCGTGGTCTTTGTCTTATTTTACACTTGCCCACTGCCAGCGATTCTGTTTTTGTTTTTAGTTTCGCCCGGTGGTCACTCAGTGGGGATTCCAAAATCATTTCGATACCATTCCCCACCTCAAAGCTAAAAAAACAGACAACTGGAAACTGGACTCTGAAAACTAAAAACAGATACAAATACAGATAGATACTTGGCTATATCGGGGGAATACTAGTAAGAGTTATACTACCGCTGCACCTGTCTGTGTGTTTTGTGAGTTCTCCTGTTGCCGTGAGCAAGTTCATCTTATTCCGGCTAATTATTCCATTTGTTTTGCAGCTCCAAGTTTTTTGTCTTGCTTTGTTTCGTTGCCCCAAGGATTCTGTGGCGTGACTGCACTATCAAAAAGTGCCGTAGCAAAAACTTCTGCCTGGCTGGAGAATGAAGAATGGAGAATGGAGCATTGAGAATGGGGCACTCCTCCTCCGCGAATGGCGAACATATTGCATAGCACATGCAATTCTGTCAAAACAGTCGTACTCGGTTAGCAGCTGGCAAGTAACGCATGAGAAATGAGCAAATTAGTGGGCGAGTCACGGAAAAGTTTTAGCCGGATTTTGCCTCCAGATTAGCGGGAGAATACTTTGTTATTCTTTTTGCCTTTTGTTTTCAAAGTAATACCAAGCCATACGTACTCCACGAAAGCAATGCTGCCGAAATACAAGTGTCTGTGAAGCTTTGCCCTATCTCTTAAAACTGATTAAAATTGTATTTTATAGCTACCTGCCTGGAGGTTTTAACTCTGCACAAAAAAAATGGTTGGGTCAAACTGACTCATTCGGTTGTTACGTGTCCATAAAAACCATAACCATTAAAAAAGATTACTACTATCGAAAATATTGTTTGTTTTGTGATAACATTTCGTAAAACAAGGGGGAACGCTATAGTCGGTTTCCCCGACTATCAGATACCCGTTACTCAGCTAAAGTGAGTGCAAGGGAAATCAAGATAGGGAACTTTGATTGTGCATAACTTTTTAATAATTGGTCTGATTTTTTGGATGAGGATATGGGTATTGATAATCGAACGTGGCCCTCGGCCGAAGCAAACATTGTCTTAATAGGCACTAATAGAATCAGTATGACAGATTTTTACTCTCTATTTGGGATCGCGCTAAGTCTAAGACCCCAACGTTTACATGGACGGACAGACGGACGGACAGACGAACGGACAGACGGACAAGGCTAAATCTACTCGGCTAGTGATCCTGATCAAGAATATGTTTACTTTGTAAGGTCGCAAACGCTTCCTTCTAGCTGTTACATACTTTTCCCCGAATTCAATACCCTTTAATTTACGAGTATCGTTTATAACTACTATAACAGAGTAAGTTGTGTGTATTTTGTTTCTGTGAGCGTGCCTATATGATGAGTGAAATTTACAATTCGATGGTTGAGGACCGTTTTCCCAATCGATTTTTTTCTGTGTATAAACAATTCAGTTTAAGTAACCAGAATAATTTTGTTAAAAAAGTTTCAATCAGTTAACTGGTTGGAAAACAACTAATATATTTGGCCAAATACAAATTTAATTTGCGTTTTATCTGATTTAGCTTTGGGCATTAGAACGAAATTAATTGGCAAAGTTTTGGTCACAGTTTAATCTTTGATAACATTTGTAAATAATTAAAAGGCCGTAATATAGTCGCTGTAAATGTCGACTTAATCTACTTTACATTTATTTTTACCCAGCATTTGTCCTTATGATTAAACTTTAACCTCTAAAATTGAGCTTTTAATTAAAATTTAAATGCTTTCCACTTTAAGGTACATGCCATTTTCGGTAACCAAAAGAAAAGATTTCTTTGACAAAACCAAAGGAACTTCCGTCCGATTTGATGCGGTAAATTTGAAGCGACGAAGCAGCGATACAAGGCCAACCTTTGCCTGAACCTTTCCGAAACGCAGTCCAATGCAATTTCGGGGTCCATCGCCAAAGGGCAAATAAGCCATCGGGTGGCGGGACTTTACTTCCTCCGGATCAAAGCGACTGGGATCGAATTTTTCCGGTTCGGGATATATCTCAGGATCGTGGTGGATATTGTGAACGGGAATCAGGGCGTTGACGCCCTTGTCCAGAACAATATTTGTGTTGGGAATCTTGTACTCTCTATTGCATTCTCTGATGAGATGGGGAAGTAGGGGGTGTTTGCGAAGAGTTTCTGAAATGAATGGGTTAATATCATATTTATTGGTTTCAGAAAAGCTGTACTTACCAGCCACCACCTGATCCAAGTAGGACATTTTGGCCAGGGAGTCGTAGTTAAGCTTTCCTCCCTCCACTTCAGCCAGCACACTTTCGATCTCATCCCTCACCCGCTGCTGAATCTCGGGCTGCACGGCAAGCTCGTACAGGCAGAAGGACATGGTGCTGGAGGAGGTCTCGAATCCTGCCACGAAGAACACGAAGGACTGGGCAGCCATCTGCTCGATGGTCAAACCCTTGGATAGATCGATACCCTTACCCCTTTTGGCTGCTTCTTGGTCCTCGGCGCGAAGCTGTATCAACTGATCGATAAAGTCGTTTCGCTTTATGCCGTTTTTGAGGCGATAATCGACTGTGTTCTTCACTGTCGACATGAAGAAATTAGTTATATCATCGGGAAGTACTTTTAGCCGCAACAGCTTAGCCAACTTAGCGTTGGTAAAGAGAAAGGCTTGTACTATCTGGGAATGACGACGTTTTGTGAATATCTCGCGACCCTTCTGTCGAAACTCAGCATTGGGATCCTGGAGACTATCGCACTCCAGCCCAAAGGCACACGTTCCAATGACATCCGTGGTGAATCGGGCACAGAGGTCCTTGATCTCCACATTGCCATCGTCCAATTTGGCCGCCTTTACTGATTTATCCATGGCAGCGGCCAGGCGGTGACCCACGTCCACAATTACTCCCGTCATGTTCTTCATCTTTCCGGAGGTGAAAACCGGAGACAGCTTGTGCCGCATCGATCGCCACTCGTCGCCTTCCAGGGTGAAAAGGTGACCGGTCAATGGGTCGTCACGTGGGTTGTTAAAAACACCACGATCTTGAAAGTAGTTGAAGTCCTTAATCATCACCTGCTTGATGAGGTCCAGATCAATGATCATGACGGTTCGCTTGAAGAACGTGTACATTCCGGCGAACGAAGTCTTTCCCTTGAAGTGATCGTAAATTCTCTGGTTGATATCCCGGAAATGGTACTTCGATCCGATTCCCTTCATGTTGCCAATCAGTGGCAGTGGTTTCTCATAGGGAACTCCCTTGCGCTCCCAATAAGTGAATACTTTGATGTAGAAATTGTAGGCTAAGGCCAATATAACGCCCAGCAGGGCGATTGTGAAAAGCATTGCGAGCGGTCACTTAATTACACTTTGTTTTGTTGAGCTCCTAAAAAACACTGATTGTCTAGCTGCCTCTTCTGCCTTTTTATACCTTAATCGAGCTTTTAACGATGACTTATCTCTCCGCAAACATTATAGATTGCACAGTTGAATGGTGACTTTTAAAAACGGCAAACGAAATATTAACGAGTACATAAACAGAAAAAGAGTTCAAAAAACTCAAAGGGACACTAGTTCTTAGGTAAACGATTTCGAATAAATATTGGCAACTAAGAAGTAACACAACTGGGAATTTTAACCGAAAACTGACGACATTTTCACACCTACATGAGTAAATGTTATCGTTTACCCGATTTCAGCGTTTAGTGACAACTGGTAAATTTGCATCGAAGCACGATGATTATAGATTTCTGACGAGCTTTCTAACAATTCAGAGAGCTCAAGCTCTCAAACAAAATTTATTTTCTCAGACTAAAACAAGAAAGAACGCTATAGTCGGGTGCCCCGACTATCAGATACCCGTTCCTCAGCTAAAAAGAGTGCGAGGGAGATGGAGATATACAACTTTGATCGCGCATAATTTGAATGTATTGTATATGTATTTTCCGAAATCTTTTAAGGTGTTGGCGCCAGACACCTTTCAAAAAATGGCTTAAGGCGATTGTGGGCGTTAGGGGGGCGTCGCCCTCGGCTGAAATAAACTTGCGCTGCGTAGGAACTCCAAGAATCTGCATGCAACATGCCAATCTTCTAGCTTTTATAGTTCCCGAGATCTCAGCGTTCATACGGACGGACAGATAGTCAGACGGACAGACGGACATGGCTAGTTCGACTCGGCTAGTGATCCTGATCAAGAATATATATACTTTATAGGGTCGGAAACGCTTCTTTCTCCCTGTTACATACTTTTACACGAATACAACATACCCTTTTACTCTACTAGTAACGGGTATAAATACATATACATATGTGTGTAGATTGCGTGTTTAAAACAATGTTGCCGGCGATTAATTTATATCGACTTAAATGGACACCAACAAATTTAAAAAAAAATACAAATTATAACAAGGCAAAATCTACCAAAATAACCGAGTTTGAAGAAATTCTTACCCATAGTTAGCAGAAAAGTTTATTAATACTGGGTCATTCCATGTGAAACGTGACAGACCAATTTGGGTCAAATCTCAGAATCAAGCGAAACTTTTTTTTTCGATAGAGGATTGAAAAATAAGGATGGGTTTTTTTTATTTTTTTTTTAACTCTTACCGTTTATTTTTAAAAAATATTTTTTTAATTAAGCTCCGATTTTTAGGATATGCAGCCCTTGAGACTCGTTTAAGTTATTTTAATAATTCCAATGCCATTTTGTGGCATATCATAATATCTTTCAGAAAAATATTTTTAAAAATTTTTAAATTTAAAATTAAGTTTTTTTTAAGAAAATTTAAAATTAGAAATCTTCTGTACGCCGGAATACACGCGGTTTCCGAATAAAAAAATTATCCCCATTTTGCTTCATCAATTCTTCACAAAGTGGTAAAATAAAATTTTTGTAATCGCAAGACGTACTAGTAAAGACAGCGATTTTAGTTTAGCGACTTTGCATCAAGCAACTACAGCGCAACGTGTAAGAAAGGGAAAGCGCTATTCCTGCTCTGCCGCGCTCGTATTGCTGTTCTCTTCTTACACGTTGCGCTGTAGTTGCTTGATGCAAAGTCGCTAAACTAAAATCGCTGTCTTTACTAGTACGTCTTGCGATTACAAAAATTTTATTTTACCACTTTGTGAAGAATTGATGAAGCAAAATGGGGATAATTTTTTTATTCGGAAACCGCATGTATTCCGGCGTACAGAAGATTTCTAATTTTAAATTTTCTTAAAAAATACTTAATTTTAAATTTAAAAATTTTTAAAAATATTTTTCTGAAAGATATTAAGATATGCCCCAAAGTGGCATTGGAATTATTAAAATAACTTAAACGAGTCTCAAGTGCTGCATATCCTAAAAATCGGAGCTTAATTAAAAAAATATTTTTTAAAAATAAACGGTAAGAGTTAAAAAAAAAATAAAAAAAACCCATCCTTATTTTTCAATCCTCTATCGAAAAAAAAAGTTTCGCTTGATTCTGAGATTTGACCCAAATTGGCCTGTCACGTTTCACATGGAATGACCCTACTACCTTAACTTCATTTGTCCAAATAAAATAGTATGGAGTTATTATGTTGTTGTTGTCAACACTGTGACAACAGTGTTCCCTAAAAACGACTCTAGGGAGAGCAAAAGTTTTTAACATCATAAGTTTTTTGTGTTTAAAAAGGCAATCTAAAAGATTGAATTAGTTAATAAAAAAGGAAAATAAAATAAGAATATAATATTATTTATTATTCATTGTTTTTATGATACAAAAAACTGTCTTCAATGAAGACACACATTTTTATTTTTAAATATTAATTAAGCATAAGATCTTTTACTTAATTTTCGAGTGTTAATTTTCCCTGTGTAACTTTTATAAGTTCAGAACAACTTTATATATTCTTATTGATAATAATTAAAAAATATGTTAGGTAATAATAGTCGGGAAATAGTTTTCAAATATTACTATTAAGAGTTAAAATTTCGTTTAAGTAAATATTTAATCATATTTATTATTAATTAATTGTGTCGAGTTTTAAATTTATTTTTCCGCAGCTTTGCTTTTATGATTTCTTTGACTCTTTATTATTTACATTCAGGTTCTAAAAAAAATTCAAATTTTTTCCACTCTTAGGTAAATTCCATTTTCGGTACCCAAGAGAAAAGCTTTCTTTGTCAAAATCAAAGGAACTTCCGTCCGATTTGATGCGGTAAATTTGAAGTGGCGAAGCAGCGATACAAGGCCAACCTTTGCCTGAACTTTTCCGAAACGCAGTCCAATACAATTGCGGGGTCCATCGCCAAAGGGCAAATAAGCCATCGGGTGGCGGGACTTTACTTCCTCCGGATCAAAGCGACTGGGATCGAACTTTTCCGGTTCGGGATAAATCTCAGGGTCGTGGTGAATGCAGTGAACGGGAATCAAGGCGTTAACGCCCTTGTCTAGCACAATATCTGTGTTGGGAACTTTGTACTCTCTATTGCACTCTCTGATGAGATGGGGAAGAAGGGGGTGTTTGCGAAGGGTTTCTAAAAGAAAGTATTGGTTAGTATCATATTTATTGGTTTCAGAGAAGCTGTACTTACCAGCCACCACCTGATCCAAGTAGGACATTTTGGCCAGGGAGTCGTAGTTAAGCTCTCCTCCTTCCACTTCAGCCAGCACACTATCGATCTCATCCCTCACTCGCTGCTGAATATCCGGATGCATGGCAAGCTCGTACAGGCAGAAGGACATGGTGCTGGAGGAGGTCTCGAACCCAGCCACGAAAAACACGAACGACTGGGCAGCCATTTGCTCGATGGTCAAACCCTTGGACAGATCGATACCCTTACCCCTTTTGGCCGCTTCTTGGTCCTCGGCGCGAAGCTGCATCAACTGATCGATAAAGTCGTTTCGCTTTATGCCGTTTTTGAGGCGATAATCGACTGTGTTCTTCACTGTCGACATGAAGAAATTAGTTATATCATCGGGAAGTACTTTCATCCGCAGGCGCTTAGCCAACCTAGCGTTGGTAGCAACAAATGCTTGTACAATCTGGGAAGACCGACGTGTCGTGAATAAATCGCGACCCTTCTGTCGAAACTCAGCATTGGGATCCTGGAGACTATCGCACTCCAGCCCAAAGGCACACGTTCCAATGACATCCGTGGTGAATCGGGCACAGAGGTCCTTGATCTCCACATTGCCATCGTCCACTTTGGCCGTCTGCACTGACTTATCCATGGCAACGGCCAGGCGGTGACCTACGTCCACAATTACTCCCGTCATGTGCTTCATTTTTCCGGAGGTGAATACCGGAGACAGCTTATGCCTCATCGATCGCCATTCGTCGCCTTCCAGAGCGAAGAGGTGACCCGTCAAGGGATCATCTCGGGGATTGTTGAAAACTCCACGATCTTGAAAGTAGTTGAAGTCCTTGATCATCACCTGCTTGATGAGGTCCAGATCAATGATCATGGCGGTTCGCTTAAAGAACATGAACATTCCAGCTAACGAAGTCTTTCCCTTGAACTGAACGTAAATCCGCTCAGTGATATCCCGGAAATGGTACTTCGATCCGATTCCTTTCATGTTGCCAATCACCGGCAGAGGTTTCTCATATGGAACTCCCTTGCGCTCCCAATAAAAGTAGATTTTGATATAGAAATGATAGGCCAAGGCCAAAACCGCGCCCAATAGGGCGATCGTAAGCAGCATTTCGAGCGGTCACTTTACTCTGTTCTTGATAAACTCTCCAGAAATACTGATCGTTTAGCCGCTTGTTCTGCCTTTTTATACCTTTATCGAGCTTCTAACAAAGCTTTATCTCTCCATAAGCATTAGAGATTGCACTGGTCAATGGTGACTTTTAAAAACGGCAAACGAATACACAAATTCATAAATATGAATTCATTGTCAGAAATGAGCTTTCAATCTCAAAAAACAACATGTTTTTATTTGGTCAAACAATCGGAAATAAATACTGCAAATTTAGAAATATTTGTAATGGGAATTTCGGCTAAAAACTAAAGAAATGTTCACACCCACATTGTTAAATGTTATCGGTTAGCCGACTTCACTAGGTCAGCATTGATTGGCAACTGGGAAATTAGCCTCGAAGCACGATGATTATAGAATTCTGTAGAGCTTTCTAACACTTCAAAAGAGCTTGAGCTCTCTCAAACAAAATATTTATACCCTTGGAGAGGGTATTATAATTTCAGTTAAAAGTTTGCAACGCAGTTTTCGAGCACATAAAGCATATATATTCTTGATCAGCACCAACAAAGGAGTCCATTAAATCTCTCACAGTGAAACTTTCCCTAAAGTCTTCTTTCTATTGCAGGTAGTACAGATAGTATCGAAACGAGCTGGATCGGACCTTTATTTCTTATGGCTCCCATTGGAATATTCGAAAGAAAAAATTATATAACTTTGTTATTTTCCAGAAGGCATTTTGATTTTTTAGAATTTAAAAACCAAATTTATCCCTGGGACAACACCGATTCCATAGGGTTCGATTCGGAAATAAGGACCCACAGAGACTGTTAGTGCCGTAAAGATTTTCATGGAAGAGAGAGAGCTAGACGCTTTCAGAGAAGGTGAAGTGAAAGAGTTTTAGCATAAGGGTATACAAATTTCGGCTTGCCGAAACTAACTTCCATTCTTGTTATTCACAAAGTATATATTTGTATTTTGCGTGCTAAGCACACTAAGCTACTATTATATTCGTTGTCATACTACAGATAGTGAATCGACTTCATAGCTGAATTAATCTAGCAAGTGTACTCAATAAAATATGGGTTAGTCATACTTAAAGGTAGTTTCCTAATAGGTTTTATCTATCTCTTCAATTATTAGGCACGCGAACATTTTTTTAGTTTTAGAGCATTATTAGGCAACTAAAAACTTTAGTAATATGATCTCACTAATGTCTACATAAATCACATTATTACAGGATTTAGGTTTTTTAACGAATTTCATTTGCTTCAACAATGTTTTGCTTTATGATTTATGCAATGTTTTCGCATATATAAACACATGGGACCTCTTTTTACTATATGTACATTTTGTGTTATTTATCACTTTGCCGTATAATTATTCCACTTAAAAACCACAAATCGATCTAAATCAGCAAAAAGCCATCCGTTTATAATAAGCATAATTTCAGTGGGCCTAGCGTGATTATTTAATTCCAGCTTTTGTTTTGCTTTTTGTTTGTCACGCTGCGAGTTTTATGGGTTGAGCCGCAGTTAAAGGCATTACGATTTTTATGTCGATTGGAAGATGGCGCATTAGCGGCATAAAACGGGCCGTAAGCATTAGGCCCAAATCCTTTAAGCACCAACAACAGCACACAAAATGCTTTTAGGCGCGACTCCGTTTTATTATTTACTGAGGAGCAGCAGATAGAGGTCCTGCGGGGCGGAAGTTGGGCGTTTTGGCGTTTCAACCACTTCGATGCCGCCACCAAACCAACACGCGGTCCATCTGGAATAGCGTTTAATGGGCCTTTAATCGCTTTCGCATAAATTTTCCCGCGAGTTTGTAATAAACATGGGAATTCACTGACGCCAGTGGCCCGATTTTATGTCAGTTTCATTGAGTTTACGCTTGATTTGATTTCTGCAACGTGCCGACTTTAATTAAAGGTGGGATGCAAAGGCCAAAAGGCAACAAGCAAGTCGTCTGACAAATCATCAACAGTCTGTCAATAAAGGCCTGTTTTCTGTTCTCAGTTTCCTGTTTACACACAGGCTCACATTTCAATTAAAAGGACAAACACTCAAGGAGTCGATTGCAAAAGTCTCTTCTGAAGGATCTAAAAATGAGCATTCAGCATTCATTCCTGACAGTTTAAAAAAAGGCAAAAAAAAAGATAGGTACTATTTTTAAAATTTGTTAATAAAAAACTTCAAAAGGCTCAAGTTTATTTGCGCAATGGTTTTTTTGTGATTGCGATTACACTCATAGAACGCCAACTGATAATTTCCTACTGCCTTCAGCATTACGAAGCATTTCAAGTGCATTGAGAACTGGTAGAAAACGTTTGTTCGACGTTTTCTCAATGGGTTCTGTTGTGGTAGTCATATCGAAATGTATAAAACAATTTCTGACAATATAGTTAAATGCAGGGACCGTAAATAATGATTATTTTCGCTATTTTTAAATGAATAAATCATACACTTCCAATCAACATAGAACAAGCATGACTAGCACGTTTTTATCCTTTAAGAATACACTATGAATATCCTTGATGATTTTTAATTTTTAATTGTTATATTTATTCTTCTATTGTTAAACATTATTTTTGAGCAAAAAAAATAAAAATCACAAATAATCATTATTTTTGAGCAAAAAAAATAAAACTCAAAAATAATGATTATTCGTGATTTTTATTTTTTTCGCTCAAAATAAAACTCACCAAGCAACAACTTTTAATCCTTTAAGGATATTGCCAATATTGTCCTATGTCCTTATAAAGGGAACCTAGAGCAACAATTGACAACAACAACAACAACAACAAAACGTATTTTACCTGTGTTTGTTGCAATTATTTAATATAAGGTCAACTGTTACATACAGAGCAGCAGCAGCAGATATACACAATTACCAAAACAATGATAATAATGATAATGATAACACTGTGCAGCATTTTTAATGCTTTTTAAATTTACCTCGACGGATGCTATATTTTTGTATTCGTTACGAATTCCCAAGCTAAACTGCGTTTTCCAAAAAGTTCCCCGACGCAAGGATTCTTAGCAAAAGGACCTCAAAGTTCGAAAAATGCTGAAATTGGCCAACTTTCCGGAGCTCTCAGAGGCAATCGGATTCATGGTTTTATTCGATGTTAAAAATTTTTAAAAGATACGTTCTTTATCTTTCAAACCCCATACTTAGAATAATTTTAGGATTTTTATTAAGGGAGAAACAAATTTTAGAAAACATAGTCAAAAAACATAAAAGCATACAGATGCGGTCAAAATAGTAGTAGTGTTGCCTCCCTGTGTTTTTAAAAGTTTGTTACTGTCACTTTTCTTATCCAATTAGTCTAATAGTACAATTATAATCAATACAATATTACCAGGAGAAGATAAATTACAACAAGAAACCTTTAAAAACACAGGGCGGCAACACTATTACTATTTTGACTGCAGCTGTATGCTTTTATGTTTTTTGACTATGTTTTCTAAAATTTGTTTCTCCCTTAATAAAAATCCTAAAATTATTCTAAGTATGGGGTTTGAAAGATAAAGAACGTATCTTTTTAAAATTTTTAACATCGAATAAAACCATGAATCCGATTGCCTCTGAGAGCTCCGGAAAGTTGGCCAATTTCAGCATTTTTCGAACTTTGAGGTCCTTTTGCTAAGAATCCTTGCGTCGGGGAACTTTTTGGAAAACGCAGTTTAACTTGGGAATTCGTAACGAATCCAAAAATATAGCATCCATCGAGGTAAATTTTTGATGCTGCATAGTGTAATCATCATAATGATCAACCAGTAGATCAATTAGGTACATTAATTTTCAATTTATTATGCATTTTTATAATTTTTATTTAATTAAATAAAAATAAAAATTTAATTATTTAATTAAATAAAAATTATAAAAATACATAAATGCATAATAAATTGAAAGTAGATCAATTAGGTACATTAATTTTCAATTTATTATGCATTTTTATAATTTTTATTTAATTAAATAAAAATAAAAATTTAATTATTTAATTAAATAAAAATTATAAAAATACATAAATGCATAATAAATTGAAAATTAATGTACCTAATTGATCTACTGGTTGATCATTATGATGATTATCATTATCATTATTATCATTGTTTTAATAATTGTGTATATCTGCTGCTGCTGCTCTGTATGTAACAGTTGACCTTATATTAAATAATTGCAACAAACACAGGTAAAATACGTTTTGTTGTTGTTGTTGTTGTTGTCAATTGTTGCTCTAGGTTCCCTTTATAAGGACATAGGACAATATTGGCAATATCCTTAAAGGATTAAAAGTTGTTGCTTGGTGAGTTTTATTTTGAGCGAAAAAAATAAAAATCACGAATAATCATTATTTTTGAGTTTTATTTTTTTTGCTCAAAAATAATGATTATTTGTGATTTTTATTTTTTTTACTCAAAAACAATTATTAGTCTTGATTTAAAAAATTAAAAATCGATAAGTAATCATTACAAAGTAATTTTTAAAATATTACTTATAATGATTACGGTCCCTGGTTAAATGCTTTTCTGTGGGATTTTCTACCTTGTATGATCCAATTTAAATTATATCTTATCGGTATGACCGTCTTTATCAGCTGTTTTTTGCCCTTGGGAGCTCGCCAAGCAACAATAAAACAAATTCTCTGTTTGTTCCCTTCAGCATGACAAACCATTTTATGGGTACATTTTGTTTACTGCTTAATCTATCACTTCTGTTTTGATCGTCGGAAGGAAAAAGCTATGAGAAGAGAGAGCACGCAAAAAAGCTTTGCAAATGCTTATCTATCAGTTTTGTTTTGATTGTCTGGTTTCAAAGACGAAGTAGACGGGCTTTTTAATATGTAAAAGCTATTTTAATTTCTATATGCATACCTCGAGCTTTAGTAAACACTTTTCAGTTCTGTTTGTGCGTTCTACAAACTCAATTCATCAGAACTTGTTTACCTTATCGAATTTAAGACGCAAAAAATAATGTATAAGATCGGCTAAGACACGCGAAAAGTTCTTAATTTTATAACCTGGAATATAAATCGTTGAGCTAGACAAATATACCGATCGAAATGCTGTTAACACTAGCACTACTGGGCGTGGCCATATGGTTGGCCTATAGATTCTACCACAATTCCTACACCTATTGGGCCAGGAAGGGAGTGCCCCATGAGCCGCCTTTGCCGCTGATTGGGAATTTGAAGGGAATAGGATCGAAGTACCATTTCCGGGACATCAACCAGAGGATCTATGATAAATTCAAGGGCAAGGCTCCAATTGCGGGAATGTTCATGTTCTTCAAGCGAACCGCCATGATCACTGATCTGGACCTCATCAAGCAGGTGCTAATCAAGGACTTTCATCACTTTCAAGATCGTGGCATTTTCAACAACCCCCGTGACGATCCGCTGACGGGTCATCTCCTGACTTTGGAGGGCGACGAGTGGAAATCTATGAGGCAGAAGCTCACACCGGTTTTCACCTCCGGAAAGATGAAGCACATGTCGGGAGTGGTGGTAGAAGTGGGTCATCGCCTGGCCGATGCCATGGATAAGGAGGTGGAGGCTGCCAAAGTGGAGGACAGCGATGTGGAGATCAAGGATCTGTGCGCCCGGTTCACCACGGATGTCATTGGATCGTGCGCCTTTGGGCTGGAGTGCTACAGTCTGCAGGACCCCAATGCGGAATTCCGGGAAAAGGGTCGCATGGTCTTCGAGAAGCCCCGCCACTCGATGTTGGTGCAAGCATTCATATTTACCAATGCCAAGTTGGCCAAAAAGTTGCGGATGAAGGCTCTTCGCGATGATCTCACAGATTTCTTTATGTCGGCGGTGAAGAACACCGTCGAATATCGCATCAAAAACGGCATTAAGCGAAACGATTTTATGGATCAGCTAATAGAGCTCCGAGCCGAGGACCAAGAAGCGGCCAAAATGAGTCAGGGAATCGATCTTTCCAATGGATTGACCCTGGAGCAGATGGCTGCCCAGGCCTTTGTGTTCTTCGTGGCAGGATTCGAGACCTCCTCCTCCACGATGGCCTTCTGCTTGTACGAAATGGCCCTCCAACCGGAGATACAGGAAAAGGTGAGGGAGGAGATTGCAAGTGTTCTGGATGGGAAGGAGATTACCTACGACGCTTTGGCCGAAATGACTTATTTGGAGCAGGTGTTGGCTGGTAAGTATAATAATATAATAACGAAAAGAAATCCGTTAAATACTATTTATTGCAGAAACCCTTCGAAAACATCCCATTATTCCGCAACTTTTGCGCGAAACCAATCAGAGCTACAATGTTCCCAATACAGATTTGGTCATCGAGAAGGGAACTACAATTCTGATACCCATACACAACATTCACCACGATGCGGAATTGTATCCCGAACCTGAGCGTTTCGATCCCAGCCGCTTTGAACCGGAGGCAGCAAAGTCCCGACATCCTTTTTCCTATTTGCCCTTTGGCGATGGACCCCGTAATTGCATTGGACTGCGTTTCGGTAAAATGCAGGCCAAGATTGGCCTTGTATCCCTGCTGCAACGCTTTAAGTTCGGCATTTCAAAACTAACCGAGATTCCCTTAACCTTGGACACCCGCAGCCCTACTTTGTCTAGCAAATATGGCATTCACCTGAAAGTGACACGTATCTAGATTCTGTAATTGAACATTTAATAATCTATAAAAAAAGGTGCAAACATTCTAAAACATGATTGCCGTTTTCTTATCGAGGAACAACTGTACCACTCGAAAACTCGAATGGTTTGCCGGCTTTTAAAGGCCTGTTTACACTAGGGTGGAGTTATGGAGTTATGGGGTTATTGACAAAACCCTGTTTTTTTTACATAGGTTGTGTATAGGCAACTAGATGTGGGCAAAAGTGAGGTACTTTTAGGGTCTTTGGTATTTCTGAGTATTTTTTTGTATTTTTCGGTCTATTTTGTATTTATTTCCTATCGTTGAAGGTCCATCCCTAGTAAAATAAACTGTCATTACCCGATATTTGGAGTTAACCCAGTGGAAACACTTTTTTGGAGTAATCGGGTTACTGGCTCACTCGATAGGTTACCCCACATAGTGTGACTAGACTATAAGTGCCATGAATCAAAGTTTGTGTTGACGTTTCCCCATAATCTGGAATATGTCGATTATGTTTTCGTCTAAATTATTTCACAATAATAACGAAATGGCTCTCATTGTACATTTTTTGTATATTTTATGTACTTAATAAATGCAATGTAAATTGTATCTGTGATTAACAATCTCAAGTCGCTAAACCCCATATTTGGGGACTCATATAAAATGACTCACTCAAGATATTGAATGTGTGTTTGGATAATTGCAATTCTGATTATATAATACCGACAGATAGAGAGACAGAGAGAGCGAGCGAGGCCAATAAAGAGAATTTACTGAAAGCTTTTCAGCCCGTAATATAATGTGTGCCCCAGTTTTCCACTCAGTTGCTGTTCCATCGAACTGTGGTCATCATGTTGACGCTCCTGGTTCTCTTGCTAACCGCTGGAATTCTGCTGTATGTCAAGCTCCGCTGGCACTACTCCTACTGGAGGCGCAGGGGCGTGGCTGGCGAAGAACCAGTGTACCTCCGCGGAAATATGACTGGATTCGGCAAGACACTCCACTGGACGGACATCAACCAGCGGATCTATGGAAAGTTCCGGGGAACAGAGCGCTACTGCGGCTACTACAACTTCGTGTCGAAGGCCCTGTTCGTCATGGACCTGGAGCTGATCCGTAAGATAATGATCAGTGACTTTGGCAGCTTCGCCGATCGCGGACTCTTCCACAATGTGCGGGACGATCCGCTGACGGGGAATCTGCTCTTCCTGGACGGACCCGAGTGGCGCTGGTTGCGCCAGAACCTGACGCAGGTGTTTAGCTCGGGCAAGATGAAGTACATGTTCCCCAACATGGTGGAGGTGGGCGAGAAGTTGAAGCCGGCGTGTGACCAGCTGATCGGCGAGATCGAGGCCAAGGATCTGTGTGCCCGCTTCACCACTGACGTGATCGGTAGCTGTGCCTTCGGACTGGAGTGCAATAGCCTGCAGGATCCCGACTCGGAGTTCCGGCGCATGGGCATCTCGGTGACCTCGAATCCCCTGCACTCGGTGCTCGCCCAGGCCTTCATGTTCACCCAGCCGGATCTGGCCAGGAAGCTGCGCTTCAAGCTGTTCCGTCCGGAGGTCAGTGAGTTCTTCCTGGACACCGTACGCCAGACACTGGACTACAGACGGCGGGAGAATATCCATCGCAATGACCTGATCCAATTGCTCATGGAACTGGGCGAGGAGGGAGCCAAGGATGCGTTGTCCTTCGAACAGATTGCGGCCCAGGCATTGGTCTTCTTCCTTGCCGGGTTTGATACCTCAGCCACCACCATGTCCTTTTGTCTGTATGAACTGGCCTTAAATACCGATATTCAGGACAAACTACGAGTTGAGGTGCTCGACGTTTTGGGACGCCACAATCAAAAACTCACGTACGAGTCCGTTCAGGAGATGCCCTATTTGGATCAGGTGGTGGCCGAAACCCTGCGAAAGTATCCCATTCTGCCCCATTTATTGAGGCGTTCCACAAAGGAATACCTAGTACCGGATAGTGACCTGGTTCTAGAGGCGGGAACTAAGATCATGATACCTGTGCACAGTATTCATCACGATCCCGAGCTATATCCAGAGCCCGAGAACTTCGATCCCAGTCGCTTTGAGCCGGAAGAGGTCAAGGCCCGTCACCCCTTTGCCTATTTGCCCTTTGGCGAAGGTCCTCGCAATTGTATAGGCGAGCGTTTCGGGCTATTGCAGGTTAAGGTCGGACTTGTCTACCTCCTGAGAGACTTCAAGTTTAGCAAATCGGAGAAGACACAAATTCCCCTGAAGTTTTCCAGTCGAACATTCCTGATCTCCTCCCAGGAGGGAGTTCATCTCAAAATGGAGAAAATTTCCACACCCTAGCAACAAATTATGTATTAGTCACACAATACGAAGTGTAAAAAACTCTTATCACCAAGTAATTGAGGTTCTAGATTGCATTAATTCCTACAATATACAAATGAACATAAAGAAATGGTCTTTCACGAAAAAGCTTTTTATGCACTCTTTTTGATATTGCTTCTCTCAAAAGCTTTATAATCAAAACAAAAATTATATTAAAGGGATACTACTCTTATTAAATGTATTCCTGTCAGGAATTTCCTGAGGTCTTGGGTTTACGACTTAAATCTATAAAACATTTATTTTTCATCCAAAACTAAAATTATTTTTAAACAAAAAACAAACTAAACAACTTTTTTGGTTACCTGAAGACTAACAAATGTAAAACCCGTCGTATTTTACATGACAGTTACTTTTTCGAAGAAAGTTCATTGCTACAGCACTCAGATGGTTGTAGTAATGGATAACATCTATCGGCAACATGAACCCTTCAAAATGCTGACTTATATCACCACTATAAAGATCCATTTCCTTCAGAAAAAGGTTCAAATTTAAAAATGTATATTATAGACACCCTTTTTTGTTAGGATTCCGGATTCACTGCCACTAGGTTTGAGGTGACCAAGTTTGGGCTCGTTCCATTCAAATCTCGGGTACAATTTTCCTTTATTTTAAGACGTTGAACGAAGTGGAAAAGTATTCCTTAGTCTGTAGGCCAGTTGAACTACTGAACCGTTTTTAAGGCAAAGATACTGGTTACTCTCTCTTTTAAAGATGGAATAAACTCTTTGCCTTTTAGTTTTAAAATCTCCCACTTAATAAAAAATAATTGATCCAAGAAAAGTACGAGGCAGAAATCATTTATCGTTAAAACTAATTTTATTAATAATACATACAATTCAGCTTATACATAGGTACAAAGAATGCCTGCACGCAAGCTGTCATTAAGGTTGCATTCAACATTCAGGGGAGTTAAGTTAATAAGTTAATTGGTTTTGCTTGATTCTGACGACAATGGTATCCAATCTCAATGATGATCACAACGACAACGTCCACGTCCGAGTAGATCTGCCTGGGATTCGGGTTAACTGGGTTTTAAGGGGGTTCTATTGTACACAAGTGTTTCTTAATCAGCTACTCATAATCTAGATTAGCGCACCACTAGCACGACTCCTTGTTGCAGTCGACGAAGTTGCTGAACTCGGTGGCATTGGGCGGGCCCTCACTGTACAGGTAGGTCACGGGCCACAGACGGGCGGCGGCAAAGTCACTGAGGCTCTGCAATCCCCCCGGTCGAGGTGGATGCTGGCTGTATTCGCTGCTGGCCGCCGTCGCCGGCTGCGAGTGATGCGGATGCGGAAGTGGATGCTTCTGTTTCTCCTTGCCACTGGGCAATCCCAGGTGCGAGTGCGTCGGCTGGGTGCCGTTCTTGCCGGGGAAGTACCGATCGCTGCACTTGCGCCACTGGTCCGACTCGTCGCCAACGAAGCACCTGGAAAATTATTATGAAAATATATTCATATTGATAACCTTAATAATAATGCATCTCTCACTTACCAGGGATAATCGAAGCCCTTGCTGTAGCCGCACGGGTGGTCCTCCTTGCAGCAGTAGTCCCAGGAGCCCACCTCGGAGGCATCAGTCTCGCAGGAGTAGAAGCCCGTGATCAGGTTCTTGGCGCAGGGGCTGCTCCTTCGGCAGGGATTCCCGGACACGGTGTAGTGGCGCCAGGCCACGTCGCCTTTAGCGGACAAGAAGCGGATTTAGTGAGGTCAAGAGCACGGGATTTGGGGGGTGGAAGTCGGGAATCGGAAACGGAATCGAATTCGAAAACGGTGGCATGCAAACGATCGGTTAGTAGAGGTTTTTTTTGGGGGATTCGTCTTTCGGTTATTCTGGGACCGGGGCCGCTGTACATGCTAGTAAACGTTATTTACACAACATTCTCCGCTACAAACTAATTTACACAAATTCTAATGCTAGTAATACACAACTAATGCTAATCCGCTGGAACCGGTTATTTACACTTGGAACGAGGTGCAACAGGTTAGTAGGTTGAGTTTACCCGGTTCCCGGAAGATGTCCATGCGCCTGTCGTTGTTGACCCGCGATCCTCCAATCGTGTTGACCTTATCGCGACAGGTCCAGTCGAAGGGATTCCAGGCGAAGAGCCAGAAGTCGCGATCCTTGGTGTGTGCATAGTGCACATCCTGCTTCAATTCGGTCTGATCCAGATCGGATAGCTCGCAGTTGAAGGAGCTGGCATGGGAACTGGTTGTACATGGAAAGGAACTTCAGTTATATACTTCGGAAATTCTTATAACTCACCCATAGCTGAAGGCGAAACACTTGAAGGGCGTCGTCTCCCGGAAGCGGATGCACTCCTTCTTGCAGGCCATCTCCGAGGGCACCGAAATCACCTTCTTGATGGCCGGAGGCAGCAGTCTAGCCGGCGATCCGTAACCCAAGTAGCAAACTAAGAAAATACATTTTATTACTCCTCAGAGACAAACAAAATCCTAAAGAACCCACGTTTCTTGTGCTTTTCATCCACAATCGGCTGAATTTCGCATCCATGGCCGTAGCTCGCTCGCTCGAAAATGTCGAAGGCTGCGTCCAGGATGAGATGCCGCTCCTTGTCCATGTCCCTCACCGGCCAATCGCTCAGCTGGCAGTTGTCGATGACTCCCGCGTGTCGCTGCTGGCCATAACGGAAGGCGAAGGCCCGGCAGGTGAATTTTGTGGAGCGGATGCACTCCATCTCGCATTCGCCCACCGATCGCACGGTCAGCGAGTCGCGCACAATCGATTTAAAGAAGCGCGTGGCATCGATTGCTCGGAAGAAGCACTCTGGAAAAGGGAATTTGGGTTAAGAAGAACAAAATCAATTGTTTAAAAAAATAATTTAATAATAAGAATGACAAGTTTATTATGACATATTTAATGTGATTTTTAATACATTTTTGTATAAATGTCACGCAGCATTGAATAAGAAAAACATCCCTGAATTTTAGAAAACTGAGATCAGAAAACTTTGTTAAAATAAATACAAAAACAATTTTTTTTAAATATAAAAAAAACTGAATTTTTCAAATTTCTATAATTTAGGGCGAATAGTTTTTTTATGACCTTTCAGAGGGTATAACAATTTTAGTCAGAAGTTTGCAACGCAGTGAAGGAGACGTTTCCGAGCCTATAAAGTATATATATTCTTAATCAGCATCATTAGACGAGTCGATCTAGCCATGTCCGTCTGTCCGTTATCCGTTTGGTTGGAAGAGATTTCTGTGACACCCCCGAATAAGAATGATCTGCAAGGTTATATAAACTTCAACTGGCCTTTCTTGTTTTAATGTAGCTAATATTAGTAAATTTTTTTAGACTATAAAATTGCTCTAAGTGAAATGAATGTTAATATTAATGCAAACTTACGTGCATTTCTAGGATCCGAGAGGGCAGTGCTGGGACCGGGACCCGGACCAGCGGTATCATGTCGCCGCGGCGGTGGCTGTCGGCACACGTCCATGTCGTCCGCCATGGAGTAGATGTCGTAGTCCCGGTCCGGCTCGATGTCCACGTAGTAGTCGAGCATGTTGATGGGCCGGTCGCAGAGCATGCAGTTGTCCCTGCCCGCCTGGTTGTACCGGTAGCTGTACGTGTGGCAGATGAAGCTGGGCCGCTGGTCGGAGCACAGCCGCTCGCACTCCGTCAATGTGGGCACGTTGTAGGCGTGCTTCACGGCCGTCTTGTGCAGCCGGAATCCCTCGCTGGTTTTGGCCGAGCATTCTGTGGGTATCGATTAAGAAGTAATTACTTTAAATTTATTTATACACGTATATAGAACATTAAAACATTTTTAACCTTGTATTAATTGTTTAATACTAAAATTGGGAATTTTAAAAATTTTATTTTAAAAAATACAAAAATTTTACATTTGTTGTTTAATAATAATAATAAAACTAAGAATTTAAAACCTATTACTTTCTGGAACATTTCCTTTCCCATCTTTCTTATTTTTTAATCTCAAACATATTTCTTTAAATATATTTTAACATTTGGGGTATTTCCTTTCGCCCGCATCCCAATCTAAAATAAGTTTAAAACTCTAGAATGCGTAAGGAAACTAGGGACTTAGTTTAACAGACGGACGAGAAAACGGGAGGTAATTATGTTAATTTAACTTTTACAAATCCTAAAAATTGATCCAAATAAGTTTAGAGTAAAATAGATCTTAAATAATTATTTATAACATATGAGCACTTCCATATTGTTGCTCGGGACATTTGCACACCTTTTAAGTCGAAAATTTAAAAAAAATAGATTTTAAATTGGTAATGGGCCTAACTTGTCATTCTTTTCCAGGTCTATTTTGTGTAAAAATCTTGATTTTGTACCACTTTTAGTTTTTAAGATATCGTTAAAAAACGGCCGTATTCGCTCGGGACAAAAATAGAAGTGGATTTTGCGGGAGTACGTTCAGATTGTAGCGACTGCTGAATATTTTAATGCAATTTTTTGTAGAATGTTTTCCAAGCAAGTCGCTGTGAAATAGTTTTGGTTTTACTGAAAAATAGTTAGAAATTGTTTTTTTATGCAGTTTCAAACACAAAAACACAAAAATAATCAAAGTAATCTCCAGTTGTTTAGTTAAGCTGAGGATCAAACTAATAAAAAACTAATATTGGGGCAAAACCATGTGGTAAGATGTTTTATTCAAGTTTTAAGGTTTTTGGCTTGGTGGACTTTTTCGTGGAAGTGCCCATATTTAAAATCACTTCGATTTTCTAGACTTTAAAAACTCAATGAAGTACTCACCGTCTTGTCCCGGCCTTCGTGTCCACTGCTGTCGGTAGTCGTTGCGCCGCCTTGGGTAATCATCCTCGTAACCAGAGCCCGGATAACTGAGCACCGAGTTGGACTCGCGGTGCGGCGCCCCCAGCTGGAAGTAGTTGAAGTCCTGCTGGTCCTTGCGCCTCTGCGACTCGGTGAGACCCCAGTACGAAGAGGACGACGAGGAGGAGTGCTTGCTGCTGCCGCCATAACTGCCGCCGTAGTGACCCCAGTTGTCCTCGCCACCAATCAGATAGGGCACGAACTTGTTGGGCTTCTTGTAGGAGCCCGGAGGACCTGGAGGTCCTGCGCCATCACGATCGAGGTAGTTGTTAGCCGGACGACTGGGCGGTCGGTAGGGGGAGTAGTCGGAACCTGGACGATAGGGTGGTCGGTACTTGTCGATGCGATCCGTTTCCGGACGCGGCGGTCTGTACGCGGAGCTATCGTAACCGGAGCTACTCGGCAACGTTTCCCAGCGATCCGGTCTGCCGGGACGATAGTGTGGAGGATCGTGGCGATCTACGTAGGGATGATCGCCGCCATAGCTGCTGGGCGGGGTGTGGCCAAAGTAACCGGAACTGGAGCCCGAACTGGAACCTGATCCGTGCGAGGAGAACTCGTAGGAAGATACGGAGGAGGAGGAGGACGAGCTATGTGAGCCATGCGAGCCATGGAACTCTGAAGGGAAGGGCGGTCGGTGTTCGTAGGAGCTGCCGGATGGCGGACCCGATGGACCGCGATAGTGATCCACGGCCGTGCTGCTCGGCGGGCGATAGTGATCCCTGTCCCTGTCCCGATCTCCGTAGCCACCTCCACTGGGCTTGAAGTAGACGGGCTGGCTGCTCACCGGACCCTTGGAGCAATCCTGGCAAGCGCTGCGCCGACAGCTGCTCGGTGCATTGCGGTCCCTCTCGTAGTAGTCGTAGTCCGGATGCCTCAGCAGATTGGCGTCCCGCCGATCCGGACTGGAGTAGAGGTCCATCTGGGCCAGCGGCATCTCGACCAGCTCGCAGTCGCCCTGGCCATGACCCGAGGGATCCAGCCGGTAGTTGAAGCCCTCGCACATGAAGCGTCGCTCCCGTCCGCACTCCCGCATGCACTCCTCCACGCGCTCGCAGGATATCGAGCGGCGCACAAAGTGCGGGGCTATCCTCTTCCCGGCCAGGACGCGGCGGAAGCAGGCTGAAAAGGAGATCAAGCGGGTGTTGCAGTGCCAGTTGCAGATGCTGCGTCTTACGCAATTGTGGGCAGCAAAAAGAGAAGGCGGAAAAATATCAACCATTCAACGTTCGGAGGCAGTGAAGCGAGGACAGAACCCAAGATCGGGGCTGGGTTACTTCATGGGTGTCTGCACTTGGAAAAAGTACTTGAGATACTAATATCTCAATCATATAAATAATGGTTTCTTTTAAATGGTTTAAAAGGCAATTTAATATTTAATTTTAATTGAATTTTAGTTTCATTTCCAAAAAAAATGATACCAGTTACTAAAAATAATAGCAATGGAATTATTATCAACTTAGGTGAGAAAGCTCATTTCGCTGTTTCCTTTGCATTTAAATAATTATTATATCAGTGTCAAAAAATAAAAAAACTAACTTCTGGAATAATTGTAATGAAAGTAAGAGTCAATTTTCCTGAGAGAAAGATCATCAAAAGTCGTATAATAATGCCTTGAGAACTCGAAGGCCAGCTCCTCCATTTGACTTTCCAACTTTTCACCCAGAACTTTAATTGTATAATTTATAAAGAGAAGGCAAATGTTTTTGGCCAAGTGCATTTATGTCCAACTTGATTTCTGTTTCTGTTACGGGTCGAAATGTTTTTCGCTGTTGTGTTTTTGCGGCACATCCGCTGCCGTTTTGAGTAAATTATGTTCGAGTCATGTTGGGTGCCGTGTACTCCACCGAAGATTATCTCCGGGAAAATTGCCAGCCAAGACAGAGTGTTTTTCACGCAGAACGTTGGAAATTATGCAAATTACTTTAATACGCACTCCGAAATTCGGTCGAGTGTTTGAGAGCCCCAAGTGGAATGACCTACAACCGCCTATGAGAAAAACCCCCTACCTTTGGCATCCTCCACTATGATAATGGTGCTGCTGAGATCGGTGTGTCGCGTAGGACTAACGAACTTCGATCCGCTGTCGTAGACGCGACACAAAAGCAGAAGCACTGGCAAAAGTCCACAGATACTCCTCATTTTAATTCTTTGTGTTTTTGGGAGTTTATTATACCAAAGCGGTGATTTTGGTGTGATTACGTAATGGCTAAATTTGCGTTCTGGGCTAATTAATTTCTGTGCAATGTCAAGCGATCGAAACAATGGGCCAGCTGGCCATCCCGCTCGCACACAGGACACGGAGACGCGAACACGATTTCCGGGCAATTTCGTTCGACGCGCGGCGCTGGCGATTCTAATCGCGAATGAACAGCGGCTGTGGTCAAGCTTGCGGTTTTATACGGCATTAGAAAAACGCGCGCGATTTTCGAGCTTTTCGCTTCTACGCTTCTGAGCCGGGAGCTTTTCGCTCTGACGCTCAGAAAATCTGAAAAACTACCTGTAGGTACTCCCATTTTCAGTGGATTCTTTTTTCCGACGCCACGCGGAGAGCACTTCGTTTTGCCCAGAAGCCTTGGATCTCCGGTATAATGAGCATTTTCAGTGGGGGTTTTTTTTTTCTGTTTTTCGGTGGAAGATGGCTATCTTCGCCGATGATTCAGATGAAAATACGAGGGTAGAGATCGCTGCGAGATGCGATGCTGATGGGCGCAGCCAACCGTTAACAGACCTCGCTCAAGGATGCCGCAACCTGATATGATGCTTATTATTTCGTTTCAATAAGAGCGGTCTTAATGAGCTACTAGGAAAAGTTAAAGCCGAAACAGTTACACGCCCGATCATAGCCCAATAAATCATAGCCTAGTATAGTGGAATTATGACCGACTATGTTGGTTATTAAATAGTTTTTGGCTCAAGGATGGCCTATATTTGGCACTATCATGGGTTATTACGACCTGTTTAACTGCCACTGTTGCAAGTATTTGTTCCCGTCATCAAATTAAATTTAAAGTATGGTTTAAGCCTTGAAAATATATAGATATTTACAGTTTAATGCTCACTTTAAATTTAACACGCGAATATGAATTTAGAATTTAACAGACTGCTTTGAATAATCCCTAGTAAATAAAATATTTTAATATGAAATAAATTAATTCAAAAAAATAAAAAAAATTCTACAAATGTTACCCTTCCAAAATGGAATTACATTTTTAGAAACATGAAAAAAATGAACTTTAACAGAGAAAATTAGTAAAATATTTTATTTTGAAAGATATTGTTTTCCTTGCACATTCAAGTTCCCTGCCTCAGTCTTTTGTTATTGCCAAGACATCTCTGAATTATGCTCAATTTCTCAGGGTTTTATTGCATTTCCCAATCAAGCCTGACCACAGATATGAGTCCATCGATCATATCACCCTCCTCCGCCACCCAAAGCAGCCGACTCGAGTGCATTTCCGTTTCTGAATCAATGTCACTGCTGTCAGGCGGTGCACCACCGTGGTGGTGCTAAAAACTCGAACCGCAAATGTGGGTGGTTTTTGTGCACCGGCTTCGTGTTCGCATTTGCATACAATGACTGCCAGAGGAGTGTGCATGCTGAGTGCAGTTCCACTCCGTTCTGTTCTATTCCGATCTTGCACAACCCCATAGAACCGCCAAAAACTGGAGATACATATAGCGAAGATCGCTTCCGCCTCCCAGCGAACTGTGTAGCCCAATCTCCAAGTGTAAATTACGATCTGTCCCACGCCAAATAAAAGCAAGCTAACTAACTAGCGAACACGCCACCTCAGAAACACAATTAATTGCGCCAACGTCATCAAGTTTGGCATTTGAACTTGGATTCTCTTGGCATTTGGCATGTAGCATATGGTATATTCGGTAGGCTTATGTCACCGCCACCCGCTGGGTTCATGTACTCCAATCCGTCACACTTGGAAAACCCGAAAGGAAGTCGGGTCGAAATCAAAACACAAATCGTTCTTTGATGATCTGGCTTGCTAGTTTCAGAAATGTCATAAATCTTCTGCACTTGACAACTCAATTTCTTCTGTAAAGCAATGAGATCATATTAACTGAAGAGACCGGAAAATAATACAGGGAAATTCAATTTGGTGGCTATTACGTAATAAACATGATACCATTTTCAGTGTCAAGGAGTATTAAAACGTATTGTGGTAAGGTTGTTTAAATGTCGAAATAAAATAATCAGATTAAAAAGGGTTTTATTTTTATACCCTTGCAGAGGGTATTATGATTTCAGTCAGAAGTTTGCAACGCAGTGAAGGAGACGTTTCCGACCCCATAAAGTATATATATTCTTGATCAGCATCACTAGACGAGTCGATCTAGCCATGTCCGTCTGTCCATCCGTCTGTCCGTCTGTTTCTACGCGAACTAGTCTCTCAGTTTTAAAGCTATCGGGCTAAAACTTTCCCAAAAGTCTTATATCTATTGCAGGTAGTATATAAGTCGGAACGAGCCGGATCGGACAACTATATCATATAGCTCCCATAGGAATAATCGGGGGAAAAAATGTAAAAAAAATTTATCTTGGGTGTTTTTGAACCTAGAACCTCCTACTTTTGGAAATGCCATTTTTGATCTAATTCTGAATTTCAAATAAAATTTTTTTAAAATCGGACGACTATAACATATAGCTGCCATAGGAACGATCGAAAAATTAATGGGAATATAATAGGAAATAAATTATTGCTTCGTTGACTTTTATTGTATTCTCTTCTACTCTGGGATATGAGTCTTTTTAAATGTTTTCGAATTTCGATTTTAATTTTATCAATATCGAACTACTATATCATATAGCTGCTATAGGAACGATCGGAAAATTAGTGATTAATAGGAATTATCTGCAAGGGTATATAAGCTTCGGCTGGCCGAAGCTAGCTTCCTTTCTTGTTTTAAAGGCTTTTTAAATTCCCTACATGAGAAAGGTCAAGTATTCCGTTAATCAGAATGGGAGTAATTTTGTAAGCAATTTTACGAAACCCAAAATTTATTGCTGAGTTGCATTGGTGCCTAATATCTACCAAAGAACTTAGAGTAACAATTTGTACTAATTTGCTTTCAAAATGATCTAAGCGAACCGAAAAAGCTAAATATCCCATGTGGGTGACCCCAATTTTTGCATTTTCATTTTACTGCGCTTGCCATTTATCAAAACTTTGGCCACAGCATTATTTATTATACCGTTTTGTGGGTGGGTGGGTTAGTTAGTGGAGCTTTTGGCTCCGTTGTATATATTATGCGATTGTGAATAATACCGATGTTTACTGCAACCGCCCACTCACCCCCAGATCCCCCAGACCCCCGATCCGATGAGCATTATGCCAGGCTAATGGGTTTAGTTTTGTTACGCAAATAAAAGCCAGGGAATGTGGGTCAATCGGGGGTCTGTCATCTGTCACTTGACCAGTCGGCCGGCGTGGACCCCGAAAGCTAATGAGTTTTAGTTGTGCGCCAAGTTAATTCTAAACTTTAGTTGTTTTATTGTTGTTGCAACTCTCAAGTGACCCGTGTCATTGTCTCTTTATAAGGGTTATAGACACAATTGCCCGTCTATGGGGTTAAGTGGTTAGCTTCGGGGACAGGGCGAATCCATGAATTAGTTGAAGGTAAGAAAACCAGGAAAAGGACCACGGCAGATTAACTCACCCTTAAGTTCATCCATGGGATACCCCATATGATCGCGATCCCTGTCCCGATCTCTATCGCCAGGCATGGGACGCTCTGAAATAATATGATTAAATGTTTAAATTTTCAATGTACATTTTTCATTAGGTTATTGAAAACAGGTAAAATATAAAAATCCTCAAAATGGTATGCGGAATATAATAGTTAATCACACATTATACATAATTATTATTAGCTAATCACACTATTATTATATTATTATTAATATTTTACCAAAATCACTACGAACAATATTAATAAAATAATATTAAAAGGAAGAATTTAAAACAATATGAAGGCATTAATTTTTAGGCACATCTTAAAGGGCAAAGTTTATTTAAATGATATGTTACTTAATATCTATTAATAGTAATAATATTTAACTTACTGTAGTGAAATGTAAATTATAGATATTTTAAACCTTTCACTTGTGCAATTAATCCAATTAATCTCTATTATGGGTTGTCAAAAAAGTCCTGCGGTATTTTTATTAAATTATTATTTTTTTCTTTTTTTACATTGAGCTTTCAAGTGCCTCAAAGTTTCTTTAAATGGTTTATAACGGCTTGATGACTTAAGCCAAGCTCTTGACCGATGCTACGGCTACTACTATGCCGGTTTTATCGCAATTTTCCTTCCTTCTTTGACCACCTCTGCACCAGAACGAAAAGGTCGAAACCATCGTTGTGCGGTGGAAATGGAAACTGTATCGTGTCCATATACTGCACAAACTTTATAGGCGGCTTGAGATGAATTTTTGCCTTCATCGTAGTATTACTGTAAAATATGCCGTATTTCTTTCCAAAAAGGTATAGCATGAGCTGATGCGACGAATAAAACTGGAACTACGCGCTTGCAGCGACAGCTAGCCAAAATACCGCAAGACTTTTTTGACAACCTAATATTATCATCCCCTCAGTACTTACTGTTATTTCCTTGCATGAAGTCATCGGGATTGAAGTACGTGGCAATGGTCTTGTCATCGTCGTAACCTCCATATCCATCTCCGGGTCTCATGGCACTGCCGTTCCTCCGGATGTATTCATCTCGTGGCGGTGGAGGATGACCCTCGTAAGGGGGAGGTGGACGTGCCGAAGGACCGTTCATTCCGTAACCATCGTGCGGCGACATTGCTGGCGGATCAGGTCGATTGGTGTAGTCCGGCCGGGGTTCGCGATGGGGATCGTAGCTGGGACTAGGGCGTGGTCCAGGTCCATAGGACGAGGGTGTGGAGCTGTCATAGGGACGCGGGGGATACTCCGGACGATCGGCTGTAGGACGCGGGGGATACTCCGGACGATCGGCGGTGGGACGAGGTGGCCTGGCCGCATAGCTGGGTCGCTCCTCCGACGAACCACTCGATGGCCTCACTGTCGGCGGTGTATATCTCTCGGGGGAACCGTAGCTGTAACCGTTTCCGTAGCCCAATCCGAAGATGGGTCTCGGCGGGCTGTGTGCCGTGGGCCTAAGGCCTTCGTCCTCCGCCGGCTCTATGGGTCCATAGTGCGGTCGATAACGCTCGTCCACCTCGGGGGCATTGGCTGCATAGCCGCCGGGAATATAGGCCTCCTCGTTGGGCGACGGATAGTTGTTCTCGTAGAGCGTGGGGTACTTGTACAGCGGGTACAGATCGTGCGAGAAGTACAGCCGATCGCCCACTCCGGGTGGCGGTGGCAGAGAGGATCCCGGTCCCAGCGGAGGTGGTGGTCCCCCACCAGCGGCGTGAGTGTGGGGCGTTGGGTTCACCACCAGCACGGGCGTATTGCCCACGTCCAACGGCCTGTTAGGCAGATCCAGAGGCGTCGGTCCCGTCGATATGGGACTGGGTCCGGGCACAGGCAGCGGACCGGGGGCAATCGAGTTGTCGCTCAAGTCGAAGCAGTTTGTTTTGCGCGTGTACAGATCAAAGTCGGGATCGAAAATCACGCCCCCCGGACGCCCGCCGCCGCCCGCCGAGCCGAATTGCTCCGACGACAACTGACAAGTGCCGTTTCCGCGTCGATGAACTCTGCACAAGATACAAACATTTAGTATACAAAATGGAAATTGGGCAATCAAGGGGTGACAGGTGGAAGACGACTCACCCGAACGACATGGCCTGACACTTCTCGCCCGCCTGCAGGCACTTCTCCTTGCACATTCTCAGCGAGTTGGTGTCTTCGGTGCGGAAGGTCTTCTCAAATGGCAGCATCGCCTCCAGAGCAAGCCGCTCGAAGCAGTCTGTCGATTGCAAGACGTAAGGTAAATGTAAGATCGAAATTGCAAAAGGTTCAGCTGGTAGTTAGGCAATTCCCCCCAATCACCGCCCTCACTCCTTTCAAACCATTGCGTCACCCCACTTGCACTTTCAAGGCCAAAGCTGGTGCTCCACTTCGTCCACTCTACGGTAGGTTAGTTTTATTGACTCTGCAATTGTCTCTTTTCGATTGTTCGCTGGCTTTGTTCTCCATTCGGATTTGAATTTGAATTTTATTAACTTTGCGTGCTGGCGGGGCCCAGTGGGTGGGTGACCCATAGAATTTTTGTCAGTGCATGAATAATTCAAAAAGGTCAAAGCGTAAACAAAACACATTGCTCTGCGGTGTCTGTGGTCTGACATGCTTGATGGATTGGCCCCCAGCCTATGGTTATTAGATCGGCGTGATATTTTCCAAGAAATTATCTCATTTAGAATATATAAATAGTTCCTCGGTAATGACAATTAGATGAATTTTAGTTAGTATTTTAAGTATAATTTTAGGTTGTATTCTGGGAGGGAAAACCAATACCTCGCGTATGAAGCAGGTTGTAAGATTGTAAGTAATATTTAAATATATCCCATATCGTTTTTTATTACCTAAATTATGTAATTAAATATAAAGCAAACTTGAAATCATATTCTTTCTTTCCAGCATGGGTCAATAACACAGGTTTAGTACCTGTACCCATACTTCAACTAGCCATATTGTAAGAATTTTCCCAGTCGCACAATGATCGTTAAAAGCCAGTTCTCAAAAAGACATTAAGCAGGTTGTAACGACCAATTGTGCGAATATATTAACTGGTATTTATTAACATCTGCATTGTATATTAAGTGCTACACAGGTGACAAATTAAAGGGTAAACAAATAATAAATTAAATGATAAAATCAAATTAATTGAAAAGCGAAAGAGGTTTTTAGAAACCGCTAAAGTCATAACCAATCTTAAGGGCCGTTTTTTCTTCCGTTTGTTAAATTCAAAGTAGGGTTAAAACCTTGAAATCGTATGGGAAATCAGAGTTTTAACCATACTTTAAATTTAACAAGCGGACGAGAAAACGGCCCTAAATGTTCTAAATCAAACTTTTTTTTTTACTTTCATTGATATTTTTGGAATTGAAGGGAATTATTATTATTATTGTTATTTCGCCCTCTCATTTAATCTAGAATAAACGTTCAAAAATCCAATTTTCGAGATATAGCGATCTTAAATTAAAGATGAGAAGAAATTGAATTAAAAGAACTCAATTTAGAGAACTTGAGATTGAATCGATCTCACTTTTGAGATCAAGAGAAAGGTTTACTTTTCCGAGTGTGGTTTTCTACACCGAACTCCCTGTGCGATTCGTCACTACTTGGACTTCCGCCAACAGGGATGGTATCTCCCTCGTTTCCCAATATTTCACTTACCATTTCGTGCGGATACCAATTGATTGTCGACTGTCAGAGCCCCTGTGGCATCCCAAAGACCGATGAGGAGAAATGCTACCTGCACGCGCATTAATCGCTGCCCGAGCGAATTATCGCTAATCGCGATCATTGGGCCCGCTTAAATGGAGACCCCAGCGGCGCTATCCGATATGATGATGCTTTCTTTTAGATTTGCTCTCACTTAACTCGCTTTTTTTGGCACTTCCCCTTTTGCATTATCGGCGGTTTCACTTGGGCTTTTGGCCAGAAAATTTGCTGGAGGCACCGATGGGATGGACGCGAGATTTTGAACTGAGCGATGGAGATTCGCTCGAGGCGCGTAGAAACCTTCTGCTTCTTTCTTCCGCCTTTCTTTGCAGTCGCGTGTTTCTTTCTTTTTTCTTTTTTCGTTTTTAGTCGTTTTCTGTTTCTGGCTTTCGCGTTACGATTCGCTACTTTTCACATTCTTTTCACCGTTAATTATGTTGCCAAAATATGCAGATCGTTAAAAAATGAGCCAAGATCGGCTTTATTTATGGGTTCGCGGGCCAGAAGAGACTGAAGACTAAAGATTCTGCGTTTGCGGAAGAGGCCGAATCCACATAATTATGATGGGTCTGGGCTGTAACTTCACGTGGGAGAGGGAGGGCGAGAGTCAATAACCTGGCCAACCAAGCGCTACGGAGCCTTCTTACAGGCGATGACGTCAGAGTTCACTGCACAGGTGCCTGTGACCTTTCGACCAAAAGTTTTCGGAGTCGCCCGATAATTAAAAACTCTAATGACAAAGTGCTCATCAATGCGTAAATCCAGCATTTGTCATCCCAATGCCGAAAGCACCTAAAGCAATAATAACTTATTTTTTCATAGTTGCCAAAAAAACAATTAAGCTAAGAATCTTGATGATTAATTAAAAGCTGACGGGCGAAGAATTCTTCTCGGAGTAAAAAGGAAATACTTTTTGATGGTGAAAATTGTTAGATTGTTTAGCCGACTTTCTTCTTTTCGTTTTTGGGGCGAGGTAAATTACGCTGGGAAATGTAGCGAATATAACGGCATTTCCGTTGCGCTTTGACACTTTGCAAATCTCCTTAAATTCGGCTAATGACAAGAAAGCCGCCCCCAAAACACACACCTAATTTCAATTTACTTTTTTTTTGGTTTTTAGTTTTTAGATTCTTGCTTTATGTTTTTTATTTGATTCTGCTTTTGGGCTTGTACATTTATTTTTTATTTATTTTTTGTTTTGGCCCCGTCTCGTTTGGTTTGACTTGTTTTCGCTGCCTCGCGCACTCGACGCCGATCCGCACTCGCTAAACAATTGAAACTGAATAAAATTCTGATTTAGTTGTGTTCGAAACTCATCGGAAGAGCAGAAAGCGGCGCAGACGCGACAGTGCTGCGACAGAGCCGCGGGCAGAGGCAGAGGCAGCGACAGAGGCAGGTAAGCATCTCTCTGGGCAATTTGTTGTTGCCACACTGGGATAAATTTCGTACCAAATTGTAACATATATAGCTAATACTCTCATACATTGACACCTATATTTGAAACTTTATGATGGGTTTATAAACATTTGACTTTTCAATTCTACCGCGTTTATAAAAAAAACCAATTGTGGCTCTAATTTATTAGTCATAAAAGTTTTTAAAAAAATTTTCCACCTGATACAGAAAAATAATAACTTTATTCAACATATGGCACTTGTTCTAATTATTCTTGTAAATTCTTGTCAATCGGTTTTCCAAAATTGGTACTGCAGCTTTATATTTAAATCTAATTTCAGAGATTAAACCTGTCTATCTACTATTTACCTCCATCATTCACAAAATAATTTAAAGATAAATATTCTTTAAACCTTAAGCTTCTGGGTTAATCTTCCCTGCATAGAAGGTTTTTCTTCTAGTTGGTAAAGAACCAAAATTAAACATTTAATTTCATGAAGCTTTGGCTAATTACTCTTAAAAGCTTGAACCCTTTTTGCCCGAGTGTAATTTAGTTGTTGTTTATTTAGATGGTAGCTCTATACAAGCGTAAGGTGTTTAGAGGGAGTGGATGAGGAGCAAGAGGCGCTGGAGCTTGGCTCTGCAGATCGTCATCATCATTATCATCATTAGCATTGCCCACGCTGCGCCCACTTGAGACATGGGTGGCGAAGGGGGGCTTTTCGAGGAGGGGGAAGAGCTACTTGGGAGTCCGTCGTATTTTCCCCACCCCAATCGCCGGCAATGACTCTCGAAAATTGTTTAAAATGAAATTGTAACTGGAAACTGTACCGACTCAATGACTAAAATTCAGATACCCTTTCGTTACAAAATACTAAAGTTTAGAAGAATAAATAGTACATATAATAAAACCCAGATATATGAGAAGAACCCATAGAAACAGAACATCAACAAAAATCTGTTTAACACGACTAGACTTGTGTACTGTTATTTGTGCAGTACTAAAGAAATGAAATAAAATAATCACAGCAAAAATAATGCGCTTTTAGAGTGAAAGACTTAAATGAAAAGCCAAGGCACAGAAGTGGGTATCGTTGTTTTTCCAACACCTTTAGTGCTCACAAAACGCTTTAAAAAGTTCATAGACTCTGCACAGTACAAACATTAAAATAAAAACACATTTGCGTGATTATTGTTTATGTGTTCTGTATTTCTTTTGATGCAATTAGAGAGAGAACTCTTCGCTAGAAGACGGGAAGAATCAGTGGAGCAGTGGAATCAGAACCGCACCTGAAGCAAAGAATCCGAGAACTTTAGTTTGGCGCTTGGAGAGTTTTCTTTCCGCATTGCTGAGCGCTCTAAGCGGTGTGAAATTCAAATTTAACGGACACCCACCGGCTTTGCCACTGGCCACAAGTGCATTTGGGGTTTTAACTGAAGCGTTAATTCGAGCGAGTTTTCACAAAACGCTCGAAAAAGAGATTTTCGAAAGATGGGGAAACCGAAAGATGATGATCAGCGTGCAGTGGGCGGAGGGGAGGAGGTGAGGCTTATAATTGGCGACACCTTTAAGTGCCGACCTTGTCATGCTCGCTGGCGTCGTCTAATTCAGGCCGGGGTTGTTCTTCATCAGCGCCTCGCCATCGACTTCACAAATCTGCGCCGCAGTCTGCGCAGGCGCATGCGCAGCAGTCGCAGTCAACGTCGGCGTCAGCAGAGGCAGGAGATTCGAACTCAGATTGGGAATGGGATTCGGCGAGGCCAAGATGAGCTCATTAGGCAGCTTATTTGCATACCAGGAACTCCTAGGAATTCTAAGTCTCGGCAAAGGTTACGCCCCTAAGCAAGTCATCAAGAGAACGGGGATTGCCCAATAGCCAAATTATAAATAATGTGATTTATTACAGACTAATTTTCTGCATACAAAAAATGATCAATTAAATAACACTATCTTACTAAATTTTATTCAAAATTACTTTATTTATCATCACAGCATAACTTAAAACTCTTTTATATTTATTATTTATAGATTTTCTTATGTACATTTTTTTCCCCTTTTAAAATTAGGTATGCATTTATGACTTAAATTTCTATGAAAATTAAAACTATCTTAAGCCAATTTTATTCCCAGTTAAATTTTTAAAATGCATACTTACTTTGAAGATATAATTCCGGAGATAAATGTTCCGATTATTTATTTAAAATTGTTTATTATTAATTATTATTTAATGTGAGATAATAGAACCACTGAGAACACTGCTGACCCCGTTGTAAAACTTTCGGATTTTAGTACGGTCCAGCCATTTTTTTTCCATGTCATAACTTAACGGATTCGATTTTATTTAATAATGGTATTGAACTTTAATATCCTTTATTTTGGGAAATGTACACTGTTAAAAAAAACGCATAGTAAAATCAAATATTTTTTTAGTTGATTTCATTTACTACTTTTCATAGTTAAATCAAATAAATAAATCATTGATTTTAATAAAAAGGATATTTAAACCTTCGGTCAAATATAAAAATAATCAAATCGATGGGAATTATATTTGAAAAGATATTACTGGTATTAAAAATCAAAGTCGCCATAGTAGTTTTTATTATTATAAATAGTAAGTTATACACATAGTATAACCAATGTTGTTCTAAGATCCGATTAAATACTTTCGCAATTTATCCGGAATATAAACCCTTTATTTTGAATAAAAAGTTTATTTGACAAAACTATTTTGAAAGTCAAGATGCAAATAATATTAAATTAAATTTCCATAAAATGCATAAGTGAAATGTTGAATTTTTAGTTATAAAAAGTTATATGAGTTATGGATCGTGCTAACTTTACATTTAAGTTGAACTTATCCACTCGCGCGTAACATGGTGCGATGGATCAATGGGTAAGACATCTACCTCTGATGCGAGAGGACCCCGGTTCGAAAACCGGCTGAGGCAGAGTAAGTAAAAAGTTTTTAAGAAGCATATTTAACATTTACTTAACAATTTTAATAACAACATTGTATTTAAAAAATTACTAATTACAAAAAAAACAAGAAAGGAAGCTAGCTTCGGCCAGCCGAAGCTTATATACCCTTGCAGATAATTCCTATTAATCACTAATTTTCCGATCGTTCCTATGGCAGCTATATGATGTAGTTGTTCGATATTAATAAAATTAAAATCGAAATTCGAAAACATTTAAAAAGAGTCATATTCCAGAGTAGAAGAGAATTCAATAAAAGTCAACGAAGCAAGAATTTATTTCCTATTATATTCCCATTAATTTTTCGATCGTTCCTATGGCAGCTATATGATATAGTCGTCCGATTTTGAAAAAAATTTATTCGAAATTCAGAATTATATAAAAAATGGCATTTCCAAAAGAAGGAGGCTCTAGGTTCAAAAACACCCAAGATATAATTTTTTTTACATTTTTTTACCCGATCATTCCTATGGGAGCTATATGATATAGTTGTCCGATCCGGCTCGTTCCGACTTATATACTACCTGCAATAGATATAAGACTTTTGGGAAAGTTTTAGCCCGATAGCTTTAAAACTGAGAGACTAGTTTGCGTAGAAACGGACAGACAGACGGACGGACAGACGGACAGACGGACAGACGGACAGACGGACAGACGGACATGGCTAGATCGACTCGTCTAGTGATGCTGATCAAGAATATATATACTTTATAGGGTCGGAAACGTCTCCTTCACTGCGTTGCAAACTTCTGACTGAAATCATAATACCCTCTGCAAGGGTATAAAAAAAAAATGTGTTGCTAGCGGGACTTAAACCTGGTACCCCCGAGCACAAAATAGTATCAGAACCTTAGCCCCTTGACCCCTGAGCCATGCCCATATTATTTTTCATCCTGGCAGAATGGTCTTTTAAGTTCACACTAATATTTTTGATTGTAATGACAATAAATACCTCCATTTTTAAAATTAAAGTAAATATTAAAAGCGCTCACTTGAAAAAAAAAAAACATAAATTAAATTATAAGCAAAAGATTCTGGGTGAAAAACAGAGTCAAATCAAATACAAAAATCGTTGAATTTACTATAAAAATATTTAAAACAATTTTTAACTATGCGCCATATACGATTTTACTATTTTCATGTTAAGATCTATTTTGCTGGGAAAAATAATTGAAACAATGGTAAAATAGTGACATTTACCATTTTTTTTTACCAGTGTAGGTACTTATTAAATATTCCGATTATTTATTAAAAATTGTTTATTATTAATTAAAGTGAGATAATAGAACTGCTGAGATTACTGATGACCGCGTTGTAAAACTTTCGGAAAGATGATTCAGATTCTAATTTCTGAACTCATGAAACAAATATCAATATATTGATTTGTATAATTTATTATTTTAGATTTAATTAATTTTTGCGGAAAATTTTTAATAAAATCTATAATAAATTGTATAATAAATATTGCTTTGAGTGATATGCACTTTACTTCTTTAAATTCACTCGTACAAGAAATTTACTTCTCAAGAATATTATTTGGCTCACCACAAAGGTCGTTCTTTACCATTCCTAATTATAAACGGTCGAGGGGCTCCGCCCCCAAGCAGGTCAAGTCTGCTTCGCCAAACAGTTAATACCCAAATGGCCAAAATAGAAGCCCGGCACTTCCAAGTATTGCACAATTATTTGTGCCTGTGAATACTTGGCTTTGGGGGCTGCTCCACATATCACTCATATCGCTTGAATGTGCAGTGTTTGGTTTGGTTTGGCACTTGTCCCTCGACCCTATCGAAGTCCAAAATCGCATCGCATCAAAATTCACCCGACTTGCGGTGGCGATCGGCGCTTTTGGCGGACGCACTCCGCCTGCCAAGTGGGTGAGGCTCCGATCGATGATATGGGGCCGCGAATCAACCACGTTTCTAGCATATCTGCGTGGAAATTTCAATTTCAGTTTCAGGTCGTGTCTAACTGGAAGATATTGGCGGCAGATACGATACGATGTCGATGTCGAACGGATTGCCGATCAGAGCGGAGTGTGGTCCGCAGGAAATCCATGCCTCCAGCCGTGTCATGTAATCCGCATCGATTGGGTAAACGATTTCTGCGAGGGCTCATAAATTGTGTCCGAAAACTGATTGGCAGTTGTGGGCCAGCAGGAAGCCCAGCTAATAACACGTACCAAAATCATTCATCCATCTTGGTTTAGTCGCACCGCTATGCAAATCCAATGGAAGATGATTTAATTAAAATATCTTGTAGTTTTTAAAGAAGAAAGTGTTAGATGGAAAGTTGCACTTTATTTTTACTGAATTCAAAACACCTTTAAAAAAACCAACAAAATATTTACAAAGTTATTTACAAAATATTTATTCTTATTCAAATCTTTTCAACTGAAACTACCACCTTTGAAGGTGCAATCTTTAACTTACCAATTTTCTGTACCTACCCATTTAATAACCATTCAATTAGCAATCCAATAGCTTTAACTTTTTTAAGTGTTAGTTCAAGCGTATAATTCACTTAACCACTTCACAGACTAGCAACCTTACTAAAATAAAAAGTTAATTCACCAAAAAACCATAACAACTTATTACCATTTATGCATTTACAGTAAAAAAAGGAAAATATTTTCAGTTTCATAGTCTCTAGAACTGAAACTCAATTACTCAGATATTAATCAAACTCCGGTGTTCATCATTCTCCACTGGAACGCGTTAGATTGATTTATGGGGTAGATATCTCATATCAATCTGGCTGGCGTTTATCAAAAACGATTTGTCCACTCATGTTTAACCGATCGACTGAACAGCCGGTCATGTTCCGCCGTCCAATTAGACAGCTATTTCGTTTGGCTATATGTATCTGCATAACGACGAGCACTTGGCGTGATTTACATCATGTTGGTGCTGAGTGAGCCATTGGGTCCGCATGTGCGTCAGAGTCTCAATTGGAGGCTGGCTCTAGTGGCCAGCTGTTCGACTCTGCAGACCGGGGATCTATTACACAGAAAAAACTAATCCTTAAATATATAATCCTTGAATATATTCAGAGTTTATCAGTTCTAACATAATGTAAATAATTGGATAAGAAATCATTTTACAATATATACAATAATATTATTAAATTTAATAACAGTTTCCTAACCTAAACTAATTTATGAGTCTGAAATTCTTTAGAACGCTAAGAACTCAAGAGATTGTGCTTTTCAAACATTTTCTTGTTTGATTACTACTAACCAACATTATAAATGTCTAAAAATACAATTGTAACTACCTATTTATTTTTTAAATGAAATTAATATTTGATTAACAATTATCTAAATAACTATAAATAAAATATAATTTATATTTGATACCAAACGGTCAAACGAGCTAAGACCGCATGACCTTTCGAAAATCAAAATAATCAGCATGACAATCATCTAATCCTATAGGATCTATAGATCCTATTTCTTTATGTGCAGTTTCTGGACCTGGTCCGAGCTTTAAGTGTGGTCCACATTCACAGAAATCAAAACTCACCCAACAGGAAGTATTTGCATGTGCAGATCTCGGGATCCCGAACCAAAACGATTCGCGAGCGCGTTCGCAGAAAGCGAAAGTAATCATCCACCGCAGCGGCCACCGGGTGGATTATTGTTTGGTTTTGCCCACGGGCACGCATGGTTAAAGGGGGCGCGGGGCGGCCGGGGGGGCGTGGCATGGAAGCCATGGCATATTTATCGCACAGACAAATATCCATTATGCAATTTGGCATGTCTAAAACGAGCAATTTGCCGCAAATGCAATAATATCCCGGCAAAGGGGGTGGGGTAAGCCGGTGGTTCGGCGGCTCAGCTCATCGGTGATTCGGTGGTTCGGTGGGGCAGGATGGCAGTGGTGCGCCCTCAAACGCAGCCAAAACACACTGGCCTACATATACACAGAAAAGCCGAAAGAGTAAGAGAGAAAATAAAATAGTGATAGTTTAACCCATTTCAGGCCGACTAACTTTGTGGGTAGTTTAAAAATAAGGTATTAGATATAAAGTTTAAAGTATCGAATGGTAAAATGAAGTTAAGAGAATGTAAGAAAATGTAAGGCAAAATAAAAAATGTATAGTTTTAGAAAAATAAAATTAAGTAACGAATCCTTTTATGATAAAAACAAAAAAATTAATAGTGTAAAATGCTTAAAAAATATATAATGTTAGGTGTATAATGTTAATATAATTAATTACATTTTTAAAAAAATGTTAACTTATTAAATAATATATTTATTTAAGTTTTAATTTATTTTATATTTATTAAATTTGAATCATTAAAGACGAGCCTCCCTGTTCAGCCTTAAATGGGTTATGAAAAAGCCCGCAAATTTAAGCTCTTGACAGTTGATTTAACACACAACAGCAACATGCAACAACTAGTTGCAACAGCAGCTGGCGTGGCCAACGCGTTATGTCAGGGGCATTATAGAATGGGCCAAAAAAGATACAAAATCAAAATCGAATTTCTGTAAAATCGTGTGATGCATTGCTTGATTAGCGCCACCACTGTTACTGTTAAGTAATTGCCCGAAATGCGTTTTATTGCAAATTTACGGCGTACGTGTTTCGTGTTTCATGTGTCGTGAAGAGTTTGTTTTTTTATTTTTGTTTGGGTACATCCACAAGTTGACTCCTGTAATTCCAACGCTGACCCATATTAATTGACACCACCGGCGACAGTTATAAAAAACAAAAAAAAAAGTTAACATTCAAGGTCGTTCGCTGGAGATGGCTTCAAACCGATATGGAAGGGCCAAAAATTTGGATTAGCGTGACAACTTTGGTTTTTTGTCTCCGCGCTCACGTTCACTTTTTGTGGCGGTCCGCAGAAGGCCGCTAAGTGATCCATTCAGCAACGTTATATGTGCTACTTGGTCATTCACTTGGAATGATTTTACCCCCACTCCGCGCTGTTTTGCGATTATGATTATGAAATGAATGTAATTTGCCTCGTATTGCACAAAGCCCCCCGACAAGTCAAAGTTCGATCGTCTGCCTTTGTGGACAACTGAAGCATGGACCGCTCCTAACCCTCCTCCTTCCACCGTCCGATGGGTCTTAACCCCTCGTAAACAGAAGTCGCCAACAGGTAATATCTACCTGTTAACATGTGGCCAACAGTCCGACGTCCACTGTTATGGTTAATGTCGCTCTGCTGTTGCTGTTGCCGCCGATGTTGCTGTTGGGCCTCGCTGTTGTTGCTGCCGCTGCTGCACTAACGTCACGTCTTTCTTGTGCAGCGCAGTCGGCTGTCTTGGCAACAACAAAATCGCTGCTGGCGCCGGGTATAAAACGGATGAGTCGCAGCCTGTGGTTATCAGTCACCACCTGACAGTGCTCCGGTTTTCGCATTTCGCCTTTTCTGCGCAGAAGAGTTCAGCCAACCAACAATGTCCGCCCTGAAAGTATTCGTAAGTGCGACAAGGATATCGGTCTTAAAAGTGTTCAACCCTCCGTTTGGAGCTGAAAAGGATTAAATTCAAGTGGACTATAGTGAACGAAATCGAATCATGGAAAAATAATGTCAATAATACCTATAACTGAAAATATAACAATGAAAATTAACAAAATCAGCAATCTTAAATTTACCAATCGTAATTTTCTTGGATATAAAGTTGTGTCTTTTATATTAGTTTGGAAAAAAGTCCCATCTTAAATTTTACGATAAAATCCGATTCTCAAAATAAATGTAGATTACCATTACATTTATTTAAAAATTTTCTATTATTGAATAATTAATGAAGATCATCTAACTAAATCCTTTAAAATGTTATTATGTTTCATATTCAATCTACAAATATTTCTACCACATTGTGTGCTAAATTATTTTCTTAAATGAATTCCTTGAAAATGGTTCATACGGCTTTTAAATAAATAGCAGGAGCGTTATCTAACTTGCGCCAAATTAAGCTGAATTATATTGATTATTTTCAATAGACAATTTTTATGCACTTTTAACTCGGGCCTAAACACTTCCTTATCCCCTTTCAGATCTTCGTTGCCCTCTTCGCCGTGGCCTACTGCGCCCCCAGTCCCGGCTTCTTTGGCAAACAGTAAGTATCTCCGGTCGATCTGCATCTGCACCTGAACCGATCCATAAATAACCCGAGCGAATCGATAAAAATACCCATTTCCCTCTTTATGCTAGGCTAACGAGCGGTCGCATGGCTTTTTAAACGCTGCGACTGGGCTGTGGGTATATAAAATATGTGTCCGATTGCGATCGAATTGAGCAATCAAAACGCTTGTAGCACTTAGAGCGCCCCGCTCCAATCGCAGTCTCTATATCACGCGCTTGGCTACCATTGAACTTAGCCGATCTTGGCTGGGCCCGCGGCTTAGGAATTTCACAGGCTGCGGCCCGGCATTTAATTCATTGTAATGCGCGCATAATTGTGCGAACTAATTGCCAATTCCAATTGGCTGCCAAGACGCAGGGTTCAAGCAACTGATTAGCTAATATGCACGATATATAGCTGCCAATCTGACCGATTTCACTTTCGATCCGCAGCGAGCACCACACGATCCACGTGCCGTACAAGGTGCACACGGTGCACCACCACCACGTCCAGAAGGTCCATGTGCCGGTGGTGAAGCACGTGCCAGTGCCCATCTACAAGGAGGTCCCCGTGCACCACGTCCACCACGAGGAGATCCCGGTGCCAGTGCACCACGTCCACCACGAGGAGGTGCCCATCCACCACGTCTTCGATGACCACCACCACGACCACCACGGCTGGGGCTCCCACCACGGACACGGCTGGCTGTAAGCCAACCAGCTGGTCTGCTTCTCCGCCAACCCACCCACTCAGTCTAATAAAAAGCAGCCTGTAAATACTGTACAATGCCTAAGTTAAAGAATGTAAATAAAATCACAATTCGACTGTACACAGAAACATTTTTGTGTGTTTATTGTGGGGTTCGTAGATAACCCTCGAAAGGTGGGATATAAATCGCCGATGTGATAAACCAATTTAAAAAATATATATAATTATAAATCAATGAAAAACAATATTTAATTTGGCTTTCCTCGCACTCTTGTAGGAATTGAACAACAATTTAAGAACTTTTTTATTTTAATTTCATTTTAATTTTGTTGAACTATTTTTCCAAATTCTTTGAATGAAATCTGGGTTGTTTTAAGAACTGAAAATACGAAGTATTTTTGAATTCACTGTCACAACTTACACAACCGACGCCCCAACTATTTAAAAGCCACACACTCAGATCGAAAATATAATAACGAAGACCCCAAAAGCTCTATAGACCACCGGCAATATGATCTATCTACAGAGTTGCTGCTGCTGCGTGGATCTACGCATCGGCACCATTGTCATTGGAATTCTGCATATTATAGCGGATATCCTTGGAGGTACTTTTGTCGCATTATTTGGGGAGTCTGGTAAGTGCAGTTTTGGGATTTAAGAGGACAGACTTAACCTGATAACCCTCAGGTATTCCCGATTTGGGTCACACTCTATTCATTATCTTCATGATGTTGCACATACTGAGCTGCGTATTCCTGATAATCGGCTGCTTTCGGGTGAGATTACATCCTTTCTCAATAACTTTAATTGTAATTTATATAATTTACCATAGTTAAAGAGCAGCTGGATGCTCTTTTATATAATAATGACCATGATCATGACCCTGGCTATGATCATACTGATAATATCCGACGTTATACTCGTCATTTGGTACTGGGTGATGGTCACGTATGCTTTAATGTTCTGTGAGTAGCCTTAAGCTCCTGATACTTCCAAATAATTTCAATAATGTTCAAAACTTTCAGTTGTATGCCTATATTTCTGGCTGGTGGCCTACTCCTTTTACGCCGCCCTGGGAGGAGCTCTGTTCATCTGATCTAGCACCACATAAATCTGTATTAAATTGTACAGTGCTAATAGCAATAAAATCTTCTGTTTTTTGACAATAAGATATTAGGGTTTCAGATCGTAGATTTCAAGTACCCAATTGATATATTGAAAATTATATTACCGACCATATTTTGCACACCACTTCAATTTTTGTAGTTTCCAAGAATTGAAATATTCATTTTCAAACAATAAAAACTTACTTTATGATTACACATGTTTGTAAAATTACTTTCATGAGTTGCACATTTTTTCCCATAGAGTTAAGAAAAATAATTATTAATAGCGCCAAAAAAATGGGGCAATGCCAAATTGATTATAAATAAAACGAAATTTCGATTGCACGCACATTTCAGGTGAATTGGTCGGGAATGTGATAGTTTCGATTGGATCATTGCTCCATTAGTTAATCCCATTGCAAGACTGTAATTTGCAGTTGCACTTGACCTTGGGCTTGCCTCCCGAAGGCGGCAATTAAGCCGAAGTTTTGCAAGAACGACTTTCACAAAGCACTCACTCGACCAGCTCCGACTGAGGTCGACTGCCAGTCCGCTCCGCTCCCTTCCGATCTGGACCGATCCGATCCGGTCCGGTCACTCCGCTCCTTGCCCACGTAATGCTGTAACTCAGGGGCGTGGCAGGGCACATTCTCGGGGCATGAGAGCGACAGTTCCTAGTTCAACACGCTGTAAACTGGTCCTCCGCCAATGGAAATTTGTAATTAAATATTACTATATTGTATGTAGAATTTCGGCCTTTAATTCTCTTTAAGGATTTCGGTTTTATGCTATTTATTTTAGTTAGCAATAGATTTTTTTTAGACTAATCTAATTGTCGCTTTAATTAAAATTTTATAGTATTATTTTTCTGAAACAGAACATTTTTTTTACATATTCAATACCATCCTATTTTTATTTAAATGGTAAACCTCTCATCTTCAAAAATTTCTTTTATTTCGTAATATTTTTTTTTTCTCATATTTTATCGAGAAAATATTCTATATTTATTTTCAACAACTTCTAGAATCTTTTTGATATTAAGACGCTTTTGAATTATTAAGGATGTTTTCTTTGTGTCTCCCATGTTATAATTAAAATATATATTTTGCATTTGTTCTTTCCAATTTTCTATATAGAAAAAATTTACAAAAATATCTATTGATTCAGTAGTAAGAAAATTAGACCCCCCACTAAAATATTTTAGCCATACAAAGTCGAATTTCTTTTACCAACATTTTGCATTTATTTCGGCGCCAACAACAAAGAATTTCAGATTAATGTCCACTAATTGAGAACTGGGGAAAGGCGAAGCGTTAGAGGAAGTCGCGGGTAGCCGCAAGAGGACCGCTTTAGTTGCAGTAGGGGAAGTTGGGGCACTGGTGCGGCGAGACTCCGGCGGGATAGAGGCGCTCCGTCCAGCCGGGGAGCGGAGGAGCAGCCACCGGGGCACCGGCGTGTCCGGCATTCACGTCGCAGTACGGATAGTTGGGGCACGTCTGGGGATTGATGCCAGCCGGATACTTGTCGCCACCGGCGGCAGGGGCCGGGGCCGCGTTCCACGAGGGCTGCGGCTGCCATTGGGGCTGGGGCTGGGAATTCCACTGCTGCTGGGGCTGCTGCCACTGCGGCTGCGGCTGCGCGTTCCACTGCTGCTGCGGCTGCTGCCACTGCGGCTGCGGGGCACCCCACTGTGGCTGGGGATTGTGCAGGCGCGCATTATCACAGATGGGGAAGTTGGGGCAGTCCTGGGGATTCACGCCAGCCGGGTACTGGGCAGCAGGTTGGTGCTGCGGCTTGGCCACCGCCAGAGCCACAAAGGTAGCGAAAAGCTGGAAGGAAAGAGATTAAACAATTAATAGATATTTTGAAAAAAAATGTTTTTTAATTTTGGAGATTTGATAATTGATTTTTAAAATTTCGAAATTATTAAAAAATAGATTTTTACAAATAATGTAACAAATTAGGTGTCCAAATATAAAATATGAATTAATCTTTAAAATGTTATAAATTTTTTTCCCCTACGATAATGAATGAATTTTAAAGTTAAATTTAAAAATAACCACAATTAAGGATTTTTAGAAATTCAACATTTTTACAATAAAGTTGCCGTGTAAATTAGTTGATGAAAGAAACTATTTTTAGACTCTAGCCTTGATTAAAACCCATTTCAACAGGCACTTACCAGCTTGAAGAACATGTTGGCTGTGCTGAGTGGGTGGGTGGTGCTGGAGTAGGAGTTGGTTCTGGTTCTGGTGCTTCGGGGGCTATGGTAATCCTTGGCCAAATTGGACTATGAAGTCGTAGCTCAAACTTCCAATTGGGTTCCTGGTCAGCGCTGCACTGCTGCTGCCGAGCCCGGCCATCAAGCTTATATAGCTGGTGCTGGCTAGAACCGACTCTTGGCCGGGTCTCAATCTCAGCCAGAGTCTCTCGGCCCAGACTCGGTTTCACTTTCATTGCTATTGCCGCTGTGATTGTTGCTTTTGCTTTTGCTGCTGCTGCTGCAGTTGCTTTGCTTTACTTTTGCTTTTGTTTTTGTAGTTGACTGATCTCGCGCATATTTTACTTGATTGGCCCAACAGATTATTATGAGTCTTTGTTGCGGAGCGCGGACAAATAAATCGAACGGGGCCGACGGACAGGCATATAGGTGTACAATGTACAATGTACACATATACGGGTGGGTAATATGCTTAAACACCCGACTATGCAAACACATACGAGTGTGCACTTATATCGAGTTACCGACATGCCGTCATTAGCAATGAACTAAGCCCCCAACTTGCATTTCGGCCAAAAAAAAAAAAGAAATCTCCTGGCTGGTTTTGTATATTGTGTGTACGAGCATTTTTGACAAAGCCGCGTTGGCGTTTGGCCAATTTTCGATCCGCATTCGCCAGCTTTGGCTTGGGGGATCAGCAGTTCGTGAATCACTTTACTCCGATTCCGATTTGGACTCGGCTGGGGATCGTGTAAGAGGCACAGGTCGCCATCGGTTCTGCCATTGGTTCCACCATCGCCTTGGCATGCCACTGCCACATGTCGCCCGGTCTGCCCGGAAGGCAGCGGTGGTCCGAGTCATTGCAAACGGGTTTCGGTGCAGCGAACTTGCACTAGATCTCAATGCACAACATTCGAGGGGCGGCGTCGGCCCGGGGTTCACTTCTAGGTGTTAGGGCTGGGCGATATGTATCTATAGTTCTGGGTTCTTAACGTACACCTTATCAATTTTACCAAAAAACCATTAGGATTAAGGTAAGCTCTTATTTTCTAGGTTTTACAATATTATAAAATCGAATCTTAGGTATATCCTAATAGTTGCATAACAATACAAAACATTTCTAACGTTTAAAAAATTTAGAAAATAATTTTAACAATCAAATTTAAAATACTGACAAACTTTCTTAACAGGCTGCACAGTTTAAAAAGTTTAAGGGTGCTTATTCTAGTTGTACAAGATTCACTGTAATTAAAATACTTTTTTAAAATTTAACAGTTCCTAACTTAGTGTTTTAATATCTTATATTAAGGACTATGAATATCAGAAATAACTTAACAAATAGTTCCAAGCATTCCATCCCTAGTTTCGGATTTATCCGCTAGCAGTTCTATTTCCGATAACCCGTTATAGGTTGACGGCCGTTCACTCATTCGCACCACGCAGTGCCAGTGAAACTGAGTTCGAGACCGCCTTACGCACCAACAATCGACGACTTCCTGGGCCGTCAGGCTGTGTTGGGAAATTCAATTACGTGGAAAAGAGCGAAAATCGCACTGCCACACAAATTATGAGCTAATCAGGCAGCGCCCAGTGCCCGCGGGTCGGCACACGACGATCGGACTTACATGGCTACATATATGAACATGTTATATTGGGGGACAGACGTGCCCAATTGTTGGTGCCCAACGGTGTAACAGATTTAGTTTAATTCTTATAATTTGTGTTTGCCGCCAGCCATTGGCAGGAATTTGCGCGGGCGCGGCACCGTCCAATCCACACAGTCCAATCCCTGCCCCGCTGCTCCACCGCGATCACTGCTGTACAGGGGAAAAAACAAGACCACGTCAGTTCTACATGCGTTTTCACTATTTTTATACAATTCGGTTACAATAAAATTATTTAAGTACTAATGTGATTAATTCTTTAAATATTGGGAATTTTTAAGGTCTGATTTGAGCTAAATTGATTTTTTAAAAACAATTTATTTTAGTAAAACAAAATAACTATGATTCATTAAAATGTGAAATATAATTTAGAAGCTTTTTTGAGATTCTAAAATATTTATTTCATCTTTTATACAATTTTTACTATTTATTTAAAATTATTATTACATTACAAATCATTTAAGGTTGTAAGTTACAAATTTCAATCTATATTTTCAGTACGACTTTTAAGTTTTCCTTTAGAAATGGTAAACGTTCACCTACAATTTGTAAGGGCTTAAATCTATGCTTTAAATGAGAAAAGAACTAAAGTTTCACAGATATTTGCTGTTCTTCCTATATGAAATAAAAAACTTTCTATATAACATTTATTGGCCGGCGAATTATCGGAAAATGAATGCCCAAATTTGCTGATTTTTTCGTGTGTAGGTGGGCGCTGGTGGAGCTGGTGTTGGCCGGCTAATGCGTTATGTTACGTTGCTGCACCGCCAGATTGCCAGGCAGCCAGCCAGCCGATCGATCTCGTTAGCCTTGATCAATGGCCCGGAAAAACAGAATAAAGCTAAATAAAAGCCAGCGAAATTGAAATTGTTGACCGTTCGCATAATGCAGTGTTAGTCTGGAGTCGCGCAGTCGCATGTGTGTGTTCTCGCGCTTGTAAGTAAGTATCGCTGCTGGCCAAGTGATATCGCCAGCGTTGTCGGGTTTGCCTTTTTTGTCACACGCCGCGGCGTGCTTTAAATTATTATGCCATTAGTTGTCGCCTTATTTTGTCTAGATTTTAATTATCAATTTCCTTCTATGCTGACAGTTGTGGGAGTGCTAACGCCCACACCTCGGGCGACTAGGTGGCTGACCCAAAGAAAGTGCGGGCTACTCGAAGATTAATGTTTTCCATTCAATGTATTCATTCTTCTACAATAAATTCATGATAACAAATATCGTTGAAATTTGCTTACCAATAAAAAATTAAATAAGTAAGCTAAAAAGCAAATAATCCAAGAATTTTGCTTGACTGGCGCCTAGAAGGTGTATATCGATGTGGTTTGCCCTCAGGAGCTCGCAGCCACCTCAGCTTTGCTGACTTCGGCTGCGGAAGGTCCAGTCTCGGGGGTTTCAGTCTCCATTGCCAAGTCTTCCGTTGCGGTGGTGGCATCCATATCAGTTTTACTCGATGGCACATTTTGAAGCAGAGCTCTTCGCGCTGATGGCTCCTTATCTGAAAATGTAATCAGTATTAAATGAAAGGCGTTTTGAAGTGATAGTACTCATAAATATGTAAGTTGAGTGAATTCTGTGAAGTCCCTCTTTCGTTACACAAATAAAAAACTACATATAAATAAATACAACGTTTGAAGTCATATTTATTTTATATTGAATACATACCGGAGTCATCGTCAGATGATTCACTATCTGAGCTGTCGTTTCGGTTAGTTGCGGTTTCAGAAGGGGCCTCCAGAGAAAGACGAGGGGCCACAGGCCGCTTCTTTCTTGCCGGGTTAAGTACTTGGCAGAATGCACACCTGAAGGTAGTGTACTCGTACTCCTCCTTGGGCAGCATTCCTGTGAGATAAAGAAATCAAGTAAAACAATAAATTTTTCTTTCGTCGAACTTCAATAGCTAAATAAAAAGAAAAAATAAAATAATGAGCTAGAGATTTTTAAATGTTTTTCTATCCTTCATGGACGAAAGCCGTTAATTAAAGTCAGATTTTTAAACCCTTTTAAATATAACTTATTCCAAAATTAAAAATTAAATTAATTTGAATAAAAACATATTTTTGAACTATTCTAGCTGAAAATCCCAATATTTTTACTTGAACATTTACTTCTACTAATGTTAAAAAATATTAAGATTGCATAAAAGATTAAAAATGCAACATGAATCTAAATCTGAAAATTTCTACGATATAAACGGATGAAACTCGTTTCTCATTGTCTTTATCCAAAATAGGAATGAAAGCGAAATCCTAACCGGTTTCTCAACTTCTTAATGCAATGTGATTCGGTTTCAATTCAGAGAACTTCTACAGCAATGATTTTAACCCACCGTTGTGGGCGTGGCACGCCTTGCAGATCATGCCAAATCGATCCTTTGGACTGTCACCCACGATGAAGTCCACGATGCGATCCAGGGCACTTCGTGATCGATCGTCCACGATGGGGAAAGGCGATCGTCGACGCAACTCTTGAACGGCTCGCAACTGCGGAGATGCTGACGTCACCGGTGCCAGTGACTGCGTGCTAATGACGCTGCTGTTTAGCGATGTACTGTTGTTGTTATTGTTGCGGTAGACACTGGTGTATGGTGCAAGCGACCGCTGCTGCTGCTGTTGCTGTCCGCCAGTTGTTGCAGTTCGGGCGGCGGCTGCCGGCTGAGGAGACCGCTCAACCAGCGAGCGGTTGGGCGTCGATCCGGTCGGAATACCGCTGATGCGGAGCTGCTTTTTGTCGCCAAAGCGCTCCAGGAGATTCACTGCCACCTGGGGAAGGCATTATGTGATTAACTCGGGTATAAGGTATATTTACAAGATGTGCATATAGTTTTTAAGGTTTAAAAGACCTTCCCACAAAATCTGAGCTTTAAGGTTAAATTTAATAAATAAATCACCATACTTTTTTAGCTCTAAAACTCAGTAATTGCAAGGAGATTTCAAAGGAACCTGGAACCCCACCTTATAGGTCTCTTTGTCCATGACCTGCTCCAATATCTTGCGCTTGTCCTCCTTCAGACGAGCCAGCTTATCGCCATTTTTGTTGAGCTTGCGCTGAAAGTACCACGTAAACAGCCGCCGCAGAAAGATAATGCTAGAGATTCCGAGGAAGGGATTCAAGGTCAGTCGGAAACCGGATTTAATAGAGGGGGGATCTCTGGCAGCACTCACACAATGGGAAAGAGGAGCAGCGGCACCAGGTACATGAAGCACTCCTGCACCGTGGGCGGGAAGTAGAAGAAGTACCAGAGTCCGAAGCCCACGATATAGGCGCCTATGGTGAAGCCCACAAAGTTCGTCACGAACCGCCGCTTCCGCTCCTCGGTGTTGATCATGTACTTCTCCAACGCCTGGATCTGCGTCTGCAGCCCTTCCAGAACCGCCTCCGTAGACTTCTCCTTCTATAATTAGATTCATGGTTTCACGACACATATTTTTTCGAGGGCTCTTAGTATATTCGCACTGTTGCACTGGGCGAATTTGGCTGCGGGGTGGCGGCCAGCGGATATACGCACCCGGAACTTGGACAACACGAATCCCATGGTGTGGTGGTAGGAAGCTAACTAGAAACGAACAAACCTAAACATTTACTTGGCTATTATTATATTTTGCTATTTAACCGCCCGCTTGCCTAGGAATTATTTGTCGGTCAGCGTGACCGTGGCTGTACCTTTCGAATATACCGTGGGAAAAATACTTAAATACCAACTGAAAACTTGGGGTGCTAGCGCAGACTCAAACCACGGTAGAACTTCTGGTTGGAAAAGTTCCGCAGTCTCAAACCGCGCGGGAGAACTGTTATTGGAAGGAATGAATCCAAAAATATTTTAAATTTTCATTACAAAACGCTAGTCTAGCTTAAAGGACGTCTCTTTACAGGACATATGGCATCAAAAAAGTATCGATACTTCTCGAGAAATCCAGTTTACGGTGAGCCAACTGCTAAATCCGCCCATAAAAAAGGTCTGAAAAATTCAATTACACTAGCTTACAAAAAAATATTCTTGAAGCGCTCCAAAGCAATTGATTGCAAATTCTGTTAGTGTTTGAACCCTAAATCACGAAAATACCACTAGCTTTAGTTAGATGGCACAGTTTTTTTAAAAGATTTTTTAACGTACAAAATGTTAAATTTCTTCCTATATTTCGGCACACATCCACCCAATTGTGCCAGCTTTTGTTTCATTTTAAAGTCAATAGATCAGAGACTATGTTTGTCGTACAGATCAAATGGGTACAATCTTAAAGTTTACATCCTACCGAATAAAATAAATTTATTTTTTAAAATTCCTTAAAAAACATAAAATGGCGCTCCTTGAAAAATATAAAATGGCTTGGGTCATTTATACAAGTGTATTCGTTCAATTTAATCATTCTAGAAATAACCTTTTTTATCAAAATGAATCGTCAATAACATTGTTCACAGAGCGTGCTCACCAATGCCGGGTCTTCTAGTTTACTTTTATTAAATTTAATTAATTTAATCTCCTCGTCAGTTAAAAAATTTTAAAATTTAATACTATTAAAATTTTTAAATGTAACCAAAAGCTTTTGGACATTTAGAAGATTTTATTTTTGCTCGTCTTTGATATAATGATATAATGCTTATATGTATTATGGCAAGGCTCTTCCTTTCGTCTTTTCGCTTATCTAAAGAGAGCCTGGAGAAGAAGACCCGTCAGACTTCCACTGACTAACACCACTTGTTCTGGCCACTTGATTCTCGGCCGGCAACTGGGCCATGGCCACCTGTTGCTGTTCCTCATTAAGCTTGGGTCTGAAGCTCAAATCGATGGTGTTTGTCTTGCATATCTTGGCAAAGACTCTCGCCGAAATCTTGGGGGTTCTTGTGCGTTTCGGGGAATTAAAGTCCACATGATAGAGGCCAAACTTCTCCGTGAAGCCAACCTTCCACTCATAGCTGTCCATCAGAGACCAGGCGATATAGCCACTGATATTTACACCATCCTCGATGGCATCCAGCACCGCCGAGAGATAGAGGTTATAGTAATCCACACGAGCGTAATCCTCCAGACCACCACGATCACTGACGCCATTCTCCGTCACCAATATTTTGGGTGCATTGTACTCCCGGTTTATCCACATCAACAGATTGTACATTCCCTTGGGATAGACCTGCAAAAATAGAGTAAAATTCATTTAACGCAAGAAGGATAATTTATCAAACTTCTTAATGTAATTATTTTTTTATATAAAAAACTTTTAAAGATCTTGAAAAAACGAATTGAACCCCAAGCATAAAAACCTAAATGCCTGTCTTAGCGTTAAATTCTAGGAGGATATAATTCAACAAATCATAGAGAAATAGATTATTAAAAATGTATTTTAAAAAATTTATCAAAAGTTTCCAAAAGAAGATAATTCTTTAGAAATATCCTTGGTGTTCTTGGGGTTCCTACGCAGCGCAAGTTTGTTTCATCAGAGTGCCACGCCCCTTCTAACGTCCACTCCTTTAAAGATTTTGGAAAAAAATAACTGCAATTTGGTTGTGTTTACTAACACCTATCGAAATGTAGCAGACATTTATCAAATCGGACCATTCACTAAAAAGTTATGAGCAAATAATATAATTTAAGTAGTGCAAGCAGTTGCTTTGCTGCATGTTTATATCCATCTCCCTCGCACTTGCTTTCGCTGAGTAACTGGTATCTGATAGTAGAGGTACTCGATTATTAAACTTACCTTCAGCCAATCAGATCCCGAACTGGGCCAGTCGACGCCCTCCTGGGTCTCCACCACTCCCATATCATGATTGAACGAAGGAACCGGAAACTGGCCGGTGTTATTGTGCCCGTTCAAAGTGACCAGTTTGGTTGTGTACGAATTGATGCCGAAGAAATCGGAGGTGCCACGGATGCGATTAATCTCCTCCGTGGTGAATTCGGGCAATCTGGATCGAACACCAAAGCCCTGCTTCTTGCTCAGATTCCTGATCCTCTCTATCATCACCTTGGGATAGTTGCCTTGCTTGGAGAAGATGGGATGTGCGAACCAGCCCAAATAGAACTGCATGGCTCGCTCGGAGGCCTCGCGATCCGCGGAGGAGTTGATATCCTTGGGCTCCATCCAGGATGTATCCAAGGTAATCCCAATGCGTCCACCTTGTTTCGACTGGAATTGTTCCCGGTACATGTGCACCACCTCAGCGTGGGCCTTCAGCAAGTTGTGACCACACAGATAGGAGGGAATGCCGGGGTAATTATAAGACGGTGCCATATAATCCAGTCCGTAGGCACACTCACACACATGCCACGGCTCGTTGATTGTGGTCCAGGTCTTCACCCGATCACCGAACGTTTTCAGCACCAAGTGAGCGTAATCCTTGAACAGAGGTATTATCTCAGGATTGGTCCAACCGCCAAGCTCTTGAAGCCTTTGCGGCAGGTCCCAATGGTAGATCGTCACCATCGGTGTAATATTGTACCGGAGCAGCTCGTCGATCAGATTTGAGTAGTATTTAATGCCCGCCGAGCTGACTTGATTCTTATATCCACCCGGCATTATTCGGGGCCAGGACAAGGAGAAGCGGTACGTGCCCACATTCAGTTTCCTCACCATTTGAACATCTCGTTTCCACTAAAAGGGATTACGATTATTAGACAATTGTAGATTTGTGTAATAAATAAAAGAGTATGTTTTTGTACAAAAGCTTTGAAAAGCTCCAAATTCTACCACAAAGTTTAAGACATATATCTAAATTAATTAATAACTAAAAGTGTGATTACTGATCTACAATTTAAGGTTTTAGAAATCTAAGAATAAATAATTAATATAACAATTTGTAATATTAAACGAAGACTTGGTTTTATGGTTTCTGTAACATTTATACTCCCAATTCAGAGGATCTGTATAAATTGAATTGTTTTCATTTATTTTTAAAATTTATAATTTCATATTATCAAAAGATACCATTATCGATTTGCTTATTAACCAATTGCGACATGAGCAGATTCTTGGCTTACCTGATGATAGCTGTCAGCCGAGATATCAGCGTTTGATTGATCGGCTATTTTCTCGGGATGTGTGTGGGCGAGAAAGTCCCAGATCGATTCCCCCTTATCATCCGCGTTCCAGCCTCCCTCGATTTGGTAAGAAGATGAACCAACCCCCCAGAGAAAGTCCTTCGGGAATCGACGGATTTGGCTTTCCGGCCTGCCAAAACATCTGTAAAGATGTATGTTAATCGAAACATATTGGTAAATCTATTTTTACAGATTTAAAATAGTGTAATCGAAATGTAGAATAAAAGGTGTTGAGCAAATAATTTAATTAAATTATTATATAGCAAGCAGTACAAGCAGTTAATTTACTGCTTGCATAACTTCTTCTCTCTTGTTTTATATTTAAGAGCCCTGCAAGAGTAGAGTCATAGTTCCCTTTGATTTAATGAGCCATTCGATCTATCTATGTTTTTGATGACTCCTATAGCTCATGACTGCTATGAAACATGTCTCATACTACTACCCATGACCTACTTAATTCATTAGAAATGAAGTGACTCCTGTAGCTCATCAGCTGACTCGTATAGCTCATCTAATAGCTCATAAGGTTCATTGTCAACATCAAAAAGTTGATTTTTTTGTTTCAACATTTCTTGCAGGGAGCGTACAACTTTTTAGTTCTATCGCGCTGTAAAATTTATTTTTGATTTTTATTATTCATGGTGATATATCAAAATTTCCGCGAATTCTTCAGGTCAAATAATCTGCGAATTCTTTTAACGTGAAGGATCTCATACCATAAAAATATATTTATCCTGCCTTTACAAAAATAAAAATATATTTGTGTCTGTGAATAACTGATTAGAGATATTTTTGACCTCAGTCATGACTTATAGGGAGTCATGAGTCATGGGGCGTCATGAGCTATAGGAGTCATTAGGTTTTAGATCAAATCAAGTGGAGCTGAGCCATTCAGATCCAACAAATTTTCCGACATGAGCTACTCGAACCTTTTTTGAAAATGTGAGTCAAAGGACTTCACTCATGCAGGGCTCTATTATATTTATTTATTTTAACAAAATTAAAATTTTTAATAAAAATATTTATCTTAAATTAAAAAAAAAAATTAAAACTTACAACAGCAATGTATTTTTTATTTTTATTAAATTGAGTTTTAAACTTTTATTCTGGCAGTTGCTTTGCTAAAATGGTTAAAATATTGAACCGAAACATTAAAAAATTTCCAATTTTGTTTTGTATAAATGATCACTATTTCATAAATTTATAATCCAACACTTACAAGGCAATCAGCAACAATACGGGCAGTATAAATTTGAACATTTTTTCTTTTCAGGATCTCTGTGGACGGCAGTACACGTAGTGACGAATCGAAAGGTATTGAAAAGACTAAAGGCATTACATACCAAGACGTACCAATTAAATTGGTTTGGAAGAGAAAGTTATAAGGGTGTAAATAGTTTTGAATTTTTAATGAAAATATATTGATGTACTACTTTTTGAAAAGCCCGCTCATTTAGCGGGAAATCTCAAAAAATAGCCAGATTCGAAAGGCTTATAGTTTGGCTGAATGGGTAATTAAATATGCTACGCTTAGCGGAAATAGCATAAATATTAGTTTCAAATTTAAATTTTCATTCGGCAAGCTGCAATAAAATTTGTGTTTGTAGGGGAAAAGCTTAACTGTTTTGCTGAAGCGGGCCGAATAAAAATATTTCAAAAACGGATATTTATTTAGTCGAATGTAAAACTTTTTTTCGTCACAACATTTTATATCTGAACTTTTGTACGTTGAGGGTACGATCGTCACTATTGCTTTACCTCGTTGAGAGGTGTTTTGTTTAATTGTCTATCCTTAAACGCGAAAATATTTTATGACACACGAAAATTTTGAACAAAACACCCGTACGTTTTTGCCTTAAACTTTTCGCTTTTTACTGAGCAGCGTTTTCTTTTCGCGAAGGGTGTTGAGGCGAGCGCGAAACGTTTGCAAATGAACTGCTGCGCTTTTATGTCCTACCGTTATAAAGTGTTGACTCTCTCTCACTCTCTTTGCCAATGTTATTATTCTCTCTTTTCTTTTTATCACGGGATTGCTTTGTTTGATTTTGAGATTTTTCCTTTAACGGTTTTTAAGTTGTCCTACGTATCCTAGTTTTCTTTAAACTACCTTAGTAATTTGTTTTTATAAATAACTTGTTAGGAAATCTTTAAAAATATTCACAAAAGACACTTTTATTGCATTGAATTATCAAATATTAAATATAGTATGCATTTAATCAAAAGAATTGTCAAAAGAGAAAGAAAATAAATAACGCCATAAATAAACCAAGAGACCAGACCAGACGAGACCAAAAACAAAGTTTAAACAAGTGCAAGTAAAAAGAACGATAAAGAAAAGAGAGTTACGTTCACGGAGAGACTAAACAATAAGGTGTGGGAGAAATTAGATTAAATCGGGTTGATAAGAGTCAAAATCTCCCAAGTGGCCATATCTTCTCCGAAGGTCCGATTTTCATCGAACTTTTTGGCTTTTCCTGTTCACAACGACAAAATATTGAGTTTAAAGTTGAGTTTAAGTTCCGTGTCTAGAAATAACAGCTGTTTGAAAATTAAAAAACAAATATTTTGGGTCGTTCCCTTAATTGAACAGTTTAAGGAATACCCAGAATACATTTTCTGGGAAACCAAAAATTCTTGCAAATAAATTTTCTGGGTTTTCCCTAAACTGTTCAATTCTTACAAAAAAATTTAACAGGATTGATCGAACGACCCAAAATGTTTTTTTTAAATGCTGAGTGTTTGAATTTTGGTCAGCTGTTAATCAGCTGTTTCATACAAAGTCAACTTTCAGAAATTTTAGAAAATTTTGTTAAATCGTTGAAAACAACTATTTTACTATTTTATTTTACAACTATTTTATTTAAAGTCATGACAACTCTGTAACATTTTAGTATCACCAGTACGCATTATTTATTTAAAAATCAATTTAGAAAGCATATTTGTGATTCTTTTTACCTTGGTAACGATTTTGAACAGTAACTAATAAAAAAATCAAATTTTACATGTTTGAAGTTTTGTAAAACTTTTCAAAAAATAACATCTGTTTGAAAATTCAACAGGGAACTTTTAATTGTTGAAATTACCTATTGAATGTTCAACAAATTCAGCAGTTCAACAGTTTAGAAAATGCCCTGTTTTTTTTTAGTATCAATTTTTAGTAAATGAAACCCGATTTCCATTTGAAAATATCGCACTATCGTTAACTATCGTTCTCTCGCAGTATTTTGGCAGCATAACGCCTCGGTCACACCGGCTGTCATCGATAAGTATCGCCCAAAACATCGACTTCTGGCACATCACTAACGCCGGCTGTTTCTGTTTGGATCGCATTTTGAATTTGAAAGCTCGCCGAAGCGGTTCGGTTCAGCGGCAGTTGCGTCGTCGCGAGTGCGCCAAGAAATTGCGAAAAATTTAAAGACTTGAGTGGGAGGCCAAACCGAGTGAGTCGCAGCCATGTTGCCGCTGCAGGAGTCGCAGTCCTCGAGCTGGCAGCTGGAGGACTACGCGTTCTTCCGCAAGTGCGGCGAAATCACCGCCTCGCCGGACGTCCAGAGTTTCGGCTTCAACTGCGCCTTCTGCCCGGCGATCTGCCTGCAGTTCTCCGTGTTCATGGACCACATCCGGCAGCAGCACACCCAGGACATGAGGCGGCGCTACGAGTCCGGCGAGGGGACGCGCAGCCAGCAGCAGACGCAGACCGATCTGGTGATAATGGAGCTCGACTGCCCCGAGATTTATCCGGCGGCGGAGGGCCAGGGGAAAACCAGCTGGGAGGCGGACATGGACATCCAGCTAATGAGCCTCGTTCCGCCGACTCCCGCAATGCATGTAGCACCACCAGCACCACCGCCGCCACCTGAAACACCCGAAATAGATTTGGTCTATGTGGTGGAAAATCCATTGCCACCCTCGCCGCCGCCCTCGGCGGACATTTCGGGCGACGAGCTGCCCGGCAACTGTCTGCAGTCCTTCGACCTGGATCCCTTTGCCGTGCTGCACGAGGTGGTAACGATGACTCCGCCCACACCCATTGCTCCGCCACCGGTTCCAGCTACTCCGCTTCCACTGCCGCGGTACGAGACACGACGCGTGGTAAGTTAATCACCGCTGCCCGTCCGCAGTCCCAGCCACAGTGAACGACCGCTACCGCAAACAATATTTACCACTAATAATATTTATTTCTCGCGAGCTTAGTTAGACAACAAATTATATGACAAACAGCATTCTTAATATTTATACCTTGCGAGCTTTGTTCAGATATATTTACATTTATTTAAAAAAATATATTTGTAAATTTTTTTTAGCTGAAATCTAATTTTACATTTTGGGTTAGTTATAATAGAATTTTTGCAATTCATCTGATACCTACTTATAAATAGGACCACTAAACGATCTTTATATACAATTTTAATATAGCTATTTATAAAAAACATTGATTTCCAATTCCATTGTCAAGTCTTCAATTCAAAATTTTATAATTTTTTTTTAAATCTTATACTTTGGAATTAATGGATGATAATAAAATAAATTAACAATAATTTTCATTTCACCAATCCATTTTTATAAAGTTTAACAATCTGCATACCCATTAAGGCATTCCTTATTAAAATCTTCCATACCGGTACTTCACTATATCTCTTGCTTTCCCCTTTTTCATGCGATTTTGTAATGCAAAACGGCTTTCCGTTGCTGTCAGAAGGGCAGGGGCGGGGCTCGCAGAGGGGTGGTGGGCGCAGCGAGTTCCGGAGAAGGTTCCCCTGGTCACTTGACCTTCAAAATAACGGCGCAATGGCACACAACACAAAATATTGAGCAAAAGTGTGTCGCGCATTTTGCGCGCTCATGCTTCTCTTTTGTACTCGTCTTTCCCCTTTTAAGTCCCGTTTGCCGTCCATGGATTTCTTATATTTATTCTTTATTTATTTTGGAGGGGCTGGTTTGTCAGTTCGCCAGTCTGTCAGTTTGTCAGCCCGGCAGTTTCCCTGCTATTTTCAATGTTTTTTTTTGTTTTTTTCGAAGCGACGCAATTTTTCAGCTTTTTCTTCAGGTTTCCACTTTTGTTTTGTTCCGTTTTTTGTGGACATGGAAATGTCTGGGTCAGAAAAAAAAACAACCATATCTTTTGTTGTACATTCAAAGCGATTTATGTGCTAAAAAAAAAATATACATATAGAAATGAGGCTGAAAACACTCGATATTTGGGACACAAACATTCAGCGTTTTGGAAAACAGCTCGTCATATTTTCTTTGTTTGGCGGAGGCCTTTGCTCCGTGGACGATTTTTAAAAATAAATGGCTATTAAATGGTAATTATACCCGTTACTCGTAGAGTAAAAGGGTATATTGTATTCGTGCAAAAGTATGTAACAGCTAGAAGGAAGCGTTTCCGACCCCATAAAGTATATATATTCTTGATCAGGATCACTAGCCGAGTCGATATAGCCATGTCCGTCTGTCCGTCTGTCTGTCCGTATGAACGCTGAGATCTCGGAAACTATAAAAGCTAGGAGATTGACATTTTGCATGCAGATTCTAGGAGCTCCTACGCAGCGCAAGTTTGTTTCAAAATGGTGCCACGCCTCCTCTAACGCCCACAATACTTAATATACGATTTTAAAAATTTAAATATTTCGGAAAAGTAAAAATGCAGTTTTGTTGTGTTTATCAATACATATCGAAATGTAGAAGAAATTTTTTAAATCGGACCATTCGTTTAAAACTTATGCCTGATCAAAGTTTTTTATATCCCTCGCACTCCCTTTAGCTGAGTTACGTTTATTAAATAGTCGGGACACCAACCCGACTACAGAGTTCGCACTCCCTTTAGCTGAGTGACGGGTATTAGATAGTCGGGACACCAACCCGACTATAGCGTTCTCTCTTGTTAAAATGATTATTTATGTCAGCGCGTAGATACCGAACTTGGGGATGGTGTCACATATCGAAGGAAATATGTACATATATTTGTTTGATAGGACTAAGAAAATGTTTTAATAATACATATTACCCTTTCACGAAACCTATTTGTTTATTTTGTTGCGCCACAACTATAAAAAAGTACTTCAAGTGTCAATAAGTTAAATCGTTTCCTGTGCCTTGACAGGCACTTGAGACAAAATGATCACCAAAATCATTTGGGTGGTAATAGGTTTCTAAAGCTCCCAAATAAAGATGGAAATCTTGCGAGTTCTCCAATATTTTGACGTGACGCGGTTTCATTAGTTTTCTTTTTGCCAAAAATAGGCCAGAACCGTTGACGTAATGTAAATGCCAATAAATAATATTCTCACACACGAGCTAATTTAATGATAATTAGGGGGAAATATTATGAATAAATATATGTGAGTAGTCTGGATGCATTTGTTGTCAGATAAAAGGCGAACAAATAATGCTTTCTACGTAGGACAGACCATTAGAATGTTGGTTACTATTTGTCATTCCCTCGATATCCGGGGCATTGAGCTGTACATTCGGAAATAGAAATGGAAATGTTGATAAAAATCATTTTCTATTTGCCCCTAGGCTGCGTACGCGACACTTGCAATAGAAATTATTGGTGATTTCGTTGTTTTTTTTCGGTTTTGCTATTATCAGCATTGGGCAAGCTTGTCGGCCGACATGCTCTTTATCTAGACCCCAAAGAGGTAAGCCACAGTGGTTCAGGTATTATTGGCCATAGATTGAAAATTTACGATTTTCGCTATGAAATCTCAGCAATTGCCTCGGCTTCCTGCTCGAGCCACTTGTAAACGCTGTGCCTATTATGATTTATATCCATATGCAGTATCGATGACGCGCTGCTCTCGCCACTTTAAGTTATTTAAGATATGTCCGATCGATCGATCGATCGTGGAAGTCGTCGCCCGACCCAGACAACCCAATCAGTCCTCCTCCGTCCCGCTCGAGCACTATCATTCCAACTCACCGCCCCATATCGCTATTGGGGGTAATAAAATAATTTTAGATTTTTGTCGATATTTGCCGGCTATTGGAAATGGCTTAGAGATAAGAAGGCACGGCGGAACTTAACTAAGGAGGTTTTAATGTTCATTTAAACACTTGTAAATTGGAATTTTTAGAGCACCTGCCATAAAAACCTTCACAGCCCATAAATCATTGTCCAAGTAGAGCGACGAATCGAAATATACTTGTTGGACGATGATTCGGCTAAAAAGGCTACTGAATAATGCCAAGTTATTAAGCATTTAAGTGGTTAAAAGTTTTTACTCGATGAATAGTTATTTACCATTTATTTTCCATTTACCAAGGTTAAAATTCCCTACTTATTTTTTGAATCGCTTTCCCTAGAAATCTAACAAATCTCTGAAATTATTACCCTCGATTAGTTATTTGTTTTGGATTGTACCACTATCAAACAGACCCCCATTTAAATCATCAGTAATCCATTAAAATCACAGTGGTGAGTGCACCGAGTTACCCTCCCATATATCATCGCTCATAATCTAATCTTAAGTCGTATCAATGCGTTCCGTTTATTATCTTCCCAGGCGATAATTTGCTTTCAGCCTATTGAAAATCTTCGCGAAGTTTCGATTTATGTGGACGTTAATCATGCTCAAAGAAAAAAACGAGGACATGTCGACAGCCAGTGCTTCACTTTTTATCGGCCACATCCATGCCTATTAAATAATTAACAAGTTTAACTAAACATTTCGGCAGGCGGCGGCTCTGGTGGCTTTCCACCCGCAAGTCGGCCCTGATCGATCAGCTGAGGGGTTTTATAGTCAGTCTAATTAAATTATTGCAGCCTTGTGACTTGACTGACTCGGACTGAAAAAGTTATTTGTTTAAAGTTTTACAGAGGCGAGCGCATTTAGTGTGTTTTGTCAGAAATTGATTGCACCTAATGCCCCCGTATTATCGTTGAATCTGGCTTTCGCTTTGTTTGCTTCCCGGTTCCTGTGCTCTATAGGGTTTCCCATCGGTCTGCTTTTCGGTTCGGCGTTTTCGGTGGGCTTCCATCAGGGCGGGGACGAGTTTTTATGCCTGGCCATAAAAGCAAACGGAACCCGCAACCCACGGGTTGCGTGAAAGAAATGGAAAACGAAATATTCTTCATAATTTATTAGCTCACGTTCGCTTTATTACATTTGAGTCTCGTGTTCACCCGGATTTCGCATGTCGCCGTTTTACCTTTGTTCGTTGTCATATGGCTTGCGGGCAATAATTTTATATAGCATACAAAAATGGGAACTAAGCCTGTGTGGAAAACAAGACGCTTACCGAAAGCCGCTGTTCGGTTCGATCAATTAAAGTCCTCCCCTGGGCCGCAAATCAAACAGGGCGTCGTAAAAAAGAGAAAAAGAACACCGTACCGAAAAACTTGCAATCAACCATGGTCGAATGGTACACATATGTTAGTATGTTTGTGCAGGCACTGACACCATTTGAGGCCAAAGCCTTACAATGGTATTAAATGGTGTATTAATGGGTTTTCCCATGAATCTTTTATTTGCACATCAAGTTGCGAGGCTTAGCCCTTGCGCTATATGTCGCACATTCCTCGTCTAATTAAGACTTGGTAATCACCATTTTGGAATGAAAATGTATCGAAATAAGAGTTTTCATTAATTCATTTGAGGCATCTCTCTATCGAATCGCATCGCATCATCTTCAAAGGCATTTTTGATTGGCGCTGCCCGCATATGTTTTTTTTTTGCCTGGTCTCTGGTGACAAATGCAATAAACAATAGCTTTTAATTGAAGAGCCCGATGACGCAGCTGCTCGCACCCAGAATTGGTCTAGACTGGCCTTGTTTGACCCTTGGATTCCCAACTTTGATATGGCCGCACTGCAAGTGTGGCTAATCGAGGAAGTTAGCTATATGGTGAATTATGCAACTTAAGCAAAAAAAAAACTATAAGATTATAAAAATGATTTTTATGGCATTTCTATTAAAATCTAACTAGCCTCTAATTCGATCTTTTAGTGCGTTCGGTACCCATTTATCTTAATATATTGTTTTAATAAGTAATACCTATCGACATGTAAAATCAATTTTTAAATCGGCCAATGAACTTAGAAGTTATGAGCAAATAATGGAATGGTCACTAGGTTGCGGGCATGCAAGCAGTACAAGCAGTCGATTTGCTGCTTGCATATCTCCATCTCTATCGCACTTCCTCTAGCTGAGTAACGTTTATCTGATAGAACCTCTACTATAGTTCTCCCTTCTTTTAGTTTTTGAGATTCAATATTTAAATCTTTTAAGGTTCTCCCTCGACATTATGGCTTATCAAAGAAGCTCCTAATTGGTCCAAGAAAGTTCTGTGGTCTATCCTCAGACCATGCAAATCAATTTGAACTCCTACAAATCCATTCTGCGGTTATATATCGATTTATGGCTTCAACGCATGATCCCTTCGCTCTTTTATTTCCCCTTCTTTAGCTCGACTTCCAAGACTCTGACAGTTCTAACGAGTTTCGACCCCCTTCGATTGAAGAATTTATAAATAACCATAAAGGGGGAAAACACTGAACTAACTCAATAAGATTGCTTTGCGATCGGGTTTCAATACACATCAAGGGAAGTACACCCGAGAACACTGTGCGCTGCGCTGTTGTTGTTTATTGAATTTTTATGCAATTTTGTTAACTGGATCAATTATTTCAATTGCGTGTTCGGTAAACACAAGTTGTGACGCAGTCCAGGGAGAATTCCGTACGGAGTGCGGTGAAATGGGTGGCCACACCCCTCAGTTCGCGGGTGTCTAGGGCCGACTCAGCTGTCCAGACTGGGGAGGCTAAAGCACCTTTCCATGGTCAGCGCTTTGTCGCTAGCCGAGCCTTTGTTTACCCCACTCCGCTCGGCAAATTGCTGGGTCTTTTGTTGCACCAATATTTGAAAAAAGTAATTGGAAAAAGGAAAAGTCAAGCGGGAGAAAGTAGCTTTGGAATACCCTAGGAAGTTATTAAAAGCTAGGATCGGATTTTAAAGAGGGGTTAGGGTGGAAATAGTATCTCTATCCCTCGCCAAATTAAGAAAATTTCGATGAAAAATCATTTAATTAATTTCATATTTCATAATGTCCCCCCAAAATCGAAAAGTTGCTCCCCCAAATCAAAAAGTAACCCCCAAACACAAAATGTTGCGGGCAGATACGCCCCTGTTAAAAGCCATCGCAATTTTGGGATAATCTAATAACGGTTATTTATGTTTTAAGAAAGCAGTAATTTTCTCTAATGAATGAAAATCAATAACTTAAATTTCAATTTAAACGATTATTTACCCAATAACATGGTCTTGTTAAAATGTGTATGAAAAATGCTTTTATGACCATTAACTTTACGACACCGAGAGGCTAAAATGCGATTACCCCTCGCATACCCTAACCATTAAAATACCATGGAGAATAGATTAAATAATATGATACAAAACAGCTGTACAACCATTTGCACTACTTTCCATACGGACTAGAATGAACGCATGTGGGAGTGCAATGCAATGGAGCTCCGATGTTCCGATGTGGAACCATTTCCTGTTGCCAGGCAGCAGACACCAACGCCGAGGATTGGATTGGGTCAGCAGGGAGCGGCGATGGCTTTAATGGGTTTACTCAGCTCACCTTTCCGCAGGGCGTCGAGTGCTTTGAGGTCCTTGCCTCGAGTGGGTGTGACCCCAGTGGAGCTCCAGTGCCAGTCGCTCGAAATGAAAATGTTTTCCGCTCGCTTTGCCAGAGAGGGCGCAACTTTCATTCCAACGTTTGAAATTGCATTTTTAATTGGGGCCAAGGCTTGTCGGGCTTTTTTCCTGTAATTCCTTCTGTCATTTTCAGTTATTCAATTAGCTCTGTAAAGTAGTGTAAGCTTTCATCGCATTCGCAAAAGGTCAAGCCACCTTCAATGGTTGATTGACTGGTGGTTGGTGTCTTTTGTAATGTTATTCGATTAATCAGCCGCCGTTTGGGCCATTAACCCTTTTTTCCATTGATTAAGGGTACAGGTGTAGTTCGTTTGAAAGCAAAACCAGTTTAATTATTCTGAAGTGCAAGTGATGTCCGTTTATGAATCAAATTAAATGTGATATTTCCCGTTTCATATATTTTTGGGACAAGTGGATCACTAAGTGCAGGCCCAATTAGTAAAACATTAAATACAAATGGCAAATAACTCCTAATGCGTTCGGTCCGCATTTACCTTTATCTAGGCCCATTAGCGTTATCGACCGTTTTGTGGGTGGTCCGGGGACTAATATAAACTAGAATATATTGACGGGGTAAAATATCGACAATTGCTGTGGTCACAGACGTGTCGCACACTGGGGCGCCTAGAACAAAAAGCCTGCCAAAATGGTTTTTTTTTTTTAAGATTTTCCAAAATGTTGCAATGCAACTTTAAAAACAATTGAATTCTCTATACAAATCAAAAAGAATGAGTAATCTGTGATGAATGGTTCTCCCACTACAGATTTTTAAAGTTGATGTTTCGAAATATAATTTTAGCCAATAAGAAAAAAAAGTATTTTTACACATCTTTGAAATTTTTCTGAAAGCGCCCCAGGGCCTAAGTTGTATATGTAACAATTGAAATTTTAAGAGCAACCAATTCTTAAAATATTAAAAAAAAATAAAAATTGTAGATACATAATAACTATTTTTTTTTAATTTTTTAAAAGTGGTCCAAAAAAATTGGGTTTTTTTGGATATTCTTGGACGTAAAGTAGTGTTACACCCTAGATCCCCCTTTAATTTTTTTTTTTAAAAAAAGTTTAGATATTTAACTACAAATTCTGAAAAAATTAGCCTGCCCTTTTGTGCCTCTTCTGAGAAAACCGCGGTTAAAGTTAGCAAGAAATGTTCGTAATTTGAATTGTCGCCAGCCCTGGTTTCTCCGCGCGCACTTACAGCATGAATATTCGACTATCTTTGACTGTTCTGACAGTAGCGATGAAGATGAAAATGAATAAAAAATTGAAATTATAATTTAAATTTGTTTTATTTTGTTGAAAATATAAATATAAACTGAATATGTTATCGAGATATAATCAAAAACGTGATTTACACCCATTTTTTTTAAATTATGCAATATTTTCTTGATAGAAATTACAAGAATAAGAATTAGGAAATTACAAAGCAATTAAAAAAAAAATCTAAACATTGACGTAAATTGATAGAAAATAACTTAATCCAAATTTACATACAAAATATGAAATAGAACCGATTTATTCCCTTTTGTACTAAGCGTTTATATGGAAGCTATAAGATGTAGTTGACCGATTTGAGTAATTTTTTTTTTCAAAAATCAAGTTAAATTTAAAAAAAATATTGGGAAACTTAGAACCCTATAAGTAATTTATTTATATTTTTTTTCTTAAAAAAACTATTTTTTTTTCTTAAAAATTTTGTACAACAAAAAATTTGCACTAAAAAAATTCACTTTTTGATGTTTTTTTTACATATTTAATTACTTTTAACAATACCCCATCAAAAGATATTCGCTATAGGGCTTCGCTGATTTAAGGCAGACTTTTGGCTTTTTCGCCCCACTGTGTGTCGCCTCAATTTCAAGACAATCGGGCGACAATTTCGATTACCAAGTATAGCCAAACAAAATACTTGAAAAAATAAATCAAATTAAAGCCAAAACTTTAAATACCCTTTCAAAATGAGCCATCTTAAAGGTACTTAATGTAATGATAGATTTCCTCAACCCAAGTAAAGACTCGCAAAGATTTATTTTCCAAGGTAACCATATCAGTAAGTAATTACCCAAAAAGACATTTCTGATTTGTTTTCATTTCAAGAATTCCCCGTGGGGTGGGTATATTCAGATTCGTTTGTCTCCACGCAGTTTTTTTTTTTTTTTGGGAACCGGTTAGAACTGCTAATCGTATACGGGTACCGTATGCAATGTTTGTCAGAGCAAAACATTTGCATGCGAAAACGAATTTCGTTTCGGTTTTAATTTGGGTCTTGCGAACTCTTAATTAGGGCACAGGCATTTCGGGACCTTATCGACGGCATTGCTCAAGTAAATGAGGGTAGGTCGGGTTCCATTCTGGGAACAGCAGTAAACTTTAAGCACCAGCTGCAAAAAAGTTTTATCAAATCAAACAATACGCGTTTAAGTATTTTGTAAAACCAAAATATCAAAGGGTTTAGAATTAACAAAAAATCATACTATAACGTTTTCCAACTCCATAATACGATAAGAATTTTACAACGTCCGTACAAATATTCTATTACGTTTTTAATTGAAATTGACGATATACCCCAACTTCTCACCCTCACTAATCCGAAATGTGCACATCTGGCATAATTTGACATATATAAAAGCCGTCCTTGACTTATTCAAAAACTACATTCTTGGGTGATATAATATAATCTATTACAAAATACGATATATAAGTAGTTAAGAGGGAAGTATGCTCCTCTTCATAGGGGGAAAACCAAAGCAAAATAACAAATACATACACTTCCCATTGCCCGGCAATATTTTATATGGGAATATAGAAGTCGGGCCATATGCAGGGCGATAAGAACAATGACGACGACACAAAGGCCAATAGCCGCTGATATTCGAGAATATAAGTACATATGTAGTACTGAGAGCGAGGGAGCCGAGGTGCCGACTTTCCCTTTTTGTTTACCAGTTCTGTTTGTGTACGATTTGCAGCGCTACGATAAACCCGGGACAAGATCATGTGGCTGGGAACAGCTTATCTCGGAGATACACCGCCAATGGCAAATGTTACAAATTTATTTATTTATGCGAAATATTTACACTTCTCTATTCAGGCATTGCAGCGCAAGCTTCGCCAGTCGGAAAACAAGAATGCAAAAGATGAGGAGGAGGTGGATCTAAAGGAGGTAGAAGTGGAGATGGAGATGGAGGAGAAGGAGGTGGAGCAGGTGGACGTGGAGATGGAGGAGAAGAGTGGGCAGCCGGAAAAGAACGTGCTGGAACTCACGCCCCCTGCCACGCCCCCTACTCCAGTGCCGGCGACCTCGCCTTCGAGCAGCACCACGAGCTGTGTGGATTTCCAATTGGTAGGTAAACAACAAGCGATCCTCACACGATCAGAAAATTTCTAGGGGTTTAAATTTGACACATATTCCAAAACTGTATTTGCTACAACTTTATTTAGATCTGTTTATTATTTTGATTACTTACTTTAATATGTTGAATCTTGTAAATTCGAACATTCGGAACCCAAGTCCCCGAAAATACTAATACATTCAGTTAGAGAAATTTTTACTTATACCTGTAATAACTGACTTATCTATGTTTATGCACACAAAAAAATCTATTGATAAAATTAACCATTATAATTGTCAAACAGTCCCTAACAACTAAAATTGTCAGTTCTACCAATCAAATAGTTTCTGTCACAACAACAAAATCACACAAATAGCAAAGACACACACCCAAAGCAAAAACAAAATACACGTAACTATTATTAATAGTAGAATACCTTTTTTTATTACGTAACTATCCGTATAGGTCAATTTTACCAATCAAAAATTTTTGTGTGTGATTCCTTCTAAGTTAAAAGTGAAGAATTTCCTACTTCAGCTATATGGAGAATTATGGGACATTTATCGCTGGGAAAAACTATTAGCGATAAAACTATTTTTCAAAAAATTTAAGAATACCCATTAGCAACTCCTTGAAAAACCATATTAATTCAACTTAACCCTTCATTCCAGAAATCTCGTCGGGAACTGGAGCGAAATCGTGAGTTTGTTGGCGCCCTGTTGGCGGAATACGAGCGCACGGAGAAGTTGTGGAATCCGCGCCATCCGGACTACAAGTACAATGCCAAGCGGAGTGTCTACGGGGAACTGGCTGAACCGCTGGAGGCCATCTGCCACCAGCGGCTGACCGGAGCCGAGATCTTTGCTGTGTTGAAGGAGCTAAGGGGCAGATACCGCCGCGAACTTAAGAAACTGAAAGCTCTCGGCGGGAAGTTCAAGTCGCGTTTGTGGTACTTTGATAGGATGCAATTTCTCAAAAGCGTCATCGAAAACAGACGAGCTGAGAGGGAAGCCAAGGTAAGTGATCACAAATTTATCTAATACAAAATTAATTATAATCCCTTTAGATCTCCAATGAGAGCACCGAGAGCGAGAAGTCCTGCGAAACGGACGCGGAGTGCAAGCTAACGTTGTACCATGAGGTACTCCGCTTCATTCTGGACTGCTTCAAGCGACTGGAGTGCCTGTGGAATCCGCAGCACTACGACTACTCCAGTTGCTGCAAGAAGGAGCTGTTCCGGGACATCTCCGCCCAGCTGCTGGAGGAACTCAACTACGAGCTGAGCGGCGAGGAGTGCTTGAAGGAGATCCAGAAGCTAAGGACGCGTTACCGCAAAGAGCTGCGCATGGTGATCAAGCACAAGGGTCTGTACCTGCCCAAGTTATGGTGTTACGATGAAATGGAGTTTCTGCAGCCCATACTGCAGGAGCAAATCTTCACTAAGATCAGCAAGGTAATGGGTTATACCTACGATTGTTAATGAAATGGGCATTCATTTGTTTTTTTTATATTCCAGAAAGTCGGAGTGGTGGGGACCAATCAGAAGACCAAGTTCGTCGATGCCAGCTCCATACAGTTCGACACTTCCGAAGACCAATTGCAATTCGTGGAGATCTACCGCAACTACTTGGCTCTGTGGGATGTGGACCATCCGGACTTTCGATCGAATGCGTATCGTGGTCAGGCCTTGAATCAAATGTTGGATGAGATAAACACCACTTTTGACACATTCTACACCGCGGAGCAGTTGGAAAAGACCTTGTTTGATCTGCGTAAAGACTTCTCGTCGCAGAAACGAAAGATTCTCACCCAGTCCGGGGACTCCAGCAGTATTCCCCTGCTGCACGCCAAGCTATCCGAGTTCCTAGACCAAAACCTCGGTCCTTTTCGTTGCGATATCTGCTCGGAGCTCGTCAAGACCTGTGATCAGTACAAGATGCACCGGTCCGCACATGATGGAACCCAGCCCTTTATCTGCACGCTGTGCGGGAAGGGCTTCCAGATGCCCTGCAACCTGACGGTGCATATCAGACGGCATCGGAGGGATTTCCCTTATGCCTGCGAGCAGTGCGACAAGCGCTTCGCCACATCCACCGAGGTGGCCATCCACTTGCGCACACACACTGGAGAGCGGCCCTACATCTGCGATCTGTGCGGCAAATCCTTCAAGACGTGGTCCTTCTTCGACATTCACCGGCGCCGGCACCTCAACCAGTCGACATTCCACTGCTCGATCTGTGCGAAAGGATTCTACGAGAAGAATCGCTTCACTGATCACATGAACTCCCACTGGGCGATCCGCAAGCACCTGTGCACGGTGTGCGGCAAGACCTTCACCACCTACGGCAACCTCAAGAAGCACACGGAGCTGCATCTGGCGGTGAAGAAGTACAAGTGCAGCCCGTGCGGCAAGCGATTTGCACAATTCGCCAGTCTGCGATGGCACAAGAGGAGGGAGCACAGCTCCGAGGGGCAATCGGACGACAAATAGAACCCCCAAGCACTCAAAACGCTCCTCAGCACTTTACAATATTTACAGGGCAATCGTAAAGAGTTAGATGTATGCCCGTGTACTTAAAGAAATTGCCGTCTGGAGGTAGAACGTACCTATCATATCGTTAATCTAGCACTAAGTAATTTATTTATTTGCTATTGAAGAATATCTGATAAATGGCTACAAGTGTTGCCTCTCAGGTTCTGTAAGCGTTATCAATTACGATTAGCTAGCCATTTGTAGAATGGCTGTAACTGGTTTACGAGCCGGATCCAAAAGTCATTGAAAGTGAAACCAAAAATGTATACATTTATGTATTAAATTAACTTCTATACAAATAATGCACTTAGTTGTAAGGTTTATTTCGGTCTTATCGCCTAGAAGAGAAATTTAAGCATGTCGAAAGAGCTGTAACTGGTTTCAACCAGTCGGAATAAGTATTTTCCATAATAAACTGGAATGAACGTATGAATAACTCTTTGCCGAAGTCGTAAATCTTCCATCGAATCGATATTAATTTAGATACCGCCCCTTCGGCTCATTTGCCGAACGTTTATTGACTCCAATTGAGCGGCTCCAGTCGCCTCGATGAAAGTGCAAGTGACAAATGAGTCGGAGGAATATCCCAGTGTCCCAAGTTATTTCATTTTTATCGGCCCAGTGCACACACTCAATTAGATTTCATTAAATTGTTGCAACAGAGTAAATTACGAGAACGGCGGAAAATGAAAATTAATTGCACCCAATGACTTGTGTGCGAAACAAACAAAAAGTCTAGAGCGATATGCAGTGAACTGTAACGGAGTAATTACCCGAAGACCGGGGCTACAAACAAAATCGAAACCCAATCAACTGTCGAAGGGCGCGTCGGAGAGGTAAACAGAGATTAATAGGTTTTGGCATCGAAGTGAGATTTATATAGTTCAAATTTACTGCCTTGGGCACTCGGTTGCGGCCAATAATTAGTAATTATCTTGGATCCCTTGGCGTTCGCTTTGCCTTGGGCAGGTCCTTTAGCTCCATTTGGCTCTTGGGGCGGATGAGCATCTGCACGGACTTCAGGGATCGAAAGCTGTACCAGGGCTCCCAGTAGATGCTCTGCGGATTGTCCACCTCGCCCTTGAAGTATTTGCCATTTAAATTGCTGTAAAGTTAAAATTGATACCAAATTTTAATTATAACTCACAAACCTTAATGTCACTTTATATTCAATAAGTAATATTAATTATTTAAAACAATTCAAATAAACTCTGTACAATCCTAGTCAATAAAAAATAAAAAGATCTTCAAATAAAGTGTTCTCTTAAAGAATTTGGTATTTATTTATCACTTTGACATTTCTACTGTGCTTATAGGCATAAAAATATGACAACACATTTAATTGCTGACTGAAAACCCTATTTAATATGAAATGTCAAAGAAGTAGTCATGGCCTAACCTTATCATTATTGGTCGATCAATAAAAAGACTCTATTATCATATGATAATTTATCATTGATAAATATTAGAAATAGTATTTCTGAAATACACGTAAAAAACTTCTATAATTACTTTGTTTAAAAAAAAATTCAATTAAATTTTATTAAACTTATAATATACAAATAATAATAATAAATAATAGGGGTTTATAGAGCGAATCCTTACCTTCGGGAACAGAAGTCGTACCACCAGGCTCCTTGATGGTGCTTCGCGCAGTTCATGTGCGTGAAGGCATCGTTGTCCCGGTCGAAGGTCGAGAACTTCATCTTGTCGTGGGTGCGCAACGCATCGCTGGCGTTTCCCTGATAGTGACCCAGTAGCTTTAGTTCGTAGCCTTCCTCCGCACTGCCGATAAGGAAGTCGTCGTAGTGGGCATAGCTCGTCTCGCCGCCGAATCTCCTGATGCTGATATACAGCTCGTGCGGCTGGGAACTGGTCAGGCGGTGCAGTTTCTCCAATCCGATGAAGAACTCGCCGTTCAGTTTGCCAAATCCCTTGCTGTAGGCATCCCAATTTCGGTAGAAGTTCACGGATCCGTCCAGTCGTCGCTGAATGGAAGTCCAGCCGGGTCCGGCGGCAGTTTGTCCTTCGCAGGCTACCAGAAAGGGCAGGAATTCGGGCAGGTGGATCAAGTGGATTCCGGGTGAACGGCCATAGGGCACACAGGTCGTTGTGGCCGCCTCCCAATCCGCCAGCAGATCGTCCTTCTTCTCCCGGAACTTCCTTTCGAAATAGACAACCTTTCCTTTGAGATGTTCAATCAGGAGGGCACTAGATTCGTTCATCTTTCTCAGCTCCGTCAGCACATGCTGTTTTCTCTTCATTCGCGTCTCGTATACCTTGACCTTCTGCTCCAGTTCCTTGATCCTCTCATCTTTAACTTTGATGGCCGTCGAAAATGAAGTGTTTTGGGCACTGCACACCTGTGTGAGGTTTTCAAATTTCTTCAACAGCTCATCGTCTGTTTGGTCCTTGGTTTGCAACATGTTAATCTCATTCTCCTTATCCTTGATGGTGGCGGCACTTTCAGCTATCCTTCCCATATAAACGTCCAGAAGATCGTCCAAATCACCCTTACTAATTCGAATTGTTTTGTGCTGATCGATGTGAACTTCCGCCAGTTTTTCGGGTGGAGGAGCTGCTGTCACATTAGCGATTAGCGTCGCATTAGTGGGTAATACCTCCTTTAAGGGGGTTTTGGTGGTCTTTGCTTTCGAACCGACTTGAAGGGAATTGGCCGAAGCCAGAATAACGATTAAAATTATGAAAATATGGTCCATTCCGATTGTATTTTTTAAACCGTGCTCTCTGAAATCAAAATTCGACTGAAATCGCAAGCGAAATGCATTTCCCTAAGCTGAGCGCAAATCAGGAAACAATAGCTAATGCTAAGCCGACTGCAGATAAGAAATTCTGAACTTGGAGGCGGCTCGTGCTCTTGAACTTGAAGCAGCATACTTTTCGAGCGAACTCAATTCAGGATTTTCCTATGGTATTTAAGATTACGCTTTAGTTAAAAAATAAATGTAGGCTGTTTTTAAAAATATATATTTTTATGTATATTGAACTTAACATAAATTAGGTTAGTTGATTAAAAGTGTTCGTACCTATTAATAAATAAATATTTATAATTTTAAAATAAATTAAAAAAATAATTTTATCATTTTAATTTTATCTTAAAAAAAAATTGATAAAAATGCTTCCAATTTGAATTACGCGCTCTTTTTCCCAACAAGTTGGCAGTCCGACAACGCCACTTTTTGCGTTGGCAACGCCGTTCGTTTTCAACCAGACATTCAAGTATACAGAATTTTTCTAAAAGAAAGTTGATTGTGAATCGAGCTCTCAAACGAATAGGAACGGTCTGAAAAAGAAGGGAGTTTGGACAGTAAAATAAAGTGAAATAATTACTATTGTGAAGTTAAAACTAATATTAATTAGTAGCCAGGCATCCGTGAATAGCTGTAATAGCGCGACTTAGACCTAGATTTTTTGGATCTATTCATTAAGAAGATCTACGTCAGCACATCGTTGTGAAAACCTTAATTAACTATTAAACTGTAAAGGAAACCTTACTCTGAAGTGCTAAAATGTGTAATTTCCGGGAATTTCACGAAATTTCGACAATTTTCAACATGAAAAAGGCGTCTGGAGTCAGAACAAAGAAAGCCATCCAAAGTGGGGCTCCACGGGGCAAGAAAAAACTTGAAGCGCAGCTGCAGCAACTTTTCTCTACATGTACATCCATCTATTTGTGCATCGGGTGTACAAAGAAAACGAGTCTTTGTTCTGCCCACAAATCGATGGCCATGCAACAACTACAACCACATGAAGGGTGTGTATTTTTAGGCTCCCTTTTCCCCGTTTTCTTATCTTCTGTTTGTCGTTTGCCTGCTTGTTTGTCGTTTCTTGTGTGTTCAATATGTAAACAATTATCTATGGTTTTTTTTTTCCTTTCAGATAAGTCGAATGGTCTGTTGAAGCCAGACTTGCCTGTGAAAACCTGAACATGGAAATACTTAAGAGGTACTGCATGACCTGAAATTAGGTCATCATCCTAAGTTCACTTAAACAAATCGGAAGAGGTTTAAAATAAACACGTTTTCCATAAAAAATAATTTGGTTTGAAAATTAAGTCAAGCGAACCCCATTAATTAAATTAAATTTTAGTTTAATTATGACTTTTTAAATAGTCCAGTAATTTTCCGACTTGTTAGGATATACTTTACCTAAAATAAAAATATAGTTATTTTAATTTAAAAAATTATTATACTAAAAAAACTTTTTTTTTAAGTGTGAAATAGTGTGAATACACATTTTGTTTTTACACAGCAAACATAATTTAAGTCTTATCTACTCTTTTAGTTTGAATACTTCGAGTCAAGCCAAACACTCCTAAGAAGATCTTGGCCGATGAGAACCGATGATGACTGTCCGAAGATGAGTGATCTGGGCCGGCAGGATTTGGTATTTATGACTACTATTCTACTTGCTACCAAGCATCCATCGCTAACGTCCCACCAAAGCCACAAATCAACCACAACATATACTAAGTATATCCCGGGCAGTGTAAAAGCGTATCATGCTACCAACCATATTGTCTATATCCTATGTGCATATATCATTAGATCCTAAGTGTCTTTGCAGGTCCACCAACAAACCAAACCAAACCAAACTACAACAACCAGCGCATCGCCACTAATCTTTATGCTCTCTATATATGCCATATATATCCTATGACCAAATAAACCCCAACACCGCCCATTATCCCATAACTTATGAACCGTTCGCCTTGCAGTTTCCAAGTACCAAACCGCCTACGCCTGCGAAGGTAAGAAACTGACCATCGAGTGCGATCCCGGAGATGTGATCAACCTGATACGGGCCAACTACGGGCGCTTCTCCATCACCATCTGCAATGACCATGGGAATGTCGATTGGAGTGTCAACTGCATGTTTCCCAAGTCACTCAGCGTACTAAACTCAAGGTAGGATTTCAGAAAAGACTCCCAGAACTAAATATTTTCCACTAAAATAATTTACTGAAATTACTATCTGTTGTTCGTTTAGAAAACATAGTTTAAAATATCATTAAAATTTACAACAGTTATAAATAGCTATAACACTTGTAAATTTTAGACATTAGTAAATTTATAATCCAGATAAATATATTATTAAATAAAATTTGGTAAATTGAATAAAAACTGAATACCAGTTATAAAGATAGTTTTGTAAAAAATTAGTAAAATAGTCAAGGTTCTAAAAATTATGAACGAAATAATTGAAGTTACCAGAGGTTTCAAAGCTTATATTCTTTCGTCTGCGCTAAATGATATTAAATTAATCTTTAATTTGAAAAAATAGAATCACAATGATCTTTTAAATTATCTGTATTTTCGTTTCATATCCTACAATCAATCAATTTAATCTTTCAGATGTGCCCACAAGCAGAGCTGCGGAGTTCTGGCAGCCACGAGCATGTTCGGGGATCCCTGTCCCGGGACCCACAAATATCTGGAGGCGCATTACCAGTGCATTAGTGCTGCCCAAACCTCGACGACGACCAACAGGCCCAGTCCGCCGCCGTGGGTCCTCAGCAATGGTCCGCCAATCTTTGGCAACGGCAGTGGCCTGATCCATCCGCCTGGAGGCGGAGGAGGACCGCCGCCACCGCCGCGACTGCCCACGCTGCCGGGAGTGGTGGGAATCAGCGGGAATCCTGGACTGTTCAACGTGCCGCCGCAACACACGGCCGTCACCCACTCCACGCCTTCGAGCAGCACGGCAGCAGTGGGTGGCGGACGTCTGAAGGGCGTGGCTAGTTCTACGACGACCACCAAGCACCCGGCTGGTCGGCACGATGGACTGCCTCCGCCTCCGCAACTGCACCACCATCACAACCACCACGGCGAGGAGACCGCCGCACCCACCAAGCCGAGCAGCAAGCTTCCAGCTGTCGGCAATGCCACTGCTCCCTCCAACACCCGCATCCTGACGGGAGTGGGGGGATCCGGAACCGATGATGGAACCCTCTTGACCACAAAGAGCTCCCCCAACCGACCGCCGGGCACTGCGGCCAGTGGATCCGCCGTCTCGGGGAATGGCAGTGTGGTCCGCACCATCAACAACATCAACTTGAATGCGGCTGGAATGTCCGGAGGCGATGATGAGTCCAAGTTGTTCTGCGGCCCCACCCACGCCCGCAATCTCTTCTGGAATATGACCCGCGTGGGCGATGTGAATGTCCAGCCCTGTCCGGGCGGAGCAGCCGGTATAGCCAAGTGGCGTTGTGTGCTGATGAAGCGGATGCCGGACTCCGGATACGATGAGTACGATGATGATCCGAGCTCCACAACCCCGGCGCCCGGCGGAGGAGACTGCCTGCACAACAGCAGCAGCTGCGAGCCGCCGGTGAGCATGGCCCACAAGGTAAACCAGCGTCTGCGCAACTTCGAGCCCACCTGGCATCCTATGACTCCGGATCTGACACAGTGCCGCAGCCTCTGGCTGAACAATTTGGAAATGCGGGTCAACCAGCGGGACTCCTCACTGATCTCCATTGCCAACGATATGTCCGAGGTCACCAGTAGCAAGACGCTCTACGGTGGCGATATGTTGGTCACCACGAAGATTATCCAAACGGTGTCCGAGAAGATGCTGCACGACAAGGAGACCTTCCCGGATCAGCGGCAGCGCGAGGCCATGATAATGGAGCTGTTGCATTGCGTGGTCAAAACGGGCTCCAACCTGCTGGACGAGTCGCAGCTGTCCTCGTGGCTGGACCTCAATCCGGAGGATCAAATGCGCGTGGCCACATCCTTGCTAACTGGCCTGGAGTACAATGCCTTCCTGCTAGCGGATACGATTATCCGGGAGCGCAGTGTGGTGCAGAAGGTCAAGAATATATGTGAGTGTTACATATTCTAAGTTTTTACCTCTTGGTACTCATAATAGTTTATTTTTCTTAGTACTCTCCGTACGAGTGCTGGAAACCAAGACCATCCAGTCGAGCGTTGTCTTCCCCGACTCGGATCAGTGGCCCTTGAGTTCCGACCGCATCGAATTGCCCCGAGCTGCTCTGATCGATAATAGTGAGGGCGGCCTGGTGCGCATCGTATTCGCCGCCTTCGATCGTCTGGAGTCCATCCTGAAACCCAGCTACGATCACTTCGATCTGAAGAGTTCTCGCAGCTACGGTGAGTCCATGAGGGAATTTTTTAAGAATAGAATAAACTAAATCGCATCTTAGTTCGCAATACAGCCATCCTGAGCAACGACAGCGATGCCAGTGCGGGAGAAATCCAGCAGCGGCTCCGCATCCTGAACAGCAAGGTGATCTCCGCCAGCTTGGGCAAGGGACGGCACATACAGCTTTCCCAGCCCATAACCCTGACCCTAAAGCATCTGAAGACCGAAAATGTGACGAATCCCACCTGCGTGTTCTGGAACTATATTGACCAGTAAGAGATTTAGAACTTTCTGGGAGGATGTATACCAATTTAAATTTCCTTTTTAGTGCCTGGTCTGCCAACGGTTGCAGCTTGGAGTCCACGAACCGCACCCACAGCGTCTGCAGTTGCAACCACCTGACCAACTTTGCCATACTCATGGACGTGGTGGACGAGCACCAGCACTCTCTGTTCACCATGTTCGATGGCAACATGCGAATCTTCATCTACATCAGCATCGCCATCTGTGTGGTGTTCATTGTGATCGCCCTGCTGACGCTGAAGCTGTTCAACGGGGTCTTTGTGAAGGTAAGAAACGGCTCCAACCCTCTGCCGCACCAGCGGGCGGGCAGCAGGCGCCAGCAGAACAATATACGCGACCAGACCCACGAGTCCTTGACCCTGACCACGCCCACCAGTCAGACCAATGTGTCGGCGCCCAGTCATGGGAACACGAACTTTATCCAACACAATTCCATCCGAAACTCCCATCGCAACAATCTAAACTACAATGTCCAGCAGCAGCAGCAACAGCAACAGCAGCAGCAACAAGTTGTGGCAGCAGCTGCTGCTGCTGTGGTGCTGTCCAATCAGCCGCAACGCAATATGCAACATGCCATGAACAACCTGAATCTGAATTTGCATCAACATGGCCAGCAGACGGCGGCGGCTGCAGCTGCTGCTGCCTCGATTGCCGCTGCACTGCAGCAACATGCCGTGCAGGCCAGCAACGCCAGCAACAACCTCAACATTAGCCACAACTATCTGCAGCAGCAACATGCCCAGCAGCAGCAGCATGGCCAGCAGCAGCAGCCACATCCGCTCCGCAATCACAACCTAAATGTGGACGGCCCTGGATTGGACAACACGAACAACATCATCATGCAGGCCAACATGGATGACTTACAATATAAGTGGTGGTGGTGGTGAAAACAAAAAAAACAGATAAACAAACACAAATTTTAGGCTAGGCTAGGATCTTTAGACTTATGTATTGATGATCGAGAGACACATGTGATATAATGCTTAAGTAACTCAAATTGTTAATGGAATTCTCTCTGATAGGACTCAAAGATAAGACTCAAAAGCTGTGCTGGAAGGCGATGATACAAAGTTTGTCCGTAAAACTTGAATCGTTCATCGCATCTCAGTGGCAGCTTAAACGTGAAGACTCTCCATTTATATTAATGTATCGTAGTAATTCGTCATAGCTTAAGTTTAGCGCACTTTTCCCAAACCATTACATGTTTTTCTTCATGTGAAAGGCTCACTTTTCCGTTTTATTAGAAATCATCTGGCATGTTTTACTTAATTATTTAATCATTTTGAGATATCCTAACCCCTTTATGTGCATTCATTGTTTAACAAATTTAACCTAGACATCGTACAATTTAATACCTAAAAACATTTCTTATTTTCTTTTGTATTTAATTAATTAATAAAATATACAAATGTTGCTAATTTTGTCCTGTAAATATTGCATTTTGTGTTTGCTCATTTCATTTGTATACCTACTTATTTCCTATATGTTGTGCTTGTTTCGTTTCTTGTTCATTGTTTTACTTAATGCGTATAATATTTTTATTTATCGTATTACTCTTAGTCTTTGGATTTCACCACCACCCACCAAAATTATTGTAAATCAAACCCTAAATTAAGTTTGACTATCGAAATTTAAACCCATTTTCCCAAAAAGGGTCGTCACCTATCTATTTCTTTTGAATTTCTAAAAGCTCCTTTACGATTAAATCTTTAGGGTCCTTCTGCTGGTTCTGCCTTTAAAGAAAATTCACTGACCTCTACAATTTATTTAAACTTTCCACTCTATCTTCTCTATTCAACTTTCCAATCCAGTCCGCCCGCACCTCGATCTATACCAGCATTTACCTTTGCCTGCTGGCCATCGAGCTGCTTTTTCTACTGGGCATTGAACAGACCGAAACAAGCATTTTCTGCGGCTTCATAACCATTTTCCTCCACTGTGCCATACTATCCGGCACCGCCTGGTTCTGCTACGAAGGTAAGATGGCCCCATTCCGTCCGCACTTTTCAGCTCTAACCTATCGCCTCTGCAGCCTTCCACTCGTACTCCACCCTCACCTCGGATGAGCTCCTGCTGGAGGTGGATCAGACGCCCAAGGTGAACTGTTATTACCTGTTGTCCTACGGCTTGTCGTTGAGCGTGGTGGCCATCTCGTTGGTCATCGATCCCAGCACCTACACCCAGAACGATTATTGCGTGCTGATGGAGGCGAATGCCCTGTTTTATGCCACCTTTGTGGTACCGGTGCTCATCTTCTTTGTGGTAAGATTTTCGTGTGATATAGATATACATAAGTTAAAGAATATCTTCAACGAAGAGAAACTGAATGAGGTAAATTATCTATCCCAATCATGCACTTTTTTCAGGCTGCCATTGGCTATACTTTCCTGTCTTGGATCATCATGTGCCGCAAGAGTCGCACTGGTCTTAAGACCAAGGAGCATACTCGCCTGGCCAGCGTGCGGTAAGAAATCTTTTGAAAATGCATACATAACCCAAGAGGCTCATCTGAAACCCATCCTAACCCTCTAGCTTCGACATACGCTGCTCCTTTGTGTTCCTCTTGCTGCTCAGCGCCGTTTGGTGCTCCGCCTATTTCTACTTGCGAGGTGCCAAAATGGACGAGGACACGGCCGATGTTTATGGCTATAGTTTCATCTGCTTCAACACTCTGCTGGGACTCTATATCTTCGTGTTCCACTGCATCCAGAACGAAAAGATCCGGCGGGAGTATCGGAAGTATGTGAGACAGCACGCCTGGTTGCCAAAATGCCTGCGTTGCTCCAAGACCTCCATTTCCTCGGGCATTGTGGCGGGTAATGGACCCACAGCCGGAACCCTTTGCAGTGTATCCACCTCCAAGAAGCCGAAGCTGCCACTGGGAGTTAGCGAGGAGGTGCACGACGATGCCCAGCAGCAACAGCAGGCGGGAGTTCCCGTCACCGACGATGCCATAATGGGAGCCAGCTCGGATTGTGAACTGAATGAAGCCCAGCAGAGGAGGACTCTGAAGAGCGGACTGATGACGGGCACGCTGCAGGCGCCACCGCAGACCCTTGGCGGCCATGTGGTCCTCGAAAGGGGAAGCACCCTGCGATCCACCGGTCACGCTTCACCCACCAGCTCTGCCGGATCCACGCACCTCATCTTCGCCCACAAGCAACAACAGCAGCAGCAGCAACAAGGGCCTTTGGGCGAGTCTTACTACCACCAGCCGGACTACTACAGCTGGAAGCAGCCACCGACCGGAACCGGAGGACTGAAGACCCCGCGGGAGTACTACAATAATGCTGGAGCAGCTGCCTCCTCGCCGCAGCAGGCGCACGAGGTATTTTACTGGACACAGAAGCCGAACAGCGGCCAGCATGGCAAGAAGAAGAGGGGCGCCGGTGGGGTTCCCGCCTCGCCGAGTGGATCCCTGCACAGTCGCACGGCCGCCGCCTCCCAGGTGCTCTTCTATCCCTCGTACAAGAAGACCAAGCCCGGCCAGGCAGGCGGGTATCCGCAGTACGCGGAGGCGTTGGATCCACCACAGGCCTCTGGCAATGCGGCTGCCTACTACCAGCAGCAGCAACAGTTGCGTCGCCAGCAGCAACATCTCCAACAGCAACAACAACAGCAGCAGCAACTCTCCTCGGATGAGGAGCAGGCCGAGCAACACGCTCACCTGTTGCACCTGCAACGTCGAGCTGGTGGCCAGCAGCAGCTCCCCGCTCCACCGCCACACATGGCGCAGTACCAGCAGGAGTTCATGCAGCGCCAGTATAGAAATAAGCATTCCAACTGTGATCTTGGCATGGGCGATGCCTACTACAACCAGGGCAGCGTCGGCGGCGCGGATGGCGGGCCTGTGTACGAGGAGATCCTGAGCAACCGCAACTCGGATGCGCAGCACTACGAGGTGGGTGACTTCGATGTGGACGAGGTGTACAACAACAGCGTTGGCACCGGCGTCTTCAACAACATGCGAGCGCAGGTGGCCGCCGGCGGGAGTCGGTATGGCGGCGGTAGCCTCAGTGGCGGCAGCGTCTCGTCCAGGAGCCAACAGCAGCAGCTCCAGAAGCAGCAGCAGCAACAACAGTCGCTGGCCCAGCAAAGATCGGCTCGACGCTGCACGGCAGATGATGACGACGACGATGAGGACGAGGAGGAGGATGAGGAGGCAACGGCCGCGGAGCAATTGCACGACAGCGTCTGTGATGAGGATGAGGACGACGAGAGCGACTTGGAGGACGATGCTCATGGATTGCCACCCCAGAGCGATGAGCGGATGCGTCGCCTGATGGCGATGCAGGACGAGGACTTTAAGCGGCGGTTTCAGTAAGTACTTAAATATATAATAGTTTATCTACGAAATTCTCAACGACCTAAAAAGGATTACAATATCCTTATAATATATTAGAATATACAGAACTGTATTAACGTTCCTATCCATTCCTCTTTTTAGACGTCAGCTGCGCAAACATGGAGCGCCCCTTGACTACGGGGCCTTGCCGCCGGGAACGGCGCCAGGAGCAGGTCCGCACCCCGAGCACAACGGTGCGGTTTTTGGGGTTAGCGGCGGCGTTGGTGAGGGCTCCATGCGTGGCGCATTCCGGCAGCAGCAGCAGCAAGCACTGAATGCCAAGTCGCCAGCCGGTCGTCTTGCGGTGAATGAGCTGTTCGGCAACGCCGGACCACCGCTGCCGCCGGCCAATCAGACGCCCGCGCAGAAGCGTCAGCAGCTACAGAAACTGTCACCACAGTCCACCACATCATCGTCGTCGCATACATCACACAGCAACCCCAATCCGCATCCCCACCAGCTTAACCATCCGCATCCCCATCAGCATCCCCCGCACCACCAGCAGCGACACCTGTCGGCCATGCTCGATGAGAACAACACGGTGCGGTGTTATCTGGAACCACTGGGCAAGTGAGCCGATAGCCCAACTCCCCCGGAACAGTCTTAGGCAAAAATTGTAGCTTAGGATCTCTAGCTATACCTAGTATTAGTCGTTAGTCGAAATATGGAGCATTGTGTGAAACAACATGCTGTCATGCTATACGTGCAGTGATTCGAGAATCCCAAAACTTTATGAATGTATATGAAATAACTCAAACCTAGACCATAGGCACATCCAACCCACGCACGAGGGAAGATCCAATAAGGAGCCGTGCAAGCTTAACCAAATTACGAGGGATGTGGGATTGGGATTGGGCCCTTCGACTTGCATGCATTTTATACCAACTTGGAAATCGATATTAAATATAAATGTATGTACCATATATGTATAATGTATTGTAATACATGTCACCACATGCCATTTTTAAATACTTAAAAAATAATTTAAACAACCAGAAAATCAAGTATATATATATGGATGTATATGTATAAGATCTGAGAACTGTATGTACATGATATATAGAATGCAGGCGAATTATGTTTTATGTATTTTGTAAGGAATCAATTGTTTTTGATTTTCGCTGATTATGCTCGTAAGATATGTATACACACAGACTTAAGATTTGTTTCGTGTTTCATAAACCAAAAAGAAAACCTACGTTTCGGAAGTTTGTAATTTTTTGCTATCCAACTGCCGTTTTAAACCTCTGAACCAAATATTCCTTCCAACTATGAAACAAGTGTAAAGACATCATTTTGAGGGAATTATGCCATTATGTTGTTGCATTTTTTTACGTTGTAAGCAAACCAGAGCGAGGCATTTGAAGTGTACATTTTCATCAATATAGATGCTTTAAGCACACATATAGGGGCATTTATTTATATTTTTTGAAGAAAGCTCGTAGAATGCTTTATTATTTATGCGATATAAAGAAGAGAGATTAAGTAAAACGAACGCTATGTAAATGTCTTGGAAATTGCATTGCAGGCACCAAACCGAAACCGATAGAGCAGCATACGGAAATACCTATATAGCAATGAAAGATTTCAACCAAACCTCACTTGTTAACTAGGAACTAACTGAAAACTCTTTAAACACTAGCCAGCTAAAATCCACACACTAAACTGTACTATCCCTACTCCCCGAATGGCATTCTCTCTAGAATTTCACGCATGTGTACAAAAACCAAATAAAATAAAGTGCAAAACAAGATGATTACCATATTACTATATGTCGTACATACCAAGCCAAGGAAGCTCCAGAGGCAGCCGCCCCAGCTCGATCCCATTTAATCCGATCAGCAAGTTAAACTTGATGGAAAAACCAAAAGCACACAATCGATAAAGTTAGTAATTAAGCACCCGCAGCATACCACACAAGTTAGTGTATAAAATGGAGTGGAAAAACCAATATGTGGACAAGGAATACGGAATAGCAGATATTGAATGTATAGTGTTGCGCCTCCTAGTACTTTACTTATATTAAACCAGATATATCAGATACGAGTATATATGTGAATGTATATTGAAGATGCAAGCCACTGCAGTCCCTTTTCGTCGCCAACTCCTCACCAAATCGATTCGAGAGATTGATAAATCTGAGATCTGAAAATTAATCCGAAAACCAGACACCTAAATCAAACTTTATGGAAAAGCCCGATGAAAATGTTAATGTACACAATTTTTTCAATTTAAGACAAAATACAAGAAATGGATTGCATTTTACTGTAAATGGAAAATGAGTGTTTTAATGGGATCTGGGGCTTGATAAATTAGTTTTTATTTAAAACTATCGAAAAAAGTATATATTGATAATGTTAATTAAAACAAAAATGAGTCAAATTTGCTGAAAAATCCTAGAATTGGCGCTAGCCTTTATTTTACAAATTATCCCTCATTTGACAATTGAAAAATGTTAGATCTTTGAGTAATTTGGCAAAATGAAAAACACTGGGGAGTACTACAACTACAATATTAAAAAAAACCAAATTATTTCATCCTAAAAGTATGCCTTAATATCGTAATACAATTTTAAAATTCAGAAATGATTTGGAATGGATATTTTAATTTTGAAGCCTTTTTGATGGAAGTGAGTTCATGGCTTTAAGAACAAACACACATCTTAAAATGATTAAGTGCAGACTATGCTTTATAAATTACTATGGGTATATTTCAACAAGGATAAAACGGACAGGATCCCAAGCCTCTCAAAATAAAAAGAAAACCAATACTACGTTTACGTATTAATCAAATAAAAATAGCAAATAAAATTATTCCATCCTGTCTGCTTGGATTAAGTACTCCACAAATTACTTTTATTCCATTTCCATCGACTTTTAGGCCTCAAAATTCCAAATTCAAAAAAGATAGAACCAACATGATTAGACTGCTAAATCGACTGATATTGGCGAATCCGACGGCCAACAGGTGGAATCATAAGCCCCTCACTACCAAACCCGCCAAGTCCTCATTTTCAAAGTTGATGAAGCCCGTCGAGGGGTTTAAGCGAAATCGGATTCCCAAGATCAGTGTGGTCGGGGCAGGACAGGTGGGCACGGCGATCTGTGCGATGCTGCTGCTCCGCAATCTCACCAAATATCTGGTCATCCTGGACGTCAACTACGAGCTGGCCAAGGCGGAGGCCCTGGACTTCCAGCACGGCTCCGCCTTTCTGGGCGACGCTCGAGTGGTGCCCTGCGGCGATGGATCCCACTCCAAGGACTCGGATGTGGTCATCATAACGGCGGGGGCCCGGCCATCTGGCAAGGATCGCTCCCGCCTGGCTGCGATGAACAAGACCGTCGAGATCCTCAAGGAGGCGGTGCCCAAACTGGTGCAACTCAGTCCCAAGGCGACCTACATAGTCATCTCGAATCCCGCCGATGTAATGACCTATGCCGTCCAGCGGATCGGAAAGCTGCCCAAGCATCGCTGCTTCACCACCGGCTGTCACCTGGACTCGGTGCGGTTCCGTAACCTCATTGCGGGTCGTCTCCAGGTGCCTCCGTCGCAGGTTCAGGGCTACGTGATCGGGGAGCACGGCGCCAGCGCGGTGCCCGTGTGGTCCTGTGTCTCCGTCGGCGGCATCCGGCTGGATGATGTGATCAAGAACCTGGCCTGCGGCGAGGATCCGGAGGATTGGTGGAGCATCATCGAGCAGGTCACCACAGCCGGAGTGGCCGTGGGCAAGGCCAAGGGCTACACCAACTGGGCCATTGCCCTGACCTGTGCGGACATCGTGGAGGCGATGTGCGGCGGAAGGGGGAAAATCGCCTCCGTGGGCACGGACATGAAGGGCATACACGGCATCAAGGAGAACATTGTGCTATCCCTGCCCTGTTTGGTCACCTCGGGTGGCATTAGTCATGTGTTCGAGCTGCCCCTCACTACTGTGGAGAAGGACAAGCTGATGTCCTCGGCCAATGTCCTGCTGGAGGCACAGTGCTCTCTGAAGTTCTGAACGAGTATATCAAAAAACACCCGGTAATACCCACACCAAAATCTCAAAAAATAGAGAAGACAAAAAGAGAGAGCGGGCGAGTGAATAGGCAAGCCCTTTGCCCTTTCCACCTTCTGCCTGAGCAAGCGAGTCCAAAATACACATGTTTTGTAGACGAGCTGTGAAAATGGAACGATAAAAAAATACTTTTCGGCATTTCTGTGAGCCTGTGAATAGACATCTAAAATTTTGTAATTTTCCCAAAAATTATGATTAATTTCTTTTCGAGCAGTGACAATTATTTAGCCGACGTTTGGATCTCCAAGGTCTTGGGGCAGGTCTTTAAAAGAAAATCGAAAGTCTTGGGTCTTGGAAACGAATAGGTGAGCAGCGAAAACAAGCAAGCAGATGGTGAGCTCCGGCGAAGAAATCTCGGGTCCCAAGACATTTTGGGGTCATCATCGCGTTGAGCATTGCGCAATTTTTGGAGCCAAGGTCTACGGTTGTAGCAGGCGCCCACGAATCTCAGCAGCTAATAGCAACGATCGCGTTCCGCGCTCTCCACATTATCATTTTTACTTCCATTGTAATTATTTTGGGTGCAGATGCGACGAAGCGAATCAAGTGGTTGACCTGGGGTTGCGACACGCCAAGATTATGCAGCATCCCGTCCAATAACCACAAGTGTAGCCAAGTGTAACAGGCCACCAGGCGAACAGAAGTTGGGCAGGTGGCCCAGTCAAAAGTCGGGGATTTTCAACGCCTCGTTGCATTGTCTGGGAAAATGTTCCGCCACGATTTTGGGCTATTGTTGTAGATGAGAGAGTACCAAGACACGATCGCGTGGGCCACGCCCACGCAGGCCCTTTCCCGCCCTACAATTTGTTTAAATAAATGGAAAATGTTTAACAATATTTAGCTGTTTGTTTGGCTAATTGAAATTCACTAGGCGCACAGTGCGTGGAGAAAGTAAGCACACACGTCTAGATTTCCAGCTACCTGCTAAGTGATTTTCGGGTTTATGCTGGAGTTACAGCGTTCCTAATTTATGTTTTCCTGTTGAAATGCTACAGTTTTTCCCCCAAAATTACAATGATATATTTATGGAGAGATCCCCCATGGAGCCTGACGAATGTACACATATGTTTGTTTATTGTTAGTTTGTTTGTTTTGGTTGTAAAATTCAGAATAGGTTTACAGAAATTCTAGACAGGGTGGGTGGTATCAAATCTGTGGAAATTTCGACCCCTATAATGGGTAACATTCTTCGTTTGCTGTTGACCTATTGAAATGCGACAGTTTCGCATGTGTTTTCGGGGTTGCGTGGGATGATCGTGGACCATGTGATGATGTACTGACCTTATAGAGTGTACCTATTCCCACTAAGTATGTTCGCCTGCTGAATTGCTACACATTAGCATCTTCTTGTTTTTGTTTCTTTTCAAGTTACGTGATAATCTGTGCACCATTTGGTTTTCCCACAGTAATCCCCACACATGCCATCATCTATTTTCGATGTGCATCCGACTGTGACCTTTGAACAGGCGAACAGCCAGTGCAGCCTGCATCCGGTGCAACCGAGTGCAACGTCAAGATTTTCTCCCACCTTCGAGGGCTTTGGGTTATATTTAACAAATGTATGTGAGTTTTGGGTTCGTTGCATTTTCGTTTCGGATGCTGGATGCACTTTTCCACAGCACGATCTTCGCCTACTATCAATTTTGTCAGCCTGTTTGGCCTGGTCACGCTTCAGTGATCTTCTGAATGGGATTAGCGGAGATTATCCATCGTTGAGCACGGAGTTAGAGTTTTGTCTGTTCGATTTTCTGCTAACCTGTTCTATTGATCTATTTGGTCACGCTCCACTGATTTTCCTAGAAGTGCACTTTTGACCATTTGTGTGCCTATCCAAATAGTTTTTCACTTACGTTTGGTACCTGCTATTGATCGCTAAATCCGTTTGGTCACAGATGAATGGGTTTTCATGGAAAACTCCTAGGATCTATCAGGTAGGACACCCACACCACACTTTGAACTAGTTGCGATCTTTAAAATCTGTAAGCCTGTTCGAATGCTTCAGTTCTGTGACTTTTAACTCTTTCTACGGCTCGTTTTCACATCAATGAGGATCTATAAGTAAAATATTTGATGGTCTTCTTTCAAAATCTTTGTTAGCCTGATATTTTGAACCAGTTCGTTATGCATCACTGATTCTTGAGCGACTGTGTGGATTTTCTTAAGAACCAGATTTAGACTATTTTTAGCTATTGATTGAAAACCCGACTGTATGTATTCTTCTTATTTTGAAACCCTGGTATTTCGGTACACTTGGTTGCACTTTAGTGATTTCCTTTTAAAATATACGACGCTACCTGCCGGCTTACATATTCCTAAATTTTACAAAAAGGTATATATGTTTTTGGATGCTGTGAGCCTGTTGAAATGCTATAGTTTCTGGAGGTTTCCTTTTACTTTCGGACATTAAATCTATGGGATACAATTAAGAAAAGGGGTTAGGATTTTGAAAACTCCCATAGTGTAATAGGCAAACAACAAATGAGACAAGATGAGCTCGAAATTAGATTTAAAGTGGAAATCTATTAGTTTTCATGATCCGTTTTGAATTTGTAAAGCAGAGGAAGACCGTTTTAAATCAAATAACCTGCAGCTCCTTTTTGGGTTAGAATACATTCCTTTTACAGGTTTTTTCCCCTTACGATTTCTTTTTGTAATCTATGTTCGCCTGATCCATTTTTTGATCATGGTCACGTTTCATTGGTTTTGCGACATCTTTGAAAACTACACACAATATAATAAGAAAATTGAAGGTAGAAGTATGGTTTTCCAGAGACTTTTTGAAAATCATGTTACCCTGAATAATTTTCTGAAAATGATTCCGCTTCATTGGTTTTCATCTTAGGACGTTCAAAACGTGTTTTCTCAATATATGGTATTCTAGAGGATCTCCATCGTACAACCTGTTGTTGTACACCACCTAATTTGATCTTTGTTTGGTTAATGTTTAGAACACTAGTTAAAGGTCACAAAATTGTAGCATTTGAACAGGATCTCAGAGTCTGAGGATAGGGTTTGAAATGTACATATATATATTAATTTCAATTATGTACGAAAAGTACATAAAAAGTACGTACAATGTTTGTAGGAGCAGGCAAGCGTGACCAAAATCAGAAATAGAACCGGCACTCAGAATTACAAATCACGATAAAGACGAGGATTTTCTTGTGGATCCTGGAAAATTTCTTGAGTATCCAGACCCGATTTTCACCAACCTGATCTGAGGCAAAATGGGCGACCCGTTTCTAAAACAAGAAAAAATTTCTTTTTTATGTGTAGAGGGGTTTTGAGTTTAAATTTGAAATATAATATTCAAGTGAATATATATTTAATTTTATGATTTTCATTACGTTTCATAGGTTGAAAACATATGCCTATATTCTAAACTGATGGCATTCTTTTAATTTTTTCTATTTTTCTTAACAGTCGATTTTGAGTGCTGTGCGAGTTCACAACGGGTTAAATGGTAGCATTTAAACAGGCGAACAAAAAATAGTATAAGATAATTTAATGTGAAAACTATAAAAATGTAGTACAGATTTTTCCATTCACCTGTCTGACATTCATGATATCCTGCTAGTCCTTCGGCGAATGGTTGCGCTTCAATGATTTTCATTTGATTTTAAATCTTAAATTCAACAGATATTGTAAGGATTCTTATTGTTACTTATCATTATTTAATTATAAAGCTACGATTTTTCTTGAAGGAGTTTGAATATGCCAATTTTGATTCGATCGATTTTTTGTGACGTGATTTTAAAATGTAAATTGTAGCATTCGAACAGGCGGACAACAAATGTTACAAGCTGATGGTGAACTGGAAAGGTTACGGGTTATTCCAGGGAAGATGCTGCAGTGGAGATTTTTCCCTTACGTTCTGTTTTAGAATCATGCTAGCCTGCTTACTTTCCAGATATTGGTTACGCTTCTCTGATTTTCATTCGGAAGAGACAGTTTTCTTGGGAAAACTCCGCCAAAAATAAGTCGCCATTCGTAGAATCTCTAATTCGGTGGGTGCAGATCTCCTGCTGCGATCGTTAGTCTGACGATCTTGCTAACCTGTTCCCTGGATACACACGAGTGCGCTTCAGTGATTTTTCCCATCATCGAGCGATGATGATGCCTTGCCCTGCCTGCGGGCTCTTTCTTCTCCTGGCTTCGCTCCTTAAGGTTGCTGTGAACCTGTTCGAAAATTATGCATCGATGCGCATCAGTGGCAATCATGGCAACATAATAATGGGATGCTGCTGATGAGGCGGTTAATAAAGAGCCGAGCGTACCTGAGGCCTCGGCGAGATCACCTGGCTGCCGATTCTGTTCACCTGTTCGTTTGCTACACTTTATGCATGCTTCGGCAGTTTTCTAATTATGATTTATGATCTCTGGGATTAGACGAACAATGGGCGAGGTTCCCAAGATGCCTTAGTTAGCCTGACCTTTGCTGACTCCCTCACGATCTGTTTGCGGTCGAGCCCCGAGGGCCCATGATCACCGCAAATCCCCTGCAGACAGCAAACAGCCAAAGGCTTAAATCTGTATCATTCGAATGGGAGAACAGAACGGCAGAGCTGGAGTCTTCTTCTATCTGTCTGCTCTTCACAGGTAGACGGGCGAACCCGAGAAGTCCCTTATTTCTGGCCTCAATCTCAGCTCAGCTCAGCTCGGGATGCTGTTGGCCTGATCGTGAGGTTCGGCTTGATTGCACTTTAAACCGCAGGCGGTGGCCCGAGGCGAATGTTTGGGTTCCTGGAAGTCCACACCACACAACAAAAGGCCTGGTTTGATGGATGGTTTTTGTGTTTGTTTTGCTAATTGATTTTGAACAGGCTAGCAGAACGGGTATGAAGGCAGTTGAAGATCCCTAAAAGCTGGTATCCTATTATTTTCAAAAACAAATTCCAATAATTGAGTGCCATGTCTTCCTGTTTATTTTAATACGGCGTGAAATTGGAACAGGCTGGCAGGGAATGAAAGCAAGTTACCCGCTCTTCGCACTCGAATGGTTCTTGGCCCAATAATGGCTATTGTAATTCGATGCGTGTCGAAGACCATTATGAGGGTCTTTGGCAGTCAGCAGTCAGTCTTCTTAGACCCTTCTGGCTTCGCTGTGAGCCTATTCAAAAACATGAAATTATCGTGACAAACATCAGGGTTCATTAAGTCGGCTAAACATATGTACCGCACACCATGATCGCTGCCACGATCACGTTTCCGTCGATCCATAAAGAGAGTGTCTGGGGGGCGTGTTCTTCGCCGTTGGCCATTTGAGACCCTATAATTTTCCAGTTGATAATCTTGGCTGATGATCACTAATTGGCTGTCAAAGTGACAGGAACGCAGCCTAGCCGAGCAAGCAACTGGTGGAGTGGAGGACTGTTTCCTGACATTTCTTCGGGGTTGCTTCGCGTTGTGGCACGTGCCGCACTTTCTTGAGGTCTCCGGACTTCTGTTGTTTGAAATTTGATGCTTGTAAATGTCTTGGGCCTGAACAGGCAAACAGAGTTTGGAGAGCAACGACAAGATGTTTTCAGAAATGATGTTTCTTTAGCGTGTTTTTTTTCAGTTCCCTTGTTGTTGGTGGTTGAAGTTGAATTTGATTTTGAGCTGGGGAGGGGAAAGTTGATTGCAGGTTTTGTACGTAATTGAATTACTTAATGATGCGGTTAAATTGGGGTTTTGTTGTTTTTCGGGTATTGCTACCATGACTTTAGTGTCTAAGATTATTACAAATTGGATATATAAATGAAAAGAACTGAATGTATTTCAAGGTCACTTTAAATAATAAATTAATAGGTATATTTATAAATAATAGCCAAGTAGTTTGGGATTGTTAAAGCTATATAATAAAATATAATTATAGAAAAAATAAAAATTAAAATATACCATTTAGCGAGAGATTAACATTAAATAAAAATATTTTTCTTTTATCCCTCGTCTCCCCAGTGTTGTTATAAAAAAAGGTTTTAAAGACTTGAAGCTTATATTAAAATTTTACATTTTATGTCATAAAATTTATATACAAATTTAAAATTGTAATATGCTTGAAATTAATTTTTATTGATCTTTGCAGTTAATATTAAAAAAAACAATTTTACTACTTGAAGTTGTTAACATAAAAAATAATAATTATGGATTTTTATGTACAAGTTTATATAGGAAGGTACTCAATGTATAAATTCATTTTACCTGTGTCTTTTCACAGCTTAAACTCAATCTTAACATTAGTTGCTAATACTAAAAAGTAATTTAATTCAAAAATAATCTTGATTGATATCTGCAGCTAATAATTTTAAATATCTACCACTTTGTACAATTTTGCAACACGAAGTTCTAGCATAATCAGATATGGTACCCAGTGAAACACATGTATTAATTCGCCTTTCTTGTATCTTTACACAGTTTAAACTCAACCTTTACCGGCTTTCTGCTTTCCTGGTCGACATCATCGCTTGAGCATAAAAAGTTCTCACGATCATTCGGTCTTCAGCGAGAACACTCATTCTTGTAACGGATAATGGCCAAGAATTTCCCACACGATGTTGACACAGCGAACGGCGACCATCCAGCCGACCGACAGACGCTCAAGCCCTCCGCAAACACACACCGAAAAAAAAAGAAATTCCACAGTGTCCACATCCGTTTAACGTAACGATCGAGGATCTCGTTAAGAGCAACAACCACTGCCGCTGCGACGGAGAGGGGTAGAGCAGCCATATCGGGGAAGTGGACGCCATCCAATTTTTCTGCGCTCCTGGTCCCTTTTCCAGGGTTTCGATTCGGAGTTCTCACGCGAGCACATGCCAAAGCGAGAAAAGGGCGATGGAGAGTGGAAAAAGCAGGGAAAACAATTAACAACTAATTTAAGCCCCTGCATATAATTTCAGCGAGAACGAGAGGTCCCGAGGGAGATGCCTTATCTGCAGGAGCTGTGGGAAAAAATACGTTACATTCCTTTCCTGCCGGCGGTTAGGCATTTATTCCCACGCGATCCTCAACTCTCGTTTTTGTTGGTTTTTGGGTTTTCGCTTTCATGTCGTACCCAGTGTCTCCAAAGTTCAGGGCTATGTGGGTTTTCTGCAAGATCATTTCGGATCCCATAAGTTATATTTATTTTTTACTAGCCAAGAAATATAGCAAAGCTAAAAATTATATTTTTAAATTATTATAATAAAAAATTTAATTTTAAAATATAAATTTATAAATTTACCACCAAAATATAATTTTACATATAATAATTTAATATTAACCACTTTTGAAACCCATTCATATAAAGGACATTGAAAACCAGGTATCTCATGGTCGAATCACCCAATTGTAACGTTCTTTCTTGTTTTTGTGGATCTTCGTTCACACGCTCTGTGCGTAAAAAAAACTGAAATTCGAGAGATGGGAAAGGCAGGGATGCTGGCTCTCTTTGCTGATCGCCTGTTGCAAGATCAACAAAATTTGATTGAAATTCTCACGCTCGAGGCGAGGAATTTTACCTGCGGCGAAAGGATTACGCCCACATTAGCTGGAAGATATTCGGCTCAAAGATCTTTGGAAGAAATTTTCTAAATATTATAGTCTTAAGGTTGCTGAAAGCCGCTTAAAGAAGGTGACATTTTCAACCCTCCTGGGTTTCGAATCCAGTTTAAGATGGTTTTTTCAGAGTCCTATGAATCTGCTGTTCTCCTAATGGAACTCAAGATGTTGCACGACTTTTTCTTTTCTTATGACGAGTAATCAACCCTCCTCTTTACAAGGTGTACTTGAGTAATCTTCCCTTCTTCTGGGGTTCCTGTTTGCCTGGTGAGTACAAGACATATTTTTGAGATAGCTCAAATCACGAGGGTTGCAAACTTCTAAGGAATGGAAGGAGAAACAGAAGGAATACCTTCTTGAAACTCAATAGTTTGGTGGTAGTTTGGCACCTTCTTACTATACTCATCACAGGTAAGATGGCAGGCAATCCTGAAAAGGTGAGAGCCGCTTGCTGGCCAAACTGTTTGCCTGCTAGCAATTTTAATTCAAGCAAAGTTTGTTTAATCGAATTTGCATATCAAATTTGCTGGAATAACAAAGATTCCCTGGAATGTCACCCATCTGTTTCTTGCTGTTTCCCTGATACAAAATACTAATTAGTATTCCATATATAGCCTGAATTCTCACGCCTTCCAGGAATTGAAAAGGTAAAGGGCAACAATCTCGAAGGAATCCATAAAAAGATCAAAGGTATCCTAAGGTTTCGCGTATCATGTGTCCCCCGGGATTGTTGAAATCAGTTCATTGCCTTGAGGATGCTGCGTGCCTAGTAGAAACTGCCTAATTAAGCCGAGTTCGTTCTCACGCCTAGCCCAAAAAATTTCAGCATGTGGCATGTGGCGTTCCAGGAAAAAGTGGCAAATAAAAAAAAAGATCCCAAAAAACATCTTCCGAAAAATCAATGTTTATTTTTTAAAAGAAACGGAAGCAGTGACAGGAAATGGAAACCGTAAGATTATAAATCGATTTTTTAATTGAGGAAATGGAGTTTCGAGTGGTAACAAAAAACTCTTCCGGTTGTTAATAGCCTTTTCCGGAGGAAATGAGAATGCCTTCGTAATCCCGCAGGTGATCTTTTAAGGACTCTTTCAATGCTGTGAATTTCTAGCCACAATTATGGATAAGGATTTTTTAGCGTGCCAGGATACTTTTCAGTTTTCATGATATCCTGTTAGATAATTCACATTTTGAGCTATCTCATATGGCTGTTTCCCACGACAACATATCCTCGTTAGTTTTCCCATTGAAATACAATCTCTTTGGAACGTGCTTTTCAAAGATTTCTCACAGTTTCCCTTTTTTGTTAGTGTCTTGCCTGTTGATCTTTTCAGAGGAAGTATTCCATTTAAGGAAATGTTATTTCAAGTGCAAACAAAGGCCATTTCCGGTTGGTAATAAGCATGTTCTAAGAAATTAAATGCTTCCGTTTTCCTGCATGTGATTCATCAATGACATATGTTTCGTTGTTGAGATTCGGTCAATATTTTGGGATAATGACTGCTAGCATTCCTGTTGTCCTGGTAGACAAATCCCAGTTTTAGGCACCACTTAAGACTGTTTCCCACGACAACATCGACAATCTTACCGTGGAAAATGAACCTATACAAAAGACAAATTTTCCCAGGTCCCTTTTTTACGGTTCATTTTTTGTTGGTCTTTCCTTTTTTAGGTACAATCTTTTTGAGCAGTCAAGGCGAAAATATTCGATTTCCAGTTTGAAAATATGTAAGTGAGTGAGTGGTAACAACGGTCACTTCCGGTTGGTAGGAAATGTTTTCGAAGGAAGTGTTTGCTGAATCCAAAATCCTACAGGTGATGCCCTTTGCGGCAAAATAGTTACAAAATTTTCGGATTAGGATTGGGTAGCATCTTAGGGCACTTGCAGACTTTCCTGTTAGCCTGCTATACAATTGTCAAATTCCACCACCACTTGAAGTTTTTCCCACGACAACTAATCTTCGATTTTCCATCATTAAGAATTAGGGAACCTCTTTCTAGTCATTCAATTAATTTTCTTCTCACCATCAGCGATATATATTTGGTCTACCTAAATTCATGATCACCTGAGCCGAAAATTTTGATCCCGTTCTGAAAAGGTAGGAGGTTCTGTCTGGAAAATTGAAATGACTGCATTTTCCCAGGACTAGAATTCGGTTAAAATTCCACAGGAAAATTATTTCAGTTGTTTTGCTATTTTTGATGTTCGCCTGGTACTTGAGAATGGATTTTTGTTGATTAAAATATATTTTTGTCATGAACGAAAAAATTAAATTTCCCACAGTTGCATTAAACAGTTTTTTAAAAATGCATTTGATTTTCCCATGTCTTAGTTAGCAGGAAGGGTATAATCGTGTGCTCAGAGCCATCTGCATTTTCCCAAGAATTGAATGCAAAAAGGATCCCTTTGGGAAAATGCAGAGGATCCTGCCAGTTTTTATGTTTGCCTGGTACGTGAGGATTGCATCGTATCGATTAATCTATAATATTCACACGATCGTTGAAATTAGTTTTGTTAAATTACCATGCAATTGTGGGTTACGATACATACGCATTTTCCCAGGACTCGAGATCAGGTAACATTCTTTTGAGAAAAACTAGCTGTGATTTTTATGTTATCCTTACATGAATATCGATTTTTCTTGATTTTTCACACGATCGGCAGATGATAATTTATCTCGTGCTTCGATTTGCTTATGTTTGCCTGGTACATGAATATTATTTGTCTTCGAATAAGTTTCCATTTTCACACGATTAGCAATGGTTTATTATTTTATTTTCCCATTCAACAGGTTGTAGGAAATGCATTATCGTGTGCTCCGATCCCGCTGCATTTTCCCAGGACTCGGAGTCAGGTAACATTCTTTTGAAAAAAACTATTTTGAGTGTCATCTGATTTTTCTTGTGGGCTACAATTTTCCCACAATCTTCATTTTCCCAATACTGTAATCCATGTAGGATCGTCTTAGAAAAATTACTTACACCGTTCTTCTTTTTATGTTCGCCTGGTAATGAATACTTTAGGTCGAATTTGACCAAAGTTTGGGCTTAAAAAAAGTAGTTTATTTTCCCATGCAACAGGTTGTAGGATATGCATTACCATGTGCTCTCGAGTCCTGGGAAATAACGTTTGAAGATCTTCTTATTTTTCTCGATGGGTCACAATTTTCCCACAATCGACTGATGATATTATCATCCAACTTTTTATTTCTTTATGCAACAGGAAATATCGTGTGCTCCTAGCCATCTGCATTTTCCCAGGACTCTAACACAGGTAGGATTCTTTTGGGAAAATTATATGCAGCGTTCTTCTTTTTTATGTTTGCCTGGTACATGAATATGATTTTTTGTCGAATTAGGTTCAATTTTAACACGATTTGCAATGGTTCATATATTTATTTTTTCCCCATGCAACTGGTTGTCGGAAATGCAATATCGTGAGCTCCGACCCAGCTGCATTTTCCCAGGTCTCGAACAGATAGCATTTTTTTAACAAATCTTTTTTGAGGATCTTCTGAAGGAATTATTTCACATTTTTCATTTTATTATACAACAGGAAATATCGTGTGCTCCTAGCCATCTGCATTTTCCCAGGACTCGAGCCCATGTAGGATTGTCTTGGGAAAAGTATTTGGAGTGTACTTATTTTTTATGTTTGCCTGGTACAAGAATATTATTGGTCTTCGAATAAGTTTCCATTTTCACACGATTAGCAATCGTTTATTATTTATTTTCCCATTCAACAGGTTGTAGGAAATGCATTATCGTGCGCTCCGATCCAGTTGCATTTTCCCAGGACTCGGGATCAGGTAACATACTTTTGTGTCATCTGATTTTTCTTGTGGGCTACACTTTTCCCACAATTTTCATTTTCCAGGACTCCAACTCAGGTAGGATCGCCTTACCGTGTGCTTCGATCCAGCTGCATTTCCCAGAATATCCCAGCAGGTAACATCCTTAAAAAACAATCGATACTTTTTCACAATTTTGTATTTCTCCATGCAACAGGAAATATCGTGTGCTTCGAGCCATCTGCATTTTCCCAGGACTCTAGCCCAGATAGGGTCCTTTTGGAAAAATTAGTTGCAGCGTTCTTCTTTTTATGCTTGCCTGGTAAATGAATATTAGTTTTTGTCGAATTCGGTTCCATTTTCACACGATTAGCAATGGTTCAAATATTTATTTTATTTTCCCATGCAACAGGTTGTAGGAAATGCATTATCGTGTGCTGCATTTTCCCAGGACTCGAAAGCAGGTAACATTCCTTTAACAAATCTTTTTTGAAGATCTTCTGATTTTTCTCGGTGGGAAATATCGTGTGCTCCGAGCCATCTGCATTTTCCCAGGACTCTAACCCAGGTAGGATACTTTTGGGATCCTTCTTCTTTTTATGTTCGCCTGGTACATGAATATTAGTTTTCGTCGAATATGTTTATTTATTCTCACTCTTAGCCATACATTTAATTTATTTTCCCATGCAACAGATTGTAGGAAATGCATTATCGTGTGCTCCGATCCAGCTGCATTTTCCCAGGATTTTCCAGCAGGTAACATTCTTTAAAAAAATATTTTAATTGTTTTCTGAGTTCAAATTTTCCCGCAATCGACAGATGATACTTTTTCATAATTTTGTATTTCTCCATGCAACAGGAAATATCGTGTGCTCCGAGCCATCTGCATTTTCCCAGGACTCAAACCCAGGAAGGATCCTTTTGGGAAAATTATTTGCAGAGTTCTTCTTTTTTATGTTTGCCTGGTACATGAATATGATTTTTTTGTCGAATTCGGTTCCATTTTCACACGATTAGCAATGGTTCAGATCAGTGGCGGATCCAGGATTTTGTTGTGGGGGGTGATATCAGAAGAATTTTTTTGTTGCATACTTTTTGAGTACCAAAATTTCTTTCATTTTTAACCCGAGTGGGGGGTGATATATCACCCATATCACCCCCCGTGGATCCGCGCATGGTTCAGATATATATTTTATCTTCCCATGCAACAGGTTGTAGGAAATGCTTTATCGGGTGCTGCATTTTCCCAGGACTCGAAAGCAGGTAAAATTCCTTAAACAAATATATTTTGAGAATCTTATGATTTTTCTCGGTGGGAAATATCGTGTATTTGAGGATCTTCTGATTTTTCTCGGTGGGAAATATCGTGTGCTTCGAAGCATCTCCATTTTCCCAGGACTCTAACCCAGGTAGGATGCTTTTGGGAAAATTATTTGTACCGTTCTTACTTTTTATGTTCGCCTGGTACATGAATATTAGTTTTTGTCGAATATGTTTATTTATTCTCACGCTTAGCAATCGTCCATACATTTATTTTATTTTCCCATGCAACAGGTTGTAGGAAATGCATTATCGTGTGCTCCGATCCAGCTGCATTTTCCCAGGTCTCTAGAGCAGGTAACATCCTTTCGGGAAAACTATTTAGAGTGTGCTGCTCCTTATGATGTTCGCCTGGAACATGACCATTGATGTTTCTTAATTAAGCTGTATTTTTCACACGATCGGCAGATGAATTTTCCCACATCTGCTCCGGCTGCATAGAAAATGCATTTCCAAAAGTATTTGTTTTTTTCCCATGGAGCAGGTAGTAGGAGATGTATCATCGTGTGATTCGAGCCAGCTGCTCGTTCCCAGGATCCATTAGTTATAACATCTATCTCGCTCCGGAAAAACTCTGTGGCCCGTGCTACAGTTTATGCTGTTTGCCTGGTTGAAATGTTTACATTGTGAACATCTGGATTGAAAAATTCACACGATCGGAAAATTGTTAAAGGATCAAAGGCAGATGGAAACGATCCCACAGCTGCTGTGGCTGCATTTCAATAGATCTTGATTTTTTAAGAACAGTTTTTTTAAACAAAAAAGGGAGGTTCTCCTTTGCATTCAACAGGTTTCCTGGAAAACGGTATCGCTTTTGTACCGTGCTGCATTTTCCAATCCATTTTCCCGACCGAAGCTACAGGTAGGGGCTCGTTTTTGGGAAAACTCTATAAGTTTCTTACAGTTTCTGCTGTTTGCCTGGTATCAGAGTTTTCCATTTCCACACTTATTTAGGAAAATTCTCACGAGCAGGACCTGGAAACGGGCGTCTTTTGTACTGTGCTGCATTTTCCGATGCATTTTCCCGACCGAAGCAACAGGTAGCGGCTCGTTTTGGGAAAACTCTATGGATTTCTTATAGTTTCTGCTGTTCGCCTGGTATTGGAGTTTTCCATTGGCACAATTATTTTGGAAAATTCTCACGATCAGGATGGATTTGAAGAATGCATTTTCCCACATCTGCTCCAGCTGCAAGATTTTATTCTAAGGGCATCGTTTTTTAAGAATCTTCTCTATGTGGGAGGTCTTTTCTTTGAACAGATTTCAGCTGCACTTTTCCCAGCCACAAACAGGTAGAATTTGTAGAACCGCTTCTGTTTCAGCTACTGAAATTGCTGCGGGCCTATTCCATGATTCTTCTAGGCTTTCCACAATTTTCAAAAATTCTCACGACTTTCAGAAGATTAAGGATCACATTCACATCCTTTCTTCTCAAGCAACAGGTCCTACCTACGTTTTCATCCAGATTTTCCTTGCTTCAGCAATTAAGAAAACTGTGTACAAAAAAACATCCCAAAAAACTTTTCCAATGTGCCATTCTACATTTCCAGAAAATAAAAGGACAACCAAAATTCTCACGTTGTTTCCCAGAGACATGTGATGACTACCTGCTCGTGTTCGTTTTTCGACCATTTTTCCGGGTCTTCGACAATTTTTTCTGCTAACCTATTACAAATTTTCAAAGGTTTCCCAAGCATCTGGAATATTTCACACGGTCAGCCCGTGTCAAGAGATCTTTCGAAGGTTCGGGGGCAGCACCAACCACAATTTTCTTTAGCCTGTGCCGATCTTTGTTCTCACGCATCTGCCATCGAGATAATGGAATGCGGGAATGGAAAATGTTTTAAAGAAAACCCACACACAAAGCGATCTCTGGTTTTATGTGATTCCAAATTCGGGGAATAGATTCTAAGACTTGGGCTGCTAAAGCGGTCTTTTTGAGGGGCTTAAATCCCACAAATGGTTCGTGCGGGTACCTGAAAAAGGTCCCAACCGGGTGTATCATCTCCCTTTATTGGGTTCTTAGGAGCTGTTCGGAATGTTTCTGGGCTCCTGTTAGGTTAGTTGTCTATGGGCTATATAGAGAAAGGAACCGTCATACTTTAAATCTTACAATCTTGATCTGCGCCCATTACTTTATTGAATGCAAGAGGTAGTAGTCAAAACTCGATTTATACCCAAATACTAAATATATACTCAATATACTAAAATTGTGGAACCTTTATAAGTTTTTAATGTTTATTCAGCTGTGGTTTTGGCATTTCCAACATCGACATAATTCTATAAAAACTGCATTGAAAAAACAAAACAAAACAACAAAAATCGAAAGCTATTTAAACACTTTTTAAAAACAATGACACTTCTTATAAAGGAAATAATTCTGTATGACTCTGGGTAAATATAAGTATATGTTCTACTTTTTTAAGCTCTCTTATGCTTTAGCCATTATTTAAACAACCCTTTTTAGTAATTAACTCCTGATCCTGAACTCAACACAGCCCATTTTGTCGGTCACAAAGGTGAATGGGTTCAGGATGGTATCGTTCCTGGGATTGATCTCAGACAGAGTTACATTTGTGACATTCGGACACGTGGGCCTATCAATGGCGCAGGTGATGGAGCCGCACACCTGTCTGTTTTCAATGCAGGTGTCGATGAGTTGCAAGGCAACTTCCACGGTGGAGGTAATGGAGTACACCTGCGCAAAGGAACACTGCCAGGAACTTCGTACACGACTCTCAGCTGTACACTCGGAACTTTTGAGGTAGTTGTTGAAGTTATTCTGGCTGGTCACCGTGTACTTGTTGGCATCGCCAATCTATAAGCGGAATAATCAGGTTAAAACTCAAGGTATCTCCAATATTTATACAGTGTACTCACCACCTTGGTCACACAGAGCGTGTAATTCAACTGAGCAACAGGATGAAGCTTTAGGCATTGTGCCAGCCCGTTTTTCAAATTATTTTTATAGTAATTATTCAGTGAGTTGTAGGCACTCTCGGGGGAGTTTAAAACCCCATTGATGTTCTCCGCACACTTGGTAATGGACGCTCTGGCGGCGCTGATCGTCGGAATGGTGACGCTATAGTTTTGAACGCACTGCTTGTTCCAGGAATCAATCAGGGTTATGGGATCCAGGTGAGCGGACGCTTGCTCCAGTTTCAACTGCATCGAATCCGCCTGAACAGTCAGGGCCTCAATGCGCTTGCTAAAGAGGATCCTAAAGTTGGCCAACTGATCTTCCAGTTGTTTGAGCTTCGCATCGTACTGCCGCTGGTTTTGCAGTATGTAGAGGTCCATGGACTGGGAGACGTTCGACGCCTGTCCGGCCACCAAGCTCAAAAGAGCCACACTGATTGCTATTCTCAGAAAGTTATGCATCTTGACTGTGAACCGAACAATTGAGGACGCCCTGTTTATATAGCCTCTCTGCTCGCTTTCTTATCACTACGTACTTCCCCTACAAAAGCCATATCAGCTGCGCCCCATAATGAATTGAAATCTCCCTCTATATTTTATTGTCTTTCATTATTTTTTAACTCAACAACTGTTTACATAAGGTTTGGCAAGCTCGCTATTCGCAAGAATTTCTTCGGGTATCCTCTTATCACGGCTTTTATATTTGCGCAAGGTTGAAAAATAATTAATTTCGCCAACTTAAAGCTCTAAACAAGGTTATTTATTGGGAGCCTTAAGTTTGGCAAATAAGAAGATATAAAAAGGGGAGTCCCAAAACACCTGCCACCTTTTAGAAAATTAAGTAACATTTCTAAAATTCTTTTAGTAATGTTAAGACTGGTAAGGAAGTAAATTTTTTTGGGGAAATTAAATTTTTTAATAATTTTCCAACTTTTTCTATAAGTAGCCTTTGTGATCCACGGAAATTTCTTTAGGGAATCCCATAGCTTAGTACCAACTAAAGATTGTATGTATTATCAGTTGCTGATGCATCGATGCGATTTGTAATCTAAACGTTGTTTTCCCGTTCGCCTCATAAGGGGCAATCTCAAATTTGTTGTTGATCTCAACCAATATTATAATTATGACTGGAATTTGCAAACCCGATCGAATTATTCTCCATAAAAGGCCACTGAATATCGACACCGCCCACGCCAAACGAACCAAGGCGATTGCACAACGGAACTTTCTAGTATTTCAGTGTTTTGTTTTTTTGCTATTGTTTATTAAGTATACGAATAAATATCATAAAAGGTAAAATACAACGAACGCTTAGGTTAGGAAGGTAAGATGAGAAACCGAAACAAACGCAACATTTGCAGGATTAGTTGGATTCAAAACGGGCGGATCGGATCTCACTCAGTGCTGGACCAATTTGAAGCGGGCTGCCTCCGCATAATCTCGGGCATCGGAGAAGTTCCGTTCCGGCTTGACGCGCACATCGGTGGGATCGGTGACGAACTCGCCACTCCAAGTGGGCGGCAGATCAGTGGGCTGAGTGTTGTAGTCAAAGTAATCCTGGTCATCGGAACGATTGCGTTCCTGTTTGATACGCGTCTCGCCGCTCTTCACAAAGGTCCCGTCCCATTCGGTGGGCAGGACAATGGGCTCCGAGCTGAATCCGTAGAAGTTGTTGGTATTGGTCACGTTCTGGTTCTGGCGACGGATCTTCGACACATTGTTGACGGCTCCATCCGGATACTCGAACTTTCCGTTCCAGCCCTCACACTTGATGGGGATATAGTCCTCTTTCTTGCGCAGCGGCATCTTTGGGTTTTATTTTACTATTCTCCAAACGCTGATCTTTTCACGACGAGATCGCAAACACTATTGAATCGCTGTCGACCAGGTCGTATTCTAAAATATGATTTCACCTTGTTTGAGCGCAAAACTCGTCATGTAAATAAATGATTGTTATTTGCCGCGGAGAGTCGACCCCCGCGATTTGTTTGCGAGTATTTCGAATCGCTGACGTCAGGGGCGCAAGACTTAGCGCGATTTCTTCCGACAGCTTCAAACGGGTTCAGGCACTGAGAAAAGAAATAGTTGGCTATAAAACCAAAACCTTAGTTTTGATAATTTTCTGGGTATTTTTAAAAAGGCACTTATACATCTTAGGGAATTAAAAAGTGTTCAAGAGTGTTTTAAAATCTCATTGCCTGGCTTAATAGTATTAACATAACTAAAGATGAACAAATAAAATGAGAATCGATCTTAAATATTACACAGAAAAAAATTCGATATGAAATAGGATCAATTCTACATTATTTCATATTCATAATAAGCCGATATGATTTATGTCAAATTTATGATTTAAACATATCAACTTGATATTTTATCATATCAAATGAAATACCAAATATAGTATTTTTTGAACAAATAATGTAAACTAAGATAAACATCAAAATGATATGAATAACTTGATCTTTAAAAAATATAAAATTGACCAGCACATATCAATCTGATCTTTTGTCCATTTTTTTCTGTGTAGAATAACATTTTACAAATTATTTAAATTAACTATTATAAGGAGTTTTATAAAAAAAGAGGAGCAGTGATCATTAATCAAGGGATGTATCTTGGATTTAATGCCTTCCTTGAATGGTTACATTTTATTTAGGACTCATTTTCTCTTAGTGTACCAACAGGTCGCCTCCTCCGCGGGTTCGCACTTTCGATCGGTGGCAGACAATGGCGCGTCGCTTGGCGCTTGGCCATATAAAGTCATCGCGTCTGGCAGCTCAATGGCACAGAGCAGCTCCAAGCCCCGGCGGAGAGTTATGGTGGCCTAGCTGTCATAGGTGTCTTATGTAAAAATACAGGGGTATATCTTGATTGCCAGCAGATTAAAGTGATTCATTCGACCCGGCAGCAAATAAGACTTATTCCGGAGGCGGCTCACAATTAGAATGTACGAGTATATCGGAACCGCATTCCGGTTTCTTATTTATTTTTGGAGTCTTGCCGATCTATTTCTGTAGATAAGTTGTGCTAATACTACAGAATAATTGAGACACTGTTGTATGCTAATAAGAAAATTAGTTGGTGCCCATTAAAGGCATTTCATTCATTTGCCTTTTAATTATTTGCATTTTACTTTTATAAACCTTTTAAGGTGATTTACTAGCGTGTTGAATACAGGAAATTATCAGATTAAACTGGAAAAGGTTATCCTAATAAATATTGATGTAAGCAAAAACTTAGTCCGTATAAATATTAAAATAAAACAATACTAAATATATCCAATATTTTTGCCTTTTAAAATTGTTTCTTATAAAATTCCCATATTCTTGTCTACTCCTTCCCTGACCCTGCCTAACTTATTCCAACGAAGATATGACAGCCATTGGGCCATTATTCACTTTTTTCATGGGTTTGTGTCTATGCTAATTGCTAGTCTCATCAGTGCTTCCCAATTAAGCTCTGCACAGACAAACAACGGAAGGTTGTTCAGACGTAGAAAAAATACACAGTGAGAATAATTTTTTATTTAGATGTTTACTAAATAATTTATTATAGTGAACGTATTTAAACAAATATATTCATCATATTTTTAAACTATTACAATTTAAGTTTTAAATATTTTTTTATCAAAAATTATACTTTTTGAATTTGTTTTATATATTTTTCCAATATGAAAATAAAAGTATTTTATATATTTTTTAAAGTATTCTAAAAGTATGCAATGCTTTGTTTTATTTCTTTGATAAAAAAAAATTTTTGGAAGCACGTTTAGGAAGCTTATAATTGGGGTCACCTCATGCGCAGGTCCCCCATTACCATGTCACCCGCCACTCGGGTGAAAAATGCAAGAAATTTTGGTATTCGAAAAGAATGCAACAAAAAAATTGTTCTGAATCAGAACTTTTGATATCACCCCCAACTAAAAATCCTAGACAGATGATAAATATTTTTATCTAAATAATTAAAATGTGATCTTTAATTAGATCAACCGAATAACCGGTAGCTTTCCTAAGAGGCCAAATGAAAGTATTTGGGCCCCATTTAAACAAAGTTACAATGAGATTATCATGGATCACTCTTTTTACTTAAGTTAAAGGCTTAAAAAAAGTCTGATGCAAATCATTAAATTAATATTCAAAGGCTGGTAGTTTTATTCGTTGTGTATCTGATGGACGTCCAATGCTCCTCCATCTCCTGCCCTCTTTGGCTGGATGCGTGGCTGGCTTACCTGCGGTATGGACTCCCTCGCCGGGGCTTCCCCTCCCCCCCTTGTGTCCATCGGTATCCCTCCGCTGTCTGCCACTACCCATGTACCTCCTGCGGCCAACTCCTGCGCCGCTGCCTCGTTAGAAGAAGCAGAAGCAGCGGCGGCAGCGCCGGCAACAGTTTGAAACTTTCTCATTTCGGCTGGCATGGAAGAGCAGAATGGCCTCCTCTGTTTCTGGCCTCGTCGTCTGCGCAATTGCTGAGCGCCTAGTCGAAAATCCAACTAATTGCTTATTTTAACCCCTTGAAAACTGGGCGCACACCCAGATAAACACACACAGACACACACTCAATGGTCCCCGGGCTTCGTGTTTATTAATTAACAACACAAAAACCCCGAACCAACAAAAGGCCCCGAACACACACACACTCACCCGCTCACTCACTCTTTCTGCCAGCCGGGCTTAATCCAAGTGCTGTCTCTGGCATATTCATTAGTGTTCATTAGTGGAACAAAATGCTCATTTACTTAACTACTCCGGGACTGTCGACTATGGAGACCCCATAACGAGCTCTGCCCTCCCACTCCCAAATCCCCCACTTCCACTCCCCCCACTTGGCACTTATCGGCACTCGGCAAGTCACTCGGCTCCTGCCTCGTTGGTTTGGCCATCTCCATCTCGCTCTCGTGTTGCCAATTAAAATTCCACTTATGCCAAGTTAACTCACTTGGCTCGTTAATTGTTGTGGCTTTTTAATTGGACCCTTTTTCTCCTCCTGCCGCTGCTTTCCGGCTCCGGCTCCAATTTCAATTGAACAACAACGAAAGCAACTACAGCAACGGCGTTTATAATGAATAGCGCAAAACTTGTGGGCGCTATGCATCCATTAAAGCCCGAAAAAAAACCCAGCCCCCTACCTCCAGCCCCCTAAAGACCCATTTTTTTTTTTTGCCATGCAGCCCAACCTCCTCGCTCACTGACCAGGTTTTTTTTTCGCTTTTTCAATGTCCCATTTGGATTGCTTATCGTCTCCGGTCGTCAGGGTTGTCGAGTCCTCGTTTCGGGGAGATAAAATAAACAGATAAGTAAAATAGATCATTATGGTTTATTGGGTAACTAAAACTAAAAAAAATATAGTTATATATCCTTCAAAATTGTTATATAATTTGTTATATAAATAAAAAGTAATATACAAATATTTTTTAATTTTTGTTTAAAAACTTTTATAAAGAAAATATTCTATGGTTATAAAATATCTATAGCACCAGACTCCGTTTTTAATTGGCCTCGTGTGTTGTATCCCTTTTGGCATGCTCGACAACCCTATCGAGTTGCTCTGGCTCCATTCAACTAATGAATGAAACCGCAAGCAGCCGAGCGGCGGCAACAACAACTCGAAACAAAAACCCAACAAAAACCCCTAATTAAAATGCATTTTCATTTGGGACGTCAGAGTGCTGCCAGCCCCGCGTAGCCCCTGAAACCAGCCCCCCCTGGAACTACCCAATCCTGCCGTTTCCCCTTCCTGAAACTGGACAAGGGCGTGTCTGAGAAGGGGCCGTGGTATTGTTTCTGCCTATTAGCCCCTTTGGAGGCGCCACTGTGCGTCTCATGAACCGTTATACCATTGTACACACACACATACGCATAGTTATAGGCCATCCCCCACCCCTCTCAACTGTTCGGTCTGAATGGCTGCGGGCATATTTAATTACAAAAGCTGCTAATTAGGAAACGTACACACCCACGTTGGTTAATTTGTTTGCAAACCAATTAACTCGGCGCATAGTAGCAGGCGCACAGAAAACCGCAGACAGTCGACAGGCAGCAGCAGCAGCGACAGCAGCAGCAGCAGCAGCAGCAGCGACAGCAGCAACAGCGGCAGCGGCGAAAGAAACGCAGCAGCAGCAGCAGCAAATGGAATATTGGTCGCTTAGCCAGTCAGTCCCTCAGTTCAATTCTGGGGGTCGTCGGAAGCCTTACGTGGACGGGATGGTTCAGTTGCTGCCGGAACAGCAGAAAGAACTTTCCAATCGCTGGATGTGGATGGCAAACTTAACGCAACTAACTAACAACTGTTAACGAACCCTGGCCACAAAAGATAAGAGCCCCAGATGTTCCGAGGGTGGCTATGTGGTTAGCAGGGGGGTGCGGCGGGGTTCCAGGGCCCATGTCTAATAAATGAAAGCGAAACTTTAATGAAAAAGTTACGTTTCATTAAGCGAGTGTGCGTGCCAGTGTGTCGGCACTGTGAGAAAATTAGTTTATTTATTAATTGTATTATTCAGGAAACGCTGTAATTAGTTGTAAATAATTCCAAGTTTTATGGGTACTTTTCCCTGTAACTCCTATTAAATTTAATCGATTTCCCTTAAAGTGATCTTAAAACTATCCATCTTAAGAAAACGATCATCTATATGATAATTAGAAAAATAGTTCAGAATCTATATGATCATTAGAAAAATAGTTCAGAAAATCTAGAATACTTAATTCCTTCAATTTCCCCTTTTATATAAAAAGCGGAAGTCCAATATTTTGCAGTATACTTTTAGACACTTTAAAATTTAAAATCTCTAAGTATTTAAAATTTAAATACTTTGAGATTTCTGTGCAAACAAGTTAAATATTTTTAACTATTGAATAAACAAATTTTAATACATAAAAAATGTAGTTTCATTTGTTTTATGAAAAATTCAATTTATTTAGAGATTCGTTTAATAACATAAATTAAATAAATCATTTTTTTAAACTATTCTCAGTGCATGTTTGTTCTTAATAAATGAGCTAAAGTTGATTCCAAAGTTTCTGTCGCTCTCGCTTGGCCCGTTTGCTGTTGTTGCTGGCTTCCGCCGTTGGACAGTTGTGCGTGCTAATGAGTAATAAACAGGCTTTGTTGTTGCTGGCCATGGGGTTGGGTTGAGCCACCCACCGCCACAGATCACACCACCCACCCCCATTTCTCAGTGGCCTAGGCAAACGGTAGACTTGAATGTCAGGCGAACAGACCCATCGAGCAGCATTCTGTGGCCCAAAAGAGAGAATGTGAAAATTGTGGGTGGAGTCACTTGGGGAGGGTATCTGATGGCTTCTGTTCCGCCTCAGCTTTCGCCTTAATTAGTTTTGAGCGCTTTCATTATGCAGCTACATGTGGCAAGCGAACGGAGCGCACAGGCTTTTTATTCCAGGACAGGAGGTTCAGAGAGACGGAGAAGGTCCATGTCATTACCCGTGTGCGATTCTATCTTTCGCAGCGAACTGGCAATTCCGCTAATGAGCTTTTTAGCTGACTAACCAATTTGCTTAAATTAAATTTGCAGCATTCTCTGATTACTTTTTAATGGTTAAAAATTGAGCTGATGAATACCAAAAATTTAAATCCAAGTAGAAGCTCTAAGCGGTTTTAGTAGCCATGGAAAATAAAAAATTATTTTAGCATATAATATATAAATATTGTTAAATTTTAGATACTAAAGAAAATCGAACAGATTTTTATGTAATTAAAAACTAATTTTAGGTAAAATTATTTTTAAATTAAAAATAAAACTCTACTTAAATTTAAATAATATTATAATCCACAAAAGTAAAATTACCTCAATAAAGTAATGATTTTAAAACATTAAGGACACCGTTTTAATAATAGATTCCGTTTAATAACAAGAGGATAGAATTATGGATCACAATGGGGGATCTGGGATTTTGTCTTGGGGGGTAATATCAGCACAATTTTTTGGTTGCATTCTTTTTGAATACCAATATTCCTTAATTTTTCACCCAAGTAGGGGGCTGATATTTCACCCATATCACCCCCCGAAGATCCGCACCTGGTGGATAAGTATTTGTAGGTTAAAATATAGTTTTTAAAACCATTTTGAGGGTATTTCCCAGTCTTAATGGCATCCTCTTCGTATTAATAATAATATTGCTGATAAGGCAACAAGCTAAATGCGATTGCATCGCATTACAGCAACCTCTGCCCATTTTCTGGCCGCCCGAATGGCACTCAGCTACAAAAACATTATGGCTTATCACAAAAGAGTTAACAGACACTCCCAACAACAAACAAACAAATTGAACAACAGGCAATGCGCACGTTCACCCCCCGCAGATCCGATCCCCCCTGCGGGCACGTGTGAGTTGCCCGTATTTTTTCGGTTATCGCCCCAGTCGTATTTGTTTATAGAGAACTCTTTTTTTGGACTACCTGTTGCCGGGCGCTGAGCGCCTGATGCGATGGCAAATAATCGATCGTCAGTTATTTATTGATTTCTGATTGATGGGCCATCAAACCCCAGCGAAGCCACTCGATTCGACTCCAATCGACTTGTATTAAGGGTGGGGGATAAGCGGCTTTCACGTGGGATCTTCGAGCATGCTGGGGCGGATTAGCTAGCTTTGGTCATGCGGCCAACAGCAAACGGCAACAGGCAGAGATCGTCGCCTCTGGAAATTTGAATAAAATTAACATTACAACAACAGTAGCCGACGCCACAAAATGCTGATAAGCGCTTAACTTATCAAATGCATAAATAGGGTTCGTTTGGTTAACTTTAGTTTATTCATTTTTGAAATGTCTATAACAGAAACCCAAGAAAATATATGTAAACATAAACACTTATGAGTCTAAAAACCAGGGGAAAGGGGATGTTGGGAGATACTCGTATATGTGAAATATATTTTTTGTGTTTTTCATTTTTTTGTTTTTTGTGACCGTTTTAGCAAATCTTATGTAGCTACTCCTTAAGCCTAGGCAATAATATTATGATCGTTGAAAACCCGACACCCGAAAGTATGCTATAAGTACGAACGCCTACTTGCGACTGCCCTTGCGACACAGCTGCTGTACCGCCTGCGCTGCCGCCAAGAAGCTCTTCTCGGCGCAGCGCTTGGGCCACTCCTAGGACTCGTAGAGCAGCCGCTGATAGTGCGGCAGGACCTCGTGCCGGTTCACATGCAGGCTGAACTCCAGCGCCACCAGCACGGCAAACTCGGACGAGATCAGCTCCTTGCGATTCAGCCGGAACACGCTCTCCGTCTTCTCGATCAAGCTCTTGAGGGCATCGCCCTTCACGTCGTTCATCTTGGCGCTGAGCAGCAGACAGGCGCCGGCGCACAGCTTGCGGTTGCTCTTGTTGATCAAATTGGCCAGGATGAGTTTCTCGAAGTACACGTACGCCTGCGATATGGTCACCAGATCGATGCGCGAGTCCAGTTTGTTGATCCTGCGCATCTCCCGCTTAATGCTGTGGGGGAAAGTAGGTCTAGTTAGTAGCGTTCTTTAAATTGTATTTAATTTTCCAATTGATCAGTTTTCATATTAATAATATTATATGAAAACATAGCCTTAATACTCTTGTCTTACCTTCTCAGCTTGCTCAGCGTAAGCTGGATGGTAGGGAACTTCTCGCGGAACTTATCGTTCAACTCCTTCTTCAGATCCGAAGGACGCACATAATCGATGACCGAGGTCATGTACGAAGTGAAGGTCAACAGAGTGCGATGCTTTCCGGCAATTAGCTCCGGATCGTCCAAGATGCTGGCCGAGTACTGCTGGTTCTACAAGACGTTGATCAAATTAATATGGTTTATGCTTTTAGCAAAAGGAAAATTCAACTTACACGTGCTGAATCTCCGCCCAGGATAACGCTCTCAATGTCCATATCCAACTTGCTATCTGGCGTCGGACTTGTTGCATTGTTTCGGTTGTTGTTCTCATAAGTAAAACACCTGCGAATTCATTGATATAATTTTAATATGCACAAAATAACTTAGGTATCTTAAGGTAAAGCGTGAGAGAAGGCGGGATTGTGTTAGTTGAAGCATTGTTGTTCGTTGGATGTGTGTGAGAGTGGGTAGCTGGAGGTGTGTACGTGGGGAGGGTGAAGTTGGTTAGTGGACTAAAAGCTTTTGGCAGTCAACCAGGCTTTGGAATAGCTAAAGCTAATCCCATAGCTAGGTTGCCTGTTCGTTTTTTGTCATATTAGCTGTTTTCAAAATTTACCATTTGCCTTGACGTTTGGTTATGGTTTTTGTGCTGAAACGAAGTAGTGCAAAGCGTTAAATGAATTAGCAAAAGTTAATGCCACAAAATGTTTTCAAGTTTTTGTTTTTGGGTCAACTATTACCGAACCAAAACAAAGAAAATAGCTGCTAATTCTAGCCTATCAAGCAATAAAAAATATCTTTCGATTTTTCAGTTATATAAATGCAAAAAATGTGCTGAGTTCTAGCTTATTTATATTTATTGGTTGGGTAATATCACGCTCTTCATGAGTCAGATTTATAGGTCTTGCTAGGTCAGCTTTTGAGCTTTTAGAGCCACAGACTCATATTACCAAGTAATACGAGAAGGTAACAAAGGAGTGCTTACATAACCCTTTGAGTATATTTGTAATCGGACAAAGAATTGTAAATTATTGTGAAATCTCTTTAATAAAGACAATATTCTCCACCTGGGAAATTGCATTTCGCTCAGACAAGGGGGTTTATTAGTTAACAGTGGCCGTTCGGTATGGCTAACCATGCAAAATGGCTCTTAATGGATGTTTAGAATGGTTTATGGGCATGACAAAATGGAGCTGATTGAATGTGTTCAACAAAATGATACGAAAGAAGATCCAAATATGGTAGCACACTGGAAGGCGGCACCAACCTCGCAATGCCATGATTCTTGAGCGCCGCTGTGCCCGTGATCTCCATTTGGTTCTCGAAGATGGAAGGATTCGCCGATGCATTGCCATGCTTTCTGCGCTCCTTTTCGTACTGACGTGAAGGTATCAGCAAATGGCCGTATGATATGTCCTGCGAAAAAATAAGCGTTCGTTATTATTGAGTTCAGGATTACTTAAGCGAAATTCATCGACTTACCTGACCACTCTCGGCCTTCTGTATTCCCAGCAAGTCAAATGGATCAAAGGGTGCATCATTAATGGAACTCAAGGGGCGTGAAGTGGATGGATTCCGACGACGACGATCCTCCTTGCGAAACTCAGCTCTGTAAAGGCAGGTGACTTATTAGAATCTATTTTATTTGATTGGATGTTAAACAATGTTGATCCTTATGAGAAACCGCCATCATCATTAGTTTTGTGCATCCCAACTCACCTTCCATTCTTGCCCTTGTAGTAGGGCAGTGATGAGAAGATGAAGAACGGTATCTTGCGCGACACCAGCACCATTCGCTCATCTCGGCCTTGTCCCAGTCCCAATGCCTGGCCGGAGGTTCCTCGCCGGCTATCGTTGATCTGGACCGACTTGCTCAGGCTGTTCCGGAAGCTGCCCGCAAAGTTGCCCGCCGGAGTCAGGCTCTCCGTGCTGCTGTCATCGGTGATGTGGCTGACGCTCGATCCGCTCAAGACATAGGTGCGTTTCAGACCGCCTCCCATGGCAATGCTCGTATTGGAGCCCGCCCGCATCCCCGGCGCTGTGTTCAAACGTGCCCTCCTCTCCGGCTGCAAGTTCTGATCGCTTGCCCCATTGCTGAAGGTGCTGAAAACAGAGATACGGAGATCGGTTAGAATTGTAGCGATCTAAGGAGCAACAGGCGCTCAACAATACAAGTAGCGTGAAAAACGCGCACAAAACGATACAAAAGCGCGCTGGGCTGGACCTTGAAGGCGATTTTGTGGTTCGCCCCAAGTTGTTGCTGTTTTAAAATACGTTTTTTGGTATTTATAAATTCAATGACAAATGCCAGCGAAGATACTAGTGATGGCAGTTTGGCGATTTGCCCCACCAATCTATCTAGCTGTAAAAAAAAAATACTTTTATATTGTAGTACCTATACTTTGTTGAGATTAAAAATAATATCATTTCTTAAATAGATTCGATAGACTGTTCACTTTTTCTAGCAATTTTTTTTGTCTTTACTATAGGAATTTACCTTATTTTTTTTTTGTTTGCATTTTATTTACAGCTAAAGCCAGCTTTTTTTATGGGTCTCTGAAAGTCTCTTCATCGCGGGGGCCCATTGTCACACCCCTCACGCAATGATCGATATTTTCACAGGCCCGCAGAAGCGAGGAGACACAAAGATTTTTCTTTATGCGTTTTAAGGGCGATCGAAATGCGGCCCCGTTTATCGCTGGTGTATTTTTGGAAATCAAACAACACAGCGACACACACTCGAAAACACTCATAGTCGCACACACATGTGCAGTGCCGAAGGGCAACCGCAACTAAAGTCAATTAGCCAACAGAAGTCGTCGTCGTCTTCTGTGCGGCATCTGTGCGCCTGGTAGATTACCTTGGGATAATTGGTCTAGGTCGAGGTTACACAGTCGAAAAAGCTTGGTGGGGCGATGGAGAACTCCCCTTAAATTCTTGGAGGTGACGATTCTGCGTTAATTAGTTGGATGAAGTGCAAGCAGCTCGCTTTCCATTCAAAACCCCCCCTGCCCCCAGAAATATTATGATGGAGGTGGCGCCTAGGCTGTCATAACCCGTTAATTAGTTGGAGCATTCTAACAGGCGCCCAGAAATAGTAGCTGGAGTTTTATTTTACATGCTTACAAATGGAAGAGGAGGAGGAAGAAGAGCGGGAAGGAGGGAGGGAATGGGGATGACTCCAAAATGTGTGCGTTTGTGTGTTTGGGAGAAGAAAAGGGCCCGGCAAACATTTATTTTTGTACGTTCGCTTTGTGTTTTCGGTTCGTCTAACTTATTGACTCGCTAATGAGTTTGCGTGTTTCAATGTGTGTGCCTTGATAAGAGATTGGGCAAAGTGCGTGTGCGAGCGAGAGGGAAGCTATCGACCACTACTGCAACTCAAACAATTATGCAAGTGTGCGTGTTATATAGCCTTGTTTTTTATGGTTTTTCTATTTCGTTTCTTTTTGTTGTAAACTCCATCTGCGGAGTGCTGTTCGCCTGTGACAGAAACAAACAATATTCAAATTCTAACAATAGATTTGATGAATTGAAAAGTATGATTCAGAATTTTTGGAATTGTTTTTTTGATTCCAAAATAATTGAGAGTATTTTTAGATACGAAGTTTCAAGGCATTTTTCCTAATTCGACATGTTACAAAACATTCCACTCAGTTTAGTTCTAATTATAGAAGATCGTCTGAGTTGCAATGAAAGAATCATACCAAGTATAGGGAAGACTGCATACTACTTCTGTTAAACAGCATTCTGCTATTAACAGTTTCTGTTAATAAACCTAATCTGAAATTCGTAAACTACATATACACGTATATAAGTACATTGAAGTCCATAACTGATTAAGAATTATACTAAACTTATCACTAAGAAAACATAAAACTTTGCAAATTTGTATGGCTGTTAAACCATAAAACTTAATCCTTCCAGCTGTGTAAATCTGAAGATGTATGCCTTTCGTCTCGAGTCTATCTCGTTCGTTTTGATTTGCAAATATTGACCAAAAACTGCTACTAAAAGCTTGGGTAAATATACTTTTCACGTCTGCTTACGAGAAACCAAGCAAATAAATCATGCCCAGAGGTAAACCTAAAATAAAATATTTTAATTGCGCTATCTCTCGCTTTCCTTTCTCCGCTTTTCCCCTTTTCAAGAACTCTTTGTGAATGTGGGCAATCAAATCAACTGAGTCAATTTCGCTTTTATCAGCAATCGCTTTTGTTATTGTCATCGTGGCATTGTTGTTTTTCCTGTTATCAGCTGGCTGTATGCAAACAGATGTTATTGGAAGTAGTTTATTATATAAGTTTCCGTTTGACCAGATCACGTGCCCGTGAGCTTAAATGCAAGTCTTCTGATAAAAGCTTTAGCCATTAAAACCGCTAAGGAATCGCTAGCAAAACGCGCGTGAAACGCTAGAAAAACGCAGATAAATGGCTAGAAAAAGGCCAATGAATATTATTTCATTGTAGGTTTTAAGTGTGCAATCGAATTTAAAATTTTATATATTTATACAAAAAAGAAGGTATTAAAGTTTAAAATTTAAACGTCGGGAATTTATGAAAATTTAGAGTTTAAAATCTACTTTTAGTACAACAATTTATAACCATTATATGGTACTTGAGACTTTGTTTTGGCGAGTTTCGGACGAATGACGTAAGTTGTTCCACCATCACAATCAATCTATTTGGCTGCTCTCACCTCGAACAAAAGTTGATTTCGGAACGAAATGGTGTTCTAGATAAGGAGCAACACATCCATCGAAACCCAACCGAAGCAGTGGAAAGCGGTACGGCAAACAATAACAATAATCGTGTTAGGAAAGGAAGGGAAGGCGTAACAAAAGAATAACCGCGCTGTAAACAAACAGTCGGCACAAAATGGAATGCCGAAAAACGCTAGCGTTTTCGGTCGCACAAAATCAGCAAGCGCTTTTTTGTTTACTCAAAAGTCCAAAGTAATTACATAAAGCAAATAGGCAACAAAATATTATCTCTATTTACAAGTCCAAGTGAAGGCTGTCGATAAAAAGCACAAACAAAGAAAATGCTATGGGGTGTTGATATAAAACTATTCGTTTACTGGCCCATAATTTTAATCAAATATTGAATTTAAATGAAACAATTGCAGAATTTTCCAAAATATTCTCACTGATTTAAGTTTTTACGGCTACAGCTACATCATCATCCCACAACTTTGCTTTTTTTTGGACCCCTCTCATCTTAACTTCAAAGTCAGCAGTATAAAAAACCACTTTGGCAAGAGTGGAAATCAACAAATAACTGAATCACATGCAAGAGAGAACCCATTTTATCCGCTTTTAACCGCTTTTACTGCCAAATACAGTGGAAGTCATAAACGAGCCAAGCGAAAGCCACTGAAACGAACAGATAAAACATAATAATGTGACATGGCCCGACTGACGTGGAGTTTGATCATGTGTCGATTTAAATATAATAAGTCGCAGTTATTAGCATTGAGTTTGGCCGATAATAAGTGGGGGTTGTAATCGAAAGGAAGTCTTTGTTTTATGTAGGCGGTTCATTTGAGCAACGCAGTCAACAAAGACATTGCAATAAATATATTTACGAAATGGATTAGGCGTGTCTATGTCATCTTTTAGCTTATCGTTCATTTCTCGACGGGCAAGCGTGGCAATGGAGCTTTATGGCCGTCTTTGTTTATTTTTCTGAGCTTCCAGATACACAGGAAAAAATTAGAAAACTTTTTAACGTATTTTAATAAAAATGAGATTTTTACGAAATTTTTCTTGCTAACTACAAAGAGGTAAAATACAAAATTGTATTTTTTTACAATAGGTTAACTAATAACTTGTTATTTTGTGCTTAAGCTGAAACGAAAACGATTTCTAGGGGTGGATTGCGTAAACTTGAATGCAGTGGCAAATTGCATACGCTATGCATTTCAAGCTTTTTGCACCACTGACACACATTTTCCCACCCTGCGGCATACAGAAAAAACCCTTTGAAGGGCGACCTTGAACAAACTCTTTTCAGGCAACAAGGATTAGAACCCCTTAAACGCACAAGTAGTGCGAATAAAAAGCAAAAAAAAAACGAAAACAAACAAGAACAACAACGGGGGAAACCGGTTCTTATTACGTCGTCGATTGCATAAAACTCTGCCCTCAAGGTTACCCAGTTCGGTGGAGTAAAAGGAGGGGGATTTGGGGAGGTTTTTTTTTTTTTTGTTGGTTTGGACAGGTTTGCAGCCTCGACATTGACATTGACATTGGACCGAGGCAGCCAGGATGAGGCCACAAAAGCTCGTGCCCCTCAAGTTCAATGCCAAGCTTTGCCTTCGCCGGCTGGAGGTCCTCGGGTTGTAGGAAGGCCACTCCCTTTAATCATATCATATGCCATGACGCAACCTTTGAAAGGAAGTGAAAATTGAGTATGAAAAGAACGATAGCTTGGCAAAAAAAATTGTTTACGTTTTCGGCAAAGTTTCTGCTTTTTTCTTTTTGATTTCTCTCTTTTCTCATTCCCATTCATCGGCCAACTCCACAAAGCAGCTCAGGTTTCAAAACAAAAACTGGACATAAGTAGTTTGTTTTGGTTTCTGAATTGCGACGCAGTTTGTTTTTGCGCCTGCGCAGCTTTTTGTGGCAAGATTCCCACACCAAAAAATGCGGCCGTTTCGTATAACATAATATTTTTGTTTTGCTGTTGCAAATTGCCGATTTAACAAGTTCTGCAATCATCAAAAATATTATTCCATTCCGGAGCGGAAATAGTAATGCACATACGTAACTCTAGATTGGTGGGTAAAACTAGAAATTTGTTTGGATCCCCTTGGGGAATAATATTTTTTTTAATGCGAAATGAGGAATTGGGAATACTTTGGAATTTGTTGAACCAACTAAAAGACTTTGCTATGTGATGATGTGGCAATAAATCCCCCTTTGTTGCTCATGAACTGACTCACGACAATTGTACTCCATAGCTTACATATGTATGAACATTTATCAGAAATTACGTAGCAATTACAAAGAGAAAGGGAAAATACTAATATACCTTTTAGTAAACTTGTATATCACCTGACACGAGGGAATCCTAAAATTGTCTTTAACGTCAATGGGAATTCTTATCGGGCGATTTTATAATCTCTAAGACTCGATCGTTTCCACATGGCAGATATTTATCAAGATTTTAATAAATTAATCTTATCAGTTGATATGTATATAATTCATTGCTGGTCATCTTCCGACGATAAGGTGTGCAGTAAATCTTTTTTTTGACTTTATCGATATAATGTATCATTTTAACGTCCAGTGTCCACACAAAAAAAATCAACTGTTATAATTGGCAAACAGTCCCCAACCACAAAAAATTGTCAATTCTACTAAGTAAATAGTTACTTTCACAACAACAAACAATTACACACAATTAGCAAAGACACACACCTATATCCTTGACAAAATTGACAATTTTTTGTGGTTGGGGACTGTTTGACAATTTTTTTTTGTGTGTAGATTTTGATAGTTTTTCATTTTACTTTTAGCTTGCACTGTTAGAATGTGCAAAAAATAATAATTATATTCATTGCGGCTATTTGTTAGTCATTGTACAACCCAAACCATTAGAGTAATAAATATGCTAATTGAAAACAATATTTTTTTGATGGCGTAGTAAGAATTTGCCGTTCCTAAGTATCATAAATAAATAATATAAATAGTATCAAATGGTAATAATTTACCTAAATTTCTAGTAACTAAAACCAAATCCCCGGGAAAATGATGTCCCCCAGCAAATGGCAATGACAGGTCGCTGACAGGCCAATTGGCTAGGCGCCAACTGCATCTGTTTGAGTGCATACATATGTAAGCCCCGGATAGATGACAATAAGTGGCCCATACCATCCCCCAGACCCCGAAAACGGGTTAGCCACCAGTTGAGTGGCGGCACCACGCGAAAGAAACCGAAAACGCTAGGCAGAAATTCCGAAACGCCATCGGAGCGCGACTGCAAAACAAGGTCAGTTTGTCAAAGCGCATTGCATTCGACGAGTTCAACGAAACTTGTCTTCTGGCATTGGAAGTGAAAGCTCTGGGATGCAGTTTAGCTTTGCACGGAGAAAGACAAAGAAGCAGCCAGAAATCAGAAATCAGGGGAGGGGGCGGAAGTTCAAGGAGGTATACGAGCGATTTACGAGCGATTCATTGGCGTTCTCATTTTGGCACACGCATTTCGCCTTGCGTAATTATTGCGTGTTTATGCCCGGTGCCCACTACTAGATAATAGCCATGATTCACCGCCGACAGGCCACTTAAATGCGTGACAAAACGGCGCCTCAGACCAAAGCTCCGAATTAAACGAACGTCGACGCCCCCGACATGCAATTCAATTCAAACAATTGTTTGCACAGCTTTTCGCTGGGCACGCTCTCTAATTTACGTTAATTGAGCCGGCACACGTCGGTGAATGGAGCCGATTCTCACCCCAAAACCCCCACCCTTAGCTCAGCAAAAGTTTCTGTGCTTTTGGGGGATATTTTTAGCGCCGAGTGACCAGCAACAGGCCCCTAATTATGCAGCATCAGGCGTTGAAAACGTGAAAATCCCCTCTGCGAAAATACGTCACAATTGGAAAAGCGTTCTCTTGGCAATATATTCAAATTTCACAAATTAACATTTATAAATACTTTTCAATTTTAGACCGCCCAGCTGCTGTTTGTTGTCTGTTTTGTTTTCGCGGTATTTTGATCAAGCTGAGCCTTTTGTAAGCAAATTAGAGACCAAGTGTCAATTGGCTAACGCAAACTTAAGCGGAAATTTCAATTAACGTCCCGAAGAGTAGGGGGCCAAGGAAAATCGATGCCAATTATGACGACAGCTTAATTGAACTGAACAAAAGTTCAGTGATCAAGCGAAATGATTCATTTTTTATGGCCAGAAATTATTTATACATCAACAAAGAGTAACCGAATATTAAGAGAATTTCCCTCGCATTTATAGAAAATATTGGAATAAAATGGAAAAACTGACATCTTGACGTCATTTGTCAATCTATTTCTGAGAGCTGGGAATTGTATAGTCTATAGGAAAAATTGGAAGAGAAAAAATTGTACATATTTCCTCGGTTTCTTCAAAGCCTAAACTATATTTTTAATAATTTCTAAATGAGCCTAATTAACATTTATTTTAATTAAACTAATTATGTACTTGTTAGGGTATAAAACAAATTATTATAATTTTATAGATCGGTCGGTATTTTTAGCAACTGCTTACTTAAATACTGATAGGAAGACATTCCTAGACTTTTAGGTAGTTCCATATTGGCTTAACTCCCTAGTTAGTTTTATGATAAAAAAACAAGAGAGAACGCTATAGTCGGGGCCCCGACCATCAGATACCCGTTACTCAGCTCATAGGAGTGCGAGGGAGATGGAGATATAAAACTTTGATCGGGCAAAACTTTTAAACGAATGGTCCGATTTAAAAAATTTCTTCTACATTTCGATAGGTATTTTTAAACACAATAAAACTGCATTTTTTACTTTTCCGAAATATTTAAATTTTTAAAATCGTTTATAAGCGATTGTGGGCGTTAGAGGGGGAGCCTTTTTGAAACAAACGTGCGCTGCGTAGGAACTTCTAGAATCTGCATGCAAAATGCCAATCTTCTAGCTTTTATAGTTTCCCAGATCTCAGCGTTCATCCGGACGGACAAACGGACAGACGGACATGGCTTTATCGACTCGGCTAGTGATCCTGATCAAGAATATATAAACTTTTTAGGGTCGGAAACGCTTCCTTCTCCCTGTTACATACTTTTGCACGAATCCAATATACCCTTTTACTCTACGAGCAACGGGTATAAAAACTCGGATTACTCACCGTTCCCTTAGCGGCAAAAGCTTGCTGCCCGCTCCCCCGGCGACGCCACCGCCGCTGCCCAGATTGGACACCTTGAGCGGTATCTTGACGCTGTCCGAATCGCTGCCGCTCTCGGCACCCGATCCTCCGCTGCCGGCGGCGCAACTCCGTGCCTGCCGCTGTTGCTGTTGCAACTTCTGCTGCAGCTGTTTATGCTGCTGCTGCTGCTGCTGCTGTTGAAGCTTAATGCTCATATTGCCACTGCCCGGAACCTGGTGGTTCTGACGACCCGACGAGGTCGGCCGCTTTATGTTGCGTCTCTCGGCCGGCACAACGCTGCTGCGATTGTGGTCGGCGGCCGGCAGGACGTTCATCAGGTATTGACCCATATTTTCAGTTTCACTAAAATGCCCGTCCCCATCGCTGGCACCAGCGGTGCAGTCCTCCAGTCCGATGCCGATCCCGATGCCGCCATCGATGCCCATGTGGACATCGGCGCTGCAGAGGAGCGGCGAGCAGAGGGAGCCATTTTGCTGCTGATGTTGCTGATGGTTTTGCTGCTGCTGCTGATGATGTTGCTGCTGCTGCTGCTGCTGTTGGGTATGTTGCTGCTGCTGCGGATGATGCCGCTTCTGATGGTTGTGGTGCGTAGCCGAGTGGCTGCGCTGATGGTGGTGCTGCTGATAGTGCGGATGAAAGCCCCCCGAGCCGAGTCCCAGCGATGATGGGTTCTTATTCTGGTTGCAGAGCAGGCTGCTGCCGAATGTTGCGCCGAATTTGGTGTCCCGATGGGTGCCATCTAACGAGATATTCGATAGGAACGAGATCGCAGCCAGTCTGCGCCTGTGTCTCGTCTTGTTGAGCGAACTTGCCATTAGGCGATTAACCCTTAATAACCAAGCGAGATTAACCGAAGTAGGTGGTGTGGGCGTGTGCGGGGGTCGGGACCCTGGCTGCTGTAGCTATATTTTCGTATAGTAAATGTATACTGTGTTGGGAATGTGTGGTTGCACTTTTCTGGAACACTCTTCGCGATTCTTCTGCACAAAACTGGTTTTGATTATTTTTATTTTTTACTCTTTACTGCCTGCTTTATCTCACACTTCTCGATCGAATCAATTAAGTTTTTTAGTCTCTAACTTGGCAGACGAGTTAAAAAACAAACTACTTGAACGCGACATGGTGACAGATTTAAATCACTTTTTTGGCGAAAGAAAGAAATTGATTTTACTAATTTAATGCACTTTTACTAACTAGCGTTTATGCGTCGTTGCGTTGCTTTGGCTGCAAGTAGAAATAAGAATAGAAGAGAGGAATGGAATCAATAAGTGAGGGCGATAAAAAGCGGCAAGAAAGCTGTTTTTGGCCAAGAGAAGCTTTGGCAGGGTATTTTTCGAAATATATGTAGAAATCATAGTATATTAAGGGTGCGATTTGTTGCCAAGGAGATATTATGGTTTACTGTCTTACTAATATTTAAAATATTTATAAAGATTTTAAAAATAATCTAGAATGTTTAAACTTAGTTAATCCTATTTTAAATGTATATTTTAATTGTTATGCATTATTTTTATTATTCAAAAAAAATTTAAATGCGAAAAAATGTAGAATTATTTAAAATAAATTATAAAAAGTTTTTAATTTAATTAGAGTGTCTATCATTATTAAAAAATACGATTTCCAGTCATATTTTATTGGATAAAAATGTTTTCATAAAATCATACTTAGATTTAAGCCTAATTTAATTTCCGTTTTTTTGGTAACCAAAGAGAGATCGCTAGACTTTAGAAGACTTTAGACTTAGACTTTAAAAAATCGATTTCCCATAAAATCCTATTGATTAGTAATAAAACTACGAATTTTTAAGCCTTGTGCGAAATAGGGACCTTTTCATATTTAGGTCACAATCAGGGATTCGATTTAAATAAATCACTACTCTTGCTGGGATTTTAGCAAACTGGATGCAAAAATCGGAAAACTCTGATCCCAGAGACAAAGAAAAGCTTTCCTGCAGGCCGTAAAAAAAGCTGCATGCGGCTCAAAGCTGCAGAGAGTGGTTATTACAGTTGTTGTTGTTGGTGGGTGGCTCAGTGTGTCAGTTTAGTGGGTGGCAACGGCCCAAAGAGAGCGAAAGAGAGAGAGCGAGAGTGGGCCAAGACCGGCAAGGAAATCTAAGCGCTTTTCCGCACTTCCGCTTCTTCTGTTTACATTGAATCGGGAGGCCCTAAAATGCCGAAAAATTTCCCCTTGGGCAGGAGGTAACAGTGAGTGGAAAATTTTCCAAAACCATTCGAAACAGCTGTTTCAAAGCAGGGAAATGGATTTTCCGAGGGTGGTTTTTACTTTGCACCCGGCCTAATTGGATTTGGCTGGACCAATTGGAATGCGGCACTCACAAGTTTGAACCTGTCCGAAAAAAAATCAATGCAGGAACAAGTGTGTGCGAAAATATTTATGACACCCACCCACTCACACACACACGTACGCACACCACTGCCAAGTGCGTGTGACGTGTTTTTTCTTGTTTTCGATTCGCCTTTTACTTACCACTTTGTTTCCTTTTGCCCGGTCGTTGGGTGTTATTTTAATCTTTAGTCGATTGATGGTCGTTTCTATGCTGAGAAATGTTTCAAGCGCGTCATTTTGGGCTATTTATACAGTGGATTTTCGACAGACTTTGATTTTTCGCCTTTGGCTGCCAACTCGCCTGCGCTCCTCACTCTCTTCGCTCTCTTTCGCGCCGCTGTGCTCGTGTGTGTGTTGGTGCACTCACGCAGTTGCCGTCGTTGCGTAAATTATGCAAATGCAGGCCAACTGAAGTGTGTTTACGAAAACTTCTCGAGCGATCCGGTTACTTGTATTTTTTGCGATTTTACGAGCGCGTTAAGTGGACTCTGCGGAATACGAAAACGGTATGAAAATCAAATAATTGGCCGCAGCGACGAAAACATCGGCAGACGGGCTTCCAAAAAATTCACGAACTGAGGCCAGTGTTGGGAAGCGCGCGAGGGGCAAAATACCCTTTTAGCGGGAGTCGGAAAATACCGTTGTGGTATTCTAGAAAATTCACTGTTGTTTGTTTTTCAATAAATGAAATTAAATGGAATTATTAGGTAATCTTAATATTCCAAGTTTGTTGAACTTGCTATTAAATAAGGTAATTATAATCTGAAACAGATCTAGTTCAAAGTTTCTGTTACTCGACTTTTATAACTTAATTTTTTACGAATATTCTAGACGTTTATTATAATTTAATATTATATTTTACTTATTTATACATTTTTTGATTACATTTGTAAATATTTTGCTTTTTTCAATATTATTATTTGTGTTGGTATTTTTTTATAATTACTACTTTTGCAACCCTCTGGCAACGCCGTTTCGATCAGCTGTTTTCGTGGGACGCGCACGAGAAGAGAAAATTGTTTGCGGCTTTTCTTGTTGTGAAAATCACGGAAAATGGTGGCGAAAGCAAGTCAATCGCTGAATATAGAAATCAATTTCGTGAGTTACATAAACTATGCAATGATGTTCAACTTACTTAGCCTTTTCTCACCCGCAGGAAGAGGAGGATGTGCCGTATGAGGAGGAAATCCTGCGGAACGCCTACTCCGTGAAGCATTGGCTGCGCTACATAGACCACAAGGCCAAGGCCCCGGACAATGGCGTTAACCTGGTCTACGAACGCGCCCTGAAGGAGCTGCCCGGTAGCTACAAGATCTGGCACAATTACCTGAGGACCCGCAGGAAGCAGGTGCGCGGAAAGATTCCCACGGATCCCATGTACGAGGAGATCAATAGCGCATTCGAACGAGCCCTGGTCTTCATGCACAAAATGCCCCGCATTTGGATGGACTATGGTGCCTTCATGACCTCCCAGTGCAAGGTCACCCGCACCCGTCACGTTTTCGACCGGGCTCTAAGGGCCCTGCCCATCACGCAGCACGGCAGGATTTGGCCCCTGTATCTGCAGTTCGTGCGCCGCTTCGAGATGCCGGAAACGGCTTTACGGGTCTACCGCCGCTACCTGAAACTCTTCCCCGAGGACACCGAGGAGTATGTGGACTATCTGCAGGAGGCGGAGCGATTGGACGAGGCCGCCCAGCAGCTGGCGCACATCGTGGACAACGAGCACTTCGTGTCCAAGCACGGCAAGTCCAACCATCAGCTGTGGAACGAGCTGTGCGACCTCATCTCGAAGAATCCGCACAAGGTGCACTCCCTGAATGTGGACGCCATTATTCGTGGCGGACTGCGCCGCTATACGGATCAGCTGGGCCACCTGTGGAACTCCCTGGCGGATTACTACGTGCGCTCCGGCTTATTCGATCGGGCAAGGGACATCTACGAGGAGGCCATTCAAACGGTGACTACCGTGAGGGATTTCACACAGGTCTTCGACGAATACGCCCAGTTTGAGGAACTCTCGCTGAACAAGCGCATGGAGCAGGTGGCCAGTAATGACGCGGCCACCGAGGAGGACGACATCGACGTGGAACTACGCCTCTCCCGCTTCGAATACCTCATGGAGCGCCGGCTGCTGCTGCTGAATAGCGTGCTTCTGCGCCAGAATCCGCACAATGTGCACGAGTGGCACAAGCGGGTGACACTGTACGAGGACAAGCCCGCCGAGATCATCAGCACGTACACGGAGGCCGTGCAAACAGTGCAGCCAAAGCAGGCGGTTGGAAAGCTGCACACCCTATGGGTGGAGTTCGCCAAGTTCTACGAGACCAACGGTCAGGTGGAGGATGCCCGTGTGGTCTTCGAACGCGGCACCGAAGTGGAGTATGTCAAGGTGGAGGATCTGGCGGCAGTGTGGTGCGAATGGGCAGAGATGGAGCTGCGGCAGCAGCAGTTCGAGGGAGCTCTCAAGCTCATGCAAAGGGCCACGGCCATGCCTAAGCGAAAGATTGCCTATCACGATGATACGGAGACGGTGCAAGCGCGTCTTCATCGCTCTTTGAAAGTGTGGTCCATGTACGCCGATCTGGAGGAGTCATTCGGAACCTTTAAGACATGCAAGGCCGTCTACGAGCGGATTATCGACCTTAAGATCTGCACACCGCAGATCATCATTAACTACGGGATGTTTCTGGAGGAGCACAACTACTTTGAGGAGGCCTATCGCGCCTATGAGAAGGGCATATCTCTGTTCAAGTGGCCCAATGTATACGACATCTGGAACTCGTACTTAAGCAAGTTTCTGGAGCGTTACGGCGGCACAAAGCTGGAGCGGGCGAGGGACCTCTTCGAGCAGTGTCTGGACCAATGTCCTCCCGAGCACGCCAAGTACTTTTACTTACTGTACGCCAAGTTGGAGGAGGAGCACGGTCTCGCCCGGCATGCCATGTCGGTTTACGATCGCGCCACGTCCGCTGTGAAGGAGGACGAAATGTTCGACATGTACAACATATTTGTGAAGAAGGCAGCCGAGATCTATGGCTTGCCGCGTACCCGGGAGATCTATGAGAAGGCCATCGAATCGCTGCCCGAGCAGAATATGCGACACATGTGCGTCAAGTTTGCCGAACTGGAAACGAAGCTGGGCGAAGTGGACCGGGCCAGAGCCATCTACGCTCATTGCTCACAGGTAGTTTAATACATATTTATATGATACCCTTTGCCTAATGTGATTTTTATCCCTCAGGTTTGTGATCCCCGCATCACCGCTGATTTTTGGCAGACTTGGAAGGAGTTCGAGGTGCGTCACGGCAACGAGGACACTATGCGCGAAATGCTGCGCATCAAGCGCTCTGTGCAGGCCACTTACAATACGCAGGTGAACATGATGGCCGCCCAGTTCCTGAACACAAACACTGGAGCGGCTGCAGATGCCGGAGCAGGAGCTGGGCCAGATGCCATGCGTGCGCTGGAGGAAAAGGCACGCCAGGCGGCAGCCGAGGCCAAGCAAAAGCCCACCGAAAAGGCGGCTTCCAATATTATGTTTGTGCGCGGCGAAACACAGGGAGGTGCCAAGGATAAAAAGGATACGGTTGTTAATCCCGATGAGATAGACATTGGAGACAGCGATGAAGACGAGGAGGAGGACGACGACGAGGAAAACGAGCCTGCAAATGAGAACGGAGCCACCGAGGCCGCCACAAAAACCGACGAGGAAGGCCTTGTAATGAAGAAACTGCGCTTTGAGCAAAAGGCCATTCCGTCCAAGGTCTTCGGCAGCCTCAAGCCCTCCAATCAAGCCGACTCCGATGAGGAGTAGATGTTTATATTACCTAACTTTAAAGTAAATACATGTCGTAAGTTTCAAAACTCTTGCGAAATCTATTTGAATCAATGTTGCTTCTTCTTTAACTCAGCTCTGCAAATCAGTTATGAATTTAAGATGCGAGTATAACTGGTACATAATATATAAAAACTGAGTGGGCGGTCCTAGCACTGTCTTCTTTTTGGAGGATCGGCTCTAGTTAGTCTACCCTTTAGCCTAACGGAGGAACACACCTTTTACTGTCTTTCCAAATTTATTAGGAGCAACGCTATCAAAAATTTCACCTCTTTGTCTTCTCCTCCACTTAAAAGCTGACCAGACGAGAAAGGGCGGACTAAACCGGACTTAAAGATGGCATCCACACGCATGATGAACGCTTTTACCCGCAATCGCAGCTTATACCAAAGGGTTCAGGGCACCAGAACGCTCCTAACTCATCGACTTCAGCCGCATCATTTCCATGTCTCGAGGGGACTAGCTGGAATATCGGATAAGTGCGACAGCAAGACCGTGATCAAGGGCGTGGTGGTGGGCGTGTACTCCAAGGAGGGCGACGGCAAGGAGGTCAAGATGACGTCCAGCGGCGAGAAATTCGACGACCGGACTCAGGGCAAGGTGTCGGAGTTGCTGCGCGAAACTGGCATCAAGGGAGACCTGGGCAAGGGTAAGGTCTTCATGAACGTGGATGCCGAATTCCGGGCAGTGGCCGTTGTGGGTTTGGGTCAAGAGGGTGCCGGCTTCAATGACCTGGAGAATATCGACGAGGGTATGGAGAATGCCCGCGTGGCCGCTGGCGTGGGAGCCCGTGCCCTGCAGCTCCAGGGCTGCACGGAGGTATTTGTGGACTCCATGGAGTACCCGGAACAGGCGGCCGAGGGCAGTGCGCTGGCCATTTGGCGATACAACAGCAACAAGCGCAAGCAGGATCGCACTCATGTGCCCAAACTGGATTTGTACGACTCACCGGATGTGGATGCCTGGACGAGGGGTCTGTTCAAGGCCGAATCGCAGAACTTGGCCAGGAGATTGAGCGATTCGCCGGCCAATCAGATGACTCCCACGATATTCGCCCAGTCGGCGGTGGACGCTCTCTGTCCTTGCGGCGTTTCCGTGGAGGTGCGCTCCATGGATTGGATCGAAACGAATCACCTCAACTCGTTTCTGATGGTGGCCAAGGGAAGCTGCGAGCCGCCGGTGGTCCTGGAGGTCAGCTACTGCGGCACGGCGCCGGAGGATCGACCCATACTGCTGCTGGGCAAGGGACTGACCTACAACAGCGGTGGCCTGTGCCTGCGGCCCAAGAACTGCCTGCACATGTATCGGGGCTGCATGGCCGGAGCAGCGGTTTGTGTGGCCGCCATCCGGGCGGCAGCTGCCCTGTCGCTGCCCGTGAACATCTCGGCCGTGCTGCCGCTCTGCGAGAACATGCCATCCGGAATGGCCGTGAAACCGGGCGATGTGGTCACCCTGCTGAACGGCAAGACTCTGGGTATCGTGGATGTGAGCAAGGCCGGAACCGTTGTGATGGCCGATCCCCTGCTCTTCGCCCAGACCACCTACAAGCCGCGTCTGGTGGTGGACCTGGCCACCGTGGGATACGGCGTGTGTGCTGGCCTTGGCGAATCCGCCGCTGGAATGTTCACCAACTCGAATTTCATAGCCAAGCAGTTCGAAAAGGCTGGTGGCCTCACCGGCGATCGTCTGTGGCGTCTGCCCCTGTGGCGCTACTTTAAGCAGCTGGTGACCCCGAATCTCACCTTCGACATCAGCAACCGGGGGCTGGGACCCGCCTCCAGCTGCATTGCCGCCGCCGTGCTGCACGAACTGGTGCCCTGTGCGGACTGGGCCCACATCGATATTCGGAATGTGGGCATGCTGACGCGCCACAATCCGCTGCCATATCTGCTCAAGGATCGGATGACTGGAAGGCCCACCCGCACCATCGTCCAGTTCCTTTATCAGATGGCCTGTCCGGACAGCAAGTGATCCTCCGGCTCAGGATCCACGTTTCTCGTTTCATTTGACTTCTGTTTTGTGACCCCGTGTTTTATGTTTGTTATTTTTCCTATTCTGTCCCCATGTCCAGGGCTTGTCCAAATTTATTGTTTAGTGTTCCGTGTGCAGCTGGGGTTACCCAAGTTTTACTGACAACGGAACTACTAGAATATTACTGAAATGGACTAGATTCTATGGATCATCTCCCAGCTGCACAGAATTAAATGGTTTTAAATGGAAATATTTCTTGTTTATTTGATTTCATTAATTTTCATAATTATTGTTGGGCTATGAAAGGTTCCCAAAGTTCTAGTTCCAAATTTTTTTTCTCTACGAGTACTAACGATTACAGGGATATAAAATTAAACAAGAGAGAACTTGGACTGTCAAACAGAGAAAACATTTTAGGTGCCGTTTTCTTGTAAAAACGTTTTAAAAATACAACTTTTTAAAAATCCAAAGTAAAATAAAATTTGTATAAAGCGTTTAACTTTTTTTAATGTTTCACCCCTGATTTTGCACCTAAAACGTTTGATCATTTTCTTTGTGCAGATACCCGATACTCAGATTAAGGGAGTGCGAAAGAGATGGATACATGCAGTCGTCAAAGCTACTTTCGCCATCTAGCGCCTGTTTAATTATACCCGTTACTCGTAGAGTAAAAGGGTATATTGTATTCGTGCAAAAGTATGTAACAGCTAGAAGGAAGCATTTCCGACCCTATAAAGTATATATATTCTTGATCAGGGTCACTAGCCGAGTCGATATAGCCATGTCCGTCTGTCCGTCTGTCCGTCTGTCTGTCTGTATGAACGCTGAGATCTCGGAAACTATAAAAGCTAGAGGATTGGTATTTGGCATGAAGATTCTTGGAGTTCCTACGCAGCGCAAGTTTATTTCAAGAAGGTGCCACGCCCCCTCTAACGCCCACAATCGCTTATATACGATTTTAAAATTTAAATATTTCGGAAAAGTAAAAATGCAGTTTTGTTGAGCTTATCAATACCTATCGAAATGTAGAAGAAATTTTTCAAATCGGACCATTCGTTAAAAAGTTATAGCTGATCAAAGTTTATATATCCATCTCCCTCGCACTCCCTTTAGCCGAGTGACGGGTATTAGATAGTCGGGACACCAACCCGACTATAGCGATCTCTCTTGTTTTTTGCTCATAACTTTTAAATGGGTTGTCTGATTTTACATTTTGTTTTTTTACATTTCGATAGGTATTAAAAAACAGTTTTACAAAATCTGTAAAGATGTGAGACGTTTTTTTAAAGTCATTTAAGGCGACTTAGGGCGTCAGAATGGGCGTGGTGCTCGTCGGAAACAAACTTGCGCTGCGTAGGAAGGCCAAGAATATGTGTGGTTAATCCCAACTTTCTAGCTTTAGTAGTTTCCGAGATTTCAGCGTTCATACGGACAGACAGACATGTCTAGATCGGCTTGGCTAGTGATCCTGATCATGAATATTTCTACTTTATAGGATCGGAAACGCTTCATTCTCCCTGTTACATACTTTCGACGAATACAATATACCCTTTTACTTTACAAGCAACGGGTATAAAAATAACCTTTGAGTTTCTGCCTTGTTTTTTTAAGTGATTTATTTTAAGGCTTTTGGAAATATGTTTTCGTCTGACCCCGTCACACATCAAATGTCACTTACTTCAGTTAATTGAGCGAGATTGCGAAATGGGAGCAGGGAAAGTGTTTTATATAAACTTGACTGCTCTGGTAATTCCAGCTCTCCACCCCTTCCTCTCGGTCATTCCTCTTCCAATCTTGCTGCTGGGCCTTTTCTTGTTGTTGCAACTCAGTTACGAGGACGGCTTATTAGCCTAATTGCGTGAAGTTGGCTTTAATGAGTCGAAAAACGGTGCCAAGCCAGGCCCACAAAAGGCCACAAAGCAAAAGCCGCCTCTTGTTGTTGTCGCTGCCCTGTGGTGGCTTTGAATTTATGACACGGCTTTAATGGGTTAACTGGGTTAATGCTCATCCCTCAGCTCATCAACTATCCGGCTCACTCCCCCCATACTTTGGGGCCCCTTTGCATAGTTCTCTGGCTCGAATTTTTGACAATTAAGCCAACATTTTCGGTCCCGTCTTCACTCCCCTCGATTTCGGAGGAGGATGAGATAAGAGGGGATGCCACTTGAAGGACCCTCGCCAGCTAAAAGGCCAGAGAGTGCGAGTATCTTAATACGACGACATTTTGCACAAGTCATTAGGCCCTGCGAAATGATAATTTTTGAAGCATTTTAGCATTTTCCAATTTTGGAAATACACTACGAAAGGTTCTGTGTAGAAAAAGAAAATGTAAAAAGGTTACTATGCTGTTAAAAACTTGTACTAAAGTTACGCACCTACTAACCTTAAAACAGAAACATTTATGTAAAATGTAGCTTATTCTTTTTAAATAATATTTTTCAAAATAGTTTTAGGAAGTAATTAAAATTTTTTTCTAAAATGCATAAAATTGCAAAATAAATCCACATATCATAGGTACCTATACTTTCAAAATATTATTTTGCTTTTATTTTAAAAGTTTTAAGTCCATTTACTCGTCGGCATGATAAATTTAAAGTAGGCTTTAAACATTTTCATACATTTTCAAGGCTTAAGCCTTATTTTTAATTTAACATACGGATGATAATGCGGGCCGTAACCATTTGATTAGATCACGAATGTGAAGTCCGATTAAAGTAAACTTTAAATTTGAATTTGACTCCTTACCATCAAATAGAGAATTGGACCGTTCGACTTTGCTTTGAGCTTTAAACATTTGCCCTATCCACTTAACGTTTTCTAACTGATAACTCCGGGACTTCCCCTTGGGTTGGAGTGCAGCCAAATGAATTTGCTAATGAGCAATCAGGCTTGAAAATATGCAAGTCGACCGGGGGCACTTTAAAGACTCTCCCCCGACCATTAACCCTCGAAAGCCCGGCAGCAGCGTTAATCATTTACAGCATCAGTTGCCGCAACACCAGCCACAAAAGCCCAAATTATGATTATTTAAAGGCATAGCGTGGAAATTAGCGTTGGGCATTTTGAGATTCGGACAGTTGCCAAGGCAGCGGTGGGTTCGGTCTTCGGAACAGGACCAGAATCAGGACCACCATCCGCAATCCCATCGGCCTGCTTTGGCTGCAGCCCAGCGGCGAAAGGAGCGCAAAAAATAAATGAAAATGAAATCCTTTTTGGCGGCTGCTGTTTCGGGGGTGTTCTCGACTAGAAAGAATTGCAATTGTGATAAAATTCAGCGTAACTAATGCCGACCACAGCAAAATGCGATAAATCGCTGGTTGGGTTCATGTTTGTACCCTTTTTGAACAGAGTCCTTGCGTTGTATTAATTTAAATGACGGTGAAATTATCCTCAACAAAACTTTAATTTTGAGATTAAATTACCCATTTAATTTAAAAAACTTCGAACTTTGTAGCACAAAGTTTAACCTATGTATTGAACTACACGAAAAAATATTTTGTTGGTAAAATTACCTATACGGATAGTTACATAACTATAAAAAAGGTATTCTACTAATAAAAATAGTTATGTGTCTTTTGTTTTTTCTTTGTGGGTGTGTGTTCGCTATTTGTGTGTATTTTGTTGTTGTGAGCGTAACTATTTAATTGGTAAAATTGACCATTCTGTGGTAGGGGACAGTTTTACTATTATATTGGGTAGATTTACCAATCGTTTCTTTTTTGTGTGTAGTTATAGTATTTATTTTATTTCTGTTCACCTTTTGTTTGAATTTAGTTTGCGTCTGAAATAAAAAAATAAAACAATTAAACTCCGACTTTTATGTTTGTCCTTTTGTAAATGTTGTTTTTAAAAATTAAACGATGCGTCGTTTTTGACGTAAATTAGTATGGATGTATTTAACCTCCATTTTACTGACAACATTTTACTTTTTCAGGATATCAGAGTGCGGCTGAATTTTGCTAATCTGACAATTGCACGCTATAAAAGGCTTTTCAATTTTTTGTTTACATAAAGTTTTAAGCGGAAAACTTAAGCGAACAAAACGAGATTCTATTCAAAGACCTTTCAGTTCAAATTGAAAGTGACAGAAATTGATGTTTTAGTACAAACAATTTCCATTTGTTTAAAAACTAAGATGTTTGATTTTGTCACGTCGTCTTTGATGTTAATGTGATCTGATTTTTTCAGGATATCGGAGTGTAGCGATTTAAAGCAATTTCTGTTAATCTGTTAAATTGACTCATTTTGAGTTATTTTAGAATTCCGAATTTAATGTTTTACAAATCGGAAAGTCCTTGTAACAAAACTTATATGATAATAGTAAATAGTTGTGTAGTAGAGTAGTAAAAGGCAATGGAAATCAACGGATAATGAAGTTCCAAAAGTAAATGATTTTAGAAAACATTTTAATGCCGTTAGGGCATCGCTGCTTCTGCCTAATGAATTAACCCGTTTTCGCCTATATATTCCTTGGATATCGCAATGCCCGATTTAAGGGGTATAGGTTGGGATGGCTGTTGCCTTTTGCGGTCGGCTCGGACGGTTTGTCCCCGTCTAAACTTTTGTCGACTTTTGTGCGGCTTTTCATTCCCTCAGTTCTTCACTTCGCTTCCGTTCCTCTTACCAATTTCTTTTTTTTTTTGTGGGTGTCTGTACATTTTTCTAACATTGCCTTTTGCTTTGTTTCCTTTTGGCGGGGGCGGTGGAGATTTAGTTTCGCTGGAAATGATAATTTTCACTTGAGCGAGCACGTGAAAATGGAAACGGAGGCGGGGGCGTGGCAGCGGTTGGGCATCTGCTATAAATTGCCAATTAACGGCAGGTTCTGCTCTGCGGTGGATTTCATTTGCATTTCGATTCGATGCCACATAGTATAAATAACCAAAGAAATGTCATGTGCCACGCTGCGTATACTTGATATTTGTATGCGCCTTCGCTTTTAGCCCGCTCTTTTGGCCACTGTGCCCGTTCTGACCCCCTTTTCTCGCGACCCCCGACCTGTCACGCTTCACTTGGCCGTCCGGCGTTGAATTCAAATGCAGTCGATCTAGACCCTCCCCCGCCCCTGCCCACCACAGCATCACCCGCTTTTTCTGGTCAAGCATCGTGCTAAATTCGTTGCGGTTTTTGCGGTTTCCTTGGCTCGTTCTTGCTCAGTTGTTTTTTTGTCCCTCAAAATACTCACAATAAATACACAGCGCATCGGCAGCGGCCCGAATCCGGTTCATTTGCAAATTGCAATCGCAGCGGCAAAAAATTGCCAATGAATAATTGACCGTGTGTGGTGAATATGAATGAGTGGACACACGAAAAATAACCTAAATTCTACGTTTCAATCTTGAAGTTGCATAAAACATTTTTTAAAAGTCAATTATTTAAATTTTTTTTAATACTGAAATTTTTTGACTAATTGGTAATTGGTCTTTTATTTATTTTTAATCTATGCCAATGAATAATTGACCGTGTGTGATGAATATGAATGAGTGGACACACGAAAAATAACCTAAATTCTGCGATTCAATCTTGGAATGGCATAGAACATTTTTTAAAAGTCAAATGCAAGTTTTATTTTTATTTTAAATATATATTGTAATTAATTATATATTTATTATTATAATTTAAGAGCAGAGTTTTCTTGTATTGAAATTGTAATTTATTAAGTCTAATATTAAATTCTTATTGCTTTACTCAAAAGTTCAATACATTTTTAATGAAAACTTGTTTAGATTCCCAACTTTTTTAAAGGCTTATTTATCAAAGGATTAGCCTTACACAAATCAAATCATAAACTAATCAATTTTCCGCAATCCCCTTATCTCTCTATCGATCAGTCATTACCCCTTTTAGCGCTTATCACATTTCGGTTATCATTAGTTTTATTTTTGTTATTGCTTGTTAAACAACCAACGAAACAGACAAATAAATTATGGCCCATCTAACGTTCCATCGAACTATGCATTGCGTATACGACGCGTTGGCCAGTGCCTCCGTATCTATCGGTACATAAAACTGTCTGGGCAAAATGCTAAACAAATAGCCAACAACAACTTAGACTGTGCATAAACATGGTATAATATTAGGGGTCCTGCTACCACCCAATAAACGGCAACAGCACAAATTATGTTTATTTATTTATTTTTAACACTGCCCCTCTTTAGTCCACTGGAAGATAAGCCCTGAATGGCTGGCAATCGGTTGATTCGCCTAATGCATATATGCATAGTTCGAATGTATTTGCCATAGATAATACAGTGCGTTTCTCAGCTGTAAGTCTTTAAAATATTCTATGCATAAATCGAACTAAAAAGACTGGTATTTTTTTAATATAATTGCTGGGTATTACAAGTTTCGTCTGAAGTTTGTAACGCAGTTTCAAAACAAACGATCATTTAATTTTATATAAATACATATTTACAAAACATACGATAGAAATTTAGAACGTCATATTTATCACTTATAATTTAATCTTTTAAAAACATTTATTTTTTTATAAATTTTTGGAAATCTTTAACAGAAATGTCGTATACCTTTAAGCATGGATTTATATTGGCTGCTAGTTATAAATAAAACTGCCAAATTAAATTGAAAGTGAGGGTTCAAATTGCATAAAGCCACTCCTTCCCCAACGTGTACGATATATTTCTCCATAGCTCAATTCCAATTTTGTCATTTTCGGTTATTGTGCAAATTGTGTTATTTTGGTGTTCCCAGAAGTGCTTTCTCCTGATTTAATTAAATTAATTGTTTTTTAATTCCATGAAATTCACATGAAACGAAATTGTAAAGGTTTTTGTAATATTCCTTTAAAGATAAAATCTTCTCCTGGAACTGATTTCAATTCAAATTGTCAAAAAGGTTTGGGGGAAAAAATAAATAAAATATATTTGTGGCGTCCGAGTGTTAATATACACGCGCATAAAGGCATAATTTACGAATGGCTGTTGAAGTATTCGCATTTTTTTACATTTTTATATTGCATTGCATATATACAACTGCGGTCAAAATACTAGCTTTCGCAGCTGAAAAGGCTACAAGACATTTAAAGTATTAATTTAAAGAAATTTAAGCATGCGAACAATTATTTTTACTCCTTAAAAATATATTTATATACAAAATAAAAGGGAAATTGGAATGATTAATTTGTTTCAGTAATATTAAGAACATTTTTATTAATGACTAGACCTTGAATCGGTTTCTAAACGTTTGTGTTAATGAAACCTTTGATTAAAAGCAACTTTTTAATATAAATTTAAAGCCCGATTTAAGCTTAATCTAATTATAATTTTATGAAAAAAAACTATATTTAACCACATATTGGTTAAAATACTGTTATAGTTAAAATACTTATTTCTGGAAAAACTACTAATATTTTTAATACCGCTGTAGGAGGAACCGAAAAAATGGAAATAATAAAATATATGCGAATATCTTGTGCATATCGGGAGATGAAACCAGCCCGTTCCTCGTAGCCAATCTGGCGCTGCCATTCGCATCCCAATTGAGCCGCACTGCGTGCTCTGGCCACAATGGAAGGCATTAAAATTAGTTTATTTGAGCCCGGTTGTGCCACTGGGCATTCCCAATCGGAACAGCCTTCCGCCCACTCGATGGCCTCCGCCCGTTTCCCATTTGGCCACTGGTTGTTCGGTGCATTTCTCATACGCAGCGTGTCCCATCAGCAGTTGTGTTTCTGGTTTTCCGTTTATCGCCTGCATTGTTTACCAACTTCTACCCCAATCCCCATGTCTGGCCATTTGTTATTTATTTTAAGTAATTATTGAGGGAAAATTTAATGTTAAACAACTTGATAGGATTTGCACAGCCTTATCTTTTAAGAGGATTACGCATGCAAACTTCATGCACTTCATATTTTCAAATTAGGTGAGCTTAAATGAACCATAACAAAAAAGCTGAAGAGCCATCGAAATAAATTCGCGTAAAAAAGCGTTGGGCCTTGATTTATGTATAGCATTTCGTTTATTTATTTAACAAAATTCCTATACTAAAATGCAAATTGCCCAGCGGACAGTCAACGTCATTGTCATCATCAACTTGCAATTGATTAATGGCCGAGCAAATAAATTATGGCAGTTTATTTGGCCACATTGGGCGGCGTGAAAAAATACCATTAAAAAACCGAAAATGCATGGCCTACAAAGAGTGCACATAAATTTCACAGAAACTTGTCAAAATCAAAAGCCCGGAAATGTCACATTACATAAAGGCGAAACGTATTTGCAGTTCAAACCATTCCGTATTTATTTAGCCATCGATAAAGGCCGGGCAAACAAAGAGCCAAGCCCATCACACCGCCGAGCCGAGTGTTCGAGCAGCCATTACAGGGTATCAGACCCACGCGGGAGGTGCAGACACAGGCCTCCACAACCATCCCATTCGGATGGGTCTGTCGATAGCACCCGTTGCTGCTGTTCACATTGGCGCACATGTACGTGATGTTTTGTACTGCAATATTAAGTTTATTATATGATGCTTGTGCACTTTATTAGAGGGAAGAGCACACTCACTTCCGCCTTTGAATATGTAGGAGTATTTCACGCATGAGCGACCGGGCGACATTTGGCACAGAAAGTTCTCGCGGTCCTCTGTGGTATTTTGCCACAGAGCCTTCACATCCGGCACAGTATCGTCGGCTGTTAAAGAGATTTTTGTATAAAAAGGGTATATTACTATTACTATTTTAATCTTCATACCCTTGCAGAGGGTATTATGATTTCGGATGGCAATATCTCTGCATTTTTTTATACAACCCTATATCTTCATACCCTTTTCCGACCCTATAAAGTATATATCACTAGACGAGTCGATCTCCCATGTCCGTCTGTCCGTCCGTCCGTCCGTCTGTCCGTCTGTTCGTCCGTCTGTCCGTCCGTCTGCCCGTCCGTCTGCCCGTCCGTCTGTCCGCCCGTCTGTCGGTCCGTCCGTTTTCACGCAAACTAGTCTCTCAGTCTTAAAGCTATCGGTCTGAAACTTTCCCAAAAGTTTTCTTTCTATTGCAGGTAGTGTATAAGTCGGAACCAGCCGGATCGTACAGCTATATCTTATAGCTCCCATAGGATCAAAATAAAACAAGAGAGAACGCTATAGTCGGGTTGGTGTCCCGACTATCTAATACCCGTCACTCGGCTAAAGGCAGTGCGAGGGAGATGGTTATATCTCCATCTCCCTCGCACTGCCTTTAGCCGAGTGTCTGACTTTGATCAGCAATAACTCTTTAACGAATGGTCCGATTTAAAAAATTTCTTCTACATTTCGATAGGTATTGATAAACACAACAAAACTGCATTTTTACATTTCCGAAATATTTAAATTTTTAAAATCTTATATAAGCGATTGTGGGCGTTAGAGGGGGCGTGGCACCTTCTTGAAATAAACTTGCGCTGCGTAGGAACTCCAAGAATCCTCATGCCAAATACCAATCCTCTAGCTTTTATAGTTTCCGAGATCTCAGCGTTCATACAGACAGACAGACAGACGGACAGACGGACAGACGGACAGACGGACATGGCTATATCGACTCGGCTAGTGACCCTGATCAAGAATATATATACTTTATAGGGTCGGAAACGCTTCCTTCTCCCTGTTACATACTTTTGCACGAATACAATATACCCTTTTACTCTACGAGTAACGGGTATAAAAATGTGTAGCTTCGGTGTTTTTTCACATATTTTCTTATACTCTTTTATCAAAATCGGAGATATATCATATAGCTACCATAGGAACGATAGGAAAATTAAAAGGAAACAAAGAAAGAGAATACAAAAAAAAGCATAGCCCCGTTGGTTTCTTCTAATCTGAGTTACGATTTCTTTTTTTAATATTTCAGAACTTAATGTCAAAATAATACGAAATTTAACATTTTGTAATTTGTAAGTTAATAGAAATGATCTGCAAGGGTATATAAGTTTCGGCTGGCCAAAGTAAGATTCCCTTCTTGTTTTCTTTTGTGTTGTATCAACATTATTTTTACTCACGGGTCACAACCAGTGGTTCCTCGCAGGGTATGTCATTGAAGTCGCCCACTCTGGAATCGCAGGTTTCGGTCTGAATGTTTGAGTGATTCTCGTAGGCGCCCACCCACGTAAAGTGAAAGCACTGCGGAGCTGTAATCACGGAAAATTAAAATTTATATTTGGTTAGAATCATAAAATGTACTTACTCTCGGCCAGCAGATGACAAACGAACAGGAGCAACGGCAGCCACAATCGGTTAAATTTCAGTGGCATTGCCGATAAGATCGCTATTTTCTGAGAATATTCTCCTTTATTTTTAGGAGGGAGGTTCGATGATGCCACTGTGAAAGACAAACTGATAATGCGGCGATGGCAATCAAAACGACCGGTCGATGGGCAGAGATTGTGCCTTATCAATCAGTTTACAAATACTTGTCATTCACTTTGTAGAGCACCTTTTAATAACTTCAGAAGCCTATAAGTACATACAATGAGATTTTCAAGAAGAACTAAACCACAATTTAATTGTAATTAAGTAGAATGGAATAAGGAATGGTAATTATTTTAATAAATTAAAAGGAAATTTCATTTCAAGAAGAAGTTAACCCGAATTTAATTGTTATTAAGTAGAGAAGAATAAGGAATGGTAAAAATTTAAAACTAATAATATATTAAAATGCAAATTCATTTAACCTTTTTTAAAAATGTATTTTTAATTATCCCTTTTTGTACACACAAAAAAAAAAACTATGTAAAATTAACATAGAAAAATAGTAGTTCACTATTTTCTGAATTTTTCATGTATTTTGTTGTTTTATTTTTTTGTTCATTGAATAGTATTTAACAATTAAAATAGTGAAAAACCTATTTACGAAATTTTCATGTATTTTGTTGTTTTCTTCATTTGGAAAATTAATAGTAACGTCCTAATTAATATCGTAGCAAAACTATTTTATTTGTTTGCGTGTATTTTGTTGTTTTATTTTTTGGGGCATCGAATAGTGACACCACAATTAATATCGTAACAAAACTATTTTTTTCCTTCATGTATTTTGTTGTTTTAAAAATACCATTATAAATTGTAGGTCAACTATTTTTCTGGATTTAGGGTGGTTAGAGTATCCGACTCATAATCTCTGGGTCGTGAGTTCAAATCCTGCTTTTGCAGATGATGATTTTCCTTTTTTTTTTTTTTTAAATGTTGATTTCAAGTCAAAAGATTTTCCTCTACGAAAATCATTCTTCTGTGGCCTACTGGTTAGAGTGCTCGACTCCGACGATTGCGGCCCCGGTTCGATTCCCAGCGGAGGCAAGAAACCTGATTTGTAAGTTTAAGTATCTGTGAAATGTAAGTGTCTATAAATAACAAACAATATACATTAATATAACAGGTTAAATTAAAAATAAAAATAGTTAAAAAAATAAATTTAAAAAAACTACAATATTTTTCGGGTAAAATACTATTTTGTAGGTCATCTACTATTTTTTAGGTAATCTACTATTTTTTGGGTCATTTTCTATTATTTATGGGTTGGGGCAGTTTTCACTATTAAATCGTTGATTTTACATAGTTTTTTTTTTTGTGTGTAGGTAACTTTTACATTGTTCTTTATTATCGTAGTGAATGATATCGTTATTAAGTCAAGCCAAATACGTAAAGCTTTTGCAGTTGGTTTTCTTTACACTATCATTTTTTTGAGTATTTCCTATTGCTTCGATTGCAATCAGCATACGATAAGCGTTGTTATCTCGCCTTTGCCACCCTATCTCTTTTTAATGTTTTCCCTCGACAAAGAAAGTGTCATAAATTGTATATAATTCCGTATTCCTTTGACGTCGGAAGCGAGGCGGGATGACGAACTTATGCAAATGGCATTTAATTAAATTCAAACAATCGGGCGGGGTCGCCGGGGAAAATGGAACAATTAAATGGGAGCAGTTGGTAAAATTTTTAACTAAACTCTGCAAATTGTATTTGTTGTTAATTGTTCAACTGTCCTGCCCCGATCCGGCAAAAAGTCCAGCCCACAGCCTTTGCTCTCGCAAAATGAGTTTGAAAACAAATAAAAATGTCAAACGAATGAATAAAAGTTGTCTAATTTAATTTGTTTAGCAGGAGCAACGGCAGCAGCCATTGGACACTGAGTCGCACAAGTACTCGCACACTCGCTCGCACTCACACTCACACTCACGTAGTTGCCAAACATTTTCGCAAATTGAATAAGCACCGAAATTTGTGTACGGCATATAGTAGGGGCGCTTGGCTCGCTGCTTGCACTATTTTTTAAATTTAATTTTTAATTGCTCAAAACAATTAAAATTTATTTGCAATTTTGTTTTTACGTGTTGGCTTGTGTTTGTTTCGTTTGGCCAACTTTTCCAGCTAAGCAAACCAGCTGCCATCGCAAAACGTGCCCCGCAAACTTTTCTCTCCAGTGTAAATTGGAAAATAAGGCTGGGAGAGCTATATATACATACACACAAAAAAAAAAACTATGTAAAATCAACGATTTAATAGTGAAAACTGCCCCAACCAATAAATAATAGAAAATGACCCAAAAAATAGTAGATTACCTAAAAAATAGTAGATGACCTACAAAATAGTATTTTACCCGAAAAATATTGTACTTTTTTTAAATTTATTTTTTTAACTATTTTTATTTTTAATTTAACTTGTTATATTAATTTATATTGAAGTTATTTATAGACACTTACATTTCACAGATACTTAAACTTTCAAATCAGGTTTCTTGCCTCCGCTGGGAATCGAACCGGGGCCGCAATCGTCGGAGTCGAGCACTCTAACCAGTAGGCCACAGAAGAATGATTTTCGTAGAGGAAAATCTTTTGACTTGAAATCAACATTTAAAAAAAAAAAAAAAAGGAAAATCATCATCTGCAAAAGCAGGATTTGAACTCACGACCCAGAGATTATGAGTCGGATACTCTAACCACCCTAAGTCCAGAAAAATAGTTGACCTACAATTTATAATTGTATTTTTAAAACAACAAAATACATGAAGGAAAAAAATTGTTTTGTTACGATATTAATTGTGGTGTCACTATTCGATGCCCCCAAAAATAAAACAACAAAATACACGCAAACACATAAAATAGTTTTGCTACGATATTAATTAAGACGTTACTATTAATTTTCCAAATGAAGAAAACAACAATATACATGAAAATTACGTAAATAGGTTTTTCACTATTTTAATTGTTAAATACTATTCAATGAACAAAAAAATAAAACAACAAAATACATGAAAAATTCAGAAAATAGTGAACTACTATTTTTCTATGTTAATTTTACATAGGTTTTTTTTTTGTGTGTACCTAAATCAAACAAAAACACCTCTTAACGAGGTAAAAAAATAGTGACGACCGCACCTTCAACATACAAAAGATCTGATATCATATTTTGTGACGAAAAATAATTTTACATTCGAAAATATAAAAACACTTTCTAAAATTTACTCATTCGGCCCGCTTCAGACAAATTTATAAGATTTTACCCACACGAACATTTTCTATTGTAGCGTGCCGAAAAAGTAAATTTTAGAAAGTGTTTTTATATTTTCGAATGTAAAATTATTTTTCGTCACAAAATATGATATCAGATCTTTTGTATGTTGAAGGTGCGGTCGTCACTATTTTTTTACCTCGTTAAGAGGTGTTTTTGTTTGATATCAGAAGTTTTTAAAGAGACAATTTATACCCTGGGTTTAATTTACATTTTAGTATACCTCATACCATGACCAAAAGTCATCCCCATATAACTTAGTTATTAAAAAACTAAAGCACATAGGATTGACCCCTGATCTTAGCTGAACGCCGCCTGATATATTGCAAGCACTGTTGCAAGCCCTACTTGCTGCAACGTGTTTTCATAAAAAAAAGCAGAGGCCATTTTAAAAAAAATTCGATATTTTAAAAACTAAAAATGGCTCCAACTGTTTACAAAAATCGATTGTAACTAACAATATGGCGCATATATTGATTTATAAAAAAAAATTTAAATACAAAATTTTTTAAATTCTTAATTTGTTTTTATTTTTAAGAAAATAAAAACTTATTTTTTTAACATTTTTTTTTTTAAAGAAGAGGTTTTAGAAGAATTAAATCAAAACACATGAAGTCACGCGGATTCATATAACCGGAGATAAAGATTTTCAATGAGAGGGTTCTTTTTCAAATTTGTCAATTTTTGGAAAACTTTAAAAAATTCTAACTAAAAAAATAATTTTTTTTCGGACAAATCCTGATACACGTGATTGCTCATTTTCCGAATAGAACATGTAAAAAAAATTTTCAGGCAAATCAAAAATGTAAAAAATTTTTTTACCCCAAATCTGTTTGGCTCGTAAATGAACGGCCCTTAGGCAGCATTAATTGTTATGAGCTGGCAAAAGTGGCTATTTTCGTTTCTTAATAACTTTTAAACTCGATTTTTTACAGTAATGTGTTATATACCAAAATTTAAGGAATCTCAAGGGCTATAAAGTTTAAAGTTGTAAGGAAAATCGTTAGAGCCGTTTTTGAGAAAATTAAAAAAAGTTAAAAAAAAAGTTTAAAAAAATGTTATTTTGTTTATATCTTTTTAACTATTACATTTACACAAATTGCATATAGAAGGCGTTTATAGCATTTAAAAATACCTTTCAAACGAGATGCAGCACAAGTCTGTAGCTTTAGTAGTATAGAAGTTACGGCTTTCCGAATTTTAGCTATTTATAGCTGTTTTCCCGCTAAACTAGCGGGTTTTTCCAAAAGTGGTAGAACAAAAGTTTTTTATATCGATGTGATGAACGTCATATCAAATTTTCAGAACTTAAAAAACATATTTTGGACAAGTGGACAAGTGGACAAACTGACAAACAGAATTAAATTTTCATTTTGGGAAGAAGAAGAAAATCTTATTTTGGCTATAACTTTTGAACGGAGCGTCCGATCTTCTGATATGACCCCTCATATTAAGCGCATTTTCAGTAGCAATACAACTAACGTAGTCCGGGGGGCCAATTATCCCCACCGGCCCCAACAGATCCAAATTTCTAAATTTTCACTTTTACACTTTCACCGCTCTCCCTCCCAAACCAATTGATTTTCTTGAGGTCTTGGTATGCAATCCTTTAAGTTTTAGCAATACCTTTAATTTGGTGTATTACTCATTACGATCGGACTATCACAGCAGATTTTCATTTCTTCGTGTATCACTATGGACGGCAGTCCATGTAGTGACGAAGCGCACCAGGAGAGTGTGCGAAGGCGACTACTATTATATAGCCGCAAAATTGAAAATCTGCTGTGATAGTCCGATCGTAATGAGTAATACACCAATCGAAAGGTATTGCAAAAACTTAAAGGATTGCATACCAAGACTTTAAGAAATTCAATTGGTTTGGGAGGGAGAGCGGTGAAAGTGTAAAAGTGAAAATTTAGAAATTTGGATCTGTTGGGGCCGGTGGGGATAATTGGCCCCCCGGACTACGTTAGTTGTATTGCTACTGAAAATGCGCTTAATATGAGGGGTCATATCAGAAAATCGGACGCTCCGTTCAAAAGTTATAGCCAAAATAAGATTTTCTTCTTCTTCCCAAAATGAAAATTTAATTCTGTTTGTCAGTTTGTCAGTTTGTCCAAAATATGTTTTTAAAGTTCTGAAAATTTGATATGACGTTCATCACATCGATATAAAAAACTTTTGTTCTACCACTTTTGGAAAAACCCGCTAGTTTAGCGGGAAAACAGCTATAAATAGCTAAAATTCGGAAAGCCGTAACTTCTATACTACTAAAGCTACAGACTTGTGCTGCATCTCGTTTGAAAGGTATTTTTAAATGCTATAAACGCCTTCTATATGCACATTGTGTAAATGTAATAGTTAAAAAGAAATGAACAAAAGACAATTTGTTTAAACTTTTTTTTTAGCTTTTTTTTAATTTTCTCAAAAACGGCTCTAACGATTTTCCTTACAACTTTAAACTGTATAGCCCTTGAGATTCCTTAAATTTTGGTATATAACACATTACTGTAAAAAATCACGTTTAAAAGTTATTAAGAAACGAAAATAGCCACTTTTGCCAGCTCATAACAATTAATGCTGCCTAAGGGCCGTTCATTTACGAGCCGAACAGTTTTGGGCCAAAAAAATTTTTACATTTTTTATTTGCCTGAAAAATTTTTTTTCATGTTCTATTCGGAAAATGAGCAATCACGTGTATCAGGATTTGTCCGAAAAAAAATTATTTTTTTAGTTAGAATTTTTTAAAGTTTTCCAAAAATTGACAAATTTGAAAAAGTACCCTCTCATTGAAAATCTTTATCTCCGGTTATATGAATCCGCGTGACTTCATGTGTTTTGATTTAATTCTTCTAAAACCTCTTCTTAAAAAAAAAAATGTTAAAAAAAAAAGTTTTTATTTTCTTAAAAATAAAAACAAATTAAGATTCTAAAAAATTTTGTATTTAAATTTTTTTTTATAAATCAATATATGCGCCATATTGTTAGTTACAATCGATTTTTGTAAACAGTTGGAGCCATTTTTAGTTTTTAAAATATCGAATTTTTTTAAAATGGCCTCTGCTTTTTTTATGAAAACACGTTGCAGCAAGTAGGGCTACTCTCTCACTCTTATCGGATCCTTATGGAATTCATGTTTTCTCATCGTTTACTAGTCCTTTAACAATTTTTAATGATTAAAAGTTAAGTTTTAAGTGTTTTAACAATTATTGAATGACAAAAAGTAATTTTTTAATCTTTAAAAAAATTACAATTATTTATCTAACGTGCTTAGAAGCATTAAATTTTGTATGTGCATATCCAAACTGTATTTTAGGGTCAAGGAATCGGTAAAATTGTTTTAAACCGTTCCATTATACAATTATTAACTTTAATAAATAAAAAATAAATAAATAAATTAATAACTAAGTTATATGGGGATGACTTTTGGACATGGTATGAGGTATACTAATATGTAAATTAAACCCAGGGTATAAATTGTCCCTTTAAAAACTTCTGATATCAAACAAAAACACCTCTTAACGAGGTAAAAAAATAGTGACGACCGCACCTTCAACATACAAAAGATCTGATATCATATTTTGTGACGAAAAATAATTTTACATTCGAAAATATAAAAACACTTTCTAAAATTTACTTTTTCGGCACGCTACAATAGAAAATGTTCGTGTGGGTAAAATCTTATAAATTTGTATGAAGCGGGCCGAATGAGTAAATTTTAGAAAGTGTTTTTATATTTTCGAATGTAAAATTATTTTTCGTCACAAAATATGATATCAGATCTTTTGTATGTTGAAGGTGCGGTCGTCACTATTTTTTTACCTCGTTAAGAGGTGTTTTTGTTTGATATATAGTAGTCGCCTTCGCACACTCTCCTGGTGCGCTTCGTCACTACATGGACTGCCGTCCATAGTGATATAACACCCGATTCGTTGGCTTTAACTTGCACTTTGGGCACTTGCCAATCGCATCCATCAAATCAAAGGCCAAACCTTTGAACTTTTCCAGTCAATTCACCGTTAACCGTTACATGATAAGCGCATTTCCCAGCGTTTCCTTTCACCTATTTCCCCCTAGATTCCACTGTCTTCCATGATGGATGACGTGTGTCATTGGCCCGGGGGCTAGTATCAATCACAAGACGGAAATTAGCGTTAGTCATACATTTTCAAGCCAAGCTTTGTCAGTCATGCGGAAAACATGTCACTTCAGATTCGATTTTCACCATAACTACTTAAAGGGAAGAGTTTTGGAAAGGGATTATCGTTGAAAAACTTGGATTTATTTATAAAATAAAAATTTTGGTGAAATTATAATAAAAAATACAACAAAATAAGATATTTTTAGATAGAAAGATATACTTAAATAATATAAAATAATTATTATATTAATTTATTAATTTAAATAGGACCTGCCTATCTTCAATCAAACAGAAACATAACGTAATGTGGTAAGAAAGAACATCCAACATTTCCAATTTTAAATCATGTAACAAAAAACTATTGTATTGTTATTTCTATGGTTTTCCAGGATGACAGAATATAATCGAGGGAGATGGAGATATAAAACTTTGATCACTCATAACTTTTTAACAAATTAAGATTTCCTAAAATAAATTTGTTAAGAAATCGTTCAATTCCATTACTTAATTAATGAAAGAAAATATTAAAGTAATTGCAAGTAATTTCTATATTTGCTAATTATTTCGATTTTGGTATTCAGCTTTAACTTTCAGCCAATTTCATCCAACTATGAACATCCTTTACGACTCTGCCAAACACTACCCACTCATTAATTATGCAAATGTTTTGATTTGGTCATGCTACAGGCTTAGGCACAACAATACAGCAAAAATTATGTTGCCAAAATGCAAATGTTGCGCAAGATGGTTAAGTTAGTGGGAAAGTGGAGGGGGGGAAGATCGCAATCATAAAGAGTGCCATGTGATTAGCAGAAGCCGCTGGAGCAGCCTTTCGAATGGCCCAAAGTTGTTAACAGAACTGAACAGCCAAGCACACACATCCTCCATCCTCCCGTTTCTTGGGAAATTGTGTGCCCAGCTTTAGCGAAAGCAAATGTCACTTGGGTCTTATGGCGGGCCTGCATAAAATTTGCATGCGATTAAAATTGATAAATTGCCAAAGAGGATGTGTGAATGGGAATGGTTTGCTCGAATGGCCCATACAAACACACCCCACCATCCGACAATGGGATTCAATTAAAAGTGGCACTCAGAGAAAACATTTTATCACGGTATAGAAAGAATAATTATTAAAGAAACTATGAGTTTTCTGTCAAATGTTATCATTAGTTTATGTAGGTAATAGAAATACATATATATTTATAATTTGGAGTTTATAAATTTATAAGAAATTTATTTAACATATTATTACCATATTTAAGATCTTTTATCATCTTAAGTCCAAATCTATCATAATTATTTAGCAGAAATGTTTTTTTTTAATATTTATTAAAAAAAACCAAAATTTGAATTTTTTTACTCTTTTAAGATTACTGTCTTTTTGTAATCTTATGTTGATATCAAATCTAATATAAATAATTATAACAAATGTTTAATAATAATAAGTATACCTATGTTACATTTTTGTATAATTAAATATGTTATAATATAAGTAAGTTTTCATATTATAAATGTTCTTTGCAGCTACAGTATATATGTATTAGTTTGGTAGTATAATCGGGATCCACACATCTTACAGCCGCCTGGTTGCGACAACTACTGAACATCACCTACAAGTGTAAGTAAGAGGCTAATGTCTGTAAATTTAATAAGGCGTGTTGTCGCCGAAAGCTTCATTTCCCCCCCTCACTCCCCTCGGCTATTCCTGATGACTTGCTAAACCGATTTGCTAAATTACAAGGTCCCCCAGTTGGCAACGCAGCATCGCATCTTTTGTTCGGCGTACACAAGTCGACTCCCCGCGCGTCCCTCTAATTACGCCTCCGAGGCGCCGGCGAGTCCGGATCATTATGTCACCTGTACGAAAAATGCCGCACGTAATCCGGAAACTGCACGACGGACACGAAGAGGAGCTCATTGTGCGGAAATCGCATTTGGGGCAGATAGCACCGCCTAACTAACGACCAGCCAACTAATACGATTAGTGTCATAAGGCGGAGTATCACCAAGCGGAGGAGCTCTTACACTGCCTGAAAATACTACTGAATTATTTCCAAATCTTAAAGAGAATATAATTTTGTAGCCAGAATAATTTGGCAGTGACTAGGGAAGATTTGCTAAAGCTAGATAGATCATATAGTTACTTAGGATGCCAATAAATACTGAGATAAATTAAAATTATAATATAATATGTTTTCTAAAATTTGTTTTTCCCTTAATAAAAATCCTAAAATTTTGCTAAGTATAGGGTTTGAAAGATAAAGAGTGTATCTTTTAAAAAACTTTAACATCGAATCAAACCATGAATCCGTTTGCCTCTGAGAGCTCCGGAAAGTTGGCCAATTTCCGCATTTTCATCATTTAGATCATTTTGATCAAATATTTTGATTGATATTTTGATATCTTTATAAAAATGTCAAAGATTAACTTTTGTTTTCTGATTGAAAAAATATAACATCTTCTTATTTTAGGAAAGGGTACTTGTAGTCAATGTCGTCATACGTTATGTACCTTTATAAATAATCCTTACACTGATAAAAAAATGGAATAGTAAATTTAAATGTCCGCATATTGAATTAAAAATTTCTTATTTCGTATTTAAATTTAATAAAAAAAACATTGAATTAAATACGAAACATATTAAAACACTTAGTTTAATATTAAAATATTTACATCCAAGAAGTGCATATTAAATTTAAAATTGGGTATATTTATTTTAAAAAGTATTATATTTATCGTTAATATTTTCAGAATTAAAAAAATCCGTATTCAAATTAAATATGTTTCATATTAGTTTTACATATTCAAAATATTTTATTTATAGTTTTTAATATTTTTACAAAGTAGCTAATATGCATGATTTATTTAAAGGTTTTTTATGTTCAGATTGAAAACTTTAGCAATTTATCCGAAATATGAACTTTTTTAATTTGAATATAAAACATTTTATAAATTGATTACTTAACTAAAAGACTACGATTATTTTAAATAAAATTAGCATATGGAAAATGTTATATTTTAAGTTGTAGAAAGTTTTAAATGTTCTCGAACATGTTAACTTTACATTTAAGTTGAACTTATGCGCTCCCGCGTAACATGGTGCGATGGCGCAATTGGTAAGGCGTCTGCCTCTTATGCGGGAGGACCCAGGTTCAAAACCCAACTAAAGCAGAGTAAGTAAAAAGTTTTTATGATGCATATCTAACCAGGGACCGTAAATAATGATTATAAGAACAACTAATACTTCAGACTTTGTTAACCAAATTCTACTTACCTTAAACCCTTTTCTATACATGGTTTGATATTTAAATTAGTTCTGCAAAATCCGCGAATTCTTAAGAAGGAGAGGATAACTGTTCCTAAGAATAAGAGATTCTAGAGATTTCGAAAAGCGGTGGCACTTTGTTAAATGTTGTTCCAGTATGTGTTGTCGAGCTGGCGGCCTTCATGGGTTAATTAGTTCTTGTAGAGTGAGAGAGAAAGACAAGTGCATTTCGACCTGCAATCCATGGTTAAATACATAAACATAATGTTTGTTTAAAGACATACACGTAAACAAAGGCTAGAAGTATCCCCTTTACTGACTATAAGAATGATACCATTTACCGGGATGCAGACGCCAAGTTCAAGTTTTTTTTAAAGGTGGTACGTCTGCATTTGCTCCATGGGACTATGCAAAAAAAACGCCGAAAATCGGCACAGAAAAGCCGTGGCGTCCAAGTGAGTTTTATTTCTGAGCGAAAAAAATAAAAATCAACAATAATCATTATTTTTGACTTTTATTTTTTCCGATCAGAAATAATGATTATTTTTGATTTTTATTTTAAAACTCAAAAGTAATGATTACTTCTGAGTTTTATTTTTTTAGATCAAAAATAATGATTATTGTGTGAGTTTTAAAATAAAACTCATAATGATTACGGTCCCTGTATCTAACACTTCCATAATAATTTGAAAAAAAAAATGTATTAAAAAAGTTGTTAATACAACTACTAAAAAAAAAATAAGTTATGTCGGAGCGGGATTTGAACCTCATACCCCCGAGCATAAAATAGTAGCGGAACAAGCACACTTGGCCCCTGAGCCATGCCCATATTATTTTCTTTCCTGACAGAATGCTTACAAGAGCATTCAAGTTTATCTATTTTTCTTCTCTAAAGTAAATATTTCCATATTTAAATTTAATATTTCCATATTTAAATTTAATATTGAAAAAAATTTAATATGCACATATTTAAATTTAATAAAAACCGCAATGGATGAAAATCAAAGCGAAAAATATTTGTATTGAATATGAAATCGTTGGATTTACTACGTTTTTTTTATCAGTGTATAATAAGGTTCCAGTTATTATACCTGTAGTGAATATCTAGAATTCGCGGTTCTCCTTTGGTAAATTTATTCCCATTCCCCTCTGGTAAATTTATCTAATGATTTTTTCAGTGTAGAGCATAAGAATTTCCAACAAAGTATTTTAAATTAGTTGATGTTTATTATTACTTTTTGGATGATTGTTTTCTCTTAATGGTATCGACGATTGTTTTTAGATCGTAGTAAGAGTATCGATAATAGCTGTAGTACTCCGGATTCTTGTAGATTTCCTTCTTCCCTGCTTTGGGTCCAAGCTGCTCGGCTTCTTCCACAATTCTGTAGGTAGATGGGGGTATAAAATCCGGGGAGGCGAAGGCCTTTGTACTTAATTGCTGGGGAGTACATCCCTCGGGGTGATCGCGAACATTTCTGGGACTGGTGCCCAAACGCTTAAGAGTATTTTGTTCCTTGCCATCACTCGAGTAATTCTGAGTTATTCTTAAAAGCCATAAAGGCGAGCGGGATAAAAACGGAGTTCTTGCACCACGAATCATTTTGGATTTATTAACTTTGGAAGAGAATTATGTATAAGCAACAGAAAAATGTGATTGGATTATAGCCGGTCGGAAAATGTTTTTAGTGTTTGACAGCTTTTGTCTGCTCAGCTTAGAGCACTGAGATCAGTATGTTTTCTTAAAATATTATAAAAATAAATCAAATGCTTAAGGCTTTTCAAAAATCCATTCCAGCATCAAATCCCATTCCGTTATTCAAAAACGTTATTTGGTTTAGAGCTATACAAACTTGGGCTGCACTTAAGAGCACTAAGCCAAATATGTTTAGTTTACCGCGCCCCAAAACTCGGGCCTGTCATAAACATGCGACTGTCCCACTTTAAGCCTGCCATAAAGCAGGCACAAGAGCCAAAACACAAAGCACACGTTGAATAATTTCGATCATTAAACTTATTCCACTTAAAATCCATTCAGGATTTGAGGGGACGGAACGGCGGAGATAAATGCGCCAACAAACCCGAATGCTAACCCTCGACAATCAGGCGAGGCAACCCACAATGGACCTCCGGGGCGGCGGTAAAGTTTTTAAAACTAACGTTGAACAACGGCAACGATGGCAATAAAAATCAACAACAACCCGAGTCGGTGAAATAAACGCTCAAGTGCTGAAAATTGTCAGGTCCTGGAAGAGGATGGGGTGGTACGTAGATGTTTCTGGCTCACCTGAACGCTTTTTAATACACTCTCAAGCCCACGCACATAACGGAGGCGTCCCTGATTGTGGCTTGTAAATTTATAGTTTCACCAAGAAAATCGCGCTGGCAAACTTTTTACTTTTACTGGTTCTCTGCGTGAAAACACACACTCGCAATTACATTTACCCAAACCCTTGGCCCTTAGCTCTTTGCCCACTCGTTCCAACTTCCTGCGGCACATCCTCATCCACATCCACATCCACATCCTCATCCACAATCCCAGCCAGCCAGTTGGCGACATCTAATTGCTTTTGTTTTCGGCCCAGACTGGCAATGCCGCACTACAAGTGGCTTACAAGCGGGTACAGTTGGGTCGCAAAGGTTACACCCGGGCTCCAAAGTCGTAGTGCTGCGGAAGCCCTTTCGTTAAGGTAATTTTCCGCTATAATTTCAATGGCCCTGTGTGTGCGCTTTCAGTGTGTGCGAAAGAAATCGTAGAAAGTTTTTCGGTTTTGGAGGTTTGGAGTTGAAAGAGCTGTTAAAGTTGATTGTTAGTGGGGCTAAACCGGGGTTAGTGCGTTTTCCAGAGTCGAGTGGAGTGACATTATAAAATTCTTTCGGTTAAAATTGGCTTACGACAGAGGTTATTATCTTTGCGCCAAGGTGCTTAAAACTTTCAAATTGTTTATGGTTAACAAATTACAAACAAAGTAAATGCAAATATTTTAGTTTTTAACAAATCAAAGTTCAGTCAGTAGTTCAGAATTCCCTAGGGGTTTTGAATAGGATTGTAAAAACATCGATAGCCAAAACTATCGATGGTGCCCACTATCGGTATTTTCGATACTATCGGAAATTAGCCGAAAGAAATTTACAAAAACCAAGAAAAACTAAAAATAACATTTACTTGAAAATTTAAAACTACTTAACGATACTATCGATATTGGTCCCAAACCATCGATATTTCTTAAATTTTAAAACCATCGATAGTATCGCTAGTGCTATCGATAGTTTTACCAACCCTAGTTTGGAATAATTTAAAAAAGCTATCTTTAAATATGCTGCTCTTATTTCCAAGTCCGAACGTCCCACTTAAAAATACCATAAATATACTCTTTGAAATATCTTCAAACCTCGAAAGATTTCCTTACGATAAGATACTAATTTTATGCAAATAAATTCGGCAACATTTCCTATAGTCGAAATCTTTTGCATCTGCATATTCATACTCAAAATCAAGCTCCAATCCGCTTCATACCGTAGCCAAGTTCCTTGTTCCTTTATTTAAAGCCAGATAATTTGCCTGACACCTCGAGTTCTGATAACTTCTGAAGACATTCGTTGACTTTTGTGGGTGAAATCAAAAACTCAGCGAAACAAAGCTGCAGCTGCAGCAAAACTTTATGCAAATGCTACGGGAATTCGGGAACTCAAGTGCTGATGAGAACGGTGCTGGGTGCTGCTGTAAATTGGGTGGTGGCTTTTGTGCCATTTTTAGCACGAAGTCGACAACCAACAACGAGAAACGCAAAACGAACAACCAACCGGCGACAGGGTAAAAACACTAGGAGACACTGGTACTATTTGGCTGCTTGCTTAATTAAAATGCGCAGGCAGTGCGAGCGCTTCATTTGGCCCGCTTAATCGCCCGCCACAGATTTGAATCGGCTTGGAGGCCGAGAACTGAGCTCTGAGCACTGAGAACTGAAACCTGGGTGCCGAGACCCATTCCGGAAAATCCCGACCCCAATTCGCCGCCGCCCACTTGTGTTCTTGCTGTTGCTTTGCATGTAAAGTGTCAAGTTTTTCATTATAATTTGCATATTTTTCGCCAACTTTTCGTCTACCGCCCGCCCATGGCCCACCGCCCACTTGGCCCGCTGAGCAAATGACAACAATAAGCATTATGGCCTGAGCCCCGAGAAAATCCCGCTCGGCCAGGACCTAGGCAACATGCTCGTCTATCTGCTGGATACACAGAATGTATCTCTTATGCTATTTTCAAGTTTAATTCCTTGACTTCGTTCCTTGGCCGCCGCCTGCGTGTTTGCCCCGAAAACTCCAAAGATGTTGCCGAGCCGCGGCGCATAATCACGCGAAATCTGAAAACGTGTCTGGTATAATAATGAGCACTGATTATAACTTGAAATTGTGTGTGAAAGTACAGTTGTGTGCGCAAGTTATGCTACGTGGGCGCTCTTACTGCAAAAACTGTAAAAAAGAAGTACTTTCTTACAACTTTCCGGGGCACAAAGGCAAGTTACGATAAAACAATCCCGGTGCTTTTAAAAATGGGTTCTACCACAGGAATTCACTTGGTCAGTTAAAAATTATATTTTTAATAAATTCTATACTAGAAAATATAAGGCAGAATTTAAAGTTCAAAACAATTAGTTTTCAATGTGCGAATTTTTTAAATGCGCAAAACTAAGTCAATACTTTTAGTAGGTTTGTTAATTTCACTGTGCAACATTTTTAATGTTTGGAAATGTAACTGAATTTTGGATTTCAAAACCTGAAAGTACTCATCAATACGAGTTAATCCACATACGGCGTTCTTCTGGCTTAGCTCGTGTTTGGATATTATAGCGATTTAAAAATTTCAATTAAAAATTGGCTATATCTCAACAGTCGAATAAATTTTATCTGTATGTATTCAGGACTATTATAGGTATTAATCTAAGGAATAAAAATGCTGAACAACGTTTATAGAAAAAGTGCAGCTATCGTGAGATAGGCTTCAAAATGTCGGGAAAAATACCAGATTGTATTTATTGTATTTTAATACCAAATGCTATGTTTTATGTACGTTTTTGTGTCTACAGTTTTATATTCACAGTTTTAACCAAATTTAATAACTTGTTGTACCTTTCAATGTCTTTATCTAAAATAATGTTAAGGACGCGTACCTGAAACTTGAAGACATATTGCATTTATAGATCAATTTTTACACCAAATCTTTAAATCGCTGTAATATCCAAACGCGAGCTAAGCCAGAAGAACGCCGTATGTGGTGTAACTCGTATTGATGAGTACTTTCAGGGTTTGAAAACCAAACTGCGGTTACATTTTTCGTGTTGCACTGTGTTTTTGATGAATTGTGTTTTTAAGTTTTCCATCGTTTTTGCATCGATCGTATCGATAGTGCTTACAATCGATATCCAAACTATCGATCCCCACTATCGATGTTTTTGCAACCCTATTTTAAATGGCTTTAGCTTTTAGCACCCACTGTGCGTTTCCCCACCTCGAACATTATGCGTATTTAAACTCAAATGATGTCTTCTTAATCAACTACCAAGTTGAGACGGAGGTGTCGATACAGGGAAAGAGGGAAAGTTGAAAAACTGTCGTCCAGGCGGAAGAGACTACATACCTCGTCCCCATTGCATCCCACTTCCATTTTTCGCCCTACGGCCACGTTGTTATGTCGTATTGTGCCAACATGTCCTGCCACCCATTTTCTGCAGCTCCTCCTCTCATCAGGCAGTACGTGTGGTGTGGCGAGAGCCTGCAGGATATTATATAATGTGTAGTAATTTGAATTTGAAGTGTGTGGCAGCGAATGAAGCTCATAAGCCGCAGACAGTAGACAAAGGGGCTCGACGTGTGTCGCCTTGTGTCTTGTGTCCTGTGAGGATATTCCTTTCTTCTTTTCTGCACCCACTTCGACGGGGAAACATCAAAAATGTTCATGTCTCCAGGGGCGGATTAATAGGATTTTCTTTTATGGATTTATGTTGATTATTCTGATGTTATTAGTTTAGAAGCGTGACAGTCGATTCGACATTTTAAAGTAATCCATTGATATACGACTTGGCGACGAGGGTCCTAGCTGGCGCTGCTTGAACCGAAAGCCCCCCACTAAATCACAAAAATTGCATGGACCGCGCCCCATTAGAGCGACTTATTTATGGCAACGCGACATTCAATGGCAATTCAATATATTTTGGGGCGAAGAAAAAACCGAAATCAAACAGAATTTGTATTTGTATCTGGCCGTCGGTCATTTTTGGTTGGCTGGCTCGGTCGGGGCCGTTTTGGCCCGGCCAGAAACAAACTCCGCAATCGCCGCACACAATAAACCATTACAGACGATTAATTTCATTATCCGCGGCGAGTGAAATCAAAAACAGCAACAGATTTATGCGTGCGACCGCAGGATCTCCATCGAAAGCGAATGCAATTGTCCAATCTTGTCTCGTTTTTTTTCCCCACTTTTATTTTTTTCCTGTTTTTAATTCCCGCATTTTTTGTTTGAGGTTATGAAATGGTACTTTAGTCGGGGATGAATGGGTTGTGCTTGATAAAACTGATGATGATTTGGTTTTGCGGTTTTAGGAGCGCGTACAAAAGTTCTTTTGTGCTTGGGGTCTCGTGATGAATTACTCGATTGGGGAGCGTAAATGTTTCGGGATAGGCAAATCGGATCAAAGGCATGAAACACCAAACAAATTGCTACGAAACGTTCTTTTATTGTGTCCCAAAACCATAAAAAGCGGAATATTTCAATTTCTTTTGACCATTAAAAGTCGGGGTTCGTGGCCCTGAAAAGATAAGTTTATTTATTGCAAAATAATTTATGATATACGTTGCCCAATCTTCTTTAGCACTTTCTTTGTAATTTTTATTTTCTGTCAAGTCAATTTGCTTTTTAATCATTTTCAAATTGAATTCGAAGGTGTGAACATAAATCTCTGTTCCAAAAGTTTGAAATTTAATATTTTATTTTTCAGCTTATAACTTTCATAGGGCATTTTGAAGTTCAGACAACTGTTCTAAACTTTTCTCTCCCTCGATAAGGATTTTTTTGCTTCGGCTCCCAAGGGTGCATTTAATTTTAATTGTTTCATTTGTTTGTTTTTTCGCTGTCTGTCTGTGCGTATTTCCTTTTGTGGTACAAAATAATAATGTTGAAATAAAAATGAAGTATATAAATAGAAGATTCAATTCATTAAGCAAACATCAGCAGATGGTACACATATAGTATAGTGAATTCCTCGCTTGACGCATTTCCCCGTTTTCGCTTCCGTTTCCGCTGCGAATGTGTTTCCCTTGGATACATTTTGACTTATTTCTATTTGTATTTGCCACGTTTTATTTTCGTGGTCGATGGCCGCCACAGGAGACATGAAAGGAGAATCTCTCGCGCAGCCCCACCGCCTTCACTATAGTCTATAGTATATCCCGGTATCTGTGGATCGCTGGGGGTCACGTTTAGCTTTTCACCCCTTTTGAATTCCTTGGCTCTGGCAGCCGACCCTCGAGGGGTTGAGCAGCATCGGTCTCTATGGTGTTGCTGCTGCTGTTGCCGCTTGTTTGTTTGTGTCTCATTGAGCATGGATGCCACACTGCACGGAAAGAAAGTTTGTGGGGTTTTGTTTATTTTGCCATCTAAAAACTAATTTTAGGTGCTCCTGCGATTTTTAGGTGGAAAGAAAGCTGCTTAAAAATATTTTACCTAATTCCGGAATTTTCAACCTTTTTATGTGTAAAAATATTTTAATTTAACGTTCGAGGGATTTTAGATTAAACAAGAGAGAACGCTATACTCGGGTGGCCCGACTATTAGATACATGTTACTCAGCTAAAGGGAGTGCGAGGGAGATTGAGATATAAAACTTTGATAGGCCATAACTTTTTAACGAATGGTCCGATTTAAAAAATTTCTACATTTCGATAGGTATTGATAAACACAATAAAACTGTATTTTTACTTTTCCAAAATATTTAAAATTTTAAAATCGTTTAAAGCGATTGTGGGCGTTAGAGGGGGCGTGGCCCTCGGCTGAAACAAACTTGCGCTGCGTAGGAACTCCAAGGATCTGCATGCGAAATGCCAATCTTCTAGCTTTTATAGTTTCCAAGATCTCAGCGTTCATACGGACGAAAAGCGTCTGTCTTTTGACAGACGGACATGGCTATATCGACTTGTCTAGTGACCCTGGTCAAGAATATATATACTTTATAGGGTCGGAAACGCTTCCTTCTCCCTGTTACATACTTTACATACTTTACTCTACGAGTAACGGGTATAAAAACTAAAGATGCTTTAAATTATTATTATTTGTTTAAACGAGTTCTAAAGTTTTTCTCAGTGTGAGGCAAGTCTTGCGAACACAGAGGAACCACGAGATAGACGGAAATAGGGCGTGGGAGGAGTGGAAACCGTTTTCGGACGGATTTATTTGCTTAAACCCAAAGTAAAAAGTTCACTTTGGCTGCGTGGCACGCGGTAACTGTAATTGTCATTATGCCCCCGGGCAGTCAGCCCAGTTACTTACTAACCCTTGCCGCCCACCGCTGTTGCCCTCTCTTTCTACGCCGCTACGCCCGTCTCTTTCGCGCCGTCTGGGTGCCTTTGGAATGTTTGTCTTTGGCTTGGCAGCAAAGTGAAGGCGACTTGAATCATTTTTACCCCCTTTGGTCCCAGACCCGCCGAGTGCTTTTCATATTTAGACGTGCTACTTATTTTCCCCGCCGCCTCCGCTGCTCGTGCATTTTCTCATCATCATCTCGGCCATAATAATCATTTAGAGGAAGTTCGCCTGAGTTGCTTGGCACACTCAACAAAGTATCTATCAATATTTGCATTTAGAAGTTCCTTGCCTTCTGGCTTATTTGCTGAGTTATTAACTGGAATTAGGAAAATTGAAATGCGTTTTCCGCATAAGAGCGTGAAATTAAGCTTTTCCACCCACCCACGCACGCAATGGCCAACTTGGGTACACTTGGGTACTGTTTCGGGCAGTCGCCTTAACTTTTCTAATTATGCGACACGATAATTAACTCAATTTTCTGTCAGGCGACAACAAAAAGCTAAAGAGCAGCGTTGGAAACAAAGGGCCAGGAAATTGTCTGAATATCTCTACCAATGTGCAATGGCCATGGCCCAAAACAGTTGGCAAGCCGCCGAAAGAGGCTTGGATTCGGGGGGCCATAAAATGCCATAAAAACCGCCGAATGAAGCTGAAGTTTCCAAATTGCTGCTCGATGTGGTCGGGTGGAAACGGAGGCCCCTTTTTTGTTGGCTGAATTTAGCCGGAACAGCCAATGTCGATGGTCCTCCAAAGGCAATGGCGTATAAGTCCTTTGACTGATATCGCGGCCAATGTCAATTTGGAAATGCTTTTGTTTGATTTCATTAGCTGGAAATGTTTTGCATAAGTAAGTTACATTTTGTACTTTGCTTAATGGGCACAGTCGATGGAAAATTCACTGAAGTAGCATTCTTGTTTTAAAACGAAAACATAAGCTAGATTTGGTTAGCCAACTTTATATTCACTCGAGAAAATGTGGAAACATTGAAGTTTTTTGTGTCGATATGGGGATAAATTTAGTTTGGGATTTAGGATCCTGAAAAAATATTTTGTTGCACACTTTTTGAATACCACATTTCCTCTCACTTTTCATCCGAGTGGGGGATCTGAAACTTATTTAAAGTTTGCGGTTCAATAATTAAAAAATATATTTCAATTTATACACATTTTTATGATTGTGTAATCTTGAGGAATAAGAAATATTCAAAAACATTCCTTATTTCCCTTACCAGAGAGTTAATAAACTGAAATACGTACTTTTTATCTGCATACAAATTATCCCGTATTAAAAGAGTCCTTGTAATAAACTACCAACCTCATTAGCAGTCACACGACCCAAAGAAAAGTCCCCGAACCGTCAGACATTCGAAGGTTAACCACAAGTGCCTGGGCCCCCATCGGAATGAAGGGCTCCCAAATGTGCGATTGTCTCCAGTCTCCTGTTTTCAGTCGCACAAACCCGAAATTTCAAGGAGCAAATCTTAAATTAGCCCAGTCACGGCGCCAGCTGAAGCTATTAAAAATTGTGAAATAATTTCCAAGCACGCTCCAATGGAGCAATTGGGGATTGTCGCGGAGTGTGGCTGCAATTACTTTGATGGTGACTGCGGCGCTGATGATTATGATGATGACGCGCACGATACACGCGGCATGCAAATACGCGGGAATCCCGAACCCAATGAAAATCCCCCGACTTTCACAATGGGAAGCGAAAGTCAGCAGATCAACCACCCACCAAAGTCCCCACCAGAATCGCAAGAACTAAGCCTCTGCCTCAATCAGCGGGGGGCGGCCGCTCATGTCGAGCCTTTAATCAGGGCGCATTATCAGCGAGCTATGATATATAGCTATTTGTTTGATGACTCTGGGTGTGTTTGGGCACATCTGGCGCGATATAGCAGGTACCCGAGTTCTGAATGGACTGGGCGAGTTCTCGATGACAGACTCGAGAAGTGCTCTCGGTGGTGCTAAATGAGTGCCAGGGGTTGGTCAATGTCTTCTCTGCAATTAACTTTAAGGGTTTTGAATCGCTGCGGTACTTGTTTCTTGGGGTAATGTTTCTTTGTAATGTGACCATTAGTTGCGTGATACGGCGTCAAGGGGTTAAAAAGGGAGCTTGAATGAGGTGTTGGCATGAATTCGTTCTATAAAACACTCTTGTATCAAGTTTCAAAGGAATTATTTGTTGTGTTTGTAAGACATTTGTAGCTTAATTAACGGTGGATTGTATATTATTATTGAAGAGAAAGAGAAATTTAATTATTTCTGAATTACTTGAATTCAAAAAGGTTAAGCTTCAAATTTATGAAGGATGTGAACAAACTTATTGACTTGACTACAGAAAAATTTTAAAAAGAAAAGCGGCGTGAAGAAACGAAGAAGTACGAAAAGTCCTTAAGAGAAAAGTTCAAAAAGCGAATACGTAATTATTCGTAAAACATAAAAGGTTGGAAAAAGTGAATGTACACACCGGGCCTTTGATAACTTAACCAAAAGTCCTGAGTTGCAGTTCTCCTGCGACATAACGCTATCCAATGAACATAAAAACCGTGGAGGGTGGAGGTGGCTGGGCAAATATTTGCCGATAATTATTCGCGGCAACTTTAAGACGCTTTAAACCAGGGCGACGCTTAAAAGCCCCACAAATATCGGATCACAAAGGGAAATCTTCTCACACTCGTCTTGAATGGATGAGCAGGGATGCCGCGGGATTGGGAGGGAAATGGGGATGGGGATGGGGAAACCCCAAAGAAGCTGTCAAGCGTTGAATGTAAATGCCAGGCAGCCAGGAGATAAGCTTTTGGCCCGGGTGCGGCAAACAAGCCGGAGAAGTGTCCTTCTCATCGCACCGCCATTGTCCTTGCGCGCGACTAAAAATTAAAAAGAAGGAAAAATGATAAGGAATCGGTGCTGCCAACTTGACACAATGAACTTAATATTAATATGGAGTAAATAAAGGCACCGCCGCCAAGTGTTGAAGTCGAGAGCTCTGCGCAGAGTAGGGAGCGATTTTGGAGTGGGGTCGTGAAGCTCGGCGAGTCGAGTGTATTATGGAGTGTGCCTGTGTGGCTTGTATGTGTTGAAAAGATTTACGAGCCCGAAATTCGAACAAAACTTTAAGAGAGTGAGCCATAAATTAGCCGACGAGGGGGAAGCGAAGAACCGAGAAATACGGAAATACCCAGCCTCGAGACTAGTAAGTATTTTGACAGGGCCCAGCCAGCCACGCCCATCTCCATCCTCCATCCCACATCCTACATCCCTCCAGGCTCAACCCCTTTCAACGTTATCCCTTATCCCTTATCCTTTACGGTTATTGTGTGCAATTCGTGTGGTGGCTACACCTTTTTATTTTCGTTTCGCCCGGGGTAGCGTCGCTTATTGTTATTGATGTTGTTATCAGGCGCAATTATTTTTTTGATTTACACAATTCGATGGCCGTCGCTTTTCGGTGACAATTTTCTCGCCTCGTTTTGCGGTTGCAGGAAAGGCTGGGAAAATCGACCGGCTCATTTGGCCTGGCTTAGTGTGCGTGTGGGCGAGGTCCTTTTCGCCGGGGTTTTCTCATTTCCCTGCCCACTCGCCCTTTGCATTATTGACAGTTGTTGTGGAATAATCAGATTTAAAACGTTAAATGTCGTCGCTACTTGGGTGGCTTTCCCAGTTTTCCCTTCCCTACCCATTCCTTCCCTATCCTTTCATTCCCCAACCCCATTTCCATTCTGTACCCTGCCATATTTTCGCCGCCATTGTCTTCGGCTTTTATCTTTTATTTTCTGTTTGGCTTATTTTGGGAACATTTGCCAACACAGAGATTGGCTTTGAATTTAAGTAGCAATTTCCTGTTTTGTTTCTGTCCCTGTTGTTCATGTCATGTAATGAATGTTGAAATATGTTGGTACCGCGCTGGGGGTTTTTGAAAGGATATTACCCTGCACAGGTTTACCGGCGATAATTTGGGATTATGAGTGAGGCAATAAATTCATTGCTATTAAATATAATTGGTTAAGATTGGTTTATTTTTAACTTGTTGTTCATTTTATAAAAACATTGTCGATCAACTGTAGTAATATTTTTTTTAATTTGTTTGAATATTAAACATATGTAGTTTTTTCAAGCTTTAAGCTTGAAATTTCGTAATTCAATTCTGTTGGAAGCCGCAAAGTTGAAAAAGTTGAATTTTCCCCTGTAATCGGGCAAAATTGGTGTAGCAACAGTAAGAAAACTTCGGACAAGAAATTGGTATTTTGACTAGTGAAACTATTATCCGATCTGAGAAGTAGGCTTAAGAATGGAAGCTAATTTCGGAAAGTCTGTAGAATCAGTATATTTTTCAGCTTTCCTTCACCACAAAATCTTCTTTCTGATTTTTTTTTTGCTTACAAAAAAAGAAATATATTGTTTGCCTTTTATAATAAAACTCAGGCAGGAATCTTTTTTGATGAGTAAAAAAAATAAAAATCGTCAATAACGATTATGTGTGTGTTTTATTTTATAAAGCCCAAAATAAAATTCAATTCGTGTTTGCAGAAATTGTATTAGAAATTTTAATTTTAATACATTAAGCTTTTTTAAAAATTGATTTAAGGTGTAAAATGGTCCTTTTTGTGCAACTTTTTGTGTAATCAGGACAAATAGTTTTTTATGGATCCGAAAACTTTCAATTAAGTTGAAAGATTTTTAAAGTCGTTTGCAATACAAAGTTAAGCCGGATGAATTCACGGATCTAATTTTATCTGTTCTTTCAAAAAATTATGACGTCAAAATATCATGGTCATAATTGAGATATACTTAAGAATGAAGCAATATTTTAGTTATGTCACTATTTTCACCTTTTGCGATTCATTTGACCTGAAGAACTCGCGTATTATTTGGAGAACAACGCTCCCAAATCAATCTTCAATAGGTTAATTAATACAATCAGAGCAGAAGGAATTGGGTCACTTCGTCAGTAATATTCATAAGGATTTTCCGCTAATGAACACTCAAGGTGGTCAAATTGACTTAAACTGCATAATGAAGCGTTCAAAATGTAATCCCCGGCAATAACATACTCCAGCATAATTACATCACTAGTCAAATTTCGGGCAATCTCAGTTCGCAGCATAAGCCAACGTAAGGTGTTGTCTTATTTCGCATAAGCCGCTTACCGTTTCCCCTCTATGTGGGCGAATCTCCAGGCCCCCTGACTTAGACCCCATTACGTAATGCATTCGAAGCTATTTGCCGAGAGGTTGGGGGCGATGGGAGTCGGTGGGTGGTGGCATGTCTTCACTTTCGAGGGAATTCGAGACATCCATGCACCCACACCAGGGCATAATCAAATTCAATTGCTCATTCAAAACATTAAACTGTTTATTTTTGGATGGGAGCAGTGGCAGAGTGCGCGGGGCGGGGGGGCTAGGAGGGGTAGGCGGCTCAAGTGGCAAGGCACTTCATCATGCCGCCTAATCATTTGACCCACTTGAGAGTTGTGCAAATACTTTTTACGTTAGAGTCCCAGCCACCCACTTGCCATCGCCATCGCCATCGCCGTACGACACACGAGCTGGTCTAATCCTTTCAAATGTCGGAGTCACAGTTGGAGACAGAGACAGAGACGAAGCAAGAGAGAGAGATGGGTATAATGGCAGCGAAAGAGATGGGTGGAAGACCGGAGACAGAGTCCCTGGCAGTTTTGCATGCATGCAGCGGGAGGGAAAATGGGGGTGGTGCACAAGTGAAGACAAGGAATTTGGAAAATCTCAGCTCAGTGTCAGGTTGCACGTTGAAAATTTGTCGTCATCGTGTCTCGCACACAAAAATGGCGTTAAGCACAGAATTTTGCAAAGGACAAGGTAAAGGGAAATAAGGTGGGTGGGTGGTTCTCCTGTTGGGGAATGGTAATGAAGGAATGGCTCCGGGGTTGGGAATACGGAATACGGACTGCGGCCAAAGACAAACACATCATAGGAAAGGAGAGAAGACGATGCGCCTTGGCTGCGGCTCAAGGATAAGGCAAGAAATAATAAATTATATTTTCCCTGATTTGTGTTCGTTGCCTTGAAGCATTCCCACTCTCTCTTTCTCATTCTCTGTCGCCCTGCCACTTTTCTCTCCTTGAGAAATTATTTTGCAAAATTTACTTTGCCTCAAAAGCCGTAAAACAACAATAAAAATTATTTAACTACAAGCACTTTGAGGCTGTTGGTTTTTGAATGAAATTTCTGTTGTTGTTCGTTTCGAAAAGGCCAAGAGAATTGGCACTACGCTCTTGGCTGGCTGGAAAATGCAGTGCGCAGAGAGCGCCGAAACCGGGAAAACCCCAAAGAGAAAGTGCTCTCTTAAACGATTTCAGGGTTGCCAGCTGTCGCTGCAATTAAACTTTGATAGATGTTGTCTGAGGTAATATCCCGAATTCGGGATGAAGGGTGGTGGTTTAATCGAGTGACTGCAATAGTTCCCATATTTCCACATGACTTGCTGTTTTCGCCGCCATATTAGTTGCGCTTTTAAGAACGTTTAAGCAGCGCTTCTGGGGTCAGAGTTCATCGATAGATAAACACAAACTCTTGAACAAACAGAAATGTGAACTGAACGCGTGGCAAATTTAATTTCAAATCCATGTTTTTAGCTCCGTCATTGGGGTTTGGCATTTTCGCTGCAAGTCACTGTCAAGGCGAAACGCAAACAAAATTGCATTTTCTGTGGAAATTTGTACTGGTTATGGGAGCTTTTTTTTATACACGGTATGTATAGAGTCTGGGAGTGCTGCAGGCAGCATCGGGATAAAGTTTAAGGGTTTATGACTTTGTATAAAAAACTGGAGACATTATTTTACAATATATAATATTAAACAAATATTATTCTCAAAATATATAGATATTTTATTGGGTATTTCAAAGTCTGTTCTATGTTTCTTGTTTTTCTTATTTTTTCTTCCTGTTCCTTGCGATTCTGCAATTGGGATTATCGCAGAGAAAAAATCGCATTTAAGTGGCAACAATTGTCAGGCAGCAGCATCAACCCCCGGAGTTGAACCCGAAATCTGAACTCTAAACCCCTCGGACTCCTCGCTCCCTCTCAACCCTCTCGCTCGCTCCTGTGGCAACCGCAACAATGGCAACAACAACACTATTATGACAATGTGCGACTGCAATGGCAATGACATCTCGCTCCCTCTCTCTCCCTCACATTGTCTTGTGCTTGGATCATTTTTCACATATTTTTCGCCAAGTTGAAACTATTTTTGAAACGCACTGGGGTTGTAGTTATTGCTATTGTTGCTGTCGGGCGACAGGCACTCGAAACCTTTAATTGGTTTTATTTTTAATGATGTTTAGGCGAGACGCTTACTATAAGCCATACGAGATTCCATCCGCATCCCTCGACTGCCCACGTCCGCCTGCAATTATTTATGTAAATTCTGGGCGTTGCATTGACGTGATTTATGTCGCCTTTCTTTCACCGCCAGTTTACAGAGGAGTTTACTGTAAAAACAATTAAACAGCTAATTGACTGAAGGAGTACCAGACAAATATATACAAACAAAGAGAGAGAATGAAAGAGGAAAGTAGGTTCCACAGGGCGAATTGATTTCGGTAGCTTCGTTTGTAATATATTCTTAAAGTGGTTCCTAATGAAGTGCCGGAAGCGGGTGCTAAATAAATATTCTTAATGGAAATTTATTTTGGGTATGTCAGTTTTAAGTACCTACCCTTCAAAGATGAGTTGATAAGGATTCCTTACTAAGGAAATTATATTAAAAAGTTTCTTTATTTATTTAATAAAAGCATGTTGGGACCAGCTTATTATTGTTTTTCTTTTTCTATGCCTTATTGGCTAATTTTACTGAACAGTTGACTAATGTATATACTAAAATATTTTAGAACTAAATAATTGTTTTTTTTATTGAGTAGTTTTTGGGCTAACACAATGATAAGAATCGGGTTCAATTTTAAAATATCAAGCGAAGATGCGACCTTATTCCAACACACAACAAACGGAGCAATGCAGATTCTGCATTTATGCGTGTTTCATAAACAAGGGATTGTTTTATAATAAATAAATTATGGCGAACTTTTGACTATAATGTGATTAAACAATATTTGTCTTTTTTAAAGTGATTAGTGATAAATGATGTTCGCAAATTGAGTAAATGGTTTATACTTAATCATTTTAATGTGCACCTATATGTTTATAAAAAATATACATTTTAAATTAAATTAAAATTTTTTTTAATTCTAATTTTCATTCGAGGTGGGGGAATGTTCCAATCCATTTATTCCCCTATGTATAGGCATACATATATCCCATGGGTTAAATCAGATTAACATTAAACAAATTTAAAGTGTTTTCGAGACATTACCATGACTATTTTTAGTGCAAGTAAGTATAAACAAAATTTTAAAATGTCCATGATTTTCAAAAGATTTGGTTTTATTTCAATGTTTACAATTTAGTATTTAATAATTTTGTACATATTGAAATGTTCAACATCGTTGTGTTATAAAACTAAACCATCCATGGCCTCGAGTTCGCACAAATCCTGCCGTGTTATTTGTAGACTGTACAATCCTTACAGAAGATAGTTTCCTTACCATTTTAAAGGGCCCAAAAATAAATATTATTTTTAGAAACTGGAATACAAAATCGCGAATTAAAATTTGTCTTATCATTGTTCTTATATAATAAATTAAATTTATTGGTTAATATTGAGATTTAATATATTTAAGCATTAAAGCATTAGTTATTAATTATTGTTTTGGTTGTTGGCTATGTTTTATTAATAATTTGTCGAGTGCATTGAAGGCACCTATATCTAAATTCTTAGTATAACCATGATGAAGGATTTGGGTAGGCATTTGTGTGAACTCTGTGACAGTTACATTCCTGCTGATATCGAAAATGTATTAATGCTGTTAAATTGGCCCTGCACTTCAGTCATTGCCCCAATGCCCTTCGCCGTGCGCAGAACCCTTTCACCTGCACTCAGGTGGCCCAACAGGTGTGTCCTTGTCGCAGGGCGCAGAGACAGTTGTAGTAGTTGGCCCGTCCTGCCGTCAATCCGTCCGACTGCCACTCTGTCATGCCGTCACTCCGAACGCTTCAGTGCACATTAACACCCAAGTCAAGACATAATTTATAAGCAAATGCAGTTAAGTTTCCTCTGGAGGATCTCGGTTGCCGGCAATTGCGATGTAGTATTTCATCTCCGAGAATCTGGCAAATGCCGCTAAACAGAAGAAAAGCCGAGTGGGAGATGGGAGAGAGCGTTGTTCGGAGAGCGCAGCTCTCTCGCGCTGGAAATCGTATAACACTCGGGCGGAAGTATAACACCCGATGCCGAAAGGTATATCCCTCCCCATATATCCTCGATGCGTACTGCCCTCAGTTTGCGAGCGTTGGTCGTCAGCATCGGACGTGCGTCGTGGCGAATATTGTATCTTTTGGGAAATTGCAAAATCGCAGCGGAGCGTGCGGCGTGCGTAAAAGTCGCCGGAATTTCCCTTTAAGTTTTCCGCAAAATAACTAAATAAAATTCAATGCAGCAAGTACAAATGGCAAAGTAACCCATTAAAACAATTTACGTAGACAGGATAAATACGCACAATAAATTCGCGGCACAACAGGGCAAACATAATTAATTACGCTGCTGTGAAGTGAGTGCGTGTGTTAAATAAAATCGGAATTAATTGCATTTCAAGCATTTTTAAATACGCATCGAGTGTCGCTTGTCAATCGGCTGGATTTTCTGCGGTTTCACTGGGGCGAGCATAAACAACAGAACCCTGAACTTAAGTCAAGTGTTGTGAGAGTGGCCAGCGTTTCGGTGGGTCGCTTGTTGTGCGCGCAATTTCCGGTTTCCGTTTCCGCCGAAGCAACGTCCGTGTCCGGCAGACTAGGCGCAACATTAATTTGCCAGCGCCAAAAGAGTAATCACAGCTCATACAATAAAAAAAACACGAGTTTATTGGCCAAAAAATAAACAAGCAGAATTTCGTCAACTGAGTAAATTAGAAAAATATTTAAATATACGAGAACTCAAGTGATTCGTTATCTCCTGGTTCTTCAAAGTGAAACTTATTTAACAGGTTAGTTTTGCTTAAGATTGTATGACATAGAAGTGGTTAAATTATTTCTAGAAAAAACACAAAGTCCCCCAACATTCCAGAGAATATTTGTCTAGCCCTGAGAAACAATTCTACCCACTTGGCAGGTGTGTTTCGCTTATGATTCGTGAGTTCCCTGAGTGGATTTTATTTATATCGCGAAATACTTTCGGCATTTAATTTCATGCCCAGCGCCCAAAAGTATGCAGCAAGCATATTTCAGGCGTGGCAGGTTGTTGGCACAAGACGCGAAAGGAGGCAAAAACAAAGCGAAAACGAAACGAAATGGAATGACAAAAGCTGTGTGCTAGTGTGTGTGTGCAAGACAGGCAATAAAATGGCGAGCAGGCGCCAAGTTTTTGCGCGCCAAAAAGCGTGCAACAACGCGAGTGGCAGCTATGTTTATGTGCCACATAAAACTAGCGCGGCCATGTCGCATTGTTGGCTGAACGGAACCAAAGAAAAGACGGTCACACGGCGAGAAATTTCTACAAACTCGAACTGAAACTAATCCGCAGTCTTAGAATTTAATTTAAATGTTAACCAAACAATTATTTTAAATAAGCAAGTTAAAAAAGGGAACTGAAACATGCACAGAAAAACAATTCGATATGAAATAGGATTAATTCTACCTTATTTCATATAAATAATAAGCCGATATGATTTCAAATTTATGATTTAAACATATCAACTTGATATTTTATCATATCATATGAAATACCAAATGTAGTATTTTTCGAACAAATAATGCAAAATAAGGTAAACATAATCTTTATCATATCAAATGATATGAATAACTTAATCTTTAAAAAATATAAAATTGACCAGCACATATCAATCTGATCTTTTGTCAATTTTTTTTCTGTGTGGAAATTGAACCCTTTCCTTTTATTAGGAAATATTAAAATATTTGAAAATATTTCCTATTAAATCTCTAAAGTACTTTAAACTAAAATCAAGATGGGAGTAGCAGTTTTTTTTGCACACTTTAAAATAGTTCAAATCAATTCCCTTTGGGACTAACTATTTACCAATGGGAGTAAGGAAAGGATTCTTTCTGTGCAGAACGGACCAAAGCGAACCTTCCAGGCCGTTTTATTTTATGAACTTTTATTATGATATTTGCCTTCACCTCTGCTGTGCGTTCTGGCCTGCGCCACCCTCCATTCCTGGCTTTAGTAAACAATAATCATAATAATCGCAATCACAGAGCAGCGAGCAGAAAGCAGAAAGCATGGCAAACAATGAGCCTGAGTCGCTGGCCTTTTTGTGCTGCTGCTGTTTTTAGGCGCCGCTTTCGCACGTGTTTGTTCGCACCTAGTCAGGCACTAACACTGGCACAATTGCATTCACATACAGACACATACACACGCCCAGAAATGCCCACACTCTCAAAGAGGTCCTATTGTTGTCGTCCTGTCGCACTAAATTGCGCACAATTGAAAGCATACTTTCTGGCGCCCGAGCATTTAGTGTGCACTCTTGAATGCCCTGCACTCCCGGCTCATCTCTCGTCCTTATTTATCGCACTTCTCCTCGCCGAAATACCCAAAGGACGTCTCTGCCGTTGCCCTTTTCACATTCTTTTTTTGGCGCAGTGTGTAAAGGGCTTTTATTATTAAATATGGCAGTGAGCATTAAATATTTCCCGGCTGTCAAGGCTTCAGCCGGGAGATTACCTAGGGGAATGCTTGCCTTTCGGCAGAACCCCTTGGCGCCTTTGTGCTCTTTAAACTTGCGCCAAAATTAAATTAGAAGTCCGATAATTTGGATTTTACGAAAGTTTCGCTTGCCAAAAATTCCCCAGCTCGGCTAATTGACCCCAATTCGGCTAATCGATAAGGCTTGAGCTGCATCTCGGCCCTTTTGTCTTGCGCCATAATTTCATTAGATTGGTCTCGTCTACCGAAAATGTTTTCTCTCTACGCAGCCTTAATTGGATTAATGAAAAATAGGATTAGGGCCCCGAACCAGGCTGCTTAAATCAATTGTGCCTTGTGCGAATACACTTTCGAGTTTTCCCTTGCTCTTAAAGACGTTCGCCTTTGGTTTTTTAGGCCATGGGGGCGCCGGCAACCGCAGAAAGTCGCAAAGTCGTCGGCCTGAGTCCTCATTATGCGTCGCTTAGCTGCCATTTGCCAGAAATGGCCTCCAAGAAAAGAAAAATTTCCATGCAGAACGGAAAAGTCGACTGGACGTGACACACAACAAATTCACAGCTATTTTGCCAGCCACCCTCCGCATTTTATATTTTCAAATTAATTCCGGGAATTTCCTTACTCCAGGCAACTTTGGTTCCGTTTTGACATAATCTATTATACGAGCTCATAACAATTTTTGTTACGTTTTTTTCTTCTTCGGTTTCTTTCGGGGGGATGCTTTTAATTGTGGGCGTGTCGAGACTTAATGAGATCGCTTGAAAACCTAGAACAATTTTAATGTTTGCCTAGGGAGCGATTCGAAAGTGGAAAAATATTAATTAATATTTGCATGTGGCAAATAGGACTTATGGTCTTAAGGAGCTAGATCTTTCGGAAATGTATACCAATACGTCTGGCTTAATAAATCAACGGGCATTTGCAAAAAATACCTTCCAAATCTCAGTGGTTTGCGGCTGCCCCAAACACATACGAGCTCAAAACTCGTGACAGTGACTTATTATAGCATTTGTTTGCGTATATTCTTGTGTATGGTTCGTCATAAATTTCATAAAACAAGAGCCCCGAAAGCTCGCAGTTTATGTGGGCTAACAACTAAGGCGTGGGTCAAAGATTGCCGAAGATGGCAAAAGTTTTAAAATTTAACAAAAGTCAAGCAGTCACGTTTGCCATAACACAAACAGATTATGTATGCTTACACATGTATGTTTATGTTATAGATCAAGGATAATATAATATGCTGAAAGCTTTCGGTTTTTTTTAAGAGGCATAAGAAAATGAAGTTTCATAAAAAACATTTTTAAAACTTGAAAATTTAATAAAAGGCAGCCACCCGTTTTTGGTAGCCCAATCAGATAAACCTACTCATCTATAAATTCGTTTTCGTGTTTGAAGTTATTCCGCATACCATTTCCATACATTTAAAATTTTATTTACCACCATTCGTTCTGCATTCATGCAAATTCTAATTTTCCACCCTTCCTTTAGTAACACGTCCATAAATTTTTGCAATTTTTCAGAATTGTTTTTTCTATATATTTCCAAATATTTGCGTAGCAATATTTCTCAATATTTTGCTAACGAAAACTAAGTCTATTGTTGGCATATTTTGGCAATTTCAGTTCAGTTCGAGTGGAGTTTAACATGCCTGCCCATCCATGGCCTTAATGCTTTTAGCTAAAATTTTGGCCAGTTTGGGTGCCAAAAAATGCAAATTTAAAATGCGTTGGCATGTCAAAAATCCACACAGGGCGCAAAGTGAACGGGGGTGAAGAAAATCGATAAACGAGTCATGTGAGCGTCAGTATCTGTGTGTGGGGTAAGCTTTTAGTATCTTTTGCAATGCAACTGCCATACACGAAATTTGGCAAACTCACAATGCGGAGAAGTGGGGAATGAAGAGAGATTGGGGCGAAGAGAGTAAAGAGCGATAAAAGAGAGCCAGCAACAAATAGCTTAATAGGAAATAGCATAAAAGCATACCACCCACCGCCCATTTCACCCATCCCTCCCACTTCTCCCATTCACCCCAAGGAAAAAAGCAGAGAAAAGAAAATCTTTGCACGTATCGCACTCAAAAAATCAGTAAACGCATTGGCATCTCCTCCAAGACATTGTTATTGTTGTTGCTGTCTGCAAGGGTTGACTCACGGGTTAAGGGAGGAGCTGAGGGAGGGGGTTAATGCTGAGGATGCTTTAGCTTATCGGATGGCGTTCGTAGCCCTCGTTCTCGTTGTCGTTGTCGTCTCCGAATATTTGGCATTAGTCAAATGCAAATTTTTATAGCTGCCTGTCTGTTTACTTGAAACGCCGATAAGCTCGCGCATAAGCGCATATACCAAATGGATTCGGGATGTGCCGAGATTGCGCCGGGAATGGCGTCTTAAGGAAGGCTGACTGAACTGACTCTGTTCCCCGAAAAGAAGTCACTAAAAATTCGTTGAATTTCCAATAACATCAAGCGGGCAAACAGCTGACAGTTGGCAAAGAGTTTAATCCTAAGCTAACAGAATCCATCCAGACAACTTCAATATGTCAAAAAACTAAATCATATATTTATAATTTTCATTTTTATTTTCCTGATTTGTGGCCCTTTTTTCTTATCCGATTGAACACGAAAATGTACAATATTTTATTTTTACTTACTCTACATGTTATAATAAGTACAACAAATATTTTTAAAAGCTTCCATAGAAAATTTAATACTAAACTTTTTTAGGACTTAGCTGCTTGTTGACCAAAAATTAGAACAAAGCGTAAATTTGTTTGATTAGAAAAAAAATTTATCAATTTAAATCCAATTATTCCAGCAGATTACAAATATAATCGGAATATAAGGAATAAATAAAAATGAAACAATTTTTTGTCAAAGGATATTAAAATTATGCAGGGATTATGGCATATCAGTATTAAGAACCTTGTGTTCTATTATATTTATAATAATTTTGTTTAGGGGCACTTTGGGGTCGTTTATTGTTTTAATTTGTACCTCACACGCGGCTCCTAATTATTTCCGAATTAATTTGATTTTTCTATATTTTTATGTCAGTCCCTTCTGGGTGGAATTTGCTACTGACCATTTTTTATTGTTCCTATTATATTAGTTTAGATAATTTTATTTTCCCTTTTAATATCGATTTGCTAGTTGGAAAATCTGTTTTTAAAGCTAGCACAGTTTTTTAAAGCACTTTGGCCTTAGCCAGCAACAACATTAACGCCTAACGGAAGCACCTCCCCGCCCCCATTTCGCCCACTAACCCACACAAACACACTCAGCCACACACACAAGCACATGAACCAGCGAGCGCGTATCTTCGGTCTCTGCGCCTGGAAGTAGGCAATAAGCAGCGTGTTTATGTATGAGATACAAACATTTTAGCGTATTTTTATTACACATACACGGAACCGGCTGGCCGTGTGGGTGAGTGAATGCTACTGTGTGTGTGTATGTCGACAAGCTCATTGCTGAATTTATGAAAATTTTGTAAGCGAGGGTGAGATGAAAAACATTAGCACCCAATAGAGTTTAATGCGTGCGTGTCAGACCTTCAGTCGGTGCCTTTTGGGGCCCCAGCGGATGTGTATCCTGTCTGCCGGGATGCCCCAGCTGCGGCTCTGTGGGTCTGCGCCACCCACTTTTGGCCCCAATGCCACTGCCAATGCCAATTTGCGGCTTAACATCTTTGAATTATTGAGGCGCGCGGCGAGGTCGCAGCCTCTGGTTCGAGGGTTCTCCACTAACGACCGCTCTTGGCTTTGGGCTTTTGGCCAAATTAAAATTTTATCAAAATGAAATTTGCGGCTTTCGTGTATTTAGTTTAGTTTGGAAATTTCCAAAGTGATTTCGCTGCCGCTGTTTCCTGGCTGCGAGCGGAAGTTTCGGCGAGGGTTCCAGAGGTGGGCAGTGGTTTTTGATAAATATTTCATATATTTTGCGGTATGCGTTTGGGCTCCAGAGACCTGGAGAAGTGAAATATGAAAGGCATAGTTTGATTAATTTTCAGTAGAGCCATCTTTTAACTGGCTAAACAAAATCTGTGTTTTTCGAAATTACTTATTTAAAATCTCATCGAGCAGAAACGTCTGTCGTGATTGATTTATCTCGGACAAATAAATAAAAAACCAACCCTTTCTTATACTTAATCATTTCGATTAATAATAATGACCTAAAATAAGAGCGTTCAATATATATATTTTGGGATAAATTAACTATACCATAGATTTTTTTTTTTTAAATAAAAAATTACTCCCAGTATTTAGGTAATTGTTCAAAATTTTAGATCATATTGTTTTTTTTTAGGGAATGTTAATAAACTACTATTCTATTATGTTAAGGAATTTATATTGCATAAACTAAGTTATTTACTAAGTCAACATTTATGACTGACTAAGGGGTCAGTAGGTACTAGAATGGAATAAACCATAGCCATTAATAAAATCAATTTGCTTTTTGGGTGACCTGCTAAAAGGAATTTCCTTAAGCTGCGCGTTTCTTATGAAAGAGCGGCGTGAAAGAAAAGCTCCTGTGACATATTTTCTTATAATCTGCACTTTTATTGTCTCATCTCCCTGTGACCTTTCCACCATTCCGCCATCCAGCTATCTGCCACGTTTTTGCCTCCGTTTTCCCATCTTCCGGCTTTTGTGTTTACATTACACTTTAACTAAGCCGTCGAAAATTATGCAATAAACTTTACTTTTACGTGTCCCCACAGCCACTTGTACTCCGTCTGTCTCTTTCTCTCAGTCGCTTGGCGTCTCTTTCTATCATTCAGGCGGCATCTTTCCATCTCTTTCCTCTCCTACATTTATTTATTTACTTGGCTGTTTTGTCCTGCTTTTTTTCCTACTTTTTCGCCGCACTTATCCTTGCGATTTTTGATGTTCGCGCATTGTAGCTCGTTAGGTGGGCGGTGGGTGGTAGGTGGCGTTGCAAATCTTATTTGATGATGCCACGGCAAATACTTTAATTTATGCAGTAATCCTATTACAATAACAGCGGCGGCTGTGGCACCAACAACAACCGAATGAACAATGGAAAGGACAAAGGACGAAGTACGAAGGACTCCGGGGAATGGCAGCCATAAAAACGGTAACAACAACAATGCATTTATTTCGGTCTTGTTGTTGAGCGATTTTCTTTCCTTTTTTGATTCCCTTTTATTTTATTTTATTTTGTTTTGTTTTCATTTCGTGGGCCAGAAAAATCAAGCGAACCTATATCCTTGGCGCTCCCTACTTTTCCGCCTCCTTTCCCATCGATGTGACTCATTTGCATTTTCCTTCCTGCTCCTTCTCGTCTTAGCGGCAATTCAATTTATTTTAATTTCTGCTTTTAACACAAAAAATTACCAATTCAATTTTATGACTTTATTCTTCTCCCCAGCCACGTGGCGCATTTCTCAGGAGCAACTGGGGAGAAGCTGGAAAAGCTGGGAAAGCGTAGCAGAAACCCAGAGATAGATCTGCACTTTCTTGACACCGAATCGAAATGAAATCTGCGCTGGGAGGGGAAAGGGAGCGAAAAACGTGCGACAGTTTTCCCCTTGGCTATTTATATAGATGACTATATCTTCCAACTTGTTTGCGCATTTTTGCACTGTCTTAGTTTTGCATATGCAAACAGCTTAGGCTGCGTGGAGGGACGTCTTGTTTCTGAGTATGCAAATGAGTTTATAAATAAATTTCGCAAAGACTCTGGCAAACGGTGCGCATCTTTCAGCGAATCCCAAGAGTGATTGCCTCTTTTTGGCAGGCCTTTCTAAACCGATTTAATTATATGTATGTGAAGTGTTAATGGATTGGGCTGAGGGCTGGCTAATGGGTTAATTTTATGGTGAAAATAGCAAGTAAAACCAATGAACTAACTCAATTTTAGGAATTACGTTTCCAAAACAATACAAATAAATAAGAGGATTGATTTGAAATCTCCTTGAATATTTCTTTATTTAAAATCCCAAGAGACAATTTTATATATCTTGTTACTGTCCTTTTTGGGAAAATCTCGATGCCACAATAAATTGTAAAGTCATTTGGCAACCCAGTTTCATGGCCTTGGCCATTCGGATATCAACCAATTTCGGTCGCATGTCGCCAACTAAGTAAATTTCATTGGCTTAGCGTTAGTTTTGCCCTTTTTTCTGGTGTCTGCGTCTGCCATAAAAAGCAGATTGAGCCAGAAGAAGCAGAGCCTTGCCGTTTGCCACAGATTTTGTGTCGCATAAAAATCGTAATCGACGAAAGCGGTGGCTGTATCTTTAGCTGGCACTGTATCTGTTTCCATAGCCAGCCATTTAACGTGCAGATAAAATTTACATTTTAACCAAGGCTAGCTCAAGGGCAGGTGGATAGGGGTAGAAAGGCGGGTCAGGATCATTTGGAGACTATGCCGAAATTGGTTTTCGCCATTCACAAGCTCATGGTATTTGCTCTAATCAGAGGTAGTAAGACTTTGGTATACGCTTGACTTGGTTTTAAAGCGGTACGTTTTTAGTGTATACAAAATTAAGTTCTTGAATTATAGAAATGTTATTTTTCAAAGACATTTTAAAATCAGAATGTTTTTTTTTACCTATTAACTTTTTTGTACCCGCAAACAAAAACACTCTGGGATCAAATCGATATACGCATGGTAAATTTCTGGTATTTATACGGATATCGTGTTTACCATGCCAATACACAATAATATAATTTTGTCGAAGTCTCTCTCGGAGATTCTCTGACTTCGAAAAAGAGAGGAATATGCAATATGGCGACTTAAGTTACATGAGTGCGAGCGAGAGAAACAAAAAACACTGGCATTTCGAATTGAGGTGCCGCATATCAATTCAAAATTTATACCACTTAATATAAAATTTTTGGTGAAGAATTTTTTTTAAAATAAATTAGCAAGGGTATTAAGGTCTGCGACTAGACCCAGATGCGGGGATTAGTTTGTTTTTCGGGTTGCTGGCAAAATTTACTTTGGCTTTCCGTCGCTTTTTGTGGCACAAAAGTGAGCGTCTGGACCGTGTGGCTGCGTTCTGTTGTGTTTTGTTTGTGTTTTGCTCCCTGACCGCCTTTGGGCATATTCAATTTTCTTTATTATACATATTTCTCTCGTTGCTTGGCCTTTTCCCCGCCTTTCCCACCAAAACTGTGGGCTGGGAAATACTCCAGGCGAGCTTTCAATTTTTATGACTTCTGGTTCATTTTTACTGCGTTGGCGGTCCCAGTGTCTCGTGTTACCCCGATAAACGCTGCAAGTTTCCCGGCCATTTGCCCCTTTCCACACATTTCCCTTGAGCTCTTTTGATGCTGCTTTACGCCGCGCCATGCGCTTTTTGTAGCGTCTTCAATGAAATGTTTATTGCTCTGTACTTTTATTCTAAGCCCCAACTCCTATTGATTGAATGGCGAAGAGGTCCTTTAGGATTCGTACTTCTCCCTATCCTTCGCCCTGGTTGATTGTCGATGTTGTCTCCGATGCTGCGACGTGTTTTCGTGACAAAAGAGGCGCGTTTAGGCCGAGTCTGATATCTGAGAGTTGACACAAGGTAAATTGGGTTCCTATTCAGGTTTCATATTCATGTCGCTGATTGACTGTTTTGTAGGTTCATTGTTGTGATGTGTTTGATTCAGTCTGCAGTCCTTATTGGGATCTTATAAGCTTCTTATTTAGTACATCCCTTATATTTTATTTGCACCTTCTTCATTTGGTTGCCAACTTTCTTCTCTCGGGTTTTTCAAATCATCTTTTTTAATTTATTCCGAACTCACATACACATTAAGGCTTATTTTGTTTGTTTGTAATTTTCTAATTTGCCAAAGTGTAGCTGTTCGTCCTCAATCGTAGTATACTATAACTATACTATATACTATATACTATACTATAACAACTATAACTATAGTTATTTATTTTTGAATTTTCTCGTATTGTTTTTGAACTCTTTAGTTTTTCCCTTGGCACTTCTCTAGGGAAATACAAATTGTAAATAAAGCACTTTTGCACGAGCAAAATTGTTTTTTTAATTTTTGCTCAAACGAGAGATTACACTTATGGTCTTGGAAACTAAAACTTGTATTTTCGTATATTTTCGGCGTCAAAAACATTTAAAAAGTTACAAATATAAAGAAAATAATGTAATTATTACAATATACATATATGTATATATAAGATATATGTAACATATATTTATTTAAATAAGATAGGTGCATTGCTTTGTTTTCCACTTTGAGACAAAACTTTCTAGGAGATTGTATTTTATCTGATGCTCAACAAAAACAGTGCTTTAATATTTGTTCTTAATTAAATTCGAGTTCTCTCGAGCGAGAAGCCAAGCTGGAACAAGAATAAATAAAAAGGGAATAGAAATACGAATATCTTGCCAAACGCTGCCATTGGGCTACCGGATTGGGGGAAGTGGTCTCTATGGTAAAAACCCACTTAATCCAATTTAAGAATGCAACCACTTGAGTGCATACAAACTCAGATAGAAGCTCTATATACACACGATGGAGGAGCTGCTAAAATGCACTCTTTTCTATAGAATTAAAGTGCGTAAAGTTTGCCGCTCATGCGGTTCTTTGTATCACTGCTAAGCCCTAAAATCTCCGGCCAATGCCTATTTGTTAAACGGAAAAATGAATGCAATGAAAAAATACCAAAAAATTACTCTTGTGAAATATTAGCAGCCACTGAAAATAGGGCCGTTTATTTTGCGTGCGTATGTGGAGCGTCCCTTTTTCCTCCTATTCTTCTCGCATTTTACACTCATAAATTAGAGGCAATTTCTTTCCTGTTTTTATATTTTTCTGTTTGGCCCACAACCCAGATAATGTAGATATTTTGCATGTCCCCCCTGGAAATCTTATCAGCAAGGGATGTCGGGCACACCCGCTGGTTCCTTTGTTTGGGAAGGGATCTCTCGGCTGAAATTTATATATTAGGTCATTAGGTTTGTAATAATTTGTTGGGGCCACATGTAAAATGGCCCAGTAGTTGTTGCTTATTGGCATCATTGTTATCCCAGCTTAATGGGCCAATTGGGGGGAAAGCCGGGAGTGTGTGTGTGTGTGGCCCTCCCCCAGCGACCTATTAAGGGAAAATTTCGTTTTAATTAAGTTCAGTGCTCGTGCCCAAAATAGGCATACTGCATTTTTAATGCCCGATTCGGCTCAATTAGCAATCTGCCCCGAAACTATGCAACACAACTTGGCCATGCATTTTTAATAAGCGTTCAGCAGTTAGCTAAACAATTTTCCAATTAAATCATCTCTGGGAGCCAGAAAGTATGCCCAACTATTTTGCGCCAAACATTCGATAGTCCTTCTTCGCTCCTTCCTTCGCAAAACTACACTTAATTAAGTTGGTTGCGCAACTGGAATTGGGGGAAATTGAATTTTCAACTTTGACTCTGATTTTTGTTCTTCGGTTTTTGGTTTTGGGTTTCGTTTTTGGCTATAGTTCTGGTTCCAGTTTTGGTTCTGGTTAATTCGCATGCTAATTCCCCTCAAAGTGGGCTATAAAATTGGGCCAACTGAAGTCCATGTCCTGCTTCTCTAGATCCGGATTCAGGTCTGTTTTCTATTTTCTGCTGGTCTCAGCACAAAATTTGTGCCGAGCGGAAATGTCTCAGTTTCGGTGCGTAATTTTCCCCAGCATACACACTCACACACACACACACACGGTCCGCTGTCTAGAATTTGTATCTGTGTGAATGTCTCTTCCTTTTGCTATTTACGTTCACATGTCCGTGAGCACATGACCTCCATATAAAATAAATTACTTTAGTTATCTATATGCCGTACATGTGTGGGTATGCCTGTCCGTATGTGTGCGTGCGCACGCGTCTGTCTGTGTGCAGCTACGCCCTCTATTTCGCTTTATTCTTCCCTTCAGCTCCCTCACGCTTTATTCGTGGGTTCTTAATTTTTTTCCTCTTGGCACAATCGTTGGGTATGCGTATACCCTAACAACAATGCATCTTAACTATTACAAGTCAGTCGTTATTTTCAGAAAACCGTCTTGTTTAAAATAGTTTTAGTTTATACTACACAGAAAAAAATCGATACGAAGCAGGGTCAATTCAACCGTATTTTATATCGATAAAACATTCAAACATATCATCTGGATATTTTATCATATAAGTTATTTCATAAGAATGATACAAACACTATTTTAAAACACCAAACTTTGTATTTTTGAACCAATTAATTTTAAATTAAATTAAGAAAATCTTTATTCATATTAAAATAATATAAATAACTTGATCTTAAAACAAAAAATACCAATAAATCTGATCTTTTGTCAATTTTTTTTCTGTATACATAAATATATAAAGATTTAGGTTTATTAAATTTTCAACAACATTTTGTTCACTTTCACAACAATTTCATACAGTTCTAATTTTAAGAAATAAATAATTATTATAATTTTTATTTAAAACTTTTAAAATTTATTGCTTTTATTCACTTTGTAAATAATATTCTATAGTATCACTTTTTTACTTCACGACAAAAGAGCATCAAAAATGTGCCATGACTAACTCAAACTTGAACATTTCTTGGGTTTTCTGTTCGTCCTTCGTTGTGCTGGTCGTCTTTTTTGCTTTTAGCCAAACAAATGATAACAATAAATTACACTCTCGAGATTTGGACGAGCTTAAGTATGAAGTGCAGCCAGTCGATGTCGATGCGCTGGTCCAAAATAATGAAGGAAACATGAGCGGGTGGATGGAGAGGTGGGAGGGGGTTGGGCGAGGGACAAGGACGAGATGGGTTCGGTGGGTGGGGGCGTGGCAGATTCGGGTTTCGTTAGATGCCACATCAAGTGGCAAACGCACTTGGGGGATTTTTTTCCTTTTCGCTTCCTTTGGCATCCTCCTTTTACTTTTTTTGGCCAGCAAAAATAAATGTTCTAATTTAGCGACTCAATTTGTGTAGTAAATTTATCAAAGGGCGGCCAGCCATTGTGTGAGTGCTTGTGATAAGGGGCGCCACGCCCACTCTCGGCTATATGCTCACACATAGACACTCGTCTTACATTTCAGTTGCCATTTATAAACACGACTGTCGTTTACCTGCTTGTGTGCGCTATTTGTATATTAATTTTTGGTCTGTTGCGGTCAGCAGGTGATAAATCTACTCAGGTGATAATAAGTGCCATTGGCAGCGATTTGTTTAGTTTTTATTGCATACCACGGGGAGTTTGGGCGTGGCCGGGAGTCGTTTTTGGCCGGCTACTTAAGTGCGAAAGCCATAAAGTGAGGCTGATTAAATTGGGAGTCGGGGGGAACAATAAGGCGAATCGCATAAAACGAAACTAACGAGTATATCTCCAATCTTATGGTCGAAAGCGGAAAACTCTTAACCCACTTAAGCGGCAGCTGAGAGCCACTGGCAAAGTTTCAAGAAACAGGCGGGCTTGGCGCCATAAAGAAGGCTTTAAAATATCCCCACTAAATGTGGCAAAAATCAACAGAAGCTCAAAAGTTTATTCCGAAACTTCTCGGCCAATATGAGAATGCCTCATATAAAAAAGATGAAAACACAAATATAAGCCGCAAAATGAGAAAACGAGGTGGTGCCCAGCTACTGGAAACGCGCTCAACAAGTGCACTTTGCCGCTGCTTAGCGCCTATTTGGCCGACTTTAAACATTTTTATGGCATTTTTTACGGTCATAAAAAGTGAAACACAGACCCCCCCACCCATCCAACAAGCGCCTGGCCTCAATAAAAGTTTTGTTTAGTGCGTTAATATTATTACGACATTACGACTGAACCACTTGGGCCAGATGACCACGTCGACTGCACCTCAAGTTGTGCTTCATTATGCGGATGGCTTTTGCGTCTTGCCGCGAACTAAGCAGTAATTTTTAACCACTGAAGTTTGGTGAGGACCCGCTGGGTTTTTTTTTAGCTTTGTAAATACTCTTAAAAAGCATTTGGGAGTGTAAGGATTTCTTAATTTTTTTAACTTGCCTTGGTTTTGCTTTTAACATGTTCTACAGCTAGAATTTAAAGTTTTAAAGAATTTGGTACACACAAAAGAATCGATTAGAAAAATTAACCAATATAATTGTCAAACAATCCCCAACCACAAAAATTGTCAATTCTACCAATCAAATAGTTACTCTCACAACTAAGTCAAACAAATAGCAAGGACACACAGCCAAACCAAAAACCAAATACACGTAACTATTTTTAATAGTAGAATACCATTTTTAAGTTACGTAACAATGTAACAATGTAATTTTTCAAGTTTTGATTATTTACTTTTCTTATATAGCGATATCGGCTAAAAACTCAGGGTAATGAACCCATATTTTGTGGCTGCCTGCAGAGCAATCTATGAAGTGGAAATGAACTCCTCCCCCATTTCCCATTTCCCGAAACGCGATTCGAATTTTCCTGTTTCACACACTATTAGGAATGCCCCAAAGTGCCATAATTTTTTATCCGCTGCCACTGATTTGCGCAGCGGCTCGTAAACTTGGCCGAGCTAATAAACTCTTGCATGGAGCCCGACTATCTGGGTCAGGCCGAGGAGCCCCGTCTATATAGAGACAGAGGAACTATAGAGATGCTGGATTTGGGCTTCTTTAGTGGCGCCCAGTTTCCTGGCTCATTGTTCGCGCATATCAATGGGCGTGGGGAGAGGGAAAACGCATTTTCGACTCATTGTTTCTGCTTGCCTTCCTCTCGATTTTTCCGCCGTGGATAAAATATTATTTTTATTTGCTCCGCTGAGCACAACTGCAGCATCAGCGGTCGTCGAAAGGAGGAAACTGCTGACTTCACCTTGATGCATGCGCTTTTCAATGCAATCCACACACATACATGCCCGGAATTTCCCCTTTTTCTTTTTTCATCATTTTTCCTTTTTTTTTTGGCAACGTTGGCAAAACATTTTCCCCACTGCCAACGAAATCAATATGCTTTCGTCGCCAGTTCTTGGCAAGTTAGCAAACTGCCACAGATGCAGCTCTGCCACCGCTTTTCCACACTCCACACTTCGCCGCCGTCGACCGCTTTTCCGACCTACTTGCTGCTGAAGCGAATTTTCTTGTCATATTTTCAATTTGTGTCGCTTCGCATTGGTTCGCAGAAAACGGTTGTAGGTGTCTGGATTCTCGGCTGCTTTATGGCCCCGGTTGACAATTGCAATAAAAATGTTGCCAGGGATTATAACAAGCGTATAATGTCAGGCCACCCCGCCCCGCCCCCGACTTTCCCCATTTTCCACCCCTTTGTCGAGGTCAGTGGGCGATGCAGCATCGAGTTTCACCTGCTTTTCCTTTCGGCTCTCGCTCTGTTTCGGCTTTTCTTTCCCGCTTTGCCATGTCATGTGCAAAATGTCAATTGTGCTTAAGGGCAAAGGTATTTGATTTCAGTTTTAGTGTTTGCGGAGGGTTTGAATCTCTGCTTCTGCCTTCCCTTTCGCTCCTAGTCCCAGTTCCGTCTCGCTCCCTCCCTCGGACATTGTCAAGCGTTGATGCATGAGATTTCTGCTACCATTTTGGTTGGCCAAAGCTCGAAAGTATCTTACGGATGCCCGACGAGGGGTTGAGTTTCGTTTCGGATTAACATTTCTGTTTACCCAGAGCAAATTGTGTATTTTTAAAGCTTGTTTGAGCTACGATAAATAAACACAATTTCCTTGCGAGGAAACTCGGGAAAAACTTCGTTATTAATTAAACGTATGGGGTATATAATTAGCTAATGAAGTTTAAACACAGATGTTCTACTCTTTAATTCTTTTTTGGCCTTCAAATATTTAATATTTTGTGTCTTAAGGGACGAATAATTTAAAAAAATACATAAAATCAGTAAGAAATTTATTTTTTTTCCGTTTTTTTTAAACAACATATTTTATATATAAGCTATGAGCTAAACAAATTTTTTCCTTGTAGTCTGTAACAATTAAAATTATAAAATTCCAGGCGAAAAATTAAAATTTTATTGACAAAACATTTAAACTTGTTTGTGATATTATTACAGATTTTTTTTAAATCTTTTAAGCAACTCCGTATAAAGTACCCATATCCGCACATTGACAGGCGGAAAAAGCGAATACTCAACCGGCGGATAATAAACAGCTCATGGCTAAATGAACTTTTTTTATTTGCTGGCAGCCAAATGAGGAAAAATTCCAAAAGCTGTTCGTTTAGGCCAAATGAAGGCCGCTTGTATATCCCGGCAATGAACAGCAGCGAAATGCGAGAAAAAATTTAACAAGCCACGCACAAAATTAGAAACGTGCGTGGAGCACCGACCGCAGGGGAGGAGGGGTGGCAAAAAGGGGGTTGGCAAAAGGGGTGGCGTTGGACTGGAAAAAGTGGGTGTTTGGGGGGCGTCAGACAACCGAGCGCCATGTTTAGTCCGGCCAATACAATTACGATGGCCATAACCCTTTCGGCGTGTAATACGCACGTAGTGACCAACCACTCCCCGCTTTTCCGCATTTTCCGCCTCCCCCTTTTCCCCCGGCCAAACACACACAATACGTGGTCAAATAAATTGACGCCAGCGACGACGCACCACAAAATTCAATTACACGTACAACTCTTGTATGGCTGTCCCGGTTTTTTCCAGCGTATATTGAGTCCGCCATTTGACGCCACCAATCCCGCACTCATGATTTTGATTTTTTTCCCATTTATTGGTTGCTCCCAACTCTCTCAAAACCAAAACCGAAAATCTCAAGTTGAGCTTGCAGCTTGAAGTTGAAGCGTTCGACTCCACTTAACCCCCGGCTGGACTTCCGTGGGCGCATTGACCCCGGTAATGGGATTATGGCCAAAGCAGTTTTAGCCAACTGTTCCCCCGGCTTTGTTTGTGTACTCTACTTTATTTGGGCTTTGTTTGGCCAGCAGTGGGCAAATCCAGTTATTAATATTTTATGCGTTTCTTTCTATTGCCGTTCGCAATCCCTTCAAACGCCGTCCGCTTAGTTGGGCTTACGGTCGGTAGTTGTAGTTGTTGTGGGCCCGAGTCCGGGCCCGATAAAAGGGTTTCGGTCGGGCTTAGGTCCCACACCCACAAACTCATGGGAAAACGCTTATGGAATCAGTGCATGCGCTTCAATTGCTCTCGACTCTATTATCCAGTTAGACACACACTCAATTTCCGAAGCGTCTAGTCCGTTGGCCTCAGGGTCTAACGAGTTATAAATATATTTTTTTATTTCCACCATTGTTTTGCTCTGGCTTAGGTATTTATCCGGATTTTTGAAGCGAATACCATGTGTGAAAATTGGTAGATTATTTAGAAATAGAATTCGTATTTGGGTACTCTGATTTGCCAGCACTTCAATAGAAAATAGAAAAATTGTATTTCGTTGCCTAATTGGTTGCTATACAGTAGAAATGTTGGAGAAACAAAGAACTATTTCGATGGTAATACAAAATTTAATATTGAACCCTTTTACTAAGCCTATTTTAGAGTACTTTAGAATACAAAGTTTTCAAATTATTTTTAGGATTCCCTTTCTAAACAAACGAAATTTAATGATTTGTTTGACGCTGCTTACATTTAAGAGCTTTTTATTTAAAGGAAACCTTTAATCGATATGCGCATGGTAAATTTCTGGTATTTAAACGCATATCGTTTTCACCATAAAATACTGGTACAATTGATATTACAATAAATAATATAATTTCGCCGATTTCTCTCTCTTTCGGAGATTCTCTGACTTCGAAAAAGAGAGCAATAAGCACTATGTCGACTTAAATATATATGCCGCATATGAAGTACAAATTGATACCACATAAAACTAAATTGTAGGGTTGGTAAAAAAAATCGATAGCACTATCGATACTATCGATGGTTTAAAAATTTAGGAAACATCGATGGTTTGGGCCTACAATCGATACTATCGCTCAGAAAAGAAGTTCCATTTTACATGTAATTTTTGGTATATTTTAAGAAAAAAAAGTATTTTAAAGTATATTTTTAAAGACAAGGCGGTATTTTCATTGTTAGGGCTCAACATTGAATTTTGTTTAAATTTCTTCGCAGTAAAATTAAGATCGTATTTTTTCTTATAAGTTTTACGATACAAGGATAAATTTTCAAATATTTTTTTTTCATTATTTTCCTTAATTTTTGTAATTTTTTTTTTATTTTCTTTAATTTCTGATACTATCGATAGTATCGATAGTGACCACCATCGATAGCCAAAAACATCGATAGTGCCCACCATCGATGTTTTAACAACCCTACTAAATTGATCATCATTTCATGTTATTCGAGTGTAAGAGTCAAATGGTATAATAGCTTTAGGGGAAAACCAATATTTTTTGTTAAATTATGACCTTTTTAAAAAGCGCACCTATTTTCTTTAAATACTTTTAATATTATACTACAATGCGGGTTTTTGTATTTACGTTAAAAATAAATTTTGCACGCTTGTTTTGTTAGCTTTTAAATAAAACAATTATAAATGCACCGCACAACTGTCAGAACTGAAAACTATTTTCACATAAATATTTATTTTCGTCGAACGAAAGCAAACTTATTTACCGAACCAATTTTATTTTACCAACACTGTATTTCAATGGGAATTACCAACTCAAAATTAATGCTATTTGGGTATTTACTTCACATTTAAGAGCCATTTTAATGTTTGCCCGGCTTAAGTAAATTTACAGTCCGTAAGGGAGTGGCAAACACTGAGCTGCATAAGTCTGTGGACGCCCCGGGCGTGTCATAAAACGCTGTTGTAAAAAATATATTTCATTTGCTGCCAAATGAAAATCTCTGCCACAGATGCAATTTTCCTGGGGCAACAATTCAATTTTACATTTTGCCAAGTACGCAACGAAATACGAAATATTTTAATTGGAAAAACTACAATTGGTTATCTAAATAAATGTGTGGCCCAGTGCTATAAAGTGTGCCGCCTGAAATTGTATATTGTATGTGCTGCCTTAACAACAAAGGACAATGAAGGCCAATTTATGTGAGTTTTATTTGCGTTTTCCCATTTTATAGACGGCAATCAAAGGCAAATTATACGAATCCAAGTGGGGGTGGCTCAAAGCCAAACAATCGCCGGGGGAAAATCGAAGGGAGGCCGCCGCCCACACCCAAAGCAATTTAAATAGGAAACCAATTAAATTTAAACACAAAAAAAGGTAAACAATAGCACGCTGACCAGAACTTTTGCAGAGTGCAGCCATAGCAGTGCATTCAATTGCATTTGCGTGTCATTTTGTTTGTGTTTTCCTTTTTTGTTTTGTCTAGAGGGGGCCTTTGTTTGATTGTTTGCATTCGTGGCCAAAACAGTAGGCACTTTGAGCCCCGGCCCCGGAATCGTTTGCATTTCACGGATTTCAGCAGTGGGTTGATTATACAGTCGATTCAGATGATGTGATTTGGTTTTCCGCCCCGCCGGTTAGAGGGCCCAAAGTTCGCAGACTCCTTTTCGGGGTGACAGGGAGCAGGGAAAGGTGACCTCCATCTGCTGCCGCCATAAATTAATGGCTAAAAAGGCAGGGCGCACTAGACTATAATTTCCATTTGGCAAAAGTATGCCAACAAACCAAAACAGAAAGCCAACACATGCCGGTCCAAAAATGCAAAAGAAAAGCTAACAGCAAACAGAAACTAGAAAAAAAACAAAAGCCGAGGCGAAAAAACACTGAAATCGTTGTCGAGCCATTGCTAATGGAACATATTTGCGTTGAAAAGGGTTTTCCAGCCATGTCTCCGTATGTGTGTGTGTGTGTGTGTGTGTTCGTTTTGGCCCGAACTGTTGGCAAAACAATAACAAACAAAAAGGGGGCGGTTGGACTGGCAAAAAACTATGCGTCGCATTCCGCATGAATAAACCCGAAGCTGGGGCACATAAAAAAAAAGAAGGAATGGGAAAGCATTTCGAGGCATTCATAAAAATGTCGCAAAAACAAAACGCAGCTGAAATAAAAAGAACTTTATGTGTCATTCATTCAAAACCATGTGAAAGGCATCAGCAGCAGAAAACGGATTGTGGGTCCACGTTGTGCACAACGTATAACGTATATCGTATACGGATCCGGATGGGCTCCAAAGTAGCCGCTGCCGAGCGAGTTCAGCGACATAAAAACGGTGTGACAACCGGGAATGGAATGCCCACAAGGAGGGGCGGGCGAAAGTGTGAAAAAGTACGCATGTCCTGCGGTTATTGTTATCCAAGTCCCTGACAATAGAATTTTTAATAAATTAAAAGTGTTTCTAGTCGGAACGGAACGGTCGTATTTTAATTTGCGCTCACAAAACTATGCAATAATAAATTGATATTCCATTTGCATACGCATTCTTTTTTCATTGTTCTTTGCGGTCGGTTTGAAGAGTTTTTGGCCGAAAAATGTTTGCCATAAATAATATGTTAAAATACGTATGCCTGTGTCTGGCAGCCGCCCAGAAAATAATGAATTAGAGGCGCTGTGTCATTTACAGTGCCCTGGAAAAGTGGTGGAGTGTGATAGATGGGGTACCCAGTATCCTTTTTATTTAAATGGGTCAGCTGTAAATAATCAAAAAGTTAACCCTTAGAAAATTGTTCCAAATACTTATTTGGCAGGCCATATTTTATTATTGTGCCAAAATACCCAGTTCAAAGTCCTCAACCGCTAATATTGTTATTTCCAAGCCAGCAGTAGCAGTATTTATTATTTTAGGGATTTTCCCGTATTTTGTGATATTCATCTGGATCAGTTTCTTCCCACCTATGACACACATATCCCCTACAAAGCCCCGTAAAGCTCTGCTAATGTATTTCAATTAAACCACTCATTGCCAGCTGCAGACCATCAAATGGCTTTATGCATCAACATTATTGCACTCTCGCTGCGAGACCAATATTTGTATAATTTTTAATGTTTTCGGGTGCAATCGGATTTCCGGCAAATGCGAAATGGAACTCTGGGCGAATTGCGAGACTGCCATGGCATATAATTGGGTTTTTGGTAAAGTCGAAAACAAATACAATTTGTCTTATGCAAACAACAAACAAGCGAGATGCAATCACAGCAACAAAAACAGCAGTGGACAAACAGCAAACAACGCGTCGTATGCGCAATCAACGACAGCATTTATTTAAATATTAAAATCAGCGCGTCGCCAACGAAAACTATGACATCAAAATAAATGCAAACGCACGTGTGTCTCTAGGTGTGTGTATATATGTAGTGGGTACCTGTGTTTGAGGGCCGTCGGTATTATATGCTATCCATACGACGAATTCACGCCATTTTCAACACGTGATTTTCACACCGCATCAGCGGCAGAAAACAAATCCGTGCACACATTCACAACATGTCGAATGTTTTCGCATACATTGACGCGCTTAATTAATCATTTAAGCCCTTTGCTTTGGGCCCCGGAGTCCCGGAAAAACACTAACGACAAGAGCAAAGCGCCGAAAGTGCAGTCATTGCTCGTATTTGTTGTTAAAGTAGATACGAAAATAAATTATAAATTAAACACGGCTTTTTACTAATAGCATATTATGATTTTATCTTTTCAGGTGGGTCTTTAATGTGACGACGGTTGGATCTGATTGACAAAGGATTGATAGCATTAAGGTTTATACAAGCACATTTCAATCAGCAAGTACATTAATTGATTTCAATATTTTCAGAGCCGAACCCAAATTATTTCTGATGCCTTCTCGATACTGTTTTATGTGTTTCAATTTTGCTTAATTAATATCAATTTTACCAGTATTGCTAAAATGATATGCGTATAAATACCAGAAACTTACCATGCGCATATCGATTTGACCCCGGCCTGTTTTTCTTTATATATATTTTCTTAAAATTTCCTTTTATGTTTTACTATAATTTCTGTAATCTTAATTAGCTGATTTGCTTTCCTTTCTAATCATCTACCCCATCTAACAACCGTGTCAAAGATTGCCGTCGACACCTTGATAACATTGTCACCTAATTAACATGGCACACGCACTTGACCCGACCCAGGCACGCAATGTTCCGCATACGCCCCGTGGGCCCGTCTAGAAAAGCAAAGCGACATATACTGTGTTTATACGATGCCGAATTCACGCTATCATTTCACGCTTTCTTCCGATTCGTGTCTGTATAAACGCCATTTCGTGAATTCGGCAACACACGAAAGTTGACTATGATTTCAGCCTCAAAGCGTGAATTGGTGGTGCCCAGCTCTGGTAACTCTGTTAAAAATTATCAACGTTGCCAGATCGCTAGAAATTGAAAGCCCTTCATAGGCAATTTCTCTACTCAGAGGTATTGAAGGTTTCCTTTTTTTACCGGTCCGGCATCTTTATCAGCTGAGAGTGAACAAAAGCATGAATTCTTGGTTGTCGTATAAACAGGGGTTATTTCTAGATCGCGCTTTCAAGAAAGCGTGAATCTCATCGTATAAACATAGTAATAGCATTTATGGCGCTAAATTGTAAATTATACAGGCAACAACTAGAAATGAACATAAGCCCCGTCTAACTGCTAGGGAACTTGGCTAACAGAACCGGAAACGGAAGTAACCTGTCATGGCGGCGGAGAAAGGGGGCAAAGGAGAAGGAGGAGGAGAAAAGGGAGCGAGAGAGACAGCCTGTTGCCTGTTGTGTGCCATTTAAATATGTCATAATTTCATTTATGTGCTCCCTCCCACACTCACACCAACGTCAGACACGTCATGTACAAACTGGGTGTGTGTGTGTGTTTTGGGTTATTTTTATGGCATGCTCGAAATGTTGTTGAAACACCTGTCGCCATTTGCCGCCCGCCTGCCGGCTTTCTTTGCTGATGAGACATCATATATTTCAGAGACCCCCGAAAATATTATTATTATTTTCAAACCTAACTTTAGAAATGTTACGGAAATTACCGTCACAGGGCATCGCAGATTCGGTACTCAAATCGCCTGCCTTGCGATCCGCTGGCTGGTTTTTTCGCTGCCTTACAACCGCATGGCTGCAAATTATTTAATTAAGTGGCACTCACCTTGCTAATTGTTTAATTACGGCCGCACATGGTGGGTGTTTGGGTAGTTCAGTTCAGGTTCAGGCGGCAGCATTTTGCTCGGCAACTTTCAGCAAACTGTTATAATTGACAGCTCCAACCACTGACGACGTCGCCACCGCCGACCCGACTTCCTCCACATCCATCACGATGGTCTGGTGTTTCCGGTTTCCCGTTTCCCGGTTGCGAGTAGTTTGTCTTGGTTGCGGCGAGCGGTAATTGCCGCGCCGCTAAGTAGGCAGCAACTTTCTTTACGGCATGTTAACAAGTTACATAACTTATTCAGGCGATGTGCTGTGGAGATTTAAGAACTATAAATCGGTTTATTTAGCCATGGTACTTCCAAACCTTTTCCGAATTGGAAAACATGTAACAACGCTATTCGGCCAGCTAATTGTTTTGAACGCTGTCGAAAATCGAATTTCGAATTTTTATGCTATTCCCATGCAATTAAAATGAATGCCTCATTTTGGGGCAGCGTTTTTGTGGATCGTTTAATTAGCAAAGGCATAAATTAGTTGCCAGGCTGCGCGGGCGAGAGCCCGATTTATTGATGTGTGCGGGCCTCTAAAATTATGCAAAATGCAATTTTATCTAATTAAAATGGACACGGTCAGCGCGGGGTTACCTCCTATAGCGACTAAGCCTTTAATGAGCTTATATTTATAATTTTCCGCTCGCTGACCCCCGCTGGGAGTGTGTGTGTGTGAGGGGTAGTGTGAGTCGGAGGGTATAATTCGTGGCATAGTTTTGGGCGCGCTTTGCTTTTAATTAACCTCGATGGCGGGTTAAACGCTTCGACACAACCACGAAAACAAATACCCACATAAATAAATTCACGTGGCTCGCACTCGCTGGCTATATTTTCATTTGGCACGCCACATAAGCGCTGGGAAAAGGATAAATATAAAATTTGTCTCTGTTGTCCTCCTTTGAGCTTCGTTCTCGTTTCCGTCTCCTCTGTTTTTTTTTTCTACCTGATCCACTTAGGTTTATTAAAAAGCTTGCCCCACTGAAATTCAGACTCAGTGCCGCTTGCTGGGTATTCAACTTTAGAGTTAAAGGCGTCTCATATTACCTATCCACATAAATGACGCAACAAGCCGTTGGGGCGCTTAAAAGAAAGATGAGATGAGAAGTTAAAACGGTAGGTAAATGTTTTCATTTTCGTGTTGCACTCTAATAGAAAAACCAAATTTTTGGGCGAACTTTATATAAATAAATAAAAAAGAAATATCAAAAAAATAGAAAACACGGAAAATGAAAACATCTTTAAATACTCTTTAAAAATACCAAGTTAGAAATACCCAAAGCCAAAAAATATTTTGTTTTATTTATATTCGTTTTTATAAAAAGTCTGAAATTGTGATTAAGATAACTTAACAAAAAGTACATATTTTTTAGAAATATTTTTCTTTACTGTAGTGTATGATTTATTCGTCTTCCTCATTCGCAGCTTGTTGCTATTTTCCCCACTCTCTTCTCTATCTGGTTTGGCCATTAACAATTTGCGTTCATATAGAATTTCCGGTATGACGTAGATATGCGAATGAAATGCTTTTTTAAATGTTTGTCGCTTCCAAGTCGCCCGTCGCTTCGTGCCACATGCAAGTGGGATTCCCTGTCCCTTTCCCTCGCAGCTTGCCCTCTCACTTCCTCATATCGCATCACCCGTGTCCCTATATTCGGAATTTGCAGGTGACTTTTTGGCTTTCATCTTTGCCGTGTCTCTGTCTCACCTTTTTGCCGTGTGTTTTGTTTGGCACGCAAACTTTGCCGCTTGTATCGAGGGTCATGTTTCATGTGGCTTCCGCTTTCCACCTGTGTGTGTGTGTGTGTTTGTTTGTGTTGCCTACTTCCAGGTGGGTCAGCAGTTGAGAGAGTGTGTGTGTGTATGGGGTTTGCGTGTTTGGCTCCAACTTGGTCGTGTTCCACCGAAATTTATGACGACAATCGTGTCTATCTGACTGTTTGTTTGACTTGGCCTGTTGCCTCTAAGCGTTTGGTTGATAAAAATCACACTTTAATCATGCCATGCTACACGGAAAAACGGAGAAAAAATTAAAATTCAGTAACTACGTTTAAATATTTTCTAGGTTAGCAAAAGGCATGAGTTTTAAAATTGTATTGAAGGTGTCTAAATAATTTTGCATCATTTATTTTTCAATTGAAATGTGTTTTAAACTGCGAATTATTAAAAATGCATTCTATTTCTATTTATTTTCATATATTTCCTATGTATTATTAATTACCAAATATTATTGAAACATATATTTTCAAAAAACTTTAATTTCAGTATTTTAAATATTTTTTAGGTTACCAATAGGCATTAGTTTAAAAACTGTATTGGAGGTGTCTAAAAGTATGCAACAATTTTACCTTTTTTTCAGTTGAAATGGGCTTTAATAATGGAAATTATTAAAAATGCATTATATTTCTATATATTTTATACAATTTAATTACTAAACAATTCTTTGTGATGTATTTCCCATGTTTTATTAATTATAATTACCAACTTTTTCAGCTTTGACGAAGTGTACCTCCTAAACTAATGACTGGAACTCAATGCTGTGTATAGGAAAGTTAAAGAACATTCTATTACCTGTAAATTGAGTATAAAATGACCCAAATCAGGTTATCAAAACTCAAGATAGAAAATAAAAAGTGGCAAAAAACGTTTTATACACTTTAAAAAAAATTGACACCATACAAAAAATTTTAAGGCCCATTTCTTAATCAGGGAGATGTACTTAACCGGAAAATTAAGGTTATCTTCGATGAGGAAGAGGTCGATTTTATTTTGTAAACTGGTGTTACCAAATATTATTAAAACAAACATTTCCAAGTGTATAATGTTGTCCCTGCCATCTGAGTTCAGTGACCTGGAACTGCACTCGCTGCCAAAAGCCGGGTGAGCCAAAAATGCGCATCGCCTAATGGCCGAAATAGAGCCATTCTCCGTTTAAATTTCTCAGAGGCCACCCATAATCGAAGCACAAATGAGAAATTCTTGTTGCACGCTGAAAGGGGCCAGATTCCGATTCCGATTCCCAATCCAAAGCCGGGGCCCATGCATTTGGCCTCGTTTTCATTACATTCCGCCTGGCATCGCGGCCAGCACCTAAAAGTAGCCTCTGGCGATTTTAATGCACCCACATCCACATCCACTTACACTTCCACTCTCTCAGCGAATTGAAGACAGCGGGCGGCTTCGTTTCGTGTCCATTAAATCGGTGGGCTCCAGCCGCTGAGTGGTTATTGATTAATCGCCAGTCGGGACTTCCCCGCCGAGAGCAATGCTGCCGCCCCCTCTGTCTGACCTCCGACCCCCACGCGTTCAATCAGACCCCTCTTTTTGTGTGTGAATTCAAGTGTGCACGGAAGCGCTGATAGCTGATGTTGGCATGTGGGGCTTTAAGGCAGCACTTAAGTTAACCCATTAACGTCCGCGATGGTGGACTGCATAAAAAGTTACTCAAAAATGCTTTCATATCTCGTGAAAAGGCACCGATTTTTTAAGTGGAATTAAGTGGAATGCGGCGAGATATTTAACAGGATATGAAATAGTTGTGTTGCCATCCTGTGGTTTTTCAGAAATTCCTGCAGCCCTCAAACGAAAACTTACACCTTTTCATATTTTTAAAATATGCAATGGAATTTTGAGATTCGAAATCAATTCTTTGGGCATACCATAAAATGCATTTTAATGGGAGTCCCATAAAGTAATCCCAAAATTTGCCAGCAAATGTTATTGCATTATTTAAAGGGCAATTGTTTCACAAGCTCGCAAGGGATTCCCTGGATGCCCGGATATGATTTCATATTGCTTTTCGTTTATTTTCGACGATTGGCTTTGGCTTTGGCGCTCATCGATTCATTACATTTGGCTTTCCACTTTCCACTCGCCAAACCGAAAAATAAATGCGAAATTTCCGCGCATGCACATTTTCGATGGCCGGGTGGCAATCAAGGGGGTCTAAAACTATGCAGCATGCATTTTTCACACAGCCGCAGAACAATGATTGCCATTGTTGGCCGCCGGGCGAGTTGTTTTGTTGATTTACTACTGACCCGATTTTCGGGCTTGTCAACACAATGGCCTAGTGACTAGGCAGGAATTTGTCGCCGCTGCCCGGCTATGTGAAACTAATAGCTACATTCTAGCGTTCTCACACAAGGGTTAACATCTGCCCCCCCCTTCCAGCCCGCGAACCTTCGAACTGCAGGCGCCACATATGCAGGCCATTGTTTCGGGCGCAAAGAGGCATGCAACAGACATGCCACGCCCGCCCCCGGAGCGCCGTCCCTTAAAGTTGCAGGAGAATGCCCAAAGTTATGCACTGCAATTTTTTTTTTGCACCCACATCCCCACACCAGCCGCGAAAAAATGTTCGCCTGGGATTTTCCCTTTTCGCCTTGCTGCTCCAAATTGTTGCATATTTTGCGGCACATGTGTTGCCGTAATTTGGTTTACACGCCCACGACTTGACAGGCGGCAGGAAAACTGGAAAACTGTGCAAAATGCGATGACGAGAAATGCCAGTGAAGGGAGGGAGGGAGAGTAGGAGTTTGATTGGAGTTTTTCCTGGCTTTTTTTCGGTGGCGGGGCTATCATTTTCTAGCTAAACGAATCCAATGACCGCCTTGACTTTTCATCGAACTGTGTCAATTTATTTGCCGATATCCCCAGTGGCCATTGCCTTTATTTCTCTCCTAATACCAACTATCCAACTATCGCCCCTGCAGTTTTGCTGCCTCTGCATTCTGTGATTTTTCATTGTGCCAGTCAGTCGCACACACACTCTCACCCTCTTGTTGGAGGTCCTTCAGCTGCCTCTTGTGTGATATTGAGTGCACTTTGTCAAAAGTTATTTTGCAACATTTGCTATTATGCGCTCGATAACAATTTTATAACATTTTCTCGCAGACTCTCTCACCCCGCCTCTTCGGTTTTTTGCGTTTCGCAATTTATTGTGTTACATATATTATTATTGTGTACTGAAAAATGCATTTTTCATGACATAACAACGACCCGTTTGGCATTGGCAGCCCGAATTGGGTTGCCATCCCCATCCCCCAATACCCATTTCCTATACTCCCATATTCCATATTCCATCCTCCCGGCGACGGGCAAAGTTTTTGGGTTGAAAAATGGCTCTTGGCCTGGGTTCGGGATTCTGGGTCCTGGGTTCTGGGCACCACCAGGTCTTCCCGCTCCACGGCGTGCGTATAAATTGTTTGCGACAGTAATTGGAACACAATGTTAAAGCATGAAATTTTAATTTGATTTTCGATCGAGCCTTTCGAGTTTATTCAGGCCTGGCCCGCAGATGAAAGCAGCTGGCCCACATTTAAGTTTACGCAGAGTCGTTAAGAGAAGTTGATATGATTGAATGCATAAATATGAAGGAGATATTGGGATATCATCAGAGGGCTTATCGGCTGCCTTAACTATTTATTGCAGGTTTACAACAAGTGAAATGCATTTTTTATGGCTCAATTATTTATTGAGATTTTACGAGGCAGTTATGCGTTGCTTTAACTTATTTATTTAAGGGCAGACAGGGGTAGTTTTTAAAGCTTTAACTGTTTACAAATAATTTTTATAAAATAAACTATAAAATGAAGTTAAATCTAATTAATATTCAATTTAATTCTAAATTAAATATAATTTTATATCGACGTTACTTTTTTTTTTAGAATTTACAAAAGATGAATTTGAAACCATTAAAAATGGAATACCTTTACACCTATTCGTCCACTCTCTTTGAACTTTCACATTTTCTTCGTATGTTTATTTCTGGGAAACTTGTCTGCAACTAGTTGTTGACTTCAATTTACCCACTTGATTGTTTTTCGACGCTTCCTTGGCTTCCGTCTGCGGCCTCGGCCTCTCGGCCATATGCCATCGCCTGGATGGGGCTTCCATGCCACTCCGCCGTAATCGAATGGCATTCTTTTCGAGACCGGGTCTTCCAGTCTCCAGGTAACCCACATGGCAACTTGCCAGCTGCCAGCTGCCTGCTGGCCATTGTCTTGGGTCGGCCTGTCTAACTTGTTTTGACTTGGCATTCATCTGCCTTTGTTAGGACCCAATCGGAAGTGAAATTAAAGCTGCTCCTCAGTTCGGATAAATTTCTATGCCTTAATCTCATTAATTACGAATGGCTTTTCGAGAAGAGGGAACCCCTAAGGCGCTTAGCATTATCAATCAATTGTTAGGACGTATTTACCGGACGAGCTTATCGATAGCGCATGTGGAATTTTATAAAATTCGATTAAAATTCAAGAAACCCATAAAAGCCAACACAACAGCAACAACGAAATTCGCATCATTAATTTTTTGCAGCCAGAATTTATCGCCTATGATTATGAAGGGGGAAAAAAGAGACAGAGAACAAAACGAAAGGCTGGGGAAACCCATTTCTAACTTTCTTTCCCTTTTCGAGAGGGGCGTGGGGGGGGGGGCTCGTTTTTCGCCTACCAATCATTATTCAATATGTTGACTTTTGTGCTTTCCACATTTGTTTCGCTCCAAGCCACATAAGTCATGTTGTCGGTGGCGGAAGGGCGGAAACTGGGAAGGGGCATGCAAAAGACAAAGAAAAATTTGTACAAGTGGTTCGAAGGGAAAGCGCAGCGCGTCGATGTGGAAATTGTGATAGTGAAAGGAGGATGATGGCTGCTCCTGCTCCCTGCTCCCTTTTTTCGCCCGAACAATGAACTGTGCGGCAACACTGTCGAAGTTGTTTAACTTTGCATTTGTCCGGGTTTGTCCTGGCTCCCGCTCCCCATCGACCTTCATCCTTCGTCCTTCCCCTTTCCCTTTCCCCATTTCCCATTACCCTGAGCAGCAGCTTAGTGTAGCCTTTGATTAAGGCCACCTACAAGTGTCAGCTGGGCGAGTGAAAAGGATCCAGGTGTCGATTCTCAGGTGGGAAATCACAAAGCTTTAACTGGCAATTTAAAGTTTATTTGACGAGGCTTTTAAAGTTTCCTTTACCGTTTTTTCGTTGTTGTTCGGCTCGAATAAAAATCACCATAAATCGGAATAATCTGCAATAATGGAATGCATTAGATTCGCTTTATGTGTGTCCAGCGCAAATGCAATTAAAAGTTTCGAAATTAAAAGCAAATACAAGGACCGAAAAATTTAATTACGCATATTAATTCAGCCATGGCGCAATGAAAAATTAAGACTATTCTCACGCCGCTCGCGGTTTATCCTTATTTATTTCCATCTCTCCCCACTGGCAATTCACTTGTCAAAAAAAAGTAAATCATATCGTGACTCAAGTAGAGTGCATTTATTGAATTAATATGCTGGAAATATATATACATATTAATATGCCAAAAAACGACGATGAAAATGGTGATGGTGTGCAGGTGATCTTGTGGTTCATTTTTTTGTTGTGCTCTACTCCAAACTTTCCCCAATTGCACTCCTGCTGCTGCTCCTCCGCCCCTATAGATCCTACCCCCAATGATCCGTCTTAGAAGCACTTGCGGTGCACAATAGATGGCCCCGACTCGTCGTACTCCTGCTTGGAGATCCACATCTGCTGGAAGGTCGACAACGAGGCCAAGATGGAGCCACCGATCCACACAGAGTACTTGCGCTCTGGAGGGGCCACGATCTTGATCTTCATGGTCGACGGGGCCAAAGCGGTGATCTCCTTCTGCATGCGATCGGCAATACCTGGGGAAGTCAGAAATAGAATGCATTAACGGGAGCTACAAAACACTGATATAATCCGATATAGCTTGATATTATAAATTAGGGGTGCTCAAAACAATTAAAAGGCAATCCCAAGCACGCGAGTAATGAAGAAGATATAAAAGATGAGTTGAGGCGAAAAGAAAATGTTCAATGGAATGGTTGTTGGCTTGGCTCGATACGGACAGCGACACAAAAGAGAATCGGCGTGTGCCCTATAAGAGAAAGGCACGTGCCTCTAGGCATGCTTTGTGCCTTTACCAAAATAAATGTGCTCCGCATGCCATAGGAGTGAGCACCCCTGTTATAAATAATCATTTTTTCTATAATTATTTTTAAATTAATATTTAAGTAGCTATTACTTAGGTGACACTTTGTAAATGGTAAATAGTAGTTAACATTTTTCAATTGGGGCTTAGTCTAATCCTGATTCTTGAGATATTTATAAAAATACCAAATAAGGTAAAACGCACCTGGGTACATGGTGGTGCCTCCAGACAGCACGGTGTTGGCATACAGATCCTTGCGGATATCCACATCGCACTTCATGATCGAGTTGTAGGTGGTCTCGTGGATGCCGCACGCCTCCATGCCGAGGAACGAAGGCTGGAACAGCGACTCGGGGCAGCGGAAGCGCTCGTTGCCAATGGTGATCACCTGTCCGTCGGGCAGCTCGTAGGACTTTTCCAGCGACGAGCTGCTGGCAGCGGTGGCCATCTCCTGCTCAAAGTCCAAAGCCACATAGCACAGTTTCTCCTTGATGTCGCGGACAATCTCACGCTCGGCGGTGGTGGTGAACGAGTAGCCGCGCTCAGTCAGAATCTTCATCAGGTAGTCGGTGAGATCGCGTCCGGCCAAGTCCAGACGCAGGATGGCATGGGGCAGGGCATAGCCCTCGTAGATGGGTACGGTGTGGGAGACCCCGTCGCCGGAGTCCAGGACAATGCCGGTGGTGCGACCGGAGGCGTAGAGCGAGAGCACCGCCTGGATGGCCACATACATGGCCGGTGTGTTGAATGTCTCGAACATGATCTGGGTCATCTTCTCGCGGTTGGCCTTGGGATTGAGCGGGGCCTCTGTCAACAGTACCGGGTGCTCCTCGGGGGCCACGCGCAGCTCGTTGTAGAAGGTGTGGTGCCAGATCTTCTCCATATCATCCCAGTTGGTCACGATACCATGCTCGATGGGGTACTTCAGGGTGAGGATGCCGCGTTTGGACTGCGCCTCGTCGCCCACATACGAGTCCTTCTGGCCCATGCCCACCATGACGCCCTGGTGACGGGGACGGCCCACAATCGATGGGAAGACGGCACGCGGTGCGTCATCGCCGGCAAATCCCGCCTTGCACATCCCAGAGCCGTTGTCCACGACCAGGGCAGCCACTTCTTCGTCACACATTTTGTTAGCTTTTGTGCGATAAATCAAAAATTTTAGGTGTGATAACTAAGGTTGGAGAGGACTGAACGCCTGGCTAGCACTGGCACACACACGATTATCGGACGATGTGTCAATGAAATGATTTTTCAAGGCACGCTCGAACGCAACTAGAAATCCAGGCTGCAAATGAACTTGCCAATGAATGGGTTCAGTTTACGGTTTTGTAAATTTAATTTGCGTTTGCCCAACTGGTTTCGCCTGGCACTCTCGCCTCTATTGCCTGATGTTTTGCGGTCAACCAAAAATGTTCGTCTGCAACACATTTGCCGTTTTACATACATACAGATACAATGCTCGACGAAATGATTTCATCCGAAATTGCCCCGCAGCCCAGTGGCCTCTCCTGTCTAACAATTTCCCGGGATCGTTTGCATTGTTGCGGTAAATTGGTAAAATTTACATACCATTGGCTTTTATTGTTTATGTATCGCTGGCATCATCATGAGCTAGCTGATGATGGCTTTAAAATGGGGCCGATTAAAATGCAAAACCTCTTTGCTTTCAGACTTGCTTTTATTTTAATTGGTTTGCTCAAACCTCAAAATAACACTTATAATTGGCATTTTCTAATTATTCAACAGTTTATCAGTGCTTTTGCGTTGCTCGATTATTGATTTGTTCAGTGAGCCGAAAGTAAGTCAATGCATTGCTCATTCAGGGGGCTAGAAAATGGTTAAGGAAGTGTAGAGAAAGTTCTGAAAGGTATTTTCAATTTTATTAGCTGCATTAGTGACCTTTGAACTTGTGTTTATCACTTGGTTCAATGTAGAACAAATTTAGATAAAATAAAGTAATAATCTTTAATTTTTAAACCCATTACTCGTAGAGTTTGTTGTTCTTATTAAAACTTAACGAAATGTAGAACAATTTTTTCAAATCGGACCATTCATTAAAAAGTTATGAGCCAAAAATGGAATTCAAGCAGTGCAAGCAGTCGCTTTGGTGCGTGCATATCTCCATCTCTCTCGCACTTCCTTTTGCTGAGTAAAGAGCATCTAATAGTCGTCTATAGCGTTCTCTCTTGCTTAAATTTGTATTGCTGAGTTTAAAATTTTCTTTTAAAGATTTTCTTTTTAAAGATTTACTTTCGCTTTCTCGCCCTTATCGCGGTCCATTTTTAAGCCCATAAACCAAAGGCCACTCCACATTTTGACCATAAATAAGAGGGCGCACCGGCATTTAAGTATTTCGCTGGGGAAACGTGCAGCAAATGTGGCGAACTAGTGGCCGCTCCCTCTCGACAGCACCTGCCCCTAATGGATTTCCCACCATATGCTTGATTTATGTGGCAAAGAAAGGTCGAGGGACTCCCAATGCATCTCCTTTTGTCCGATAACTTGGCGCCCAGCCGCCTTTGGTCAACCTTCAAGCTTCTGTTAACATACAATAGTCGTGTAATAGTTTGTCCCTGGGTTTTGTTGTCGGCCCGGCATAATGACAGCTGTGCGACATGTCATGGGATACCAGAATGCGGGGACGCCAGGATACGAGGGACAGTGGGTGGCCATATGCAGAGTCGCATATTGATGATGTGCGTCAAATCTCGCTGCTGTTGCTGTCAATTTTGTGGGCCACAATGGCGGGGGGCTGCCCCTGCCCCTTCCCTTTTTCCGCTCCGCTTGTTTGTCAGTGTTTTCCCCATGGCAGCGGTTGCTTCATTTATGTTGCTCAGGGGTCAACTGTTGTTGCTGTCGCTGCTCTTATTGCTGATTTTACTGTTGTTGCTGCTGCTGCTGCAGCTGATGTTGCTGCTGCAGCTTGTTTGACAAATTGATCGCGTGATATGTTTGCCCAATGCTGTCATTGTTGTGCCGAAGTGGCCGCATAGTTGTTGCACCCACTGTTGGCTGTTGCATTAGTTTACACTGCACTGTATACGGTGGCGCCCCCTTCAACATTTTGTGCTCGAAATTGCTTTCGATGTAAATCGAAACCTTTGTGCCCGGCAAATACCAAAGCCGAGACATAACAACTCCAAATTGGTAAGCCCTTGTTGGACAACTTTGTAAGGCACTTTTGATTGGGCTCGGATACTCCAGCTATGCACTTCTTCGGTCCTTTGCCAGATTCACATATGCATAATCGAGGCTCGCCCGTTCGTCACTCGTCAGTTATGAGTGAGGGCGATGGTCCTGGGAAATCCTGGCAACCCTGGCAACGTCAATTCGTTAACAGCTCCGTCAGCTTTGCTGCTAATTTTGTTTGCCTTGTGTCGCTACCCAAACCCGGGCATCCAGTCACAGTGCTGGTGGAAAGTATGCGCACGCTTTGTGGAGTCCGAGTGCCACATCATCCCCACCCACACTCGTTTTCGTCTCTTTGTTTGCTCTGCACTCCAAACACTGCAGACAAAATGCTGTCGAAAATGTGGCCGCCCGATGTCTCTATCCTGTGTCCTCCATCCAGTTAATCCGCCTAACGTTATGCAACAAAGTTTTTGTGGAAAATTAATTAATTTCATGTGCAAACAGTTGTTAGGTTTTCCGTTTCACCTTTTCTCGTACTTACCTACTGTTTAATTGGCATACAAAATGTTTGCTGCCTTCCATTCTAATTAAATCTCCGTTTTGCAGATTCCTCGACAAATAGAAAACTCATGTGCCAACCTGAAAGCTGAGCGGTTTCGGACGGAAAAAGCGTCGAACAGGAAAATCCATACCAACGAATCCCTGGATAAGTGATGAAGTCATGAGACCGACATTCGATCGACGCCTCTGGATATTATTGTTCATTATTTCAGTACAATGTAAGTAGCCAAGGGCCGAAAAAACTATACCAAATTCCCCTTCTCACATATGTTTTTTATGCCCAAGCGAGTGAGAGTGCGTGTGTGTGAGTGTGCAGGATGTGGAAATGAATGGGCCAAGTGGCCTCAGCAGGCCAAGGAGCTCATATATTGCCGGGGCCGAGAGAATGGACCACTTTGTATGCCGGCAACGTGTGAAAAATAGTTCACAGATAATCGCAGTCAGGCAGGTCACATTATTTATGCGCCAGCACACCAACAACCTCATTCTCATCCTCATCCTTGCCCACACATCCTTGGGATCCGCCGCTCATCCCCCGGTTCAGCTTGATATTCTATGCCACATGCAGCAAACAAAGCCATTTCTTTTATTTGATGTGCGTTTTTCGGGGGCCAAAATGGAGGAACGAAGCCGAAGAAAGCTGACCCTGGGCGATTTCTGGTTTCTGGCATCATACAGGCCGGCAAAAACAGGTCCTGCATATCAATGGCAGTGGTCTGTAAATAAGCGAATTTAGTCCCTCACTCTCGTTCTCTCTAATGCAATGAGTAATATGCCATTGTCAATGTCTATTACGTCCATGCGGCGTATGAGTAATATGCGACAATGTGATTTATTTTTAGGGGGGCTTACTTATTTTTGTCGGCTAAACGTTATTCTGTTTCACAGCTAAAATCACGGGTTTTCCCTCAAATAATGTGCCATCTGTGGCTGTCATGTGGCGTATTTGCGATATTGTATGATAGGAAATGAATATTCGATTTTGTAAGTCCGAAAAAACCCAAATTAGAATTTCCGTTTTAAAAATGCTTGAATGGAAATGAATTTAGTGCCTCGACTATCAAATACTCGATACTGGGCCAAATGAGTGTGAGAGAAATGGAGATATGAAAGCAGCAAAGCAGGGAGTCGTTTGAAGTGGCGCCATCTAGCTTAAAATTTATTATTTGCTCATAACTTTTTAGTGAGTGGTCCGATTTAAAAATTTTATTCTACATTTTGGTAGATACGAAACAGAGTTGCAATGTTAGGGATCCAGATCAAGAATATATTTAATTTATAGGGTCAGAAAGGTTTTTTTCTCCTTGTTTATACTTTCCAACGAATTAAACACTCTACGTGTAACGGAAACGGATTACTATTTTTATTGGGAATACTTTCCTTTAATCAAAATGAATTAAAAGTTGAATAAAATATATAAATAAATAAAATAAAAGTCCTTTTAGTCAAAACTCTTCTGAATAATTTTAGCCATGTAATCAATTCTAGATTTTGGCAAACGACTTTTCGGTCTCTAATCAAATCGTGACAAAATCCTCCTGAAATCCCAAAGAAGATGTCGCATTCGATACAAATTTTATTGGGTATTCCCAAGCGTTCACAACTTCATTCAGCGTGGGGTCACTTCAAGGTTGCAATCAGCACTGCAAACAGAGAGCGAAAACCGAACTGAAGTGGAAATTCAAGCACTCCCCCGTTGGAGAGGCAAAGAAAATGCCCGGCATTTTCCCCGACAGTTCGCACACAGCGAACGGAAACGGAAATGCGCGTTCAAGAATTTTAATCTGCATGCGCAATTTCGCGTGTGAGCTGTATGCCAAAAATGGCGCGCACATGTCGGCCAACTGGCGACTGCCCGTCACCCTTCCACCCCCTGAATCCACTGCCATCATCTACCATCTACTATCCACCATGCGCCACATGCCCCACTGTGGTGCGCCTTGGAATTTCACGCGTTTATTTGCAAAGATTACGAAATGCGACCGGTTGCCGCTAAAGTTTTGTATGCGCTTCCTGCTGCCGGCGCTGCCTTTTCCTTCTTGTCTGGCTGTAAGTGTGTGTGTGCGTGGCTTTTCCTACCCCTTTCCCCGAGTTCCCATCCTTTTGGCCGTTTTTTGCTCTGTTTGCTTGTCCGTCCGTCCGCTTCGCTGACTTGTTATGCATGCAAAAGTCTGTGGCAAATACACAGACCCTGGCTACAACAACGGCAAAAGCAAACCCCTCGCAGTGCTCGGCAGATGGGAGTGACATGCAAAATATTTTTGCATAAAAATGTTTGCCCACCAACACGGATCGGAGTCGGAGTCGTAGTCCTTGCCGCATCCTGGCAGCTGCATCTTACCCGTACTTTGATGTTAGCCGGGGAGAAATGTTAAATTTTAAAGCATTTCAATTTCGCATTTTTGACACACGCAAGTTGAGCATGAAATTTGGCGAGATATACCAAAAGGTATAGTATACTTTTTTGGCATTTTACCTTGGATACCAACTGCTTTGAACGACGCCCCTCCCCGGGGACTTAAAGTCCGGCATTTTATCTCATGTATTTAAGCGTACTGCGTTTGCTACGTGCTGGCCATGCCAAAAGGACCCTCGACTCCTTTTGCCATTGCGAATACGAGGCGACAGCAGCGATGAAGCATATTTCATATTTAATAAAGTGGGTCGCATTTTATTAAGGGGAGAAGGTGGGGGTGGGTGTTGATGAAATCAGATGATGATCTGCCACATTCCGTGGATTATTGACCTGTTTCATGGGCACTTGTAGGTTATTAGTCGTGCGCCATGTTGTTTTATGGAATTTTTTATCGGGTGCTTTGGAGCAGACTGTTCACTGCAGGCTCTTAAATATTTACTATCCACAGAAATCTCTTCAAATAAAATTCTATCATTAAATAAAGCTGCTGGGCACTATGCGTAGTTCACTAGAAAATATAGAAAAATTTTTATAAAATTGTATATTTCAGTTTTAGATATATCGGGATGAAAGGGAATATATTTTATGAAACATTCTACTCGTACACCCTAAAAAAACTTGATATAAACCATGATCGATTTGATATTTGTGGTATCAATTTTGAATTGATATGCTCGAAATGTTAACAACAGGTCAGTTCGAATTTCGAATGTGTCTTTCTCCCTCACACTCATGTAACTTTAAGCGCTATATCGCTCTATTTTGAATTAAGAGAGTTTCTACATCTCGCTCCCACTCACGTAATTTAAGCCACATTGCTTCTTCCTCTCTCTTTTTCGAAGCCTGAGAAAGAGATTTCGGTAAAAGCGATATGTGTATACCATGCGCATATCGATTTGAACGCGACGTGCTTTTTATACCCTTGCAGAGGGTATTATAATTTTGGTCAGAAGTTTGTAACGCAGTGAAGGAGACGTTTCCGACCCCATAAAGTATATATATTCTTGATCAGGATCAATAGGGGAGTCGATATAGCCATGTCCGTCTGTCCGTCTGTCCGTCTGTCCGTCTGTCCGTCTGTCCGTCTGTATGTCTGTTTCAATACCGTTTGCGAGCTCAGTTTAAAAGCTAGCGACTTAAAACTTTTACAGTCGTCCTAAAACATGTGTACGCAGATCAAGTTTGAAAACTGACCCGATCGGACGTCTATATCCTATAGCTCCCATAGGAACAATCGGATATAGCTTTCAAAAAATGAAGATATTTCGCTCAGTGTAAGAGCTATTGACAAGAATATTTCCAAATCGTATTTTTCTGTGTGTACCTTGATCAGGGTAAAAGCGCGTGCCGATCGGACGTCTATATCCTATAGCTCCCATAGGAACAATAGGGTGAAATCGGTCAAGATTTAACGTTTTTCAGGATATTTCGCGCAGAATATAAGCTATTGACATGAAACTTTCCAAATCGTATTCTTTTATGCATACCTTGATTAGGGTAAAAGCGCGTGCCGATCGGACGTCTATATCCTATAGCTCCCATAGGAACAATAGGGTGAAAAATTTTAAAATTAAATTTTTTTTCAATTATAAAATATTTTGTTGTTTTGTTAATTCATGTTGCTTTTCTAGTCAAGTTTTCATTCGTGAAATCTGCAAGGGTATTAAAACTTCGGCTTGCCGAAGTTAGCTTCCGTCCTCGTTTGTGTTTAATTTAAACGATTAACAAAGTTTTCCCTTACTTAATATACCCCATAAAGTAGCCCAAATTTACCCACGGCTTATCCCTGCCTGCAATTGTTTTTTTTTAGCTGCTTAAATTTCTGGATCTACCGATTTTCCAAGAGCACCGACCGCAAGCCATATTTCTTGGCCCACAAAAACCGGCGAAGACAAGAGGCTCTCGAAACTGCGCCACTGATGATGTTTTCGGGGGATGGGGAAAGGGGAAGCTGCCAAGTCGGCGACTTAGTTAGCCACTTTTCTTTCATGGAAAATGCGCCTTTTGTGCCTCAAGTGGCCCCGCTCACCCAGGCCGCCACCGACTTTTGTCTATTCGCTAACCAACTCCTCCGCTGATGCACCGGCCCACCCCTGCCGTTCCCATGGCGATCCGATGGAAAGAAAAATAGAGCTGGCTGCAAGTTTATTTTAAAACTCGACTTTTGTACGCTCAAGTTTACTTTTGTGGGGAATTACTTTTCGGTTATTTTTGTGGCCCAGTCATCGCCTGTTCTCCCCCGGCTCCAGAGTATCTCTTAGCTGATTGTCTTGTTGCTCGGGTGTCGATGCAGCAGCTCCAGTGGGTGGCTTTGGTTTTCGATGGCCTTGCGGTGGGCGGTGGGCGGTGGGTGGTGGGAGTTTATTATGTGCGCCAGTTGAAGTCGATGCGATGCTGCTGCTTGCGCAAAATGCAATTATTAAAAGTTTTTCAAGTTGTCCGCTCCTCTTATATATTTATTCTTCTCTTTTTCTCCGCCGCTTTTGTCGTGCTCTGAAAATTATAGCCGGCGCCATTTTGCTGTCCATAGTTCTCGTCTTAACCTTCTGCGCTGTCATTTTTTTGCTGTTTAACATGGCATAGCAAATGTAGTCCATTGAAAAGTTTCCCGTAAAGTTTCCAACCAAAGTTTTCGTTAAAGACGTGAGTGCAAAAATGTTGCAAGCTTCTGGCTTTTAAAGCCTTGTTGTTTTAGCCGGAAATGGGCACGGATCGCGGAACGAGAGGCCAAAAATAGCAGAGAAGCGGAAACACAGCTAACAATAAGAGCCGCAAAGGGCAGAAAACGCGAACTTCCGTTTAAAATTTCCTAACATTTCAAGCTCAATCCCCAGGCCCCTTCGAAAAACCCCAAAAAAACCCCATCGTGTGGTCAACACGTAACAGACGCTCCTGGGCTTCCTCTTCCTGTCCAGACCGTCCGACCAACCGACCGACCGAAATTGGCCGCACACTAAATTGCACACCTGAGAATTAATGCGCCGGCCACTCGAAAGGCGTTTTCCGAAGCCCGAGCGGCGGTGAAAATGGTAGATGTTGCTGAATGGCGAATGGTAAATGGGAGCAGCAGCCGGCTTTTGGCCAACAAAAGGTTGTGAAGGCCGAAAGCGTTGCAACCTGCAGTCGCAGACAAATGCAAAGTCAAATGCTTTTCGCAGTCAGACGGGAAGCCCGTCTAAAGTTGTTGCCAGTTGTTGGCCAAGGCCTGCGGGCCTTGTCTTCTTTTGGCCAAAATCGGACAGTGGGAGCACAAAGTTTGAGTACCTTTCAGCAGGGGTTACAAACAGAGCTTGAAAAGTATATTAAACGAAAGGTGAAATGCATGGAAAACGTCTTTAGAAAAGTAATATATTGCTAAGTTTCATTAGCCAGATCGTTAAAAGTAAATTAAAAAAAAACAATTAAATTTAAAAAATTAAATATCTTTATTCTTAATCTTAATTAAATGGAACAAATTCCGAAAAAACTAAAAAATTCGTACATTCATTCTATTTAATTTTAAAAATATCTAAATAAGATAAGATGAGATGATAAATTAATACTTTTGGAAGTGTTACAATTAAACTTTCGGAGTAGAATTTAAACTACAAAATATAAACCATATAATATCTAGTGTGAAATGTATACTACAGAGTTCAGATACTAAATAATGTGTTAAATCAATAGTACCCATATTTTTAATACAACGAGTTTTAGGGTATCATCATCATCCCATAAATAAAGACGGCATAAAACCAATTAACACACAGGCACCAAACGGAAGAGCCAATATTTCTGCGAAGCTATCTTCAGGGCATATCTCACATAAATGAAATATATATCATCGGTTTTAAGCCCTGGATGTGTGCAGACTTTGTTGACCAACTGTATAATGTGCAATTCCCTTCTGCTTTTCGACTTCTTTCGTTTTCCGAGGCTCAGACAAAGTTGCCGTCCCATCCGCTCGGCTTTTCCTTTGCTCGCCCTTTGCTGGTAAAAGCAAGTGAAAATAAATTAAGTGGAAGTAAGTCGTAACGAAGTGATACATAATTCTTTGTACTTTTCTGCTTTTTTTCCTCTTTTTTGGCTGGTCGTTGGTCCTTCGACCCTGGCTCCTTTTGGCGCCGTTTTCTTTGTGTGCTTTAACAATTGAGTGCAAGTTCGGCGAAACGAGGCAAAATCGAATCGCTTTAAGCTGGATATTTTCCAAGGTCCACGGCTTCAAGGATGTTAATTAGCAGCACTATTAGCTGTACTGGAGTTCCTGAAAAGCGCACCAAACTTTTCCCATGGGAGAATTTCCGGCCCAACTGTAACCTAATATACCGTAATTTGGCTTTAATGACCCAGTCGAGAAACCCGAAGAGTTCTTCACTTGGCGTCTAAATAGCCTAAATAACTTAATATCAACCTGAAACGCCGTGATTGAGAGGTGGCGCCCAACGAATTTCGGGCTACCTTTTCCAGCTTATTGCTACTTAACTAAGCCAACGATATCATTTTATTACATGGCTCTTGGCCAGGACTGCCAACTTGCCGAGCCGGCGATTTCACTTTCCACGGAGCGTGGCTTTAACAGGACAGCCTCTCACCTTACAGCCGCCCCCCCCCCCCCCTTCCCACCCTGCCGGAGGCCATTAACGTGTTTCGTTTCATTTAACTTTTACGCTCTGCTACCCCCCGGAGTCCCCGCCCAGAGTCCTGCTATTTAGCACAGGTCCCGAGTTTTTGTCCCCGGGAAGCGAAACTTTTACCTGCTGCACGCTTGACCCCACAGAAACCACCCCTCCCCCCGGGTGGGTGGGCGTTGGGCGTTAGATGTGACCTTCGGTGCTGACAGCAGCCGTCATTAACCTTTCATGACGAGGGAGCCGGAGCCGGGGAGCCCCGAGAACAATCAAGCGGAACAGGTGGGACCGCCGGAAGTTGACAACAGCGACAACGGCAAAAATCGGAGGCAACAACCAAAGTGAAACCGAAACTTTGTCGAGTGTTTTTGAGACAATGTTGTTTGTCGTCGTACCCATGTTGTATGTATATCCCATGTAGCTCTGTTGAACTTTGACTGTAGCGGACCGGGTGCTTTGCTTTCGGGTTTCCTTGCAGCAAAGTAATTTGGCTTTAATGCGTCTGGCGCTGTGACAGTTTCAACCCGGCTTCTGACCCACTTTTTCGGGGCACGGCACTTTTGTTTAACTAACCGCATGCCACGCCCACGCCACCGCAGCTGCATATAATTTGGCAACCGCAGTTTCTGGCTGCCTGCTTTGCATTTGGCATTTGCCGGGTGAAATGTGTTTGCCAAACGAATTTGGGTTGTCGCAAATGGAGAAATTGGGGACACGGAATAAAAGCAGCAGCACAGTAGCCGGGCCAAAGCAAATAGATGCAATCAAATATGGTGCATGGAGGCTCCAAGGTCGCCAATTGCAGATGTAGCTGAATTAGCGAAAAGGTTTATAAAGCTTGGATAAACTTCCAAAAAACCACCAGCCTCCTTTTTCAGAATTCATGTATTTTTGGGGCACTGACTACGATTAATTAGGTCAAAGTTTGCGATAGGATCAATTCCTTGATAAAACCACAAAATAGCGTTAAAAGATAATTATAATAGTACAAATAAATACCAAAGATTTGTATTACATATTTAAATTAAAAACCTAATATTTAATACAAATACTTGAACCAAGGTAGAAAATATTATAAACGATCTTGGACATAATTACTTGAAAGTTGTATGTCATTCAGAAAGTAGAATACTAATATTTAAATCAATGAATGAAAATCAAAGCGAGAAATATTTAAACTGAATTTTTTTACCAATGAATCTTTAGGATTCATTCACCTCAAGACTGCACTGAAATTATTATTAAATCGGAGAACAAAAAACATTAATATTTAGTCTTAAAGCTGCTCTATTAGCATAATGGATTTTGCTGGCAGCATAAAAGAAACCGAGCACACAGTTATTCCCCACCCTTCCTTAAATACTCAGTGCAATGTCCTGGCAATATCCAAGGCCGCACGGACTGCTCTTAGCATCGCATTCGGATGCAATCCTTACGGAAAATCAATAACCATTGCATTGCGCCACGTGTGAAAGGACCCCAACCCGGAATGCTTTTCAGTCGAGCGCAGGACAACTGTCGCTACATAATCATAATCGTAACCATGATGAAGCAGCGTCGGTGACGACAACTACGACAATGTCGACTGACTGCCCTCGAGTGTTTTATCCTTGACAAATCCTTGTGCAACAATCAGCAGCAACAGCAGCAGCGGCAGCACGAGCGCCGGAAAAAAGAACCTTGTGGAAATGTTACAAGAGCAGTGGAGACGGGTAGCCGGATAGTTGACAATGGCAAATGCGCAGCAAAACGGCTAAATGAGGCCGAGGCTGGGAAGAGACGGAGCCTCGACTCGCCGACTGAATGAGTAAACTTCCACTCGTTAAGCTCCCATCTCCATCTCCATCTGCCATTTGGCCACCTAGCCACCGCACCACCGTGCCGGCTGGTAGCCGCAAATCGGGGCTTGAAGACGGATCTCGGCAACCCTAACCACCAGAGGCCTTGGCATGATGGATGACAATAAACAAGACAAGCGGGCACAATTGTTTGCCGGCCTCCCCAGCCCACTCTTCATCATCATTGTCCCTCCACAAGTCTGTACTTAGCGGGTCTGTTGGCATTTCCTCGACCAAACAATAGTGGTTTATCCGGCTGACGATGAAGCCAGTCCTAAATGGCTTTAATGCTTTAGTGGTAAAACCATTCTAGTTAAAGACTAATATTAGCTCTTCAACACTAAGAAATGTTTTTAAAACAAAAATCTAAGATTTTAATTTAGAGACAGCTTGATCCAGAGTTGGCAACAATAGGTTTCAGGATCATAATATCCTGGTAAATTTTATTATTGTTGGAAAGTATACTTTTAACAAATATGTAATACTGAAATCCACTCGACTTTATTCTGGGACTCCATCTCCCACGATTTCGCAAGCTGTTTTGTTCCGATCCGTCGTTCTTCAATCTATGCGTCGTTCTTTTTGTCACAATCATCCTCCTTTAACTTTTTCTTCAGCTCATTACATTTCCTTTTGAACTCGGCCAGTTCGCAATCTTTTTTTTTCTCACATTCTTCATTTTGTTTCTTTTTTTCGGCCTCACATTTCTTTTTTTGCTTGGCTTCCTCGCATTTCTTGTTGAGTGCGGCTTCTTCGGATTTCTTTTTTTGTTCGGCTTCATCAAATTTCTTCTTTTTGTCTTGCTCACACTTTTTCAAAGCTTCCCCATCCGGTCTATTCTTTTTGGGATCAGCTTTAACGCATTTCTTTTTGGCAGCTTCTTCCTCGCATTTCTTTTTGGCAGCTTCTTCCTCGCATTTCTTTTTGGCGGCTGCTTCCTCGCATTTCTTTTTGGCCGCTGCTTCCTCGCATTTCTTTTTGGCAGCTTCTTCTTCACATTTCTTTTTTGCCGCTGCTTCCTCGTATTTCTTTTTGGCAGCTGCTTCCTCGCATTTCTTTTTGGCAGCTGCTTCCTCGCATTTCTTTTTTGCCGCTGCTTCATCACATTTATTTTTAGCCGCTGCATCTAAACATTTCTTTTTGGCCGCTGCGTCTTCACATTTCTTTTTGGCAGCGGCTTCTTCACATTTCTTCTTGGCCGCTGCTTCCTCACATTTCTTTTTTGCAGCGGCTTCTTCACATTTCTTTTTGGCAGCTGCTTCCTCGCATTTTCTTTTACGATCGGCTTCCTCACATTTTTTTTTAGCCGCTAATTCTTCACAATTCTTCTTAAACGCGGCTTCTTCACATTTCTTCTTAAGCTCGGCTTCTTGCTTCTTTTTAAGCTCGGCCTCTTCACGCTGCTTTTTGCACTTGGCTTTTATTTCTTGGAGAATGCGCTTCAGTGCGGCCTCTTCTTTTGCCTTCTTTTTGTCGGCCTTATTCAGCGAGCTAAACTCGTCATCCTCATCAGGTTTGCTGCAGTCCAGTGGCTTTCCTTCCCTCTTCTCTTTTTCCTTCCTGGCAGCTTCTTCAGCGGCAATCTCCGCGGCGTACTTCTTCTGACAGACCATCTTCTGGGCGTGAACAGCGCAGGCCTTCCTGATTCCGGACAACATGCACTTCAGAAGAGAGTCTACAGCTTTGGGATCCCCCTGCGGCTTTTCCGACCTCAATTCTTCGCAGAGGGCCTTGTACTGCTTTCGCTCACAGTCTTTCTTCTCGGAAGCCAGCATGCATTTGTACTTGAGCTCATCAACGGCTTCGTCTAGATTTTTTACATCAGATTCCGTTTCCACAGCGACTTCTACATCTTCCGCCTTTTTCAATTGATCCTGTAAATGTTTCCGCCTCCTGGATATCCTTGAGCATTTCGGGGGTTCTGGTTTTGGTAAGGGCTCAAAAACGCAGTCCTCATCTTCGACCTTTTTGCAAAACGATCGTTGTTGATTGAGGTATGTTGAATCGGATGATGTGCTTGATGCTGGAACATTAAGTTGCGAAAGGTGCAGGCGACAGCCCTTGACTTTGTCCCAGGACAATGAGATCCGGACCTTTCGTCTTCCCCGAATAAATACTGATTTTGAATGACTCACCTCAACTGACTGATCTATCCACGGATTTTGGGTATCGTTAAAGGTATGTCCCTTACTAATGAAATTTGATCCGGTGAGCTGATTATTTTTGGAATCTTTGGACTTGTTGCTGAACACCCGGGGCTGTCCTAGGTAAACGGATACGGAGTGCAAATTGGTGTGGGACTTCAAAAACAACCGGTTCCATCGGGGCTGTTTTAGCTGGTAGACGAGAGATCGTGAGAGATGACGCCCCATCGACGTCATAACTTAAAACGGAATTTTAGGAATTTAGAACATCCAATTTGGAAGAGTTAGGCCTAGAAATTAGTTTTTGAGGGTTTTAACATTTTTTACAAAGACTACTTGAGTAAGTTTTAAGAGAGCCTTTCTTTTGCCAGGGTAATTAAAAGTTTTAATTTAAAACTGTTGCTTAAATCTGGTGAGCTCATGCATTATGTTAATATCAGTGCGTTGTAACCCTTAAGTGGCCAAAAGTTTCTTGGCCCAATTCCTCGCGAAAGTAGGCTGCGATTTTGGTTCTCTGGGGAGGTTTCCCACCTGCCTGCTGGCCGACATAATAAAGCAATTAAAGTTTTACACTCCGCAGACCCATTTCACATTTTCGCCCGCTCACATCAACAATGAAATGAGCATTTCCCCCAGTACGAACTGCGTACTACGTACACATGTGAGCAATTAAAATGTAAACGTGTCAAACACATGGCAGTCTGCTCGGGCAGAGCTTTCGCTTAAAAATTAACAGCGACACTGCCGAACAAGTTGCAGAAATTAATGACAACATAAAGGAATTTAAATACGCAATGAGCTCGGTGGGAGGTTGGGTGGCATGGGGGTTGGCATGGGGTTGGGAACACTCGTAATTGCGGTGCCAGTTCGCAATGCCAGTGTGTGTGCGGCTGAAAGTTAAAGCACACTCGAGTGCGACAGTGTTGCCAAGGTAGGCCAACTCGAACTCACCTGTCTGCTGTTGTCTGCTTGGCGGCGCATGAAGTGAAAATTAATTTCTAAATGCGGGAAATTAACAAATTACAAACAACGCAATGAGTGGGGGTGGTTGGGCTGCCAGATGGCGGAAGTAGACATGCCATAATTCACCGCACAGCCCGCCCACCCACATGGCACCATGGAGGCCTCTGTATAGACTGCAAAGTTCGCAGGGCAACTTCCTTATAGAGGGGGTGGGGTGGGTGTGTCTTCTGCAAGGTGTTGAAGCACAGGTGAGGCACATTGTCTTGTCTTTCGCCTTTCGCCTGCGGCTCGCCCCACACCTTTAACCGCCCCGCATACTTCTGGCCGCACTTCAACTCACAAACGCTGACAGTTGACAGGTTTGCTAATTTGAAGCAGTCCCCCGAAAATGAAGTTAGCGTCTGTCAGCGTCTTCTTCGGTGTGATAACGGCATTCCAGTCCCCCTTCCCCCCAGTTTCCCTTCCGGAAAAGCCCATCCCCTCAAAAACCCCTTCGTATTCACACCTTTGGCAGCCACAGACGCGCTGCGGTCGCGCTCTTAACATTTAATTAAGTTGTGCTCGATTTTATGTTCGACAAAAGTGTTTGTCTGCCGTTGGCCCTCTCGATGGGATGTGCGTGTGTGTAACTATGTCGTGGTTGTGGCTCTTCGGCGTTGTTGTCATTTCTGAGGTTTGTGCAAAGATTGGAAAACTGTTTACCACGCCAGGGCGAGCTTTTCCCATTTTACCCCTCCATGCACCCGCTTCAGTGGCACTTAGGAAACGAGACCACAACAGTTTACATTGAGTAACTAACTGATAAGAATATTCAAAGAGGAATGGTCTCGACTCTGTCTTTCTTTTGGATATATGTTTTCTAAATGCAATAGAGTCCCGCGTGAATCCATTTTTGAATTATTCAATTCAACTAAATGAATGACAAATGAAACTCTTGACAACTCCGAACAGATCCTTGCGCGGCTGTTGGATATGGTCTAACTCCGAACTAACTCCGCCCCGATATGGAGTCGGGAGAGCCTGTGCGGCTCCTTGATCGGTATCTGTCCCGTAATCGGCTTTTGGATCTGGAGCAAGACGGAGGTCTTCGACGGAGATCCTAGTTTTCGGGCAGACATCCTGTCTTGGCCGGAATCACGGCCAAAATCCCTGTGCTCAAATTAGAAAACTTAACGGCGACTGAAATATCAGGTGATCGAGTGTGTGACCTGTGCACTAGAATCCCTTGCATTGTGTTTTTCCGGCGAGCAGAAATTATACTTAAAATAAAATTACTTACTTTTTGCTAGTTTTCGGGGTTGAGTCTCTCTTTTATAGTAATGCTGATTAAATAATGCTGTTAATGCTGATTAAAAAACCGTTGGGTTTTCATCCTCTATATTTCGGAAATACTATTTCCGCTAATTTCCGAAAACAGAGTATTCCTTTCGTTTCCTCTTGCCACTCTCATGTAGTTTGTACATATACATATGTAGTTTTATATCCGAACCGGGGGTCAAAATTCCGTTTTATAAATTCCGACAATCCAAATTTTATATTTTTTAAATTGTGGGTCGTGGGGGCCTAATCGCGGGTTTTAATAATGTGCTCCAGGTTCACCGGCTGTCTGCTAGCGCGGTTGTCCGGTCCTCAGACACGAGGAACCATAGGCATGGCGTTCAAGTGGCAGCTGCGAAACTACTGCGATCCACCTCTCATGGATTGCCAGGCTTACAAGGCCTTCAAGGAGCAAAAAGCCCTTGCAATGAAGAAGAAGAAGGCGGCTGACAAGAAGGAGGAGACCAAGAAGGACGCCGACCGCCTCAAGAGCCAGTTGAAGAAGTGCATCGAGCTGAAGACGAAGGCGCTGAAGGCGAAAGTGGAGGGCATGACGGCGGAAGAGCAGAAGGCCATGGGGGAGATGATGGACTGCGTGATGGCGGGCGTCAAGAGAGTCTGCGTGAAGTCGGTCATGCAGAAGTACTGCAAGGAACAGGAACTGAAGCTCCGGTACGAGCGACTGATAAAGGAGAAGAAGATCAAGGAGCTGATGAAGAAGTGTGCCGCCAAGCAAGAGGAGGACGCATCGGACGATACTAAGGATCCCAAAGAGGAGCATGCCGAAAAGGGGCAACCGAAGAACGAAAAGGCTGAAGAATCACAAACGCTTAAGAAGTGTATAGAAGAAACTTCCAAGCTCTTGGAAGCCGAGTTGGAGAAAGAATGTCAACAGAAGTCAGAAAACTCAGAGGCCCCAAAAAAAGGAAACAAAAAGGACAAATCTGACGGTAAGCCCAAGGGGAATGATAAGCCCCCAAGAAATGTCAAGGGTGATGCAAAAAAGAAGCTTAATGTAAAAGGTGGCAAAGAATCATCCAAAAAGAAAGAGCATTCAAAATCGAAGGTACAAAAGGACCCCGTAATTGACAGTTGTAAGGAAGAACCCAAAGAATTACCCAAAAAGAAAGTCAATTCAAAACCAAAAGTTAAGGAACAAAAGGATATTAAAATAGATAATTGTAAGGGGGAGCCTCCTAAAAAGAAGGAATCTAAGTGTAAGGACAAAGAGAAAGTTGAGAAGAAAGAGATTAAGGACCAAAAGAAATTAGAGAAGAAAGAGGAACCTAAGCAGAAGAAGTGCCCAGAAGCGTCCGAAAAGGAAGTTGAATGTCCAAAAGATTCTAAAGTTTCGGAGTCCAAAAAGAAAGATCCTAAAAAAGTTGAGAAAAAAGCTGGGAGTATAAAAAAAGACTCGAAGAGTGACAAACCTGACAAACCTAAATCTAAAGATTCCAAAAAAGCAGACGAGAGTGCAAAAATAGACAAAAAAGAAAAATCTGAAGAGCAGGAATGCCCAGAGGAGCCCAAAGAGGAGAATAAATGTCTAAAAAATAAGGAGAAACCCGCGCCCAAATCTCCGTTTGAGCAGAAGTTGGAAGAATGCATCAAGAATGAATTGGAAGACATGCGCCTGGCCCAGAAGCACTTAAATCCCAAGGACAAAAAACAAGTGGCGGCTGCCGAGAATTGCTTGAAAGAGCAAGTCAAGAAGAGGTGCCGCATGATGGTGATCAAGAAAATGTGCGCCGAGTCCTTTGGAGAACCAAAGAAGTCGACTAAGTGCGACGAACAGAAGGATGACGAAGAATGCTCGCAATCCAAGGACTCTGCGAGTGACAAGATCCAAAAGTGTGTTCAGAAAAAATGGAAGGACATTTGCCCTTTTATTCAAGATCTCACTGAGCAAAACGACGTCGATTTTGGAAAAGCTTCTGAGGAGGTGAAAAAAATGATGGAGAAATCATGCCACGAGGACGAGAAAAATAAGGAGTTTGAAGTTAAGGAGCTAGAAGCTGATATCGAAAAGTGTGCGTTCATGAAGAAATGTGCAGACGCAAGGCTGAAAAGAAAGTGTGATGAAATAGAGAAGCAGAAGAAATGCGGAGAGGAGGCTCAAAAAAAGAAATGTGAAGAGGAAGCCTTGAAGAAAATATGCCAGGATCTAATCAAAAAACAGTGCGAAATAAACGAAAAGGACGAAAAGGTAAAGTGCGAGTGCAAGGACACGAAAAAAGTGTGTGATGAGGAAGTGAAAAGAAAGTGCATGGAAGAAGCTCAAAAGAAACTATGTGAGGTGCGAAAAAAGCGCAAAGAGCAAATGCAAAAAGAGTTGAATGAGCAGAAAGATTGCGGCGAGGATGAAAATGAGAAACAATGCAGACTAAACAAGAAATGTGAAGAGGAACAAATTAAGAGAAAATGCGAAGAGCAAGAAATATGTGACAAATGTGAAAAGGACCTTATTAAGAAAAAATGCGAGGAGAAAGCTAAAATGAAAAAATGCGATCAACTAATGGCAAGAATCGACGAGCTAAAGTGTGAAGAGCAAGAGCTTAACAAACAGCTAAAAGAGCTGGAGGATAGAGAGGCACAAAGGAAGAAACAAGAGGAGGAGGAACAAAAGAAAAAATGTGACGAGAACAAAGTTCTGAAAGCATGCGACTCATTTGATCAGAAGGAAAAAGAAAAAAGTCAAAAGGAGGCGGACAAAAAGAAGAAATCAAAGCCAAATTGTGACTCAAAAAAATAAATCTGTTAAAGCTGCGATCTCTAGGAAGACCAGAGAATCATATCTTGCCCACAGGCAGGACGACACATATGGTTCAGAGGACGACGGCGATCGCCAAGGCCGGTTGTCCTCCAGTTGATGCAGCAGATGAGATTCCGCTTCCGGTTCCGTGAATCAGGCCAAAGGTGACCGAGGTGATCGACTGCAGCAACTGGGCGATCGTCCTTGTGACCGCCACCGTGGTCTTGGCCAACTAAGACTAAGTCAAAAGCCTGTGGTTCATACATATGGGTCTTCGTGGGACCGTCCTGCTTTGATGGATGCCCAGGCCATCAGCATCATCGCCCGCCTGGCCTTCGGTAGCTAAGTAATTTATTGATACCTACTCACCCGAATCCCAGGAGGATCGCCTTCCAAGCAGTCAAGGATTTTTCCCAACTTTGCTTAGTTTTACAACCAAATCTCCCGCGACTGCCCCCATGAAAACTAGGAACTTGTTTATTTTAAAATAAATTTTAATATAATAACTTTAAAATAACTTTTTTCTGCACCACTAATTTCTGCATGTTATATCACGAACCTCTAGATTTTATACATATGTGGTTTCCAAGATTTCATTTATAAGCACGATGATACAAGCATGATACACAGAGAAAATTATCAAAAGTTTTAGGTGCAAAATCAGGGGTAAAACATTTTAAAAAGTAAAACGCTTCATACAAATTTTATTTTACTTCAGATTTTTAAAACATTTAATTTTTATTTTTAAAACGTTTTTACAAGAAAATGGCACCTAAAATGTCGTATAATTTTCTCTGTGTACTGAACAAAAACATATACTTCATAGGGTCAAAAAACCTCCATCAGTCAACGCACACAATGTACCCCATTATTCTACGAGTAAAAGATATACAATTAGAATTCTTATGAAAACTCTCAATAGCTTGAATAAACAGATAATAAAACTCTAGCAGAATTTGAAGATAATCAAAATATGAATACCTCTTCATCAATTTTTACTTGGTAAATTTAATTCAAACATATCTTAGAAAGAGAGTTTCTTTGAGCCTACTAATTTGAAATTGATACCCGTTTTCTAATATTGCTTCATGAATAAATATATGGAGTGCACACATACTACGATATAAGCCGTGTATTTACTTACGAGTATCTCTCGGCCAGAATGGCTAAAGCAAACAAAATGGACAGCTCACAGTATTGATTGCTGTGTTGTTTTATTGATGAAATAATGAATTTGCCACCGCACAGACCCGACCCACAGACATCAGATAATATGCTCAATGTCTGTCATTGCCTTGGTTATGAATTTTCCGACATGATAGCGAAACTTATCGGGCATCGGGCTACGGAGAGCTGGGCAGCTTGAGGTGATGGCCTTGTGTTTGATCAGGGACACGAACAGGACGTCGCCTATTTGGTTTTCATTTCGTATTGATTTACAGTTAGTCCTGGCCTTTCTGGCTTGGCCAAAGCAAATTTGCAGACGCCTGCGACCCCATCATCAACAGCCATCCGTTTAAATTATTAACGTATGAGTAATTTTTATGACATATAAACAAAAGTCTGAGCTGGGGGCTTGTTGTTTCGGCTCCTGCTCCTTTAGCTCCTTCTCCGGTTTCTGCTATATGTCATGTGTCGTCTCTCGTCTCGTTTCGTTTCTGGTTTTCCATTTCCCAGACGACCGAGTCCCATGTGGCGCTTTTTGGGGAGTGGTTTTTGTGTGCGACAAATGAGTTGTGTGTAATTAAGTTCGGGATGCCCCTTGCCACCAAAGCAGGCTTTCAGTGGCCCGGGGAATTCTGTCCGAGAATGGAACTGATAATCAGACTTAAACAATTTTTTACCTCCAAACATTCCTCATTACTCCAACTTTAATTAACACTTTATGTACTTTTTTCTGCTCTCTTTTTAGGTAAGTGCCTGTCTGCCTTTGCGTAAGTCCAAGAACCAAACTCAATCACTAATCACGGTAAAGAGAGCCGCCCACAGCCGCAAAACTTTCGGTCAAAGCCGGGAGCCTTTAATTTGAAAACTTTGGCATATCCAAAAATAAAATTTATATATATCGTGCGAGAAGAGTCCACAGAAAGCCAGGGACCAAACAATTCGAACACTGCATTCCACGCAATGGACGGGCCAAAAATCAAAGCATATTTCCCGGCGTGCCCGACGCAACCGCTAGACCTAGAGACTCTGTCCGCCTGTCCGTCCGTCCGTCCGTCCGTCCGGCCACATAGTTTAAACAAACTTTTTTGTTTGAAAGCGTAGAACGTGCAGTGCGCAGAAGGAAAAAATAATCATAAAAAAGGCAGAATCCACTATTACATTAAAACAGAAAAATAATTGCGAAAATTTCTCTCCAACTTTTTCAACTTTCTCTGCGTTTTGCCGGCACTTTTTTTTTGCCGCGCCTCTTGTTGTTTTTTTGGTCTCTGAATGGCAGGCAAATTTCTGTTGCCATTTGCCACGCCTCAATGGCGAAGTTTAAAGCGCGCTGACGACGCTCATTACAACTAATAATGTTAATAATCATTAAAGAGAGGAATCTCAAAATATTTCGGGTGTTGCCAGCCGCAGGGGCGAGTCCAGGTCCCAAGATTTCTCTTTCTCTGGCACTCAAATTGCAAAAATTAAAATACTTTTCCAAACTAATTAAAATTGTGTTGCATACTTTGGGGCCCAGCAGCCAGGCGTCCCCTTTTCCCGGTTTCCTAAGCCTTCTCCCTGGACACAGGGAAATTAGCCAGGCCACCGAGACTTCGATGTTCGACTTGGGCATCGATTATTGTGGCTGGTTTAATGGTCCCCCGACCGAGTTGAAAACTTTTGCCATTTTTCTTTCTGTTTCCCTTGGGGATGAGCGGGCAGCTCAATTGCAGCTTTCCGCTCTTCAAATATCAACATTGCTGTGCCTGGTTCTTAAAGATGCAGAAATTAAATTCCGTCCGTGAAACCCAATTATCCTTCGGCTGACAACGGGTTTTCACATCACTTGGCTGGCTCAAAAGTTACAGCATTTTCCAGTGCCCACAGCCGGATGTCTCCTGCGGATTATGTGGGCTTTGGGATATTCGTAGGCCCGCCAGCCTGTCACACTCGCAGGATGCATTAAATTTTATGGATGGAGGGCCACAAGGAAGGGGGCTGCTGGGCGCCTGAGCTGGTAGCAAACATCAAACGCGTTAAGCAACTCGAAAGCTCAGCCGAGTGCATGAAATGCGTCGCTTGCCCCTTCACTAGAACGCCATTCAACACGCCACGACTTTTGCAGCCAAAGCAAATCAAAAGGAAATAATGGCGCACTGGCATGAAACGAGGGGTATCGGGAATCGGAGGAGATGACAGCTACACTGGAAAGAAATTGTAACCTTAGCACAGCGTTCGTTAAAAACACCCAAAAATGTCCAAAACTTTAATATCTTTTTATATTTCTGTATTCTGCATTCCATATAAAATTCAAAAATATCTCAGTTTTAAATATCTTTGTAAAAGTGTCTAAAAGTATGCTCTGGTTAAATTAAAAACAAGAGTACGATGCAGTCGAGAATTTCGAATATCAGATACCCGTTACTCAGCTGAAGGGAGTTCGAGGGAGATGGAGAAATGCAATATCAATTTTTGCTCATAACTTTTTAATGAATGGTCCGATTTAAAATATGTCTTCTACATTTTGATAGGTATTTTTAAACACAATAACATGCCTGAATCGAAACAATAGATATGATCCGAGTCTGTAAGACTTATATATGGGTATTTTCTTTAGTTTTAAAAATGTAATGCTATAAAATAACAAGGATCACTATAAAACTTATTTGAAAACCGCGTTTTAAAAAATTTGTGAATTATATCGGAATATCTTTTGAAGTTATTTTTTAGTATTCATATTATTTATGATTTTTGACGCATTTTCTCTCAGTGCACCATGGGGCTGCCCCGCCCACACACTCGCTGGGTAAATGGCGCGCACGAAGTGCTCACATGCACCTGCCAGAAAGCATTCGCTGCGTATTCCCTGGCGATGGGATGGAATGGGGTGGGACAGAGAGCCTCTGCTCCTGGATGGAGGATCCTGCCGCCTGAATGCTGATGCCGATGCCGGCAATTAATTAGGATTATGTGTGTCGTCTGAGCAGCGCCTAAAAGCATGCAACACATGTGGGGCGCTCGTTACGGCGGAGTGTTCCTGCACCCGTAACCGTAACCCGCAACCTTAATGGAGCTGCAGCAGCTTGACTTCCGATGCGTGACATCTACATCCACCATACGGCATCTACCATCTACCATCAACCACCTACCACCTACCATCTACCGGCTGGCTAAATAGTTTGATTAAGCAAATTTATGGCTGCGCGCTTTCAGGCGCATTTAATGGCGGCTGAAAGGAGCAAACAGAACCAGAACCCAATCAATCATCGGAATCGCAGCTTGCACATTTTTAATGATGATGACGTCAACTGCTCATTAAAAGCCTTCCACTTCGCTGCCTCTGCCTCTCCAGCTCACTCTGCGATTCTCCACTTCTCTCAGCACTTCTCAGTGTCTCTGACCGCTTCTTTTGACCATCCTAACGACTTTTTAAGTATTTACACACAATTTGGCTTAGCCAACTTTTATCGCAAAGTCTGGGCAAACATTTCTATATTCGCCAGCTCAGTTTTCTTTTAAGTTTACGCTTCATTATCTTGCAGTTGTCTGCGGCGAAGTGCAAGTGGCAGGACATCAGCTTGAGGTTTGATTACCCCCTTCACATGTCCTGCGGCCCGCTGTGAACGGTTGGAATGATAAGCCTCCTCCTGCCTGTCTGTCCAAAAATTTCCATGTCTCTGGCTCGGTATCTTGTTCTGCAGCACCTCAAGGTGTGTCACCTGCAACCTGACTGGCATTCCAACTTCTCCTACAACTTTCTGCATCTGACTTGAGCTTGCCTGCAGCTGCATAGCTGTAGAATTTGTGTTCGCTTCGGTCAGGTTTCCATCCGGAGGTGTTGCTCTTTTTTTCCTTGAAGTGATATTCCTTGTGAAAAGCGACCCTTAATGTCTTGTTTTCGGACATCCCATCACACTTGAATTCACCTCTGAGCAAAAACCTGTCTGATTGCTTACTTCGCAGCTTTTGCAGCTGCTCAAAGGGGGAAATTCCCGGCAAACGGCACGTGCCTGTCTATGCAAACAGCGCAGTATTTCCCCGGAATGAAGAACTAGCTTTGGTCAAATCGACACTTGTCTCGAATATTTCCCTTCAGCTGGCTTTCCCCTCGTGCGACATCAAAGTGAAAGTCACGCATTTACTTCTATTTGCCACTTTGTCTGGCATTTTTTCTATACCCCTTGCATTCGACGGAAACTGCAAAGCCGGGAAAGTCTGGCTCCACGACTTTTCACCATTTTCGTCTGGACTGTTGTCTGCCTCATTATGTTTTCCTCGAGCCCCTCATCGTCATCGCTTGTCGTGTTCATCTTGGCAATATTTTTATGTAAACAAGCCGAACGAACAGACAGCGCCAGACGAAATTGGCAAATCATCGGATAGACAACAACACAAGGCCAGACGGCGGCTGATGCCCTAACGAACCGAGAGTCCTGGCTTCCTCCCATTCGCTTTGAGCAATTATGATTAATTCTCCGGCACCATTTCGTCAGCATACACAGAGAAAAATAAACAGCAATATCAGTGAAATATCAATAGAAATCGCTATATAAAAAAATTGATAATTTATCATGGTTCTTAAATGTAATCTATCAATGCAGACTTTCAGATGATGTCTTAAAAATATTAAGGAAATTTCATTTTCCTTTTAAAAAGTTTAGCTAAAATTTTGACTATCCGACTATTTTGACTATACAAAAAATATATAAAAAAATTACAAATAATATTAAGTTTTAAACGTTATTGATTTTAAAGTATTTAGTATTTAAATGATATGTTAAAAATATTTTTGAAAATACTACTTTGATGTGAAATACATACTTTTAGTATTTTTCGCCCTGTGCCCAATTTAAACATGGCATCATTGTTGTCTGGCAATTGATCGAATTTTATAGCAGCCCCGACCTTGATGATTATTTGTGGGACATGGAAACGGATGAGGATTTATGTGGGCTTCCAGCTCCATTCTTCCGGTTTCTAAGATCCCATTTTGCATAAAACGCACATTAAATTTCGTTAGCTGCTTGGCAGGCGTAAAGAGTGCTTTGTGTATTTCATTCGGAGCTGGCAACGCCTTGGGTAAACACTCGATCGCAGGACTCGGATTCAGTGAGGACTCATCCTGGCTGGCAATCCGGCACTTCCACTAGTGTCTCGGCTTTTGCTGCCTCGTTTGTTTATTTACGCACATGCGAAGGAGGGACTTATTTCATATTCATAGAAAAATTGCAAACACATGTGCTTGGCTAAAGGTCCTTGCCGGGTGGGGCATACAGACATACGAATGTGTACATACATTTATAGGGCGAAAGAGAGACGGGAGTAAATCAGCAGCTAAGTAAGTAAAATGCTTCATAAATTGCTTCAAGTGGCGCAGCTGGCTGCTGGCAGCTTTTTGAGGCATAATGTCCTGAACCAAGGACTCTAGGACCACATATCTGTATATACCACTGCCACTGCCTTCGCTTTATCCCCTGGCTGGCTTCCGCTTTAAAGCATATCATCATGCATAAATCTAAATCAGAGCACAAATACAAGAAACACAAATGAGAATCAGACGCATCATGATGAATCCTTACACATCCTTGCTCCCCCAAAAGTCTGTGGCAAATCCAGGAGAGCGTAAAATTTACGCAGCAGACTCCAGAACCTCGCAAAGTATTTGAACTAAAATGTTTTTGATTTTCAATGCCTCGCCGGATATATATTTCGACAATATTTTCCCTGATGCCGATGCCAGACCCAACTCATCCCCGACCGCCCAGGGCATAACTCAAGCAATTGCGACAGATTTCCGAAAGGATTTCGGCCTTAGAAGCTCGCTCGACATTTTCTTTATTTATGTGCGAATGTGTATAAATATACATTTTGCCGGCAGTTAATAAGCGGAACGTGTTGATAATTTTCGCCCGGGTCCTCGATTCGGTTGCTTGTTCGGGCTTAATTGCTTGTAACATTTAATGGAAAATTAATAAGTTGAGAAATGTGCAAAGGAAGTTCGGGCAATTTAATTTGAGGTCACTCCAAAATGGGTCAGTGATTTTTCGCTTGGCCAAAAAGTATCCTTTTATTGAATTAATTTTGTTTGCAGCCGAGTTGCTTAAATGGAGATAATAAATTGAATATAAAATGCCTGACAAAGGCTGGCATTTATGGAAAATTTATTGTTTCACTTATTGAAACCGAAAGGCAAAAAGTATGAGGGGGCAAACATTACCGAACTTCACCACAAACATGCACCTAATTGCCACCCACTTACCTTGGAGCCCAGCTTAATTATCATTCGGGGACGGGCGCTCTGCACCAGGACAAGTTATTCGGCTCGGACCAGTGCATCGATCAACACTTGGCTCCAGTCTGTTATTACATAATTGCGCCTAATGACATGCAACGAAATTACCTAAAATTGAATTTCCGCACTGCTAACCCTGCAGGTTCCTGGCCACAGGACACACACAAAAGCCAAAATGGGATAATTATGACCCTGACAGTCCGACTGTGTCGGCCAGTGAGTCATTCTGTCATTCAGTCACTCAGTCATTCACTCATTCGTTCAGTTCGCACTCAAAGCCCATTTTCCTTGGCCATCTAATTGATATTTAATACTGAGCGCACAGACTTGCAGTGCTGGCTGAGAATTATGATATTTAATTGGAATGATTAACCCTGCGAGGGCACACTCTGATGCACCTGCTTTGCGGCCTAATTAATCACCTGGCATGCAACCGTAATTAGAGCCACTTTTGATTTATGCTATTTTGCGGCAATTATTCAGGAGAACCGAGTTGGGTGCCAAAAAAACCCAGCCACAAATTGAAAACTGTGTCAGAAGAACACAAGAAGAAGCGCCAGAAGGTCTTTGGACATTTGAGGAAAAACAGAACTTTTCCGGCGCCAGACATTCAACCACTTTTCCGACTGTTTCTGTGTTATGTGCACATGATTTATTATTTTACAGAACGCAAAAAAAAACGGGACACCACCTCCCCAGCGCTTTTTTCTGCCAGTTCATTTCTAATGTGCAGAATGACCCAGTGACAAATTGTGGAGCCAAGTTTTGGGCGCTTTTTAAATGTGTGTCATCTTGTTGAAGCTACACTGAGAATAATACAATTTTCTGATATTTTATATACTTTTGTCTTTTGTGTTTGCCCATGAATCAAATAAATCGCTTCTTGCGAAATACACTGACCAAGAAGAAACGCCGAAACTATGAGGTGATATGCAAAAAAAACCGTTAGAATATCAAATTGACATTAAAACAATTCTAACAACTTCGTTTTTGTTTTTAACTTTAATTGGGATTTATCTTAACAGGTGTTGATATTCTTTAACGTTTGTTTGAATATCATTGTACAACAATTCACTCAATATAAGTTTGTTGAAATAAGTAAAATAGAATATTTTACTGTGTACATGGAGGAGTGGTTTGGGTAGCCGAGAAACACCCACTCGCGGTTTTCCTTGTGGCCTGCTTAACTGGACACTTGTCGACCGAAATTTATGTGGAGTTTCACCAAGATTTATGTTTGCAAGCGGATTGGGCGTGGCTCTGCCAAATATCGATAAATTATTGGCACAATTTTCTGGTGTCGCTGTCCTCGAGCATAAATTAAATTATTTTGGAACCCACTGCCGCGCCAAATGAACTTCAAAGCCTTGATTGTCCGACTGCATTTATAATAAACTTACAATTTTTCGTTCATAAATCATTTAAACATGCCTCGTTAAAAATCAATTTCCCGGTCGAAATCAGAAATTCATCTGTACATTCCCGAATTTTTTCACCGAACTTTTCATCGCAATTTGAATGCAAATACTTTTGACGTCATTATTGGGAGCGTTGGCAGCCATTTAATCATGCTATCCGCAGCTCGGCATAAAAATATGCAGATGGATCTTCCTGTCCCTCCCTGAAATTCCCATTTCCCCATTTCCATTTCTCCCCGGCTTTCCTTCTATGTTTGGGCTTTGCCGCAGTAATTTCTTTTGGCTTTTGAGCGTGGAATGCAAATGCCAAACGAAAGTAGTTTAGAATTTTGCGGCTCGTTCGAGGGATGTTTCCTGTGGTTTTCGGCCGAAGCGAAGATAACTGAGGCTGGGATCCAGGACTCAGTCGACATTATATTAAAATTCAATATGTTAATGAGAAACGGTCGCCAGGTGTTAGATGTTTCCCTTCCCGAAGGTCAGACAAGAACTTTGCTAAGCAGTCGTGGGATATTTAAATTTGTTGCTGGAATTCGATTGCTTGAATAACAAGTTAACGATTCCGTCTGCCAACTGGGACTACTGGCGAATATATAAGTCCATTCCCGATGCCATCAGTATTCAGGCGTTTTTTCCATGCAAATCGAGGAATTTATGCATATTTTGTGGTAATTAAATTTATTCCATAATTATTCCATTTCTATTGGCTTATTTCGCATTTTATTCTATAACAATTTGGTTTGTTTTTTCGTTGACACATCTGTAAATCAATTCGTGACAGCTAATTGCCATTTCCAGTTCATTGGTGTCTAATATGCTTAATTAACAAGCAACGTAAATTAAAACGTGAGCAAGCGATGTCAAATCAGAAACAATAATCACATTCAGGTCCTGTAATGAAGTTATCAACAAGCTTTTGTTGCAGAATTTCAAAAAATGGAAACAAACAAGCTATACACCCAAATAAAAAACTTGATATGAAACGATGATCGATTTGATATTATGTACCCATTTTGCAATTAATGTGTAAACAACATGTTCTGAGTGGGCCTTTAATGTAACTTTAAACGCTATTCCGCTATAGTTCGAATTGAGAGAATTAGTTATTTAAGTCGCCATATTGCTTATTGCTCTCTATTTTGAAGTCAGAGAAACTCCGACAGAAAGAAATCGCTATTGCATGGTAAAATCGAAATACGTATAATACCAGAAATTTACGATTCGCATATCGATTTGATCCTGGCGGAAATAAAATGTTATTAAATATGAAAGTATGAATGGAACTATACAAATACTTATTTTTGACATCTTAAACGCATACAAATACTCCGTAGCGTCGTACAACCATTCCTATCCTGTCCATGTATTGTACGCTTTTATTAACGTGAAAGAAATAGTTCCACAATGGCAGCAAAAAAGAAGGAAAACATTTGTCAGGACGCTAAAAAACTGGCACTAAATAAAATAAAGCAGACAACAAAAGAGGGAATCGAACCAATCGAATCGAAAAGAGGCGGCGGTAAAAAGTGCAATCGCTTTGAAATGCCTTTTACCAGGGGTCGGGCGGAAATGGCCTTTGGCGGAAATCCGTTTAATTTGCAAAATGCCAACAATGCCAGCGCAATAAATGTGACAAAAGCAGAGTCAAAGCTGCAGAATACCACAAAAAGTTGTGAAATCAGCAGAGAGACGGCAAACACCAGTGGCATGTCTCCTATTAAAGCGTTCCAGCGAATTTAGAACGCATATATAATTCATGCAATGGCCATTTTTTAGTTGTTTGCCCTGTCAACAGGCAGTGAGCAATAAAATATTATTACCGCGGAAGCGGATGGCATTCTCTATTTTTTTCCCAGCAAACATCCATTGTTGATATTCGCTTGCTGTGATCTTTCTCTCGAAACAATTCTTAATCAATTTGTATTTTAAACTTTGGGACCAGCATAAGGCATTCTTTAAATTGTGGGCTTTTAAATAATCATGTTGATAAATTTTTTTAAAAATAATCCACTTTACAAACTTTAAAATTGAATTGTACAATTTTATTGAATTACCAGCTTTTGAGGCCTGGATCGATGGGGAGGGAAGTCATTGAACGGTCTTCGACCATTATTCATCTATAAATAAAAAATCAATGCCATGTTCTGCCCATTGCCTTTGGTTTCTGCAAGCTGTCCTTGTTTTTTTAACGGAGGACACTACAGCAGTAGGCGGTGCAGGTGAGGGCGGCACCAGCCACGCCCCCGCACTGAGAGAAAATTGGAGTGTCTCGGGGGAATGGGTTGGCAGCAGGCAGACGAAGACCATGGGCCCTCCCAGCATTGCGTCTTGTTTAATTTGTGGGCCCACACCGACAGCGAATGCATATGCATAATATTTTATACGAGTTTCCCCAGTTTATGCAGCACCCTTCTCCCCTTTTGTTTTTTTCGGCGAGTGCGACAGTCGTTGTTGGGCGACATTTTCATGTTGTGTCTGCCGTGTTGTTATGCCAGTGATTGTTGGTTGCCGCATGTTGTTCCTTTTATTGTTATATAAATAAGCTATAAATTTCGCCGGGAAAGAAATGCACACAGCACTGTTGCCAGACAGAGATATTTATAGAAAATTTTAATATTTTTTACGGCTGCACTGACAGCGGCAGACACTTTTATTTGCATCGGCGAATTGAACGGGTTTGAAGGACCAATTTAAGCTTTTGAATTTCTGCATTGTAAATTTCTGGTTTTTAATGCATATCGGTTTTACCATGCAACACTGCTAGCATTGATATTAAATAATATCATTTTGCCGGATTTTGAAGATTCTCTGATTTCGAAAAGAGAGGAAGAAGCTTTACCGACATAATTAACGGGAGTGAGAGCGTGAAAGAAATGATCTCAATTCGAAATAGATAGATTTATATCGCTTAAAGTCACACGAGTGGGAGGGAGAAAGACACATTTTAAAATAAAACTGGCCTACTTAGAATGCTTACATTTCGAGCATATAAAATAGAGATGCCGCATTTTAAGTCAAAATATCAAATTGATCGTTTCATACCAAGTTTTTTTGGGTGTAAATCAAGGCTGAATAAGCCAGAGTGACATCCCTGCAGTGTTGAATCTAGGACTACAACCGAAACTCTGGAATCTCTGCTCTCTAAGCCCGGAAAATCCCCCATATTAAATGCTCTGCCGTTTCACGGCGGGTTGTGCAACTCAATTTTATGCTTAATGGGCGAAACCCCTTCCCCGTTCGGTAATCCCTAGTGCCCACTGTTGTTGTATCTCCGTGCATCTCCTGCAAAGGACACCCCCATCCGAGCATCCCTTGTGCATTGTGTAAGCAACACGTGGCACCTCCTCATGCCTTCCTGCGTTGCGCTAATAAAGGTAATTTCACCCGTCCTCTCAGCGACTTTTCAATGTCAGCGGGCTGACAAGATGGGCGGTTGTAATTTACATGACAAGGCAACCGGATTGGGTTCAGGATGCGTCCATTTGTTGCCTTTGACAGTTTTCTAATTGCATGTGTTCACTCATCGAAGTCTGTTAAAACAGAATTAAAGTGCTAGAACACGTGTCGCATTTCCATTTATACCGATGTCAGCCCATCAATAAATCTACACTCATAAATGCCAAAATATATGTGCTGCCATAAATCCTCATTATGCCCTGTGCAAACTAATTAAATTCCATTTCTGGTTTTTAATTTAATTTTTACTGTTTCGTTTGTCCTCCAACTTTTCCTCTTATTTAATTGTGGTCAGGTATTTTTTAATAAGCCAGTAATTTTTGGCGCATTACTTAATGCTATTCAGCCCAGAGGTATTAATAATAACCCCGTTGCAAAGGCCGCATCAAAAGTAAATCCCATCGTGAAAATCCTTTTTTGGAGCGAAGAGTAAATGATAGTTTTCCATTCATTTAAATTCTATCATAAACCATTTGATTCCGGAAATGGAAAATAAAACGATATTGAATTTAGAAATAATTAGAGAGAAATTAGCTAGAAATTAGCTAAATAAATCTGTACTTCATGGTTTCGTTCCGAAATGTCACCTGGAAATTGGGTATTTTATAGTCGGTACCCTAAAGTATAGTCCCTATAGTTCCTTTATTGTTTTGCAATATGCAAATATATTTTTTTTGCCAGTTGCGTTTTTCCATGTTAATTTGCTGCTATTGTGCTTGCGTCTGTGTGCGGAATATTTTTTGCGGCCAATTGAAATATATGACAACCTCTTTTTACGCATATTTATCCCTTTTTTACACTCGCCGACCTTCTCGTTCCACTGCGGAATAACCGCAGCTTTATTGCATAAATGTGGCGATTTAATTAATATGCTTAATGAGTTGCAATTAAACACACATGAATAGTGCGGAAGAAAACATTGGTATTCCAAAATGGGGCTGAGTTGGTCAAAGCAAACAAAGAAAATTAGCAAAAATGTGTAGCAAATTAAGAGAGTAAACAAATAGAGTGGAAAAACGTGAATTAAATCGGATCGAAGGGGGCAAACGTGGTTGTTAATTAAATCAAAGTGAGTTTAAATAGCCTGCAGGCGAATAAAAATATTAAACGCAAATAGCGAAGCGTATCTTCTCGATGGGAAAGTCAACTCCAAGGTTCAACATCATCTGGCCGAATCCATCTTTTCGATTCGATTCGATTCAATTTCATTTCCATGCCACCAGTCCTATCTTCCTGTTGTGGCAGGCTTGTTTTCCACCATTTTTTCCCCCGTATTGTGGCCACCCAGTTGCGTAAGTCGTTCCAAGCCACGGCCAGCCAACTTTGCATTTGGCAATCAAAAAAATTGATTAGAACTGAAATGGCAATCGCTGCTGGCGGCTCAGTGCGAGGCTGGCCAGGATTTCCTCTCGCCCACACACAATCGCACACTGGACTCTGGGCACACTGGAGATGGGTGCAGCCAATTGGCAAAATGGTAGCCTTAGTGGCTAGAAAAAATTCCTGGCAAAATAAACTCCAACTCCGGACGAGCAATCTGAAACCACAGCCAAAGCCAAAAGCAAAACTACGCAACCCGGGCCGAAACTATTTTTTGGGGTTTATTTTGAGGTCCGTGCTGGGCTGGGCACATCATCAATATGAAACAGGGGGACATGCATAATCGGGCGGATGGCCACCAGTGGGCTGCATTTATGCGCTGCCCCGCTCTCGCATAGGAAATCCCGTCCAGACAGGAATTTGCAAATTCCATGGTGGGATTTGGCGATGCGACGCGGGAATAGGATGCACCAGTCACGTTGTTTTGCTGTTTTCGCTTCGTTGGCGGCCGGCAAAGATATATTCTTGCAAATCAAATTAAATCAAAGCCTAATCCCCGAGATGAGTTCCCACTTCAAGTGGCAAACGACCAACATTTGTCCTCATAAAAGCCCCCGCCTCGAGCTCATTAAATCCGCCGGCAATCCCACCAAACCGAAAAGGATCTCCCTCTCCAGCGGTGTACGTGACTATTAATTAGAGCAGTAAATATTATGTCTGTTCATGTGCGATTACATGTAGATGGGACGAGGCGACGGGTACTCCTTCTGGGTGGGCGGATATTCCGCTGTTGTCTGAAGCCAGTATTATGATAATTCGTTGTGGGCAGGCGATGTCGAAATTGTATTTATTCTGGGCCAAGACAAACACTGCGTGTGCGTAGGTACTTACTGAGGCAAATACGTATGTATATCTATGTAACTTCGATTATGAATTGCGGTGACCTTTAATCCTTCGCTGAACACGTTTTGTGTTATATCTGGAACGACACAGTTGTACTTTTTAGATGTATTCTTTATCATTATCTAATTTTCAGGCCAGGTACAACATTTCAAGGTTCCTATCTCTTTAAGAAAAACCTTTAAAAACTGCTAAAACTATCATGAAGAGCACCAAACGCTTACATCCTCGCCATATTTAATGAAATTCACCCTGTTTGCCAACTGTTGTCTATTGTTTTGGTCTGATTGCATTAATTAAATGCTCTACACAGAGTTACAAAGAGTTCTCTAGCAAACACACAATCGCCTGCAGAGCGATGTGGGAATCCCCGTCTTTCCCGTCAAAGATTTCCCAGAGTTTACAAAAAGTTAGCTACAACTTAACATGCCAAGATTTGACTACCAGAAACTTTTGTCATACCACACACGCCAGAAAGAAGAGCAGTAACCGAAGTTGTAATCTCACAACTTCCAGTTTTCTTCCCTCCCATCAAAAGAACCATTCCATTTTAGCTTGAGCAACGGGCTCTGAGTGGGCGGAATTTGAGTTAATTATAAACACATTTATGTCGCCTCGGGCCAAATTAAAGCTGGAGAATTCAATATCGATCAAGGAAGTCCTAAGGACTGGGAAGTTCAAGCCGGCTAATGCTGACAAACTGCAGCTTTGGCACAAAATTGTTGCAGAAATTTATTATTGGCTTAACGAAGAGTTGGGGATGGGGGAGGAGCTGAGTGCACTTTGGCGTTGAAAAGCGTGAGTTATGCGCCCACTTCGGCCCACTCCACCCACTGCCACCCCCTCTCCTTTCCCCGTTGACCTGGCTGAAAGCTCCTGCGGCCAGGTGGGATGCATCATCTCCATCTACGTGACTGAGAAATTTCTATTGGCGAGTCTGCTGCCACTACGCGAGTGAAAAAAGGATGAGGTTATCCCAGTGAGAGGTACAAGGCAGCAGATACCCGAAAAGATACTTTATGACACAAAGCCGGGGAGTTATCGTGCTGCCAGCGCAAATTCCAACTGATGGAGCTGCTTTAGAGAAGAGAAATTGCGGGCTGTCGAATTTATAGCTTGCGGTTTAATGGCTGAAAGTCATGAAACTAATACGATTATGTCACATCATTTTAAAAATGAACTAGTTTAATTAAAAATAAATTATCATATTTTTTATAAAGTCTCTCCTGAACAAAGGGCATTACATCCCTGAGCAGTTTATCTAAGTTTTTATCTCTGCGTACCTCTCCGAAATTGTTACTTCTAGCAAAAATAATTTTTTAATTAAAAAAACAATTAATAGCCGGCAAATGCGGCAGGAGAGAGCCAAAATGCGACAAGACAACAGTGGCAATTAGCAAATTTCAGCACGGCACACACGCTGGCATTTGTTAATAAAAGTGGTGTCGTCCTGGCTGCAGCCATTGTTGGTTGGTCGGTCGCAAGTTGGCTGCTGACGCCACTTTAGCCAGTGACTTGCCCAATTACTATAACAACGGCGGGGTGAAATGAGGAAAATGGCGAATGGACGGCCAGGACGAAGTGTGGCATTCAAATGGCATGCCGCAGGACACACCAACACTCGTACTCGCACTCGCACTTGCACTCGCACTCACACATGCAGGTTGTCGAGCGAACGGAAGAGCCAACTCAAAGTTTTTTCATATCCTGTGAAAATTATTATGCGCTTTTGTGAAATAGTCGAAGCCAGCGGCCAAAAGCAAATGTTTGTACTGCTGCTGCAGTTTTGACCAGGAGACTGGGGGAAATGGGGGAAGTGGGGGACTGGGGAACCACACACACAGGATTCGACAGTTGGCATCCTTGACTCCGACGGTCGAGAACTTTTGTCAAATTAGTTTTTTCCTTTCTCCCTCTGCTTTTGTGTGGCTACAACAGCTTGTGGACAACGACGTCAGCGTTAGTTTTAATCATTATCTGTCTCTTAGCCAACGAAATACGAGGAACATTAAAAACATATATATACCTCGGCTATTTGGTAAATTAAAATGGTTGCGCTTAATTTAATTGCGGTTTTGAGAGCCAACATTAAATTTGATATCACTTTGCGTACATGTTACCAAATCATCATTTAAAATGGCTAAACATTATTAATAACAATCCAGGTGAATGTATAAACATAATACATTTTTAATAGCCAATTTATATTCAAATATATTATTATATAATTCATGCCGAACAAAATATAATAATTCATTAAACTAAAATCTAGTAGGCTTTAAAACTATATTTTTATGCTCTCTATACAAATAATCTAATTCCAACACCCTTTTCTTTCTTGCAGGTAAGTTGAACCCTTCTTCAAATGGAAGCTGTAGCTGTGAGTAAATGAAATACCTTAAGTCATTGTCTGTTCCCTCTGATTTGTGTGACTTGGCTTGGAGTTGGACAGTAGACCAAAGGGAAAACCCTTTCCTTGTTGAGTGGAACTTTATCATTTTTCAAAATGCATTTAATTTCATTCCATTTTGTCGCATTTCACTTTTGGGCGCCGTGTCTCTTTCGCTCTTTGACAAATCAGACGGAGGCAAAGTTATAAAACTTCATTTGTAAAAGTGCTACGTCATGCCGGGACAGTCTGGCGGGGGGCGGTGTGCGGAAAGGGGGCGGAAATGGGGCGTGGCCGGGTCGTGTGAAGAGTGAAGGGCACGAGTTAGACAAGTCATCAAATAAATCCCTTTTAGGTATAAAGTTCTTTGCTTTACTTTACTTTACTTTGCCAACCACCCGTTCGCCCTGCCAACCAACTAAACCACCCCCTGGTTTTCCCTTCCTTCCCAGAGAGACTCTGGCAAATTTTTTCATGCTTCAACTGTTTGAGCGGAGAATTTAGCAAGTTTTTGCTTTGTTTGACAAGCGCCAAGGACAATGACAGCCGATTGAGACGGCGGCAAAGAAGTGCGGCAGGAAATGGCAGTTGCATCGCCCCGCTTTTCCGGCTTCTCCATTGATTAGTTGGCAAACAGTGCAATGGAAATTGTTGGATAATCATATCATGTCCCCGGTGGACAGCTTTGCCTATTTAAGCTTGTCATCAATCAGGGCATTATGGCCAATTGAGCAAACATTGTGAATTTGTCATGGTTCGAAAGTCGTTTAACTGCGATGACATCTAATTGCCATGCACTTTCCCTTCACTTCACGTACTTCTGTCTCTCTGTATCGGGCTTTCCTGACAATTTCCATTTGAGCGGATATTTGTCGAACAAACTCGATTGATTTTCCAAGCTCTCCGGTTTCCTTTCCCCCTCTCCCTTCCCTTCCCCTCTCCGCACGGCTCATAAGCCACAAAATGCATTTCTAGCAATTTCCTTGTTTGGCCCATTTTTATGGCGCATGTTGCATACTTTACGGCGCCACTGTATGTGCACCGCCCTGCCCCTTCGCCCACCTCATCTGCTTAGTCTTTCATCCAGACTCAGCCTTGACTGGAGTTTTTCAGGAAATCATTGCACCCAAAGGCGGATATATCCCAGTTGCCTGGCTGCCCCCCATTTCCACCCTATATACGTAGATGTAGATGTATATGTATATGGTCTGCATCCCCTGTCCGCACTCTCTTCGCCAGCTGTCTTCGGCACTTCAGCCGGCGCTTAAGTTGCACAAAATGTAATACATTTGATTGCACTCATGTTCAAGTTCTGTGGCCAAAGTGGCTGCTGGAGATGGAGCTGCAGTCGGAGCTTCAAAGGCGGAGAAAAAATGCAGAGATGCAAGGCGATGCCCGTGCCACAATTTTCACCCACTTCTCTGTCAGGTTGCCGGATTCATGGTCTCCTCTTTCCCGCTCAAAGTCGTAAGTGAATACGGATGCCGTTCGTGGGTGTGGGAGCCTGAAAATGTTACAAATTGATAGATCCGCTGGCACATTGGCAACAACAGCCAGTAGCAGCCAATTGCCAACTATCTGTTTATTAGAGCAAACATGAGGAAAAGCCTGGGAAAGCGCATTACAGGAAAACGAGATGGATGAGCTCTGGCGCTGGTCCACATTATGAGCTTAAATTATTCGATAGATTTCAGATTTAATATTTTCAGTGTATTGAACAGTATTAGAATGCATTTGTAAGCCTATTTTGGGTTTTGAGTAAAATTATTCGTATTGCGTACACCCAAAAAAAACATAGTTTAACTCTTTATATTCTTTGTATTAAAAATATACTAGGTCCAGAATAAAATTGTGGTGTTGAATTACGACTTAATAATATACAATTTGAACTCTGTAGTAATTATGTTACACTAAATATTATAAAGTTTATATTTTGTGAATTAATTTCTAAACCGAATGTTTATAACACTCCCGAAAGAATTTATTTAATTCTTATTGAAATATAAACCACGAATAGTTTAGTTTCTGTAATCATTTTTTTCTCGGTGTAGGGTTGGTAAAATGATCGTTGTAAAATTTGGGAAACATCAATGGTTTGGATCCAATATTGATATTATCCCAAGACTCAACTATATTTTACTTTAAGAGCTGTAATATTTAAATGCATTTTTTTATGTTTTATGAATAAATTATAAATTTCCTTTTGCCTTGAGCGTTCTTTTGTTTTTGTTTTTAGTATTCGATAGTATCGAAAATAAACGAAAACTATCGATGGTGCCCACTTTCACTCACAACCCTTAAGTAAATAAGCGAGCTATGGGTTTACAAAAATCGACCTTTCTAACTTTTCAAGTAACTGCAAAATTTCCGATTTATTCTCCCTAAGTGTAAGTTCCTTTGTGATGGGCCTCTGACGCACTTTCTTCCGAATTCCCATCCCACTAACCCCTTTCATTAATACCCATTACGGGCTTCTTGCGCTCTAAGTGGTCCTATACATCATTCACAATTAAATCTGATTAGAGAGTTAGCGGGAACCATCAGGTTCAATCAAAACTGGCATGCCGAGTGGTCCAGCGAGCCGTACAGTGGGCCTAAATGACCAAACAGACTGCCTGTCGTCAATTTCCCCTGCCAACTACCAGTTTTCGCCATTTCAGAACCACGGCTAATAGCCTTTAACTGACGACCTGCCGGCCGTTTCACCATTAGGCTGGAAAAGCGGGAGTTAGGCGGAAAACTTCTGTCGTCGGAAAACGGCAGTCGGTGCTACATCGACATCCGTTCAGGTTGAGGCATCGACATGCTAATAGCTTTGAACTTTTCGCAAATTGCTGCCAGTGCACCCATCCTACCGCCTTTTTGCAACTGCAATAGCAACTGCAACTGCATTTGCGTTGGACTGTTAATTACCGTTATTGAACTTGTTTGATTGGCACAAGTTGAAAAGTTGGGCGAGCCAAGGCAAACGCTGACCGTCCGTCGAGCATTTACGTTTAACCCATGGAAATCGAATTTCCCGGGCGGATGTATGTCTGTTTCCGAGGGTGAGGTGATGAGGGTGCAACAGGGTGGGGAAACCCGCCACATGCAATGTAAATAAAGGCAGCGTGCTCGCCGACCACTTGAAAAGGCGTGCGCCAGTTTTACGATAATATTTCCTGCAATTAACCAGCTTTTACCTTTTTCCCCTTCTGATAATATGATATTCCTTACGATAATATTACAGCAATAATATTGCTTTCATTTTATGTTTTCACAGTCTTTATACAACATTTTTCGTTAAATATGTAAGGTTGTAAAATAAACTAATAAATCAATTCAAATATGTTTTTTGAAAAAATTTGTTGCAATACAAAAATTTGATATCTATATATTTATAAATGATTTCTTTTATGTAATATACATTCAATATCGGCTGTTTAAAATAAAACCCATGGAAATCTCTTTTATCTTTTCTGATGATATGTAAAGGGTTATATCTAATTTTATTTCATTATAATGAGTTTGAGTTGCTTCTAAGTTTGGTTTCAGTTTGGTTTACTATAACATCGAAATAAGCTTCCAAATGTTTTCAACATATTTTGGATTTTATACTATAGTCAGTGGCGGATCAGGATTTTGTTATGGGGGTAACTTCCAAAATTTTAGTTGCATACTTTTTAAATACCCAATGTCCTTAAAACATACTTTTCCGACACTCCTCGCTATTGCAATCATATACTAGTCCAGGGACTAAAGGGCTTTAAGCAAAGAAAACAAGCAGCGGCAGGACAGGAAATGCATTCAACGCCGGCTGTCAATTGGCAGGCAATGGCCAATACAAAGGCAGAACTGGGCAAAACAAGATGGCGGACAATGTCCTTGTTGTCCCTGTCATCGCTGCGCTTTTCCCACTGTCATCGCCATGCGAACATGTGTGATTGTGCGCCAGGGCGATTGCCTCGTTGTTTTCGTTGATTTTCCACTTGGCTTCCACTGCCATATTGCCAACGCGCTCGCTGCGGAGCTTTCTGCCATCCCGCTCTTCCTTCTGATTCTTCGGATGCTAAAGTTGACTTTTTACTGATTTGAACTGCAAACTTTTGCCATAGTTTAGTCGTAGTTGTGGTTGTTGTTCTTTTTCACAGCAACCGAGGGATTTATGGGGGCTCAAAGTGCTTCTCGGTTCTCAGCTCTCAGCTCTCGAATCTCGCTTGGGTGTGAAGTAAAAACTTTGTCCTGGCGTAAGTACGAAATCTATATACGTACGTGCACATACTCGTATGTATATGGACACGTGGTACATGTGTAGGTGCTCGGGCACTTGGGCATAAACTTGTGCGAGTCAGTGTGTAATCAGTCTTAAGCCAACTGTAATGCCAGCAGATGATATCGATTCAATTTTCACTTCTTTCGAGTGGCGATCCAAAAAGCTTGTTCAAGTGGTCAATTCATTAATATTGGCTTCAGTTTGTTTACTATGAACTGGAAAAAATGTGAGCTTAATCCGTAAAAATATTGCCAGCAGGGGAGATATATCAAGTTGGGATGCAAAGTAAAGCGACTGTCAGCTGGGGCAAAATTATGTCCAATTCGTTTGGGGAAAAGGGCAAAGAAGACTTGGTGGCTTTGTCGATGGCAATTGCAATTGAATCTAGCTTGTAGCCAAGCGGCGACAGATTTTGTGTGGATTCTCCGAATGCAAATTTCGGAAATTTATTGCCAACCCATTTCGTGAATTTATTGTCCTTGCATTAGTTTTACACACCCACTTCGCTGAAAGATGCGATAAATAAAGGCGGGTTCTTAACTTAAAGCCGTCGTTTCTTAATTGTAACACCACAATCACCAACTCTCAGTGATGTAATCCAAGCTGTTATCGTTTGAATCAACCTTGCGTCAAGTTCGTGCGGACAAGTCCACGTACGTAAGTTTTATAGATTTTTCTAGCACGAATTCAATTTTATCCCCATTTTTTCCGCTTTCACTTTGCTTCAATTTATAAAATTGAATATTGGCAGCGAAACTCGATTTGTCCACACACGACCACGCCCACAGAAGCAGGACGACTGCCGAGGGGCGTGTAGGAACTACAGCTTTCTTGTTGCGTAAGTTGGAAAATTATCTGAAGGAGAGCCGAGTATGTGAAGCTACTTACCCAGCAAATGACGGACAGTGGGATCGTTAAAGTAGATTAAAGTCTGCCTTTGATTATAGCAAATGAAAAGAGTATAAAAGCACTCGAGACTCGAGTTATTTCATCAATAACTTTGTCTTTATAGTTGGTAAGTTGTTCCTAAATAAAGGTGTATATATTATGATTTACCTTTTTATTTCTCTGTGCTCCACTGTTAAATCGCTTAGTGCATTTCCTCTTGGCATCCTTTATCGCCTGCCAATTGCTTCATGGGATATAAACATATAACACCCACATGCAAATGCCTTGGCACGCATTTTATTTAAATACACACACATGTGTGTGTCATTTTGCCAGTGATTTTTATAGCGCCCACTGCTCTTCGTAGTGGGTCCCCAATCTCTATTGCCACCCCATTTTCTGTTTTCGCCATCACTCTGAGCGCCGTTGACAGCTTTACGTTTTGTGGGACGCACAGTGACTTACATAAGTACACCAACAACCCCCTCAGCCTCCCCCTCCCACTCCACACACACGCACACAACTGCTCCTTTGTGTGTCATTTAGCTTTTGTCTCACGCGTGCCAAGTTTCCCCGAAGCCCCCGTTTTCCTCATTTTCCGACTTGTTTGTGCTCTTAATTTTCTTGCCAAGTTTGCAGTTTTCGCTACGTTTTTATATGATTTTTATACAAACGTGATATATTTTTCTGATGCGCCCGTTCGCTTTTTATTATCGCTTGTGGGAGTGTGCGAGTGTGCGAGTGTGTGTGCCTTTGGTCTTTGTCCTTCGTCCTTTGTTCTGGCTTATTCAATTTCATTTATTGATTTCCCCGCTTATCGCATATCTGTGTGGCCCAAGGGGAAAGTGAGCACCCTACTTCTGCTTGATGAACGCAAACTGACGTGGATGGACGGCCATGTGGCGGTCCAGCTTGTTCCAGAACTCCGTCAGGATGCCGCAGTCCGAGTGCCGCTCGTGCGGCGAAAGGGCCAGCGGGTGCACCTGCAAGTTGCGCAGCTCCTTGCACACCGGCGAGTCCTTGAAGTGCAGGTGGAAGGCGCACACCTGGTGGAAGATGAGGGCGGGGTCGCCGCCCTGCGGCCAGCCCTTGAACTGCCAGTGGGGTCCCATGGCGAACACGGCGGCCACACGCTCCCACTCCCCGGAGGTCAGGCGGGTCACGTTGTCGATGACCCGATAACTCACAAGCTCGCCCTGAAATTTGCATTTCATAAAGGTAATTAGGCCACAAAGCAAGCATGAATAGATTAGAAATTCCAAGTGGTTTTCAGGCAGAACTATGCTAATTTTGAGTACTCCCAATGCTTAATGGTCCCCTTCGGCCTGTCTAGAGGGCCACTTATTTAAACGAGAAACTTGAAAAAAATTATCCTCGATGGACTGAGATTTCTTGAGTTCCTTGGGTTCTAATGTATCGAATTTGGGGGCTTGGTATAAAAATCAAGTAGTCTCCTGTATGAGTTGCTATGAAAAGACACTTTGACTTTTCTTTCATTGCTAAAATATGGAACATTCTTCGCCCTCTTACAAAATGTCCTCGCTGGACAACGACTTTTGTACGAATTCACCTGACTATGGATAACCAAGATATAACTTATCAAGGCGAATACTAAAAAATTGCAAAAATTAAGCAGGGCTGTGAACCAGTCTGGAGCTTAACCCCTCCGAACCGGAGTGGTTCAATTGAACCGGAACCGAGCCGGAACCATTATTTTTGAAATTCGGTTCAGTTCACGAAAAAAATTTGTTTTGTGTCCGTGTTTTTTCATTCAACAATGTGGAGTCTATTTACTAAGGGAAATAGAAATACGCAAATATTTTGTCTAGGCAATGCATACATCTAATACAATCAATCTAATAATATATAACTTACATCTTCCAAAACTGTTCGCAGTATGCCCACATTTAAATTACATGACTAGTTCATGGTAGTTTATTAATAATAGGGTATTTTCAGTAATGCCATTGACGATTTTCTATGCGGAATTTTAAAAAAAAAACAAATTTAATATCTTTAATTGATCATCTTAACTGATGAACACTTTATAATTCATGAATCTAAGTCCTAATGTTATGGCACAGATTTGAATGAAAAACATGGAAATAAATGTTGACTTTATTTTTTAATTTAAAAAAAATCGAATTATTTGAGCCCTGGTTCGAACCTGAACCCTGATCCGGCTGATCAATGAACCGGTTCGCAAACCGGAACCTTATCTCCGAACCTAACCCATGCCAAAATAATATGGGTTCACAGCCCTGATATAAAGGATATTTTCTTTACTCAGTTGACATTTTCCTCATCTGAATTATAGGAGTCAGGAATATTGGGGAAATTCGATTATTTGACCCACCTGAAAGCGGTGCTCGATGGTGAGCTCGTCGAGATGCTGGCCAGGGCTCATGGACTGGCGAGCTTGCTCCACGGACACGTAGCGCATCTCCTGGAGCAGCTGCTTGGCATTGTGCACGGTGACCAGGCTGGTCAGTGCAGCCGGCACCACGATGATGGGCATCCGGGAGAGGGGCTTATGGTAGCGGGGCACCTTGCGTGGGACACCATTCGAGGTATTTCCATCAGCTGCCTTGCTGCCTGGCATTAATGCCGACGACGTGGCCGTCTCCAAATTGCTGCCCTGCGGATTGATGCCAAACTCCTGCTGGCCCTTGAGGAACCTCTCCTGGCCATAGCGGTTGTACTTGCACTTGGCCGCCGGCTTCATCGTTTCCAGTTGGGGCGGCACCACCGGCACCTCCCGTAGTACTGCAGGCGGTGACTCCAAGGGCTTGGTCCTCATGCGTCGACGCTCGAAATCGTAGAGACGGGACATGCGCTCCAGGACTCCGGTCAGCTCCTTCTCGCCCAGCAGCTGCTCCTCGCGGGTGTGATGCTGCCGTTCTCGCTCCATGGCCAGCCTGCAATCTTCGGCCTGTTGCTCCTGCTCCCGACGATCCTGCTCCCGCTGTATCATCCTCTTTCGCTTGGCTTCCACGTCGAGATCCCTCTTCATGGCCATGCGCTTGGCCTTGATGGCCGCTATGGCCTCCACGGTCATGGTCTGCGACAGAGTCTTTGAATTCGGGTCCATTTCAGATTATATTCCTCTATATGGCACTTAAACTGCTGGTTGATAGACAATCTTTAAGTTTTTCTTTTTGCTGTCAATGCATACTAATTTAATTGCTATGTATGTGAGAAATTATCGATACTATCTATGGTATTTAAGGTATCGATGGCTTGGGCATGTTATCAATAGTGTCGCAAATAATAAACGAAATAAACCTGTCATTAACAAACACTTTGAGGACTGGGAGTGAGCTAACACATTCAAAGGGTTTTTGACCAATAGCTGTTATGCTCAGAGCAAAACCCTTTTTTTAGGGTTCCCTCAGTTTAGGTTTTTACTGACTACTTTGCTCGCTCTGTTAGGGAAAACGGTCTTTTGTGAACCTTTTCTGTTATGCTTTAGTTGTAACATTGCTTTTTGATTATTAACACTAAAAAGGGTAATGGAAAATCCGCAATGTGTATTCTCTAAAGCTGAAATTGTAAGATTAGCAAACAAAACAATAATAGCTAACCTAAATTCAGAATAAAAATCTATTTACATTTATATGTACAATGCAACTTTATAATTATCTAGATTTCCTACGTAACATTTATGCACATATCACAGTAGGTCTATACTTTTCTCTTTCTAGAGAAAACCCATTTGTCTGACTCAGTGGAGGATCTAGGATCAGCAGTCGAGAGTCAAACTGCCTTAGAAAAATCGGTTGACAGTTATTTTCATGCTCTATTAGATTCCAAAGCTGTAGCATAACTCATTGCTCTCAATAATTAAGTTTATTCATTTATGACTGCGAATTCTTTTAATCGCGAGTGCTAGAGAAGTTCTCGATTTCACTCTGCAATTCTCTTTTAGAGGCTGGCTTCTTTCTTGGCTCACCTCCTTTGTTGGCACATAAAAAACTCATAAATATTCAAAGTTTCTCGCAGCCATCGTTTATTTTTTGTCAAAGCCATTATTTATTTTTATTACATTGCCTTGGTCAGTTGTTTGCCTCGCTCCCTCTTCCCTCTTGCCGATGATTTTTATTTTTCCGCCTCGAGTTGTTTTTATTTGTAAGCTATTTTTATTTGACAAAGTTTCACCCTCACCCCGGGAGAGCGTCGCAGAAGGAATTGTGCCGGCTTTATGTTATTGACTTTAATAACATTTTAGCTGCAAGGCATGAAAATATTTTTATAAATTGTGTTTTTGTTTTCCTCGGCTTTCTTGCATTTTTTCCCCAGCATCGCATCGCTCCGCTTTGTTTTGCTGCCGAAGCCTGAAATTGATTTCTGCTAAAAGGGGGGGACTCGAGGTCCCATCATAATTTATGCATCCATCCAGTCAGCCAGCCTCAAAAGCTATTAGCTAGCTAAGCATCCCCCGCCCGATTCCCCAGTTATCGCGGCTATAGCCATGGGGAAGCCAGTAATTGCTAAAGCGAAATTTCATTACCAAAAACGACAACGAGCGGGTGAAAGCCGAAAGCTGAAAGTTGGCTGCTAGACGGGTTTGGTTTCGCGTGTGATAAACACCGTAAAAGGTCGCCGCCATCGCAGCCTGGGAAATGAAATTTTCATCCAGACTCTTGTGGCAGCCATTTTGTCGGCGCTGCACTAGAAAATGCCTGAATGGCGGATTGGCGACGGTGGCAGCGGCATCGTTGTCGCCATTTTTGTTTATGGCCGCATTTGTCACGGCAAATTGTATTGCCAACTGGCTGGGCATTTTTTTGTCACGCCAAGGATGCGGCATAAAAAATGCGATGAACCGAAAGGCTCACCTTGCGTCTACGGCATTTTTGCATGTTAATTAAAGCGGCGGGATAGCCGGGATCATCCGATTGCCCATTCGGCTCGGCACTAATTAGGTTTATGGCATTATGACAGGAAAAATATGACAGTAGGGGAGTTGCATATTTGTATTCGGATTCCTATCTCACGAAGAAGGGCCAAGGGCTTGCGAAATGCCCCTGGAGAGACCCCACAATAGCCGATGCGAGCGGAAAAGCCGAAAACAATGCAGTGGAATTGAAATTGAAAACAATGGCTCACTGACATAGATATGGAATGCCTTTTGGCCGCATTTAGATACCCATAGCCAGGATTCTTTTTGCGAGAAGTCAGCGAAGCGGATACGAGAAGCGAGTGCATAACTTCAAATTTAATCAGAGAAGAATGCGACCACGCATAGCCATTCTGGCCGCGGGGAAATGGAATCATCGCTGGCCAGCGTTTTGCACTCGACTGCATGGAATCGCATCAGTAAAGGAATAGGATGGGGAAAACCAGCAGAAGGGAAATGGAATTTAGCTTGCCTTCGGCGATCCTCTCACGCAAATGGCAACTAATTTCGCCTCAGTGACAAGACAAGGCCATCAAATATCCCCCAAACGGACCTTGCCCAATTATTGTTTGTGGCTCTCTCGTTTTATTACGTAGCCGCAGCGTTGACCCGTTTATGGCACACGACCCTCGACGGGACGGACGGAGACGGTCGAATCATTTAATGTGCAGGCTGCGAGAGGAGAGAAAAACAATTTTGTCAGCTTATAAACAGTAAAAATAAAATGCCAGGCTAAACAAATACGGGGACCAACGACATCACTATAAAGCGCCATTGAGACACGAACACATGTAAGCACACACACAGGACACCCAGGTTTACATGCATATAGTATATACACTGCGAAAAAAATATAGAGTATAGGGTAAGAATTTCTGAACTGCGCATATGAAAAAATGGATTTACTTCAAACTCGGGTTCCTCGTAGAGTTTGCCTTGGTTATCATCTGTGATTTTTTTGAAATGTTTTAGAGAAAGAACGTACTTTACAACTTTACAAATAGGAAAATATAAAAAAAAAAATTTTTTTCTCAAAGTGGTCCAAAAGGTATACATTTTAATTATTTGAAATTTCCTATCGCGGTTTGGAAATCTTCTTTATCCTATATAATCAGCTCAACTTTCCAAGATAACCAACTTAATTTACTCAAAGAAACATTTTTGTTACCTTTCACCATTTCCAAGATATCTAATTCTTTATGCTTATTTAGAAAATCCCTATTTATATTTCTAACGAGTACAATTCTTACATGTTTAAGCTAAAAGTTTGCACAACTCAATTACTCACTGATATTATGCACATATGTTAATGTCATAATTTTACCACCGTTCCTTAGGCTTTGAAAATATTTTTTGTTTCATATTACAATTTTAGCAAAGCAAACTCTACGAGTTACCCAAGTTTAAAGTAAATCTATTTTTTCATATGCGCAGTTTAGAAATTCTTACCCACAATTAATAAAAAAAATATTCATCTGTTTATCTGGCCACCAATGACTTAAACGAATGGAAGGAAGGAATAAATCCCTGCAATATAATTTTATTATTCTTTATCAAACTCAAGCCCTTTTTTTCCAGTGCTCATGTGTTTGCTTGGCTCCCTTCAAGGCTGTCAGTTTATTACTTTCCTTGGCGAATTATTTTCATTATGTTTTCGCTTTCGGAGCAGATTCATTGCGCCAGGCAGGGCAATTCCATGAAAATGAGATTGGCTCCAGCTGAAGGTGCATTGAGGCCGTGGTCGGAGAATGGAAATACGCTTGTTAAGCAGGCAAATAGTGCCAGGTCTGCTGATCAATTTCAACGACCCACTTGCGTCGATTGTCACGGCGAGGACCCCAAGTTCCGATCGAGTTGTTACCCCAGGCGAGTCTCGACCTCAGCGAGGCGGCTTTAAATGGGAGTGACGGGCTGCACAGGATATGAACTGGAGGTCCGTTTGTTTACTCGATTGTCCTGGCTGTGCCAGCGCACACAGAGTGCGCTAACCTTTTCCGAGTTCTTGAAAGAACTCGACAACTTCAGCCGCAGTTGCAATCTGTTTCTAGTATCTGGCATCTTTCCCTTCCTTTGCCATTCCCGACGTGTCCACTCGGATGTCTCTCCATCATGTTTGCACATTTTGATGTCTGTTTGATGTGCAACAGTTGCACTTCAAGTGGCCAGTTGCTGCCTGTCAACTCGCTTTGCGAAATATCAAGCATTCGCCATGTGGTCCGACTCTTGGCACTTCCGCCCGCAGGGGCCACTTGGCCAGAGAGAAACTTTTTTATTCAATTTGATTTTCTTCAACTGCAAGCAGCTGTTGCAACTTCCCCACAAAATTGAATCCGAGAACGGATGCCAGCGCACGAAATTAAGCGGAAACTCTGGAATTTATTTGCAGTGGGTTATGACAGAATATTTATATCGATTTTCTAAGGCGCTGAAATGTCGCAAGCTTTAATGCCAATATACATTCCGCTCTGCGTCTTTTCCATTAAGCCAAAGTTGAGTTGAGTCTTTCCTTCTGAGAAAACGCGTGCAGGCAATCAACGACTCAACCTTGACGAGTAGCTGCAACTTCATGCACTCAGAGAAAAGTTGTCTCCCTTTTAAAAATATAGTACTATAGTATAGTACTAAATTCATTGATTTCCTAAGGCTGCTATAACCAAAAAAACAACACTTTTATAATAACTTTAGGTGAACTCCATTTGATAATGGAAAAAGGAGAAGTTATCCTAGTTTTTCGACTGAGTGTGCAGGCGAGTAAAGGCTTGCATGACATTTGCCAGTCGGCAGGATGTGCACTTCAAACGGAAATTGCGACACACATATTGCCAGCTTCCTTTGACTCATTTCTCTCCTTAACAATATGCGCACGTATGCTAATGTCTGTGTATGTTCGTCCCGCCTCCCCTAAATTACCGTAATTTATTTCAGAAAGTGGGTGGCCTTTTTTCTTCTTCAAATGCATTTCAATTGCCAAGTGTGTCAAAAGTTTCAACGCTTTTCGGGCTTTCACCGGCTCACCTGCCAACTGTTGCCCTCACCTGTGCGTCAGCTCAGACTGTCTGTCTTTGCTCCTGGCCAAAAGCTCATCACATTCGCCACTTAGTCAGCTCGTCAGCTTTTGTTGCAGCATTTGCCGCTCCATACACTCGGAGAAAAAGTACAAGTAAAGGTTGAAATTCTGTTATCGCTTCTGTAGAAGATGAAATATATTCTAATTCGAATTTTATAATTCCAAAAAAAACCTTATTTCATAATTTTCGCCTGAGAAAATATAAGGCGAATTATTTAATTTTAATTTTTAATTTTCTTTAAATAGTTTAAGATCGAGCAAAGTAAATAAGAAGTTTGGTTCAAGTTAATAACGGATGCAGAATAACTTTGAATACCACATTTCCTTATTTATCCCCAAATCCACACCCGTAGATCCGCAAATGCTAAATAAATTTAAATATTTCTAAACATAAGATACGTTTTTGTAGTGCACATTCGTGTGCAGTTTGGTGCAAAATATTTTAGAGAGCTATATGGTATGTGCAGGAACTGTAAACTGTAAAATGCTACTAATTGTTTTGCCGCCAATTACGTGCACAAGTATGTGTGGCAACGGGCACGTGTGTGCGTCTGTCTGTCGTTTGATGTATGCGCTCTGTTTATTAAAATTTATTTTGTCGAGTACCTACTTTTCGCTGCTGCTCAGCTTCTGAGCTCACCTTGCTGGTAATTTGTGCATTTTCGCATAGCATTTAGCACAGTTTTCCGCATTTTGCGGCTTCGACTGACAGCGGAATGCACGAGGAATGCTGCAAGTGGGAAATTATGGCTTTTGCTTTCACATAGTTATCGTGGCAAGCGATGAGAGTGAAATTGAGAACTGAAATGGCGAACAGAAGTTAAAATATTAGTGGATTATAAAATCAATAAATTCTTTCCAAAATATATTAAAGAAAAGGCCCGCAATAAATCAATTATTATATGGATTGGAGGTAAACGACCGTTTATTTATTAAATCACATAAATGCTTCTTAAACACCTTGGACAAAAAACCATTATGCCTGCCGCCGGCCATATAGGCTGACCTGGTTCCTCGGGCTACCGTCACACACTCCCAATCCAAAGCCAGTGCACTGAGGCGTTAGGCAGAATGGCGTTTTCACCTCCTACGGCATAACGCGCATACGCACTGTTGTTCCGAGGGGGAGGTGTGTGCGTAAGTTATGGCAAACAAACATAAAAGCAAACAATAAGTGGAAAAAACAAACCATACACGGTTTTTTGTGAAAATAAATGATTATTTAATATTTATTTTCATGTTGCTTGAGGAAGGTAGAAGGTGGATGGTGGGTGGTGGGTGGTGGGTGGTGGCCGTCGGCTGCATCATTTTTCATGCCACTCGAAGTGAGTCTAAGTGCCTCGCCGGGCCCGGCCATTAATGCCAGTTGATTGGTCAGCAGAGGACTGTCCGCTGGGCCCAAGGAAGCGCCAGACAAAATACTCACTCACATGTATTTATTATTTAGCCAACGTTTCTGATTATTTACGCCTGATAGGACCTGGCTCTGGAGGGTGTAAAAATGATTGAATGTGCCGGCCAGTGGAATCGGAATTGGATGGGTCAGCCTGCGCTTTGTCTGGCCTCAGTTTTAGTTCTGAATGCGGGGTTTTTGCTTAGGTTTACGAATTACTGGGGGCCCGAGTGATTTATTGATTTAAATGGGAGCTCTAGAAGCTGGCCAAAGAATAAGTTACATTAGCTGGGCATCATAAAAACGTAATAACACCATGTGACAGTCAGTTCAAGAGGATATCACTTATTTGCAGGACTGGCCATATAATTAATTATTTTTTGTTATTTCATTTATAACTAGTTTTGGTATTAAAGATTTTAGTATTTATAATATCTTGCAAAACGATCTATCAATTTAATAGCATTATTCCAAGGCAATCTCTCCGTAGTCACCTTTCGTTTTCTAAACCAAAAAACTCACTGAACCGAAGAGACAATCAAAACTCGTACACACACACTCGGCTACCTCAATCACTCAGAAAAAAGGCCGAAAACCCTCCGAGTTTTTCCCACTTCCTCATCGATGGGTTGGTGAGGGAAAAGCCGGGCTGAAAGGAGGATTCAAGTGGTTGGTCGGCTTGACGGCACGTTTAATGAATTGGAAGGTAATAAGCAAAGCATTACGGCTATTTCTTCATCAGGTCCCCATGCCCCTTTGCCCCGATTATTGATTTTTATTGAATGCGAATTTTTTTCGAGCTGCCCCATTCTCCCTGCTGTCTTATTGGATTTGTGTGCAAGTGGAAGAGCCAAAGTTAATAAGATTTGCCTTTTTGTTTTTTTCCAGCTTAGCTCTTCCTCGACTCCCTTTTGGGCCAGTGGTCAGGCGAATTAATTAAAGCACATAAAAAATGGTCGAGTGCTAGGAATGCAATAAAGTCAACCAGGCTTTGGCCAGGGAAATGGAAAATGGGGAATGGGATAGGGGAAATGGGAAACGGTAAATGGGGGAGCAGCCACTATGGAACTAGCGCCCAGGCACGCATCATTTAAGCGCTAAATTATAGCTTACTTTTATGCGGCAGGTTATAATTCACTGTACGTGCGAAATGCAGTTGCAGCCGAAAACTGACAGCGGCGGCGGTGGCGGTGCCACTGTGGAAAATTATCATTTTAATTGCGCATTTCCCAACGCCACATAAAAACAGCAAAACATTGAAAAAATAGTCGGCAAACCAAAAGCGCCAAAGTCAAAGCCCAAGTAAATAAATTATGCTGCAGACTTCTGCAATAACGAAAAATTAACAAAAACAACAGCGTTTTATTGCGCGACTCGTCGTTTTATTTGCATTAATTTGCTACTGCAGCACTAAAAAGTACTGTCGGGGGTAAAAAAAAACAGTGAACTCACATCTGCAAGTACAAAAAATTGTATAGGAAATGCCCCGCCCCCGCCGCCCACCCCCTTAAATGTGCACAAATTAAAAAGCCAGCGCCGCGAAATGAAAACATGATAAAGTCGGGAGCGCATCCCCAAACAAAGTTGCCATCGAAATTTGGTCACGTGCCACCTTGCTCCCAAAGAGCACCCAAAACGCGACTGTGTGGAGTTATTTACGTGCCGCGCACATTTTTTGGCGCTTAATTCATGCTCTGAGGGGCGGAGGGGTGGAGGGGAGGAGGGGCGGTCGGAGGAGTGAACAAACAAACAGCCAAAAGGACGCACATACAGAATGAAACTTCTTGTTCGCATAGAGACAACGTCAGGACACTGCTGGCATTTTGACTGCCCCGTCCGCTGCTTTCTGGTCGGTCGTCCAAAGACCGAAACTCGCTGTTTGTTGTCTCAGCATTTGTTTGCACGGGCAGAGTGAAACTGCAGCATACTTCGAGGCGCTGGCGCTGGCGCAACGCGGCGTATACTTAATTTGCGGTTGGCGCTGGTCACAGCACGTAGCCGCTAAGTATGCTACGCCTAATGACCAGCCGAGGCGAATGGCGCCAGGACATCGTCTCCGCTCCATAGGGAATGGAGAGCACTGCGACTCTAGCAATTCTGTTTTTCACTACGAAGAAGCTATGTATATTTGCCAAAAAATTAATTTTAAAGTTCTAGGCTAAGCTATTTTTTTGTGATCCATTGAAGTATGTTTAGAATATATTTCCGAGGAACAGATTATCAGCTAGCTTAAAATATTTAATACTAAAAAAATTAAATTTAAAGTTCTGGGCTAAGCTATTTTTTGTTATCCATTGAAGTATGTTTAGAATATATTTCCGAGAAACAGATTATCTGCGTAGATTAAAATACTTAATACATTTACAATTGAAATCGCGAATTTTGAATGGATGGATGTTCCTTAACATTACCATATCTTTTCTTTTCTTCTAATATAAAACATCCCAGTTCCAGCAAACCCCACGACAAAACAGAGATACCCTCCACTATAAAGCCTCGCCAAGGCTGATGGAACAAAGTGCCGACCTTTTTGGCAGAGTCGCCCGGCGACATAAATAATACCAAAGAAGTCCTGATGGCAGAAATAGGAGCGGCAAAAGGCCGCGCGGAAACGGTCAGATAGGGTCCATTCTCTTTTTTTATAGATGGTAAATGACCCGACCGACGAGTTCCTTGCATTTAATATACCAGGACCAGTAATGTTTTATCTAATTTTTGTAATGCTGCGCGTGCTGAAGTGAGAAATATGGCCGGCGAACGTGGTCAGCTGGGCGGGGAAATGGGGAAGTGGTCGGGGATCCCCGGGTCCTGAGGCAGCTATCAATTTCTATTAGGCCCGCTCGCTTGCAGGCCAAGTCGGGCTGTGGCTCACATCTCGGTGTCACTTTAAAACTGCAACCCGGCCAAATTGAAAGCAACTGCCGAGCAGGAACAGAAGCAGAAACAGGGGCAAAATAAAAGGGGACAAACTGGCAAAAACTGGCAACAGAAATGCGGAGCAGCAACGGCAGCAAAAATTGCTCTTAATTGGCGGCAGCCATTAAATGCAATTTATCAAACAGACGACAGAGACAGCCGCACAAAGCACACAACACAACACAGCACATAGCTGTGTGTGTGTGGCAGACAGAGAGGGGCGATGGAGCTGCTGAAGTAGAGCAGAGCGACAACAGTTGACAATTAATTTGACACAATTGCAAAGCAGAGGACAGCCGGCCGAGAGCAACGGCAACGCACCTGGCCAAAAGGATACCAATTGCACCGACTTCGTAGTTGACATTGTGTAAATGTCGCCGACATTGTCCCCGCATTCCGTTTGTGTGTGTAATGAGGCAACCTGCCGCCTGTGCAATGAAGTGGCAGCTCCCACTAAAAGCCACATACGTAGAGGGTCGCATACCTCCAGCATGCATAATCGTAAAAAACTACAACCACTCAGTCAAAAAGTGGCAGGAAAGAGCATCACGTTTCTTTTTAGCCGGCGAAAAGAACTGGCAAAGTGTTTCAAGCTTTATTTCTGACTTGGTTCTCTGCGGGATTAAAGTATAACGAAGCCACCGAGAGCTACAGCTTGGTATACAATTATACGATAATAAACACACCCAAAAAAAATTAGTTATGGAACGATAATCGTCTTGAATTGATCTGCGGACACCTCAATTCGATATGCACGAAATGTAAACAACAGGCCAGTTCGAATTTCGAATGTGTCTTACTTCCTCCCACTCATGTAACTTTAAGTGCTATCCCGCCTTATTTCGAATTGAGAGAGTTTGTCTTTCCCCCTCCCACTCATGTAATTTAAGTCTCCACATTGCTTCTTTCTCTCTTTTTCCAAGTTTCGGTAAAAACGATATGCGGTTGCAATAGCAGAAATTTACCATGTGTGTTAGTACACTCAGGGAAAAAATTGTTCTGATTGTGTCTGAAAACGTGTCTGTTTGAGTCTCAAAAATAGCTTTATACCGTTTGGTATCATTATAAGAATTTATGGTATTATTTTAAGAATGGATTTTAAAGACCGCTGTTCTTACTTTAAAAACGAAACGTACTTAAATTTATATTTATTTTTAGTAAAAAAATACATTTTTTTGAATGCTTCTGTAAGCGTTCTGCCATGGAAGGAAATAATAAGGCCATGGCCCAGGGGCCAGGGTGCTGGATTCTGGTACTATTTTGTGTTTGGGGGTACGAGGTTCAATTCCCGCTCACAACACAACTTATTTTTTTTTTTTGTAATTAGTAAATTAACAACTTAACATTTTTAATACATTTTTGTTCTTAAAGTTATAAAGGAAATGTTAATTGAAATACATTTGAAAAACTTTTTACTTACTTTGACTTATTCGGGTTTTGAACCGGGGTCCTCTCGCATTAGAGGCAGACGCCTTACCAACTGGGCCATCGCACCATGTTACGCGCGCGTGCATAAGTTCAACTTAAATCTAAATTTACTGGTCTTAAATCAATACCCTTTGGTATCAATATAAGAATATGGTCTTAAAAAAATAAAAGAACAAAACGGTAGTAATGTAAGAAATTCGGTCTTAGATTTTTTCGGTCTTTTTTTTCTGGGTGTAGAGTAAAAACACCTAAAGCTTTGTCCATTTTTGATCCTATCTATATCTTTAATCTTTATATCACTAATGCCTCATTGACTCACGTGTTATCAAATTGATCCCCTCTATACAAAAGGAGCTGTGCTGCCTTCGAGATGCTAATTAGTCGATAACGTCAGCATTTCTCGTTAATAACGTGGACCCATAAAGTTCACTGAAGCCAGCAGAATGTGGTAAGATGTCAATTAATTTCTCGACAACCTTCGCATTTCGCATCGCATGGAGTGGCAAATATCCCAGATTCACACAATAATTTTGTGAGAACGTTCAGAAGCGATTAAAAGGCTTTTAGTTTCCAATGGCTGTAATGAGGGGGTGTAGTTGCACTTGCACTTCCACTGGCAGTTGCCTCTGCTGTTTGCTGGCTGGCCGCAAAAGCCGCCACCGCATACCAGGCAAAGTGCAGTCGTCCCCCCTCCCTTCCCCACCCATCCGATGAAGCCACCTCTCTGAACTCTGCGCTTGCATTAAGTGGCGGTTGGCAAAGTTGTCGACGTTGTGGAACTTAAACAATGCACAAGGCAGGCGACTGCATACAGGAGCCGCCTCTCCAGTTTCACCAGGTGCAACCTGCACCACTGCACCACCCACACAGCCATAAGCTGCTCAGGATTCGGTTGGAGGTGAGACGAGCAGGAGGCCCTGGTCATGGAGACTGGGGATTGCCAGCTGTTCTTATGCCTTAAGGACATTAACCTAATCAACGCTCGGTGCAAGGCTCACACTCACTCACACACACACGATCCGGTTGAATGGGTTGCATAACGAGGGCGGTCTGTTGACACTGGAGGAAAACGGGTGAAAAGGGGGAGGCAAGGGAGACCGAGGAAAGTGCAAGCGAACCAAGTCGAGTTAAGTTGAGCTGAGGGTATTGACTGCCTGCCCCTGCGAGTTATTGTTTAATGTTTGGGCTGTGATTCCGAACGAGTTGCGAGCTTGTAAGCCAAATGGGCGGAGAACTCTTGCACAGAAAAAAATTAACAATCAGATGCTAAAGAATTTCTCGAAGAAAAAACATTATCCAAAACGAAAAATGTCTAAAAGTATGCAGTGAATAAAGGTTAGTCGTTTTCCTATAAGAGTTCACGTTAATTTTGGGTTAAAAATATATTGTTGCATACTTTTAGTCACCTTTTTTAGATATTTAAAAGTGATTTTAAAAACCCAGCTATTCTGGCTCCCCAAAATTCATAATCGAAATTTTAAGATCTAGTGCTCATTCTCAGTGCTACGGTCATGGGGAAAAAGTAAATACTTGGAATTGCAAATAGGCATATGCAATGAGAGCAAGACTTAATTAGAAACGGACTGCGGAGAGGACAATGCTGCCTGCGCCAATAGTACAACTTATGCTTTCCTAAGGCAAACTTTTTCCCTTTCAATTATCCAACTGACGATTGGCAGTTACAGAAAAATAATATTATTAAAGACAACACAAACACGCAAATTCGAGTGCATTAAATTAATGTTGATGTAGGGAGAAAAAAGCTGTAGTGCCACAAAATGAAACTCAACTCGATGTCATTTGCATGTTTGCCTGGACAATCGTGAAAAAAGCGTAAGGGAGCGGGCGGAAAAAGTGGGAAATCGATGAAATTTTTGCCAGTTAAATGTGACAGGCACCCACGACCCACGACTCCTCCGATATGGCAGTATAATCGGCCTGACATATATATACGTGTGCATATAGATGCACGTACGAACGCGTAATTATGTCAGCGCTTGATTGTCCGTTCCGCCCTTAGGCGCGTAGCTCCATCGTTTTGTCAGTCCATAAAAGTACATGGTTTTTTCTTTTTTGCATATTGATAAGGCCGCACGTAATGCTCCATTGAACTCCCATAATTGTCATGTGTGCGAAGGCCTGGAAAGCGGGGCGATTTTTACACAAAATTATTTGCAATTATTGCGTAAAACTGCCTGATTTATGAGGGCAATCGAAAACCAATATTATTCCGCAAAATGTTTGAAAAACAATGCAATTAAGCGGCCGACATCGCCTCAAGGCAGGCAATTAAATTATGGCTGCATTTTTAAGTACGATACGTGGGTCACGTTATTACCACTAATAGGGGAGAATAGATAAATTTGGGTGGAAAAGTGTATGTAAATTATATATTAAATTTATGCAAATAAATTAAGGATAAACTGAATCGAAACTTTTTAATGGTTGTATTATGAAAATATTGGATAAAAGCCATATAGGGCCACAGAAATAGCTGGGTTTTTGAAATTACATTCAAATTTAAAAATAGGTGTCTCAAAGCATGCAACAATTTATTTTTAATCCAAAAGTGAAATGAATTCGTACAGGACGATGACTATCCGTTATTCACTGCATACTTTTAGGCATATATTTTGACATTTTGAGATTTAAGCCAAGCTATATACATAGATTAGATCAAATTAATATTACACTGATCTATTCCCTTTATTATTCTGATGCAATATTAAACAAATAACAATCACCCTACTCCTCGGGGGGCTAATGAGCTGAGTGTGGAAGGCACGTTTGATTGTTGTCAAGCACCGGCGTTTTATCAACTGTCAAACAACCCACTCCAAGTGCTCCAGACTCCCCGATCCCGCCCAGAAATTTATGCGGCGCAGCGTATGCCACAGAGAAGCTTGAAGCTCGAGCATGCTCGAGTGTTTGCCAGAGTGTGAGAGCAGGAGTGGGTGTGTGGTGTGCGAGTGTGCAGTGTGTGTGGGAGCTTCATTAAATTTGCACGCACAACTCGTGGGCGGTGGGGCGGTGGAAAGTGGGCGGGGCCACGAAGACGAAGCCAGCCAACGTCAGTTCTGTGCAATTTCCAACGCAATCTTCATTTACAACTTAAGTTACAGCACAAACAACTACTACAGCTGCATGCAAACAAATACAAACACACACTCGCCAAAAGTGTAGCCGACTTTTAAGCTGTTGCGAAAACATTTTAGCGCTCGCATGTGTAGGGACATGAATATGTGTATGTGTGTGCATTACGGGGAGTTACGACTACTACATAACTAACCCCACAGAGGCCTCCCTTAGTTATGCCCATGGACTCGGGAGTCGCCCGAATAACAGGATATGCCAGGCAGAAATTTATTAGGAGCATTGCACACTTTTGTGCGTTCACTTGAAAAATGACAACTTTAATTTAGCTACAAACACAAAGCCAACAGGCAGCCGAGTAAGAGATGAGTAACGCCCAGCAGACGAGAAAAGGGCTGGAAGACAAAAGCGCCAGCCAGACAATGAGAAGTGCAAGGGTATGAGAATGGGAAGGGAAAGTTGAAAGAGCGCCAACGGATGGCGAAGAAAGGGCTCAGAGACTATTCCCGGGGCTAGATCTGCTTTTGTCAGCTAGCCACAGACATTGGCTTCGCATTCCGACACGAGGAGAAAAAACCATTCCTTTTCGATAGCCGAAAGCTATGTACAGTACCAAAAAACTTTTGCTACCTTAAAATTAAAATTAAATTTAAAATTATAAAACACATATAGCACATGAAAGCGATAACCAAAAGTGGAGTGTGACCATCCCAATATTTGTTAGATTACTCTGCAACTAATCAGAAGCAACTCTGATTTAATCAGATGCAATAATTGGAATAAGCCTTGTTTTAATTACTATTTTGAAATCAATTATTTAGGTGTTCAAAAGAATGCAGTAAAATAAGTAACGTCGATCTTAGGACGTAAAATAAACCGTTGCATATTTTTGGGCTTACTTATGAGAGATTTCAAAACACTATTGATTTCTCCATGTTAATTAATAGGTTTTAAAAAAGAAGCAATCATCCATCAATCACGAAGATTTATTTAGCTATTTAGCAATGAAATGATCTGTAAGATATTAATATTCGACCATTCTTAAATTTATAAATTTTTACTTCCAAATGAATGTCGAATTTTAGAGACATTTACTCTCTCAGTGGCTCTGATAGCTGCCGGCTACAGTTGACTTTCGGATCGCATAAACCAGAAATGGGAACAAGGAGGACACTCGGTAGTTGTCCTTCGCAAGGAGTTGCCACACCCAAGCCCCTCCTCCCACGCAGCTCGTCTCAGATGAATATTAATTACCATTTGAAAGCTTGTCATACACTTGTGTAAATTTATCAACAACAACAGGAGTGCTAGCAGGAAGACAACAAGAATGCCAGTGGAGCGGGCAGAAAAGCCGGGGCTGAATCTGAAGGAGACAATAAGCAGAGTTGTCAAAGAGCAACAAACGAGGGGCACAGAGTTAGGCATGAAAATAGCTTTGAAAGTGCAGGAGATTAGGCCAGGATTTGCATGCATGGGGAAAACATTTCGTAAGGACGCTCCACATCGTTCGACTCCTTCTTCAGCTTTTCAATCAATTCTGCTGGCTGCCGGCTGCTTGCCTTCTGAAAATTCGAAAATAAATGCATGAGCCCTGAACGCATTCTACATGCAACAAGGCAATGTAATTGATACTCCCTCCCCCCTTTAGCATAAGGTGTCCTTGAATCATTTTTCTCCTTTGGCCGTTTGGGACCCGAAATTCCAGTGGAGTTGGAAGTGCAACTAAGTACACAGTCACCAAGTCCGGATGGGATTAATTTCGATGTTGACATTTGGAATTTTCTCACTAATTGTCATTTTAAGGAAAAATAGAAAATCTTGTAATAAATGTATCTTCAGTAAAACTAAATATAAATATTAACACAATAATATTTATTTTATTCATTGTATAATTACAACTTTTACTATATTTTTCTGTGTGTCTCCGACTTATCGACCTAATCGGCTTATTCTGTTTGCATGCCTTTCGATTGCAGGTACCACCTACACACAACCACAGAATATCAACGCCAAGTCGGTGCAGAAAACCAAGCCCTCCGAGCGTCGGGAAGCCATCAGCAGGAGCAGCAGCCCCAGTTGGCCGAGCAGCATAGGCATATCAGCCGAGTCGGCGGACGATGCAGTTGACCACCGCGGCGGTGGTAAGCCGGCAAAATGCGCCAAAAACTGCCAGAAGGCCAGGGCCAAGTGGGCCAAGTGGCGGGGGGCGCTCAAATTGAAGCCACATCACCAGGCCCACCGCGCTGCGTTGCACAAGGAGGCCAGGCAGAGGCAGCGCCGCGAAACGGAGGAGGAGGAACTGGACTCCCTGCTCCACGCAGCCAGCTCGACCAGCACCTCCACAGCCGTGGCCACCACAGTCCAGGCCACCAGCACGAGTTCCCTGGCCACCGGCCGGGGTGCGTCGCTCCACAACGAGACCAAGGCCAAGCGACCGCGATCCACGCTCCATTTGGCGCCCGAGGACATGCAGCCCAAGCCCAAGGAGCCGGTGATCATCATCGACGACGTGGAGGAGTTCGACAGCGGCACCAGCACCAGTGACTTGATCGCCCGCAAGAGTCGCGAGGAGGCCGAGCAGGAGGAGGAGGACGAGGAGGGTCCGCTGGAGCCCAGGGTCCTGCCCCTGCGGCCAGTGCCCCCCAATCCCTACGAGGCCGAGGAAATGTCCGTCGTCTACGCGGAGCAGCACTCCGAGATCAAGCTGATGTGCGAGGTGGATCTGGACATTGCCACCAGCATGTGGTACAAGAATGGCCAGGTGAGTCGGATGGTCAGGGTCGCTAAACAGTTTCCCCCGCCTCCGATGCCCCAGAAGGTCCTGCAAAGAGCCTCTCAAGCTGTCAGGAGCCGCCAACTTGGCTGACTTTAATTGCATTCTTAGCCTTCTGCATTCTTTCGCCCACTTCGCTTCTTTATTCTTTGTTTGTCTGTCTGTCTTTTTGTCCTTCTGTCTGACTGCTGCTGGCTTTATTCCCATTCTGGCCGAGACGTCTCGAGTGGCAGGGCTTTTGCTCTGTGTCTGACTCCGGTCCTTTGTCGCTTAACTGCCGCATTATGCAAATAGGATAATCGTTATTATTTGATAGTTTCTGATGTCAAAAGCGCCGGGCGCCGGGGAGCTCATCTTTCGAGGGCCGCATTTTTGCTCGATTGCCTCATTATGCAGCAGCGAGGGCTTCTAATTACGAGTTTTTGCCATGCCATAACGCCCACAAGTTGGCTACAGATGATGGCTGAATTTGAAATTGCATTAAAAAAAGGAAAAACCTGAAAACATGAGGTAAAAGTTAAGCCGCCGGCAAAGCCGAAAGTTATTGAGTTGTAATTGCGAACGCAAACAGTTTCGAGTTCCTGGGGCAAAAAAGCTCTCAACGTAATGCAATTATAACAGTTTGCCGAGTGCTAAGAATGTTTTGCCTACACTTTTTGCAAACAAATATAGCCTTCGACGGAGATAATTCCTGAAGCAGGAGGTGGAAATGCCGTAATGCTAATGGAATCCACAGCAAGGATGATTGTAAAGTTTAGTTTAGTATTAATACGATTTACGGAGTTGATCCGTAGGAAGTGTCATAAACTCATAACCAAAAAACCGCGAATTCTTAAGCAATATTTTTGAGTAAAGCTCTGTATAAAATTCTACGAAATACTCCCTGTTGGTATATTTTATGAGGACAGCTCGCAGCACTGATCCTCACTCTGTGAACACCTGCAGTTTGGCTTTCAAGCCTCAGTTAGTTGGCCAAGTTAGTAGGCCGCCGCATTTCTGCAAATATGTGTGTGGGCCCTAACCGAGGAGCCCACTTGTGCAGGTGTAAATACAACAAGCTGGCAGGCCAAGTTGTTGATGGGCAAATAATAGTTGCAACTAACACGGCAACAGCAGCAACAGCAACAGCAGCAACATCAGAGTTGCAGCCACCAGCAGCAATGGCACTCTGCGTACGTGTTGGAGCTATTTGTTGTTGATGTTGTTGATGCTGTTGTCTGTGGCAGCTAACTGGCTGCTGCTGCCGTTGCTGTTGCCTTTGCACTTGCAATCTGCAACCTGCAAGCGGCAACTCGACGCGTGGCTGGTGAAAAAGAGTTGCATACTTGTGGGCAAAGCTGGCTAACATTGTTAGGGCCACAAGCTCCGATTGTTTGTCTACTTGTTGTTACTTGCATATGCATGCCATATTGGATTCCGCTGGAAGCTGAAGCCAGAGCCACCAAGTTGCCTGTCAGCAATTTGAGCTGGGGATTGCTAGACGCGTTTTCGCAGTGTGATTGCATTCGCATTAGCCATTTTATTTGGCGAGAAATGTGCCCGATCCTGCGAATCCCTCTTCCAACCAAGCGGGGTGTCTTGTCTCCTGTCGTCTCGCCTTTGTTGTTGGCAATTTGTTGGCTTTATAGTGCCATATTTTTCGCCCGGCGACAATTGCCAGACATAAACCTTAACCCAACGGCAACAGAGTCGTCGGAAATAGGAGTTTTACGGCTGCAGCCGCCTTGTTGCACACTTTGTGGCCCTGGCAAGCTTATTTATGGCCCGGCTCTCAGGTTTAAGGTCAACAAACCCGCTTGGCTGGCATAAATCCTATCTAGCTGCGCCCCGATAAGCCGCCATTAGTCAATTAGGCGGCAACTTAAGGCGCAGCATTAATGGGCAACTTGCCATCCCCGAGGCATCCTGGATGCAAGTGCAGCTAAGAGCGTAAATCACATCAGCCCTGGCAAATTAATCAGTCAGCCTCAGAAGTCCCAAATGAAAATGAGCGACAATGCGGTGCCACTTACTGGGGAGTTGGAAAAGCCGGGAAAGCCGAGCTAGCGCGTCTTAAGTTGCCAACATGCCGCTTTCCCCGTACCTTTGACAAGTTTATTAAGTTAGTTACAATGTCGACGCTGGTCGACGGCTGCTCCTGCCAACTCTGAGTGCTCCGATGGCAAATAAAATCAACGCCAATGCAGCAGGAGCAGCAGGAGCAGCCGGAGCATCCATCGTATCTCGCATCTCCGTCTGCCATCGCAGCACATTTCCCAGCGGTGCAATTGTATTAGTTGTGTTAAAACAAAAGCCAGCCATGTGTAAGCGCCAAAGAAGAGGATGAGGATGGGGGTCGGGGATGGGGATGGGGTCGGGGATGAGGCCGAGGATAAGCGGTGGCATCCTGGAGCGGGAGACAGAACAACAGTAACGAGCAGGCTGCGGCAATTACAACAGTGATGCGGCAACAATGTGAGCAAGAGTGTTGCAGGTTGGGGAGCATTCGAAAAAGCAAAAAGTCAGCTCACCTCCAGTGAATGCCCTTTCCTTCCTGAAGAAAAAATATTATCGTACCAAATATAATAAATTCAGATAGGAGAAGTATAAATGCAATTTTGTTGTGTTTAGTTATACCTATCGAAATGTTCAAGAAATTTTTCAAATCGGACCATTCGTTAAAAAGTTATACCCGATCAAAGTTTTATATCTCCATCTCTTTCGCACTCCCTTTAGCTGAGTGACGGGTATCAGATAGCCGGGACACACACCCGACTATAGCGTTCTCTCTTGTTTTCTCTCGGAAATTCGAATGATGAGTGGAGAAAGAAATAATAGAAAATCGAACAGGCCTTGTGTTTACATTTATCAAGTCAAAATTGATGCCACATAACGTACAATTTATCATTGTTTAATATCAAGTTAGGAACATACTAGAAAAACCCCTATAGCTTGTAAATTAAACTCAATAAAAACTTTCATAAGAAACCCAACAGCAACATACTGGGAAAGCCACTTTAAAACTTACTTAAAAATCCACGAAATAAAGAAAATTTAAAGGAACCAGGATACACAGAAAAAGTAATAAAAACTCACAGAAGAAATCTAGAAGCAAGCGGAAATAAATGATACAAAATGAACCCACCAACAGCAACCTGCAGGAGAAACCCCAGAAAAAATATATCAAGTTGTAGCCAAGCGAGGGCTTTAAGAAATATATATATATTTCGTGATTATCCCCAGTTGCTCCATGTGCCCATTGACTTTGGTCTTTGGCATCCCACATCCCACACCACCCACCTCCAAGCCCCATTGCATTGCAACTGCGGCAATGACATGCGACAAGTGTTGCACTGACAGCTTGCAACATGAGCGACTTTTGTTGTACTTTCTAGAGCGTTGCACAATGCATTAGAGTCCCCGAGCGGGAACAACAGCTAAAGGAGTTCATCCCATCCAGGATTCAGGATCCAGGACGGAGGATGCAGGAAGCAGGATCCAGCTTTCAGTAGCCTCCCACTTCGAGTGTCTGCTTGTGTGAGTGCCAAGGAATTTATTGTTGAAAATTATCAAGAGGCTAATATATTTGCCGAAAGCAATTTCAAGTTAGTGGCTCGGGGTCGCAGAAGGAGCAGGATGTGGATGTGGATGGGGATGAGGGGCAGATAGCGCGACAGTCAGTGAGCAATGTTGGCTGACAAGATTTTTGCAATTCCAAGCAAGTGATAGATATAAGTAGCCATTTCTCCCTGCTCCTTGGGCTCCACTCGAAGGAAATAAGCGTCTGTTTGGAATGGTTGAAGCTGAAGGAATGCCCTTTCGTTCAGCAGCAGCTTGAAGCTAATTGTCAGCGGGTGTCAATGAAGTGTGCACTCAAAAAAGGGCATTTATTATGTTTCGCATTCGCAGAAAGGAATGCCGATTTGGGGGCCAAAGAATTAAAACAGAAAATTTATATTTATAATTTGCATTATTATTCATGCAGAAGAGGGAGCAAACAGCGGTTTTTGGGCCAAAATTAAATGCAAATCGCGAATCGGCGAAAAGTTTGCAACAATGCAATTAGAGAATTACAAAACCCTCAACTGTCCACCGATAACGTGGCCACAAATTATGCAAAGTTATGCGTGCTCGCCTTCAAAATATTCAGCAATTTATGCGAATCGAGGCAGCTGACAACACAGCACACACTCGGCCCTTTCGCCCGGGAAAAACAAAAGCGTCTGAATTCATAATTACCCGAAAACAGAAACGCAGCCAGAGGATCGCCAACAATGGGAAGGCCCGAAACAATCGAGCGTGTAATCCGGCCCAAACGCTCGATGCTGTAAACAAGGATTTGCCACGCTCATTTAACGCTTTTGTCCGGCGGCCATGTTGCCAAACCAGAAAAATCCAACACGACCAGGTGCCAAAGGCCTGGTCACTGGACGCTGGACACTGGACGCTAGCCGGAGTGGCAGTGGATGCAGTGGATGCCAAAAAGCCTCGGATCGCCATCGACCTCATAAATTTCCAACTGAATGCCCCGCTGCACAGGCACGCAAAATCCAGTTTCCACTTTGCCAGTCGCCAGTTTGCCATTGCCAGTTTGCCATTGCCCGTTTGCCATTGCCATTTTGCCAGTTGCCAGTCAAATGCGTCGTTGGTTAATAAATTTTCTGCAAATGGCCGTTGCGGCGACTGCGGCAAATGCGCGCCGGAAGTCGCCTCACGCACACATCGATTCTGCAGGGGGGTTAGCCCCCCTTTTTGGGAAGTGAAATTCATATACGCATAAATATTTGCACTGCATTTGAAAAATATACACCAAGCGAATCGTAAGCTGTAACAAAAACAGCCAATGGCAAACTCAAACGCACAAACGGAACCGGAAGTGCACCATACAAATATTCTGTTTACAGATTTTTTACGGATTTTCTATACCATGCATGTTTACATTTTTTTCCCGGTCAATAAAACCAGTTTCTGTGCAGCGTTTTATTTTGAAAGGATTAATCCCAGTTTGAATTTTTGGTTTCTTTTTTAATTAAATACCATTGACACAAAAAATACATTTTATTTTTGTAAAAAAAGGTTTAAAACTCAAAGAAAACTTTATTATTATGTCTCTGTTTATAAAAAGGATAAATATGCCCAGGGCTTCTATTTACTGATCAATTATTGGCTGCCAACATGTTTTCATTAAAACATTTTGGCTGATTGTAAAATAATAGATTACAAAAATATACACAATAAGGTAAAATAATAAAGTATATACCGACACCAAAAAAACTGATATTAAGCGATGATCGATTTGATGTTATGTGGGATCGATTTGATCCTGAGGTGTTTTTTTTTGTGCAATTGAGTAGCCTGGCAATTTAATGAGCCTCAGTCAGATCTTTTTACGCAGGCCGCCTTAATCCAAGCCCAAAAGTTAATCTCTCCGCCTGCAAATGCAATTAAAATTGTGTTTCATTTATGGCCGCCCCCTGCTGACCGCGCTCTTTTTAGCCCGACATTTAATTGGCACTTAAACGCATTAAGCGTGCGAAACATTTCCACATATATTCATATATCTTTTTTGCTTTTGCATTCTTCATAATTTTTATTCGCGCTCTGCGGCTGAAGCATTTGAATGCGCACATAAATTTCCGTTTGCATTAAGCCCGAGCCAGACGGACGGACGGACGGACAGGCAGCGGGATGGCCAACAACTATTGGTAACAGTTTTTAAGCCGCCAGTTCATTGTTGCCACATTACCAGTGGATAACATGTGTGTGGCGATGGGGGTGGCAAGTCGTCCTCATTTAATTGTCATTACGGGTATTGTGTTTGTTTGAAACGAAATGTAATAAAATTCCCGCGATGGCCAAGTGTAAATAAATGGATATGAAAACATTAAATGCAATTGTTTCGCCCGCCAAGCGCGTTGGAGAGGTGGGTTTTGGGTCGGCGGATTGCATTTAATGGGGGAAATTTATGGGCATTTAATGCGCTGCATTAAAAGTTTCAAAAGGCGCTTTGCATAATTCCGCCAATGACATTAGCCTTAACGCCGCACAAACTTATCCCTGCGATCTCCTCTTTGCCTCTTCCAGGTGGTCCACGCCATGGACCGCACCGCCCGCGTCACCGACTACCGCTTTATTAAGGAGGCTAATGGCGCGCTAACCATCACCAACGTCATGCTCGAGGACGACGGCAAGTGGCAGTGCGAGGCGGAGAACACGAGGCGCTACACGGAGAACGCGCGACCCGTCAAGCTGGTCGTCCTCGGTGAGTATCCCCAAACCCAGTTCCAATCCCGATCCCAGTTCCATTCGCTGGGCCAGTCACGACTTGGCCAACAGCTTAGACAAATATTAAGGCGGTCGTCGTGTCGTTCCATTTGCCAAATTAGCCGGCAACGAGGCCAGCTCGGGAATGGTTTGGCTCCTGGCAAAATGCTCGCTTTTATGGCCACGCCATCACTGGGAGCAGGGAGCGTTCACGAAATTAAGATAAGGTCGAGCTCTCAAAATGGCAAACATGGGCATTCCCTCCTTTAAAACAAACGAATTTTAGCTTTTTGAGGGTACATGACTTAAGCTTCGTTTATTGATTTACGAATTATTCTTAAGATTTATGCCTTATTTTTAACCCAAGATAAATTTAAAGATTTTATTTTTTATGTTAGCCTTAAGACTAACCATTGGATTTTGAATTGAACGTGAAAATTAGATATAATTGTATGGCATTTAGAATATTGACTTCTTATGTTAGTAGAATTTTAAATCTATAAATGAAGCTAATAAACACAGCTCCAGGAAAATCAATAATAACAAATACAATGAAGATTCTATAATCTTTGAGGATGTCAAATTATTACAATGTAGAGCCAGTGTAAATGGTAAACTTAAATGTATCTAAGTCAATACTTACTTATGAAAAAAATTGAATGTTAAATCAAAATATAAGATGCGTTACAAAGAGAAAATTAAAACAAAAACATAAATATAATTTTTTTAAGTAATAATCGTAGGGGAGAGGTTCGTACCCCTTTTGTTTTTATTTGTGCCGAAAATTTTTCAGTGTCCTAACCTCTTACAGACCCCTATTATTTAGTAATTGCATTTTTAGGAAATAGTTAAAAATATAATATTTCTTTCCTTAAAAAGATGTAATTTTATAAAAAGAAATGATATCTGAATTTAAGCAGACCTCACTAATATTCTCCCTTTGATCCCAACCGTAGATCGCCCCAAGCCGCCGTATCTGCTGATCGACTCCCGCCGCCTGGACGCCAGCAACCTGTTCGTGCCCGTCAAGGAGAACTCCGAGCTGAACCTGGCCTGCGTGAGCGAGGGCGGCAACCCGCGACCCACGCTCACCTGGGAGGTCCTGCTCAGTCCCGGCGTCGACCGGCATGCCCAAAAGGTGTCCGCCGAGGTCCTGGAGCTGGAGGAGATCAAGGGCGAGAAGGTAAGCCTGCGGGGAAACGCATGGAGTCCGATGAGTGACAAGTGGCGGCCCACCTCGACTGGGATTGGTAATGGCTGTCAGCCGGTGGAGTGGAGAAACCACAGCCTCGCCGGCCGGCAAACACATTAGGTGTGGCCAACAGCGGCTGCCGGCTCAAACAACGGCTCTTCCGGACGACTGAGTGAGCCCAGTTTGCGGTTGGGCCGAAATTTGTTTGTCTTGCACTCGAGCATAATGAAAAGCAGACATTTCGGTTGAGCAATGCAGCAGTTTAGTCAGCTCGGCGTATGTAGCTCCCACTTCCACTTCCACCTGTCAAACACAGTGAGTGTGTGTGTGGGTGTGGATGTTTGTCGCTCGGACCCTAAATGCCACAAATTTGCGTGTTCGGCTGGTCGCAAACCCAACCTCATGCCACCCACGGCCCCCCGATGATTGATTGAAAACTGTGCCAACAAAATTTCCATGCGGCTGGTGGGTGGTGAGTCGCACACTACTCCATGAGGTGGGCGCCCTTGCCCTTGGACTTTAATTTAAATTAATGATGTCGCGCTGATAACAGGCCTGACTAATTGGCCGCCCGAACAGCCGCCTGTCTGTCATTTGGCCCAATTTGCCAGTGTTTAGCATAAATTTTGAATGCGAATTTTATCAGGCTTACCAACCATCCCCTTCCCCTGCAGGTCGACAAAGACGGCTACAAAATCAACAGTGGCGCGAAGAGCGAGGCCCGATTACCGGCGGTCTATAGGGCCCATCACAACGCTCGGATCCTGTGCGTCATGGAGCATCCCACGCTCAAGATTCGCCAAAACGCCTCGCTTCTGCTGGATGTGCAATGTGAGTTTCGGATTAGTTAATAGCTTTCATTCATTTTTTTATAGCAATTGTTTTTTAGCAATTAATTTTTGAAATTTATATAATAGCTTATAAAAGATTTTAAAAATTTAATTATTTCGAAAAAGTAAAAATGCTGTTTTATTGTGTTTATCAATACCAATCGAAATGTAGAAGAAATTTTTTAAATCGGACCATTCGTTAAAAAGTTATGCCCGATCAAAGTTTATATCTCCATCCCCCTCGCACTCCATTTAGCTGAGTAACGGGTATATGATAGTCGGGACACCCGACTATAGCGGTCTCTCTTGTTTTTTTATTAGTAATTTCTTAAAATATTAAATAATATTTAATTCAAATATTTATTGCCAGAATTTTAATCAAATAAGGGTAGAATACATAAAGGATTTAGTGGTCTTCCAGATAGAACATAATGAATTGGTGCTGGAAAACGGAATTTATCAGAATTCGTTTATCTGAAAGGTGATTTTCCAACCAGCTTTTTATAAAGCCAAATCACACAAGCACTTGTCAATTACTTCTTCTAAACAAATGCCCGAACTTCATGTTCCAAAGACCCAATATAAAAAAAAGTTTCACAATTTATTAGGCCAAACTAACTACCTTCATCCGTCATCGTGCTAAGGTCGCAAAAGTTTTTAATAAATGCCAAACAGGCCGTATATCTACCCGTGTTTAATTACCTCAAGGAGGGCAAAAAACGAGAGTGGAATGATGTAAATAAAAGTGAAAACCAAAAGTAAATGTTGATTGAAAAGTTAAATTGCGAAAGTTAACACATGCCACAAGCCGGGACAAGAGCTACGGCCAGAATCACCGGCTGAGGGCGAGTTGGGCAGAGAATAAAACAGCACAGAAAATTATTATGCACCTGCAGTGAACAAAGTCAGCGGAGCAACTGAAAGCAAAGGTGAAATTGTATTAATTGAAACAGCACAAAAAGGGAGCAGGAGGAAAAACGAAATCAAATTGCAATGAAACTGGCCGAAGGAGGGCAACAAAAAAAGAAAAGAAAAGAAAAGAAAAGAAAAGCGCGACAGTTGAGAAAGGGACGCCTACGTACAATTGAAATGCAGGGAAAGAAGGGAATTAATGGAAAGTCGGGGCCCCAGAGGATTGGCGGACTCTCAATTAGCTTAAAAATAAGAAGGTGTCAGAAGAAAGAAGAACGGGAATCAAGAGCTTTAATTTCCATAAACCCCAAAGCTTTCATTTCACTCGAAGAGCTCAAGGAATAATTTCTGGAAATATTTCAAGACAAGTTACCATCAGGATATTGATTGGTGACCCCGACGCCCTTGTATATGATTTATTACAGAATACGCTCAATAGTACGCCCTCAAATCGCTGGTCGTTCCGGGGTTTATCGCCTAACCCTCTTACCCATCAACCGAATTCCACCTGAGATGATTCAAACCGCTCAACAATAGCATCACTTTAAATGGGACCCTGCCAAGTTCGTGACCAATTGAGGTGGACAATATGCATGCCAGCAGCAGCAGCGCAGCCACAACAAAACGGGGAAATAAAGATACGAGTCCTTTGGACACCGCAAAAGTGACGCAACCGGACATGGAATTGGGAATCAATGCCAATGGCCCAATGGTTGGATGCGGTTGGATGAGGCGATGCGAGGCGAGGCGACAATTGGAAGACTAGCACTAATTGGCAGCAAAAAGCCGCACACACGTCCTGGCCGGGGTCCTCGCCCTGAGGAGGGTCTCAATCAGCGCAGGATCCGGGGACGGACCACAGTTATTTGCTTTATTAATGTCCGTGAAGCCGCATAATGCCCTGACAAATGCCCAGGTAGTGGAGAGGCCATGAAAATGATTGGAAAATATAGAAAAGCCGTGTGGGATTTGCATGGCAGAGAGTCCTTGATGTTTTGCCTGTTTCGATATGTGTGTGTTTGTTCGTCGGTGTGTGCTGGCGCTTGTGTGTGTGGGCTTTGGCTTTGGCCAGGCATGAAAATTGCAAAAACCGCAATAACAACAGCACAAGGCCTCAAACAATAATACGGTAGCAGCAACAAGAACAACCGCAACGTTTTCCGGGTTCAACAAAAGAAGGAACAAGTTCGTCCTGATTCGTCCTGTTTTTCCTTTTATTATTCCCGCTCCCTTTTTTCTAGCGCCTGTATAAATTAAAATGCACACACATGAGAGCATTTGCCCAGGCCATAGACATTGTATCCGCATCCCAGCATCCCAGTATCCCAGTATCTGTATCTGTATCTGTAATGGCTGCTGCTGCGTTTAATTTGCGCATTTTTATGCAGACAGTTGACAGGCAAATCAAGGACATGGGGACAGGGATCACTGCTCCCCCGAAAAAAGCTGAACAATTTAAGCTGGAACAAGCTGGACTAAAAGCAAATATTCAGGTTTTCATTTAAATTAGAGCTTTTTAGGCCAACGTTTTGCTTTTAATTTGAGCAATTTGAGAAGATGCCAAAGTGCATATTGAAAACAGGGCCAGTAGAGTAGTCATAGAAGATACTTTGCCCGAAAACAATATGCCCAAAGAGTTAAACAATTTCCCAGGCCCCTTTGAGTCAACAAATTGATGGACCACCGGCACATACAGCCCATTCATAAATATGTATGATGTCTGACGACTGACGGCTGTCTGCTGGTCGACACACAATGTTTGTGTATCGGCAGGATCCGAGGCCGAATTGAATAGTTTGGCAAACAACCGACAAACAAATTTCATTTGTCCCTTGGCCCCTGCAGAACCTCTCCGGACGCCTAATCAAATTGTATTAGTTACAAAGGGCCACAAAAGGCGACTGACTGGTGCGCCGAAAAATTGAAAAGATTGAAATGAATGCAAGCCCATTCGGGTAGCATATTTCGGGCAGTCCTGCCAAATGGCCAGCAGTAATTAAAAAACATTTGATTTATGCCTATGAATATGCATTGAATAGGAGTGCACATGTCTGACTGGGCGGGGGCGATCCCATTATTTGCATTTACATTTAGATTTACAATTCGTCGATGGCTTTTTGACATGCACTGAATGGATTTGTGATTGGCAGTTTGGGATTGAAATCGAAGTTGTACTTTGAATCGCATATCGAATTACTTTTGGACCAACCGGACTGAGTTGTGGCTGCTGAAATAAAGAGCACAGATCCGCCGAAACTGCAAATGCTAGTATGAATTGAATGCCGCTAACTAAGTAAAGTCCAGGGGTCACTCTAAATGGAACGCTGCCATAATTGACACGTGGTTCGCTGGTAATTGAATACTGTCAGCTTGGGCTGTACATTTAATTAAGCAGCAACTATTTCACAGTCAATTAGGGAAGCCAATTACGAGGGCATTATAGTAGAAACTAATCGAAATGGAAATGCATTTATTTGTTTGGCTCGCAGTTCTTCTATTAAATTTTAAAAAACATTTATAGAATACAAAAAAACTTAGCCAAAGAAAGCGCGAGAGAGATGGAGACAAGCATGCAGTAAAGCGACTGCTTGCACTGCTTGAATTATTTATCATCATTTCTTCATAACTTTTAAATGAATGGCCCAATTTAAAAATGTCTTTCACATTTCGATACGTATTAATAAGGACAAAAAAACTGCATTTATATTTCTTTGAAGTTTTGTATAACGGGTATAATAATCGAAAGATGTTCTCAGGTGTTTTTTGTAATTACAATTTTAAATAAGAAATCCACTCGTAATTCGAATTAACGCAACCTTATTTACCTTCCGGCCCAATACAGACCCTGATCCCAACGTTTGCATTTAGTTTAATTATAAAAGTTTCTCTTTCTTCGCCTTCTTTTGAGTAATTTTTTAATTAAAAAACTATTTTGTTGATGTTGCCACAGTCTACTCTGTGATAGCGCCGAAAATCTGTGGAAAAGTCAAGCCGAAATAACCATCTGTCCCCGTTGCAGACACGCCCTCCTTCGCCATATCCCGCACACCTGGCTTCGGCTATCCGCTGCGCGAGGGCATCGAAGTCAGCCTCAAGTGCGACGTCGACTCCAATCCCCCGAGCACTCCGCGCTGGCAGAAGGACGACGGTGACACGCCGGTAAGTTTGGGGCCATCATAGAAATGCACAGAAACAAGTTTGCACACTGTTAAGGCCGTTTCCTAATAAAGGATTAATTTATTTAAAAATCGAAATTACCATTTTACACAAACCGTAAAATATATTTTCTGGGTTTTAATACAGTAATACTAATTTATTTATTTATTTATTATGTAAGATTTTAATATATTTTTATTACTAAGAATTTCAGTTTAAACTAGTCAAGTTTGCACACTTTTAAGTCCGTTTCCTAATAAAGGATTAATTTATTTAAAAATCTAAATTACTATTTTACATAAATCGTAAAATATATTTTATAGGTTTTAATACTATTAATATTTATTATACCAGATTTTCATATATATTTTTAAACAACTCTGTTTTATCACTAACAATTTCTGTATAAATTAGTCAAATAATTTTAAGTATTTAAAGTACTTTTCCTTCTCTCAATATTTTTCCAATATTTTTTCCTGTGCATTGGAGTTGCGAAAAACTGGAAAAGTGGGAAATGCGTGCACTCGTAGGCCGCCCATCGGAGTTCGGCCCTTGGTGGGATTTTTGGCTAAGGAGCAAGTTTTAAATGGATTTTCGTGCAGTTGTCGCTACCTTGCGAGGCCGAAACTTGCGCGAAACTATTTGCCTTGCCTTAATTACCAAAAATTGTTTACGCATAACGAGCCAAACTCATTTCCCATTGCGACGCCAAAGTGATTCGCCAACATTCTGATTTCCCGTTTCTCGATTATTGCAGGTGCCGCAAACGGGCGATGGTTTCCTCAACTTCACGTCGATAAGGCGGGAGCATTCCGGCTGGTACAAGTGCACGTCCCGGCACCTCAACTTCCAGTACTCGTCGATTGGCTATTACCTCAGCGTGCGATGTGAGTACTCCAACTGGCAGCCAGTAAGGCCGTAAATTAGACCGCGTATGCGTGAAATTGCCTTAAAAATGGCGCGTGATAATATTTTGCCCATTAGTTTGTGTCAGTAAAATTACGTGTAACACCACCCCCAGAAAGCCCGCGAAACCCCGTAGAGCCCTCGAAAGCCCTCGAAAAAAATGAACAAAAATCGGCAAACATTTTACGACACTCGCACATGGCGCTGAGGACAATATTCGGTGTGATTTTTTCGGGGATGTTCCTGCCACTTTGCGAGGCGCCTTGTGGCGCCACCCTCTGTCATATGCAAAATGTGGCAAATTTCATTGGCATTGGCATTGGCATTGAGTGGGTGTCTGCCCCCTCAACTCGCATTTCCTGTACTATTTATGCTTACGCGCCATTTTGCTGTCAATATTTTCTCGTTTGCGGGTTGGGTTTTATACTGCTGAGGGGTCTGAGGTATGCGGCACTTTATGCTTTCAACGCGTGTTAATGCGGGTAAATATTTTTATTGAATTTGTGCCCCTGACAGGCGGCCTAAAAGCAGCCATCAAACCGCCAAATCAAATTAAATATCTCGAGAAAACTCATTTGCAGCCTCATTAGGCGGCAAATGCAATTCGAGAAGAGAAGACGAGAAACTGCACTGCCGCTCTAAAAAATCCATCTTCCTGGCCCAAAACTCGCTCATCAATCATGGCCAAAAAGGAAGAGGAATAAAATATTGGTAATAACAACTTGACAAAGTGTTGCCACTTTTTTGTATGCCAACGCAGGGATCAGCAGGCCCATCGTCCCTGGGGAGAGATTTCTTCGCCACCCCTGACAGCCGCCTGTCGTTGCTCATTATAGGGAAAACAAATGCTTTATTAATAAAAAAAAAATAGCAGAGAAAACGGAAAAAATGGTACGAAAAGGCCAAGAAGTGACGGAGTCGGCCGCCCCATCGACATTATCGATGATTGATGGGGGCCGCCAGGAGGAGAAAGAAAAGCAAACTTTTCCTCCGCATTTTCAGCGAAATCTAATTGTGAGAGACGCTGAGCTGGCAACATGTTAAGCACATAAATCAATTTGTAAAACGTTTTCGTTTTATCGAACTCGAACTCGAGCGGATCGCATCGGGGCAAACTGCCGAAATGGCAAATCCAACTGCCGGCAGTCGGCATCTAAACCCCATTTGTGACAACAGGCGTCCTTCCCCCAACATATATGTGGATACCTATAAGATATGGCAGAAGCACAGACACGACTTGCCTGTCATAAACTATAAAACAGCTGCCCGACCCATGATAAATGGCGGCCGGAGAAGATTTGAGGGAGAAAGGCACGAAATTTAAGTCGGTTGGACGGGGGGTCGAAAAAACTGATAAATCGCATTTAAGTGAGGGGAGCGGCGAGAATCACAAATCCCAGACAGACGTTTGAATGCGGGCTTAATTGCTGACGATATGTTTCCTCCTCCGAGTGCAGAATGGAGCTGGAGATGGGGAGCACAGGTGAGGGAAAACTTTTCTGTCGACAACAACGAGGACAACGCTGACAAACTGCAATGAAAAAGCAATCAGCGATGCCCGGCCAAAAGCTACAGAAAAGCGAAAAAGCGAAAAAACGGAATGCGGAGGGCCCGCAAAAGTAGGCAATTTGACGCAGTTGCTCAAAGTTTTCTGCGCCGGTTCGGCCACTTTCGCGTGATTGATTCGCCCGTCTGGAGGCTTCGATGGCCGTAGCTCAGGACGCAGGACTCAGCTTGTTAAAACGTCGCTAATTTGACACGTACGTCAACAGGAGCGGCGAGCGTGACGTGGGGAGGGGAGAGGGGGCCAAGGACCCAAGGACCCATCCAAGTTCTGCAAGTGGGCCACGTTCAGGTACAACATAAGCCAGGCCCATTGACCAAAGTTCTGTTTGCCAGCCTCATTAATGAGTTAAAGTTCTCATTGGGTCTAATTAATGTTGAGTGGCCTGCACGGCGTTCGCTCGAACAATGCGCAATTAGTGAAAGTTTCCCGAGCCATCTGGCAAAACAAGGCTTCAAAAACGTGTGTGGGAGAAAATCAAGAGTGGTTTAAACTACATATTTATTACTATGACTTTGAATGTAGTCCCATAATATGGCAAGGTATGGGCATAAATGTAGCAACATGACGCTTAAATTGTAGTGAAAGGGTGATTAAGTATGTAGTTATTTCCCTAATTTTCTTTCACTTTTAATACAATTTAAATCCAACAGCTTGATAATTTGATTTAATTCAAATATGTAATTCCAAAATTGTAAATCAATAAGCACATAAACATTAATTTCCACTATTCCCTTTTTCATCGAGTGTAGTACACCTTTTCATCTTGCACATGTCTCCAGCTTCATCAATTTAAAGAGAAACCCCTTAAGAGCCAACACTTTAATCGAAGACTTTGATTGTCGTGTAGTTCAGTTTGAGTTACAGATCAACAGAAACCATCCAACTCGCCCACAATTCTCAAGAGTCACTTTTGCGGCTAACCCGGCCACCGAAATCCATGTGCAAATTGCATTCGCCTCGCACTGAACTAATTTGCGCAGCCAACTGTCAAGAAAATGCACCACCAGCACACCACAAGGACTCTGGCACGTTGTCAACCACTCGGCCGCCAGGGAAACAAACAGAAGGCCACACATCTCTCGAAACGAGTCCCTGTGGATACAGGACATTCGAGCCTTTGCTAACCGAACTGCCGAATTACAATAAAATTTAATTCTCCACGCCGTCGTAAGCATTTCGATTGGGAGCCATTTCTTACGCCCCAACTCCGCCGATCGGCAGAGTCCTGGGCCATGTTATCCATTATCCTTTGTCATGCTGGTTATCGCGGTTTAACTTTATTGTTTTTTCGCCCCCACCCCCCGGCGAGATGTCCCATGTCCTGCTCCTTGTCCTTTGGCCAACTTGAATTTCTGTGTTTATCGGCGCGCACGATTATTAGTTTTTTGTTTGCTGCCTTTGTTTTTATAGCCGGCGATTATGTTTCGGTATGTGTATGTGTCGAGGGTCCCACGTCCTTCTGCAAAGATTTTCAATAAAATTTTATTTGCCGTTGCCTCAGATGAAACCGAAACGAAACTCATTTCGACTGGGTCCCTTTTTTCCGGGCAACTTAAGGAAATATTAAAAACTCATTGCGGACAAATGTCTTCGAGTAAAGTATTTTTTATGGCCGCAAAGTTTTCTCCTCGCCTCGCTGGCACAAACGTAAATTTTGTCGAGAGATTATCTTTTATGGATGTGGGGCAAGACAGAGTGTCTTCGAAGGCGCCCCACCAATTTGCATCCGCCCTCCCCAAATGAACCTATTATCTTCTGGGAACTCCAGCCAGTGCATCCAGTGAAATCATCTTCAATTTCAACTCATTGCAAATTAATCGCGTGTTCGCTGAAAGTCTTGAAAAATCTTCGGGCTGCAGGGAGAATTAAAATTTATAACCAAGACACAAATGCAATCACAGCAGCCCGAGCTTGCTCTCTGCCGCTTCCGCTGGCTGTTTATGCAGCTTGTAAGTTAAGCTGATTGTATCCTGCGCTCAAGTTGATGATGATGATGATGCTGCTGCCTCTCGTCGGCCTCCTTCATATTCATGACTAACTACGAAGATGAAGAGCCGGCGGAAAAAAATGCAAATTAATCCTGCTGGCGGGTCGGCGGGAAGGGGGGCTAATGAAAATTGCAAGCGAAAAAAACAGCTGAAATACCCCTCAGTTGGAGAATTTAATTTTCACCCACAGCACTTTTCCACCCCCCGCCAGCGAGAGTGAAACTTTGCAGTTTGTTGAAGGATTTATGGATCTTGCCGGCCCGTCATATTCACACCTTGGACAGGGGATAGGATGTGTCGACACATCGATACACTCTTCGCTCTGCGAGGGTTCGGCAGTTCTCATGGGATCCCTGGAAGTGACAGGCGAACAGCCAGGGTCCTCGAAGGCGAAACGCCAACGTGGCTGATGATGATGCGTTGTGATTAATGGATTGGTGGCCAGAAGCGGGCAACTCTTCTCGGTCTTCGGTCTGCCCCGGCATATTGATTCTCCTTGTTTGCATTAGTGTTTGCTGTTTGCCCTTCATATTTGCCGTTGTTATGAGTTGGGATTTATTCAAGTGTGCCCTTGCCCCGTTCCCCAAAGATATGCGGCAAGAATCACTTTCTCCCTTCTCTCCCAAGGACCTTTCCCTCTCAATCTCCTTCAGTGCCGCCATATGGGCGGTACTCGATGCCCATTTGTTTGCCTTTGTTTATTTGTTTTCCCTCCCTTTTTTCGAGATGGCAGCAGGAGTGGGAGGACACTTTTATGAATGGCCATTCAGTAAAATATGCGTGAAGCAAGTGCCGAAATTATGAATGTGTGTGGAAAAGTTGGGAAAATATTGAAGGAGTTTGTTTTTCGGAGAAAGGAATCGATTTCTAAGCCGAGTACTTCGAGCGTCTAATGTATCGTTTAATAATGTTCCTTTGACAGCCCTCACCCATACTTTTGCTCAGGCCTTTGTCCGATATGTCATCTAGATGAAAGGATATTGTATTGTATAGATAAAAGTATAATGTACCATTTGCAGACTTTTTAAGGCGAGGTTTAGTGACCTCATTCCTTCTTTTTTACATAACAACCTTACAAATATCATTTTCATAGGCAAAATGAAACAATTTAGATATTTAAATTGTGAAGCTGGCATATCCTAGATATGATTCTAATTGATGGGCAATTTCGGGAATTTTTCCCAGCCTCTGCAGACTCTTACAGACACTTTTCTTATCGCATCGCCCCAAAACACGCCGCCAGCTTTTGGCGAATGACAAATGTCTGTCAGTTGAGCCGAGACGAGCTGAGCTCATTAGACATTTTCGCTGGGACTCCGTCACAGAGGGTTCTTGTTTCAGTCTGTTTCAAAGCGGCACCAGAATAATACGAACTGGTACTCGAACCCATCCCCCTTTGGATTCCCTGCTGGCCATTGAAGTTGTCAATTTGAGCGGCGCCGCCCTTGTCCGCCTTTGTGTTGGGCAATAAAAAATTTTATAACTACGTGATTTTGACTAAGTAACACGCCCGTCCGCCGAGGGGAGGACTTCTGCCATTGTCAGCAATAAAACCCCTGTCGAGGGTTGGCTGCCGGCTGATTGACACGCGATGAAGGGTCTCCGGGGCGAAAGGAGCTTACAACTAATTGTCTCCCTCGGTCTGTAAGGACCCCTTCTGAAATCTCAGTTGCGGAACTTCGGGGGCTTCGCCTTCGATTAAACGCACCCGAGGATCCCCGGTAATTAGTAGTTTCTGTTAATTGTGCGGCTCACTTTTGGGTCTGCTAATTTGACGATTGCCCTTGCCCCCAAGGAGTTCGGCGGTTTCCCCCGAGCTTCCTACACTTTGTAAGGCTCAACGCCTTTGTCCCCATCATCATCGCATTTTTCTCCAGCCTGGTCGCCACTTGGCAACTTATTGTTATGATATCCGGTGGCAGACAAAGGACCTGCTACCTGGCCGCATACTTTTGGGCACATGTCAGGGAAAATTGTTATTTATACCGTAATATGAACAGCGCCATAAAGTACGCCGCACAAAGGACGCCCTGAAATTTAAAGCCGGCTCCCGGCAAGGAAAGTGGAAAATATGCGAGTGTGTGCGTCCTCCAACCTCCATCCCCCTCCCCCTGCCCCACCACCCTTCAAAATTAGAATGGAGCATCGTTATGGCCTCTTCCCGCCCCCGGAAACGAGCATAAAATATATGTATTTATGAATTTGCGGCAAAGAAGATTGCAGCGCAGGCAATTTTCCAGCTAGCTGAGCAGCGATTTTCACTTTTAGTTGGCATCAAAACGGAAGTGACAACTCATTGCGGAGTGACTCAGGTGTTCGCATCGCGTCAGCAATTTGTTGCTGGCTCTGTCATTGAAATATTGTCACATTTGACAATTGCCAACAGCCCTGGGATTTGCACAGCGCCAAAATGGAAGTTGGAACATAAGCGATCCTATGGTTTTAGCCTTGAAAATTGAATATTCGAAAATGGGAAATTTTAAAAATTTTTATCTCATGTCAAGAGAATCCACGAATTCTTAATGATTCTGATATTGTTTAAGTCGAATAATCCGCGAATTCTTTACGTCGAATGGTGAAAATAGACATTATTTCTTTTTACTCATCAATAACGATTACTGCCTGAGTTTTATAATAAATCTTAAAAAATAACTTTTACCATTGATTTTTAAAAATAAAACTCACAAAATAAAAATCATTGCAGATTTGCATAGCTTGGCCAATTTGGAACTCATTAATGTTCTCGATTTTTTTGTAGCACTTTTCTAAGTGGATGATATTTTAAGTCAGGAAAATTTGAAATAACTGTTATTTTCGGTTCCTGAAAAATACAACACAAAATAATATTTATGTTCTATTATAAACTGAATTATTTCGATTATTTAATAAAAATAGAAAAAAAAGTTCATAATTTATGAAGCAAGCAAGCAATAAATCGTCGAACTCTTGAAGGGAAAATATAATCACAGTAATAATATATTCTTGAAACCTCGCCAGTTTTATTCTCCGTGTACGCTTAGGCCGCATGTGGTCTGAAGTTTGCAGCCTTAACTGACGGCCTCTGCCTTGTTTCCTTTATCTTTTCAGTCGATTCGGTGGATGTGACCTCGGAGCCGGATGATCAGGATGTTTCCGTGGCAGCTGCCTCGCACAATCCCAACAAGGGCCAGCTGGAAGTGCAGTTGGGCGGAGCGGTAACCCTGCAGTGTCCACAAGGTAGGCAGAATGAATGGCCAACTACCAATTTACCGTTGGCCAAAAACTTCAAAGGAAATAAGCTTTTTGGGCGGGAAGGGGGAGGGGAGAAACTGCCCCGAATTCGTGGCCCATTTAGAATGACAAATGCGTCTGGGCCGTAATTACATTTTACATTTTACTTTCGTTCGATCGAAACGAAACGAAATGAAACGAGTGGTGGCCTTTTGTACGCCTCTTCATTAATTAGCGCAATTGGAAATTAATTATGCGTGCAATTTACTTTGCTCACTTTTGGCCAAACGGAGAAGATAGACAAATGGCTCGGCGTCCGTGGGAGTGACGCATCAATTAAAGAAATTAAAACTTGCGTGCCGAGTCGCTGGAAGTCAATTAATTAAATTATGCCCTGGCTTTCTGTCCCTCGTTTTAGGCTCCCTCGGCTGCTGGTCGCACTTGGACCCCATCTCGGCCCGGTTGCGTGGCCTTGGCTATGGCAGCAGCCAGCCAACGGGCCAGTTCTCGCTGAAGGACGTCATGTACCAGGACGCGGGCATGTACAAGTGTGTGGGCCAGTCGCCCACCAACAAGAAGAAGCTGGAGGTCCTGCAGAGCGTCACGGTCTCCGTGAAGGGTAAGTGAAATGGTAGATACCATCTAGCCTATAAGATGTTTTACGACGTTAAGCTAAAATAAGGACATTCTATACAAATTTATAGTATTATTTAATGCTATCTTATAACTACAACAGCAGGGTGTAGCATATATGGTTTAATTGTGTAATTCTTTTTGATAGTTTTAGAAAGAAGATATTTATATTATTTTTATTTTATTTAAGACGGTACGATTTTAAATTTTGCTTCTTTTTTATTGATTTATTAATTTTTTCCAAAGCATTTCCGAATATTTTGTATTACTTATTTATTTTTATACTAAAAAATTCATAGCAAAGTCGTTAAGGGATGGCTGTTACCCTACTTTTAGACTTAAACTATGGCCTGATAAAATCAATTATTTTTCCCGTATTGGCCTGTTCCCAACATATAATTGTTTTTCTGTAAATTAGTGGTAATGTTGTTAAATGAGGATAAATATTGGAAGCAAATTGCTTTGAAATCAATATTGTACTTATTGAAACATCCCAAAATCAACGTTTAAATGGCGAAATAAGTAGTTGATGTCTAATATTACTATTATTTCTATTTGTATTGCACTACATACGTGTAAATTGCAAAAGCTTCATAAATGTATATATATGCCACTTGATTGCTAAATATAATAGTTATTTTTTTAAGTCAAAGATTAAGTTGGTAACATAATTCGATTCAGTCACCAGAGAGTTAGTCACACTTCTCCAATAATCCCCTAGCGGGCGACCCGACAGCCCAATCATGAAATGAAGCTGTAGCTCCTGAAAATTGGGTGTGGCCCAGTTTCGGCTGACTTTTCCGAGGAGGGGTCCTTTTGTGGGCGATGGGTGGTTTTTCCGAATGGGTGGCTGCTCAGGTGACAGCGAGGAGTTAAAAACATTAAAAACTTTGACAGCAGTTTCGGGACACGGCAGAGCCAAGGAAAACAAATGAAAAGTTTTATTTTCTTGCTGTCAGAAGTTCGACATTTTACTTTGCATGTGATTTTCCCCAACGATTCCGCTCCTTTCCCCGCTTTCCCCGCTTTCCTCGGCTCCTGTGCTCCTTTATAGTCGGGCTTATCGGTCGTTCTCTTGTCGCATTGACACTTGTCAAAATCTTTGCCTGGGCGTGTGGAAAACGACGCATGATTGATGACATTGCGAAAGGCAATTCCAATCAGCTTGCGCACTTCCTCCTGACTCTTGCCAGATGTATTAAGTATACGATAGACGAGTGTAGGGGAATTTGAGAGAAAAATTGGAAATCATGCTGCCGGAAATTAAGGAAAATGCGTTTGCTTTGACTTCACATCACCTCCAGTTGTCTACTGCCAGCAAAGCGCATTAAGTTGTCTTGAGGCAAAAGCCAAGTGGACATTGAGACAATAAAACTTGCCAAGTGGTCGAGAGGTTTGGGGGTGGAGGGTGGAGATGGAGATCGAGGGGCTTCTGCCAGGAGCAGGACGAGCTGAGGACCTGGCCAAGCTTACCCTCGAGTGCAATCCAAACATGAAACAGCTCAGCTCGGCTCACACAGTGGCTCCCAGATCTCCGGACGAGCGAAGCCAAGCAATCAAACAAAGTCCTTGCCCGAGAACCGAAAAGGGGGCGGTGGGCGGTGGATGGTGGGTGGTCGATGTGGATGTGGATGTCTGTGTTCAACACGAAATGGAGACACTTATAATGCTCCCGCATGCAATTTCAAGGTAAGACAGTTTGTCATTAAAACTGCGAAATTGAGTGCTAGATAAACAAAATACCAGGCAGCCGGGAAAGTGGAAAACTGGGATGAGGGTGAGTGTGGGTGAGTGGGGGTGAGTGAGGGTGTTCGGGATGGAGCAAGCGTGGCTGCTAACACTTAACGCAAATAAACAACGAAGGGGGTTTTGCGATGGGAAGCGTGAAATAGTCATATTTATCAAAAGGCAGACTGCAAACGGTTTCCCAGGCTTCCAGTCAAAGTCGTCAGGATAACAGAGACGCCGAGCGAGAGGGAGCGGGTTGAGTACAGAAAAAAATCGCACAGACAGGGCAGCCATACAATAGATTAAATTCAGAGCCCAGCAGCAAAGAACGAAGAAAGTACTCCGCATTTAGGAGTTGTGTGTCTGCCAAGATAGCTTGGGATGCTTTAGTTACTTCCACTATTTGTGTTTGCTTGTAAAATTAAACAAAATACAAAGAGCAACTACGAAAAAGTTGTCTTCGACTGTCTGCAAAGTTTCGCATTTCTTTGAAAAGAAAGAAAAAAGCACAGGAAAAAATGTCTCGATTGTCGTTTGTACAGCTCACTGGTTAAAATTATGTTTTTAATAGTATCATTGCAAATTGTTTTTATGGTAAACTGTTCAATAGCTATTTAGAGATAAAATGGGGTTTAATGAGCTCTATAAAGCAAAAAAAATCTTAAAATATTCTTGAAATCTCTTCAAAAATGCTTAAATTATTTAAATTCCTGATGCGGGGTCAACTTTATATGTATTTTCTTAAACTTGTTTAATATTTTCTAAAAAAATATGTATAACCTTACAAGTATTTCTTTCAATCCATCATAAAAGAAGAGAATTTGAAGGGCCATTAAGTTTCATCATGAGCATCCCACCAATAGAACCTCATAATCGCTCCTCAAACCGTGAGCTGCACTGATTACCTGTCCATAATTACCAAGTCAAATGGAGAAGGCCAAAAAGCGATGACAAAGGGATTACTACGGCCTCAATCATTTGCTTCGTTGACATTTTTGATTAGTCCGAGCGGAAGGCGGTCGTTTTGCAGGGCGGTCTGTGGGGGTCTGGGGGTCTTCATTATGCATATGAAAGTTTTGTGCACCCCCTATTGTTTTCCTCGGCTCTCCTAATGAACTCGTGACTTAAAAGTGCAGCCTGTGTTGCCTTTACGCTTCGTTTAAGCCAAGAAAAAAGCTGGCGGTGGGCGGAAATTATGCAACAAATAAGAAGAGAAGCTGCCTGCACCTACTTGCATATGCAGCTACTTGAGAAGCGGGCTGTGAGTAAAATAAATGTGCATATGAATTTTGAAGAAAGCCAAAGGATTCGCGGCGGCCCCAATGCAAAGTGCACTTACTTACCCACACACACACACGCACACCCCTACGGAGTATCTGTGTGCGCCCAAATTTATGCTTGTGTTAAAGTTTAGTGCGTGTGCTGGGCAAAAAGTTTTGCAGCAAGAACTTGAGCAACAGCAGCTGCAAAAATGTTCAGCACTCACACAAATTAAATAACAATTTTCTCTCACAATTTCGCCATCTTTTTTGGTTTCTTTTTGCCCTCGTTCACTGTCGTTAACTTTATGTGGGCGTTTTCTTGTTGACAGTGTGTGTGTGAGTGTGTGTGTGTGTGTGTGCGGGCGGAGGAGGCGTGGCCGGCTATGCATATGTTAACTGGCAGTTGGCAAAAGTAGCTCAGTAGTCGACTTTTCCTTCTCGCCAGCGTTTTTTCTCCCCGTTATGCATTGCAATTTTAAGTAATTTAAACAAATGCTGCGAAAAGTTGTGGCAAAGTAGATTTTAATAAGAAATAACCATAAATGGACTGCCATCAAAGCCAGCTGACATGCAGTCGACCGCTTCCCAAGATTGACAGCATGATGAACTAACAGAAGGTGTAGGGTTGTGAAAACATCGACCGTTTTGGCATTATAAAATACAAAAAAAAATTAAAATCCAAAACAAATTTTAAAACTTTTTAAAAAAGTTAAAAAAATTTATTATTGAATCAAAAAACTTATCGAAGAAAATCTTAATTATTCCGCGATTAAAATTAAATATATTTACATGTCGAGCTTCATTTGTAAAATTAAATTAAAATTGAATTTAAAATTTAAAGCTGAGCGATACTATCGATAAAAGGACCAAACCATTGAGGAAACCTAAATTTGAAAACCATCGATAGCACTATCGATCGTTTAAACTACCCCAAAGATTTTTCTAGACTTAAGGCTTTTCCCACATTCTTTAAATCCCAGTTTTTTTTTTCAAAATACCATTGACTACAACATCAACTAATATTAAAGCATCCATCTTGTCAACCTTATTGCATTCCCTTTGCCTAATGCCAAGCTCACTCTTAATGATTATTTGCGGAATTTTTATTAGAGACCCCAGAAACCAAGGAACCAGAAACGGAAGAGCTGTCTGAAGTACAATGAGACCCGAGTTCGGCCTGTTTTAATAAAAGCTTTTCCACGCATATTCCACGCTTAATTTAGACCAAGAAACGCGGGCCAACTCATCGCAACTCCCCTCAAGCGATACGGGAACATAAATATTGCTTTATGCCCTGGCACACTCGAGTAGCCCCGCCCACTTCTGGCCATTCCATTCTCGGCCCTGTTTTATGCATGCTAATTTGTAATATGCATGTTCCTCGCTTTTGATCAACGCATGAGGAGGAAATATTTTCGCATTTTTTCCATTTTCCATGCGTAATTTTTCTTCTTGGCAAATTTGCTTTCGGAATTTGGCGCGTTTGCCAGCAAATATTGCTTTGTTTCTACTCATTAGGTTTGGAGTTCGGGGTTGGCAATTTTTTCCTTTTTTTTTGGCGTTCCCTTTCATGAAATATGCGAATGAGAATTTTTTTGGCCTCTCCCTGCTTTTCATTTGTGCCTCATTTAAATGGCAATTTATTGCGCCCTGCACGAGGCTTTAAGGACAGCCTGGAATTTTCACAGCAGCTGCGCTAAATTGCATGTTAAATGCTTCTCAGCCCCACCCCAAAGAACGATCTTGAGCATTAGATAAACGATTTCGAAATGGATTGGCCGAGGGTTGAAATGAATTAAAAACTTCAAAGTCTCTCGGTAAGGAAACCCTGGGGAATGTCTGATAAATTGGTAAATAGTTTAACCGCCGTCTGAAAAATACTTTGAAGTACGATTTGGGATTTGAAAATAATTTGATTTCAGCTCGGCAATTTGCTGGTGAGGCCCTCACTTCGATTTCCGATTGGTTTGCTGGGTAAATATTCCAACTTCTCCTAATTATAAGCAAGCCAAATGGCTCAGTTTCCTGCTCACAAAGGGGATGTGCATTCGAAATAGTTTTCCTGGAAAGGCAAAAGAAAAACATTTGCCCGAATGCAATGCCAGAACTTTCCCTGACTCATTACTGTCGTCCTGGCTGCATGTTGTCAACAGTTTTGTGTCCTTTTCGGTGTGTTGTCTTTTGCACAGAACGCACTCAAGCATAATTTTTACGCTTCAATTTTCCTACTGAACACACTCACACACACGCACACACAGACAGTTGGAGCTAAAAAATTGTTGACTAAATTATAATTTTCCATATGTGTTGCCGGCTCTTTTCCAATCTCTGTGTGGGTGGCTGTCTGGAGTCGTTAGTTAAAATATGAAGTCAGAAACTTGTCATCAAAAACACCCCGGAAAGCTAAAAAATGGCTGCCAAGGCTGCATGTGAAAACTTTTCAGACAGTTGCAGAAATCATTTTCGGCCATTTCCAGCAGCGAGAGCGAGTGAGACATGCAAAGTGTGAGCGGGACGGGGAAAGCAGCAGCAGCTCAGCCAATTTGTCGTGTTTCGGACAGATATGTCGACTTTTGAACTTATCTGCAAATATCCTAAACGAACTATACTTTCCTCTTATGTTTTCAGAAACATTATTATTTTTTGATTAATAATTTAATTAATATTATAATCTCTTTTTTACGGTATTTTTTATCTGTAATATTATGTAAACCTTTTTTAGTTAATTTTTTCTGCATGTTTTACATGTTTCTATGGAAAGAGAAACCCTTTTTGTTTCCAAATATTTAAATAATAGGCAAATAAAAAATATAAGTTATATAAACAAGTTTTTCTTTTGTTCTTAGTTTTTATTTATGAAATGATTTATTTGCTTTTTTTGCAGACTTATTTTGTATTGTTTTTGAGTTGGGTAACTGGCAGCACTGATGGGTAACTTTTGTGGGGATTTCGGGTTGTCTGCAGCTGCAGCGGAAATGAGCTGAAAAAGTTCTGCAAATAGACGCCACCAGACGGCGCAATGTCGCCAGCGGTCCAGCCGACCACCGCCCACTTTTCCCAACCGCCCAACACCGCCGGATGCGGGCAGTAAAACAAACTGACAGCCCTATTTGTGTGACCTCTCAGGGGCCAAAATCAAGACTAATTCCCGCCACTTGACCGATTCACACTTGGCTGGCAAAAATATTAGCAAAATGCATTTGATTTCCGCACTTGAGCATGCAAATTCCGCGCCACAAGACGTCGAGTGCTGCCAGCAGGAGGAGATTGGCTGGTCGGGTGGCTGTCAACCCCTTCTGAAATCGCAGCCACCAATTGTGCCCAGCGGCAGCCACATTCGCTGGTTTTGCGCCAAACTAATAAGCGGGCTGCTACAACAATGTCAACCCCCTGCCAGTCGGCCTCAAGTGGATAATGGATAATGGGTAATGGTGGGGGAAAATATGTACCAGACAGTGATCTTAATGGGTTGAGCAGTCAGCTGGACTTTAACGACTCATTACCGATGTCAAAATTAGTACCATCCGCCTTTCATAGGATAATGAGCTGTCCACGCGTGTTTTTTGGGCCGGTCAATGGCCCGGCGTATGACTCAAATGCATATTTTAATTGCATTTCGCCGGGCAGGAAGTGCATATAAAAATGCCGGACATTGTTCGCAGTGTGGAAAGTAATTAAACGCCGTCGCCGCAAAGCTAATAAAAATGTCAAATGTCAGACGATAAAGCATAGGCCTGCCACTCGCACACCCACGCACATCTACCGACACCGACACCCATTTGGGGGCGTAGGGCGGTGAGGGCGTGGTGTCTGGTTGGCACTCGCCATAACCGCAAACATTGGACCACCGTTCGCCACTGGACACGCAATTTTATCAGGCGCCTACGCAAATATATAGGGGCAACCGAGAGGTCCTGGCGCCAGGTGCGGCTGATTTTCCAGGGGGGCGGGGGCTGAGGCCTCCCTTGGGTCCTTTAACCCCTTACTTTCTCAGGCTGACAATCGGAAATGAACGTTCCATTTCATAAACCCAACTCTCCAGTTGGAATTTTTGGAATATTTTGCCTTGCCTCGACGAATGGAACGTTATTGAAGTTTACATTTTGAACTAAGAGCTTGAAGGCTATAAAGAGCACTTAGCAACATATTTTTAAATTCTTTATGAGGTATATATTATAAATAAATATTATAAAATATTATTTTAATAATACAAAATATAAAATCATTTTGTTCATTAAAAGGTTGAAATGTGCTTAAGCTGGAAATTTCATACATAAATAACAATATAAGATTAAATTACGATAAAGTTATAAATATAATAATTATATGAACATAAGCTTTAACCTATATATTATTATTAGAAATCTATTAGATCTTGCCGAGTATATTAAAAAATCTCAATAAAAATGTGTTAGTGTTTAGGACTGGTATTCAACCTAACAAAAAATCGTTCAAAACTTAAAACTTCATATGAAAAAACGTCAAGAATTTTTGTCATATCAAGATTTGTGTTTTGGAAGACTTTTTGTTAGGTTGAATACCAGCCCTTAGCAAACATTAGTTAGTTAGTTACACTCTGTGCAAATCAACACTAAATGAACGTTCGATTCCATCAAACTTTGTCATTCCTCTAGACTTCACTTTCATCTTGTTTAACCATAATTCTGTGTGTTTACCAACATCACTTAAAACTTTTCTGACATCTCACTTTCACGGCCCGGCGTAAGCAAACAAAAAATGCAAAAATTTATTAAATTTACAAGTGGCAGGTAGCCTGGAAAATAGTGCGGTCGGATGCAGGGGGAGGGGGGGAAAGGTCCTGGCAACTTGCAAGTTGGCAAACTGCAGGACAGAGCAGGGCCAAAAACCGAAAACTTTAAGTGGCACATGTGAAGCGATTTTTGGCAACTTGTGCAATTTGCAATAGCTCCGGGGGGCGGAAAAGGGGGGACTGTCTCAAATTGGGTTGCTGTTTCATACGAAGCTGTTCATTCAAAGTTCGGTTCCATGCGCTCACACGTTCATACGTATTTGGCAAACTTTGCCGGTCCCGGCCAAAGTATCTACGTATCCGTGTATCTGCAAGTTGCAATCTTGCTGCCAGGCAAAAGTTGCCAACCAGCCACTCATTTGATATTGAAAGTGAAAGAGCATATTTAAATACGTAAACTACGGCGGGGACGGGGTTCCATCCTGAAGCATCCCATCCTACGCCATCCCATTCAACTTTACATGCTAGCTTAATTTGTGTTGACAACGTTGCCAGCCATAGAAGCGCGCTTTGTAAATTTCCAAGATTTGGGTTACAGATATTTAACCGGGTGTGTGGACGAGCACACACACTGGATCTGAAAAGGGGCAGAGTGAAAAGATAGCCCTGATATAACTAGAGCTGCACTTTACCTCCGCCGTATATCAATCTCTGTCTAGATCTCGGTCCGGTCCTCTCTCCACTTAGAGGTCATCGCAGCATCAAAGTTTGTTTGGTCACTCCTAATGGCCCAGTTCTCCTCGCTCGGATTTTGTAGAGCAGTGCAGTTGTCCCCGAGCAATTGACTTTGAAGTCGACATACTTGAAGGGATTTCAATTAGGAAAAGTAAAGTATACTATAGGTGTTCTTAGAAGAGTGCTTATGCCTGCACAGAGAAAAAGCGATGTTAAGTCAGGAAAACTCGATTAAATCAAATAAAGCGAACATGGGAACACTTGGTCTGAACAATAAAAAAGTTTGAATATAATACATTTTATTTTAAACTTATTCAAACTTAAATCGTTTAAAATCTTAATTATTATCTACTTTAGATAAGTTGACCTATGAAAATATTTCTTTGTATGTACAACTCAGGCCATTTCATTTAAAATTCCTAATGCCGCAGGGCAGCGGTTCTTAAAATCGCCGGAAAACGCGTGCTCCGACTTTCAAAAGCCGAGCAAACCGCACAAACACAAGATTACCCGATGAAGTTTTTCAACCTCTTGGCTAAATACAAGCGACACGGGCCCGCCCAGCTGGCTCATTAATTTTTGAGCAGCTTAGGCTGGGCCCCAAAAAGTTGCCAAACTTAAGATAAACGCCGAAAAGCCTTGGACCTGCTCGAAAGTCGCATCCTTCACTGGGTTAACTTGTCATCGCGGCCATCAATAATTCAGCAACCGCCTCGTCGACAATAAATTCAATTAAAAGCGCCCAAAGGTGGCTCCCGTGCAATTGGCAAGTGACAAATGGCAAACTAAAAGCAGAAACAACCCGCTAATCCCTCTTTGATTGCTCAGCCCGGGCACGTAATTTCAATTTGAGCCTCGGACCCGGTTTGTTTGGTGTTCCTTTGTTTTTTTTTGGTTTTTCCAACGCCCGGCAATGATTTCGGTACACAACGAGCCGGGCAGTTGGTAATTTTATTTGCATCTTTTTGCATTAAGTGCACACAATGTTTATTAATTATTCAGGGCCAGAACATGGAACAAGCCAGTGGCCCTGCTCTTCTCCCCCTGCCCTCCATATCCGGATTCCCGGATCCACGTCCAGTTCGTAATGCTCCTCGGGCAACCGTTGCATAATTTAATATTATGATTGTTATTTTCACTTGCTGCCTGTCGGATTGCTGTTATCTTAGCGATTCCAGCGATTCCAGGGGGGAGGTCTTGGCCCCTTGGGCATGTTTGGCAAGCTGTTTAGGTCTGCTGGCGCCGCTCACCTGTAATTGCTGGCTCTAATCTGAGCCGTTATGCCATTTCTTTGGCATCTTGGCACATACAACTGCCCATTAAAATAACACCAAGGGATTTAAATCAGGACCATTACTTACGAAGGCTTCTAAACTAAACTATTTTAACATAGATTAGAAACTAAGCAAACAGAATTGGTGGAATGATTTAAAATGTACGGCAGTTATAGTTAATATTATTATTTTATTCCCTCGTTTGGAAGCCACTTTTCGGAACAAGTTCCACTATTCCAGCACTTGGTGCTCTTTCCGCGTTTGAGACCATTCAAAAGTGTTGCTAAATTCGGCTGGCTTAATGTAATTACACGTTGCTTTGGTCCATTGCCCGAGGAGTTGCTTTGGCGGTTCCTCGCTTCTCGTTGGCCCAATGAAATTTGCATGTTTTTGCCCACTTTCGGGCACTAGACAACTTTTCCTGCCAGCATTTACAGCTGCAACAGCTGAAAATAAATATTTAAACAATAACAGCAACTTTGCATGTTCTACAATTGTTGCAACAACAATGGGCAAAGGAAAATGGTGAGGGGGGCAGACGCAGCGAAGTCCTGCAGTCCAAAATAATAAAGTTTTACGGCTGAAAATTACTCAATTCCCGTTGCCCGAAAAAGTTAACTTAATTTTTCGTAGTTGCCTTTTGTGCGAAAACTTTGCGAAGAGGTGCGGCAACAACAGGAGAGGAAAACGTTTTACAACACTTTGGCTGAGGAGGGTAGATGCTTTTTGGAGCTCAGGACTTCACCCCATTGATTGCTCGTCGCCGAAAGCTGTTGTCCTTTTTGCCCCGTCACTGCGTAAATTGCGTTTGCATTTTCTGGGAACGGGACAGTGTTGGCAAGTGCTCTCGAAAACAGGAAAATAAGTAACAACAACTGAAAAAATAATTGATTTTTTTCATTCATTCGCGAGCTGCAATTACTTCCCCCTTGTTTTCCGTCTTGTTATTGTTTTGGCTTGGTTCCCCTCAATAAATAGAGTCTTTTAAGGCTGCCTTGTTATTCCCTGTTATTATTGGTATTTCACGCAAAGATTACTTATTGCGAGTAGATGCTAAGCATTGCCGTGCGCCAACTGCGGGCAATTTAAAACTCATTTCTATTTGGCGCCCCCGGGTGGACCGAGTTGAAATCAAATTAAAAGTCGCACCAATGACCAAAGCACTGACCTTGGGGGCACGTCTACAGCCATCCACCTGGGCGCTGGGGTAAAATGCTTGCACACGGTTCACTGACTGCAAATCAAAATAGAATTTAAATCTCTTTGAGGGCCCGCTGAATGGAATGCTGAATGGGTAACAGGCTCATGCAAAAATCATTTTTGGCTGTCAAATAAATTACACTTTTTCCTCGGGGACCAGAGGTGGGCAGGCTGGGCTGGCTGGGCAGGGGCTCGACAAAATGGCGTTGAACGCATAATTTGGCAGGCAGACACAACCCTGGCGCACTTGCTTTAATTGATTTTACAGTTAGTCGCCCAGGTCCCTGGGAAAAATGGGGGGTTTTTCTGGTTATAAATTTGCGAGTGTCGAACGGGGTTCTTCGATTTGTTTTTGTTTGTGTCTGCCGCCTGCCGCCTGCCCGGTCGCCCAACACTCATTTGCACTTAACACTTTCGACCATTTTGTTTGCCCGGCTCGCCATTGCGGCAGAAGTTTATTTGGCAACCCTGCTCCTCCCTCACCGGCCCATTCTATAAGTCTCTTCTGTCTCAGGGCGATGATGGGGAAAATTGCAAAATTTCGAGCCTCTCGATAATTAAATATGCTGGGGGACAACCGAAGAGGTGGGCGAAAGGGAAAGGGTTGGCACATGTGTCTAATTGGATTGTCGCAGTGTTGGCCAACGTCGTCGGGCTTTAGCATCTCACTGAGATAATCCCCTACTCTGGGCACGCGGCCCACATAAGTTCCACAAAATTCGTTTTGGCGCAAACTTTTTAATGAAGTTTCGGCGTTCTTGGGCCAACTTTTCCTTTTGGCCCCCACGACATGTTGTTCTCTATTTATTTTGATTTTTCCCACTCCACGCCGAGCGTTTACTTTTCCATAGGTGCAGATCGTCCTTGTAGGTCTCTCGGCTGTCGGCTGTTGGTTGTTGCTGGGCTTCTGTGGCAGTAAGTGGCACATTTGTCGGGTGATACGCTTTTAATTAGTGGCGATGGCAATGCTGATGGCAATGGCGGTGGCGGTAACGGTGGCCGTAAACTTTCCGCCCTGGCTTTAATTGCAGCTGATGCGAGGCGAAACAAACTTGGCATCGGGGTACAGTTGCGCCGGAATTGGCTTAGCATGTGTGAAGTGCGACGTAGAGGGCTTACAGAAGTTTGCTTAGAGAATCTCGGTGCGAAAAGTTGCAGGGGACCTGGCTAACGAGCCAGGGCAGCGCCAAACTGGGGGAGCGAAATCACTAAAGTTTTCAAGAGCGATTCAGCCCAACTAATCCGAGGCGTTCTTTCATGACATCGGAGAAAAATATCTCGCAAAGATTTTAGGTCATTATTATTTTTAGGAGTAGATTTAAAAATCCTGTAAAAATCAATCAAACAAAAACACCTCTTAACGAGGTAAAAAAATAGTGACGACCGCACCTTCAACATACAAAAGATCTGATATCATATTTTGTGACGAAAAATAATTTTACATTCGAAAATATAAAAACACTTTCTAAAATTTACTCATTCGGCCCGCTTCAGACAAATTTATAAGATTTTACCCACACGAACATTTTCTATTGTAGCGTGCCGAAAAAGTAAATTTTAGAAAGTGTTTTTATATTTTCGAATGTAAAATTATTTTTCGTCACAAAATATGATATCAGATCTTTTGTATGTTGAAGGTGCGGTCGTCACTATTTTTTTACCTCGTTAAGAGGTGTTTTTGTTTGATATCAGAAGTTTTTAAAGAGACAATTTATACCCTGGGTTTAATTTACATTTTAGTATACCTCATACCATGACCAAAAGTCATCCCCATATAACTTAGTTATTAAAAAACTAAAGCACATAGGATTGACCCCTGATCTTAGCTGAACGCCGCCTGATATATTGCAAGCACTGTTGCAAGCCCTACACTCAAAAAAAAAACAGCCCGAAATCGCCATTAAATCAAGAAAAATCGCCATGAATTTCAGTCGATGGCGATTTACCGTATTTTTTAGAAAGGAATTTTCTAAAATATAGGAAAAAAATTTCTGAAAAGCAGAAATACTTTTCTAAAATCAAGAAAAGTTGCCATCAAATTGAGAAATTTTCCTAAAATCCAGAAAGTACTTTTCTTGAATATAGAATCTTTTTTCTTAAAATAAGAAAGGACTTTTTTTATTTTCAGAAAATCTTCTTTATTTAAATAAAATGCTTACATATTTATTTTACTATTTTATTTCCTAAACAAGAAAGAGAAAAGAAATTAAAAAAGACGAAAAGAAAATTATTAATATTTCCTAAACAAAAAAGGAAAAGAAAACAAAAAAGATAAAAATAACATTATAAATATTTCCTAAACAAAAAAGAGAAAAGAAAACAAAAAAAGAGAAAAATAACATTACAAATATTTCCTTAACAAAAAAGATAAAAATAAAATTATTCATATTTTTATTAAATATTTAATATATTGTTATTAAAATTTACTTACTTACTGCCAAATTATCAACAATACCTGAAATTGAAATTATTCCTGCAATCGAAAATAAAAATTAATATTAGAGAAGGATGGTATTTGCGGCCTGCAATATTATTAATAGCCAAATCTATTAAAATAGTTGCCCTTTGCTTACCATACATTTTTACTTACTTACCAAATTTATATTAAAATTTATTTCAATTGCTTACCTATAAATTGCCTCTTAGAGGGATCGCACTTTAACTTTCTTAAATAGGCTCTACACAAACTTATTACTTTGAATGCTCATCCAAAACTGAGCGCAAGGGTTCAAGATGCAGAGCAACGCAAGCAACTCTCTCGCGAGAGACTGCATTTCCAAAACAACAACGCAATAAAAGTTACAGCTACGCACAAGAAAATTCTCGATCATACACACAAACACACATAAACATATACATACGCCAAAAACTGTCGTCGCAACGCGCCGCGGACTAACCCCATGTCTTCTTCTTTTTCGTTTCGAAGAAAGAATGAGAAGCAGACAAGAAAAAAAAAAACGATTTTCTTAAATCTATGGTGATTTTCTAATTCTACTTTTCTGTTTTCAAGAAAAAACTTTTTTTTAATTCAGAAAAATTCTTTAAATTAAAAAAAATGTACCGTGTTTTTTATGGTGACTTTCTAGATTTTAGGAAGGGCTGAAGTAGATTTTTTATTAATTTAATGGCGAAATCGCCATTAATTTAAGAAAACTTTTGGAGAGCAAACTAGGAAAAAACACCATTGATTTAAGAAAAAAAATCATTTTTCTAAATTTAAGAAAGGTTTTTCATAAAATTCTGTTTCTATGGTCTTTTTTCCTAGATTCAAGAAAACAATTTCTAAAATTCAGAAAATTTTCTAAAATTAAGAAAAAATTTCATTTTATGACGATTTTCTAAAATTTAGGAAAAAAAATTTTTTGAGTGTACTTGCTGCAACGTGTTTTCATAAAAAAAAGCAGAGGCCATTTTAAAAAAAATTCGATATTTTAAAAACTAAAAATGGCTCCAACTGTTTACAAAAATCGATTGTAACTAACAATATGGCGCATATATTGATTTATAAAAAAAAATTTAAATACAAAATTTTTTAAATTCTTAATTTGTTTTTATTTTTAAGAAAATAAAAACTTATTTTTTTAACATTTTTTTTTTTAAAGAAGAGGTTTTAGAAGAATTAAATCAAAACACATGAAGTCACGCGGATTCATATAACCGGAGATAAAGATTTTCAATGAGAGGGTTCTTTTTCAAATTTGTCAATTTTTGGAAAACTTTAAAAAATTCTAACTAAAAAAATAATTTTTTTTCGGACAAATCCTGATACACGTGATTGCTCATTTTCCGAATAGAACATGTAAAAAAAATTTTCAGGCAAATCAAAAATGTAAAAAATTTTTTTTACCCCAAATCTGTTTGGCTCGTAAATGAACGGCCCTTAGGCAGCATTAATTGTTATGAGCTGGCAAAAGTGGCTATTTTCGTTTCTTAATAACTTTTAAACTCGATTTTTTACAGTAATGTGTTATATACCAAAATTTAAGGAATCTCAAGGGCTATAAAGTTTAAAGTTGTAAGGAAAATCGTTAGAGCCGTTTTTGAGAAAATTAAAAAAAAGTTAAAAAAAAAGTTTAAAAAAATGTTATTTTGTTTATATCTTTTTAACTATTACATTTACACAAATTGCATATAGAAGGCGTTTATAGCATTTAAAAATACCTTTCAAACGAGATGCAGCACAAGTCTGTAGCTTTAGTAGTATAGAAGTTACGGCTTTCCGAATTTTAGCTATTTATAGCTGTTTTCCCGCTAAACTAGCGGGTTTTTCCAAAAGTGGTAGAACAAAAGTTTTTTATATCGATGTGATGAACGTCATATCAAATTTTCAGAACTTAAAAATATATTTTGGACAAGTGGACAAGTGGACAAACTGACAAACAGAATTAAATTTTCATTTTGGGAAGAAGAAGAAAATCTTATTTTGGCTATAACTTTTGAACGGAGCGTCCGATCTTCTGATATGACCCCTCATATTAAGCGCATTTTCAGTAGCAATACAACTAACGTAGTCCGGGGGGCCAATTATCCCCACCGGCCCCAACAGATCCAAATTTCTAAATTTTCACTTTTACACTTTCACCGCTCTCCCTCCCAAACCAATTGATTTTCTTGAGGTCTTGGTATGCAATCCTTTAAGTTTTAGCAATACCTTTAATTTGGTGTATTACTCATTACGATCGGACTATCACAGCAGATTTTCATTTCTTCGTGTATATATAGTAGTCGCCTTCGCACACTCTCCTGGTGCGCTTCGTCACTACATGGACTGCCGTCCATAGTGATCGGGGGTGTCAAAGAAATCTCTTCCAACCAAATTTCCACCCAAAACCAAATCTCGGTGTCACAGAAGCCGCTCGACAATCAAGTACAAGATTTTAAACCAACCGAATAATAGGTCTTAAAGAAAATGTTGCTAAAATCAGAACCAATTTACTCCGAAACTCCTAGAAAACTCTACAATTCTGTGGCACCTACGGTTTTGATGACCGTCCCCAAATCCGTCGCCGGTTTCAGTGACACCCCTGAATATAAATTCAATACGAAACTATTTTTTAGGAATGCCTAGCTAATCCCCGATCTTCCTTATTTCCCTTTTCAGGCGCTCCCACAGTGACGGCTTTGAATGCCACGCCCATCGCCTACCCGGGATCGCCGCTGCACCTCAACGTGGAGTTCTGCGCCAATCCGCCGGCTCATGCCGCCCGTTGGTTGCACGGAGATCGGGTTTTCACGCCCGGAAATCAGTACGGCAGCACGGTGCTGGCCTACGCGGTGAAGGTGAGTCAGGTGGCGCAGCGGTAATCCGCAACGGAAATGTAATCGACTTTCCCCATCCGCAGGATCTGCCCACGCCATTCTGCAAGGAGGCGCGTCTGACCTACGTCAGCATGCACGAAAGGGTACCGAGGACCTTCTACTTTGTGGTCTCCACGCCAGGTGGCGTTGCCGAGGCCGTTTTCAATGTGAACTTCACCAAGCGCCATCGGCAGCTGTCGAATTCCATCGACGATGACGACGAGGAGGAGGAGCTCAATCGACCAGAGCAGATCCACTTCCCCGTCTTCAATCGCAGTCCCGCCAATGGGCGTGGCTGGGGCGCCGTCTGGTTGATTTCGGCCCTGGTTTTAGCCCCGATATTTAGAAAAAGTCATTAGATTAAGGCAGCATCGTGTGTACGAAAGAGAGTTGAATGAATGATTTCTTTGGGAGTGACTGAGACGCGTTTACTACACCGAATGTTCTATGTAATCTAACCCCCTATGGCTAGGCATATGTATGGATTTACCCAATTACTCGACATTACCACGTGGACTATGCTACACAACTACTACTCTATATAGCAATACGTATGTGCATCTGTAACCGATTTAGCCAAGCATCAAAATTGCCCTAGGCTAAGATCCCAGGCCCATCAGTATCCTAACAAAAAACAAAAAAAAACACTCTTCTAGAACCCCGAAAGGTATCGACTCTTTAACCCTAAGCTCTTCGAATATTTTTACTGTAACCCCTAGATGTAACGGTAACTGTAACTGTAACCCTATCGCTGTATGTCAATGTGTATGAGTGTGCGCTTAACTTAAATGCCAAAGCCAGATATCGTAAGGAAAGTTTACAATTCTTTGGAAAAAACATTGTTAAAAGTTGATTATTACGAATACTTTAAGTTCCTTTTCGATAAAAACGAGAGATCGAGAAAGTGACTGATTTTGTTAAATATTTTGAAAATGTTTAGAACTAAAAGCACGAGGAGAAGAACCTATAGTTTAAAATTGTAAATGAAGACGAGAACGACGAAGTAATACTTACCAGGCACGAACAAATTCCTTCCATTTGAAAAGTTTGCCCCCGAGCAAAAGAAACTGTAAGATATTTTGGGAAATGAAATTAAGCGAATGATCAAAAGAGTTTTAACCTAAAATAATTGGGTTCTATTAAGCATTTAATCGCACCTTATCGTTTCTTATGATTTTCCAATCGTTTGAAAGGACCAAAAACTAATCGTTTCCATTTACTACGAATATTTTTATAACTCAAAAGTAAACATACCTAATTATAGCCCCAAGAACAAATGAGAGACCCTCCACATAGGCGATTATTGTATATAAATAAATGTTCAAGTAGAGAATTGCTCAACCCAGAAAAGAGGAAACCAAAAATATACAAAATATGATATAAAAAGTGTTAAATGTTGTTTCAAACCAAAAATAAAGCCATTAAAGTATCATATGTAGCAGTTCCACGAGTAAATTTAACAATATTGTATGTAATATAAAAGACCACACAACCACTTAAACGTTCGATTATCAGCTATTGTATCATATTTCAGTTTGAGGATCAGCAAGATGCCAGCAAGATCGTTTGCTTGCCAAAAGAATTTTTTGTACAAAGCCCAAGCTTTTGTAATTTATTTCTTAGACGATCTAAGCTTCAGATTATTCTATATCCTATGCGCAATACATACAAGTATATATCGGTAGGCTAAGAGATCAGTGTAAAAACCAGAAATACTTAAAAGAACCTAACGCCAATTTAAGCCGCAGCAAAATTGAATTTGCAGAGTTCCAAGAATTCTGGCGAAGAGCATTGTAAAATGATAAGTTTAAATCGAGATTAAATTATCATTAACACGAATATGCATATATCTATGTGTGTACCCTATGTATAGTTCAGTTTAGTGATTTAGTGATTTCGCTCCTTGGGTTCATTGTCAGCAAAAAATTGCAAATTGTAAGAACAAAGCAAGCAAACAAACACGTCGTCATGTTAACTAACAAATAAATTACTAAACAAGTGAATGGTCACAGTGCGTACTGTATTTATGATTCATTGTGTTGGTAATATTTACAAAATATTATTTATAAAACAAAGCCAACAAACAACAAACAGACATATATAACTAAAGAAAGTACTAGCTCCTAAGTGCAACACAAACCGAATGTGGCAAATTAATTTTAAACCAATGAGTAATTACGATACGAGAGACAGAATGTTCATCTGTAGTGCAAAATGTTTGGATAAGCGAGTCGACGGGGACACTAATAACCCATTAAATTACGAATACGAATACGAATACAAATACAAATACAAATACGAGATACAACAATACGTGTTACAATAAGCAGAAACGGTTTACATATATAAGTCATAGGCCCAAGAGAAATGTAAGCAACCACCACCAACAACAACCACAAGAAAAACACTTTTAGCCGTAGACGAAGCCTCGGAGATGAGATGGCCAGGAACTTGAAGATAGCAGAGCAGCATAAAGCCGACCCCACACAACAGAATCAAAAACTAACTCTTAAGCGACCCCGTTCACTGCCCAGCAATGCAATAACTCCGAATTCTTGGCAAGGGTCAGGTCATCCGGCCATCCGGCCGGCAAACTGTTACATTTAAGCCAGCAAACCAGCAGCGCAGCAACGCAGGGCAAGTGGCCAGGTGAGGGGGCAGGAAATTTACAAGTTTAAGTGACAAAGCAACAAAACAAAATAGCCAATTTAGCATAAAGTAAAACACAGGCCGAGAAGAATGCAAATAAAATGCAGATAAAAATGAAAGGCGAGGGGAGCGGCAAACAGAAGGCAAAGAAAGCAGACACCAAACACACAACACACAGAAATGAAAATGAAAATGAACATGAAATAAAATTTAAATGCAGAGAAATGCAACAAAAAAAATTACTTTAACTGGGTGGTCGTCGTCGAGGTCTCTGTATAGATTCCAAGGTTCGGAAAAGCGGGGAAACTCAGCCACGGAGGAGCATACACAATCAATCAGCAGCCGGGAACACCCGTCATTAAGTTGCAATGAGGAAATCACTTGGGAAAACAACTAACAGTCGACATGGCAAGTACTCTTTAGTGCTTAAAACGTACAAAAATTAAGTAACAGCATTACTTTTATATTTTCTTAAATGGCTTTAAAAATAGTAAGTATCGCTTGGTTAATTTTAAGCAGTTCCAAAAGTAGGAAGTCTTGAAGTTTTTATTTGGTTGTGTTAGTTAAAGATAGTTAGTTAAAGAATTAAACTATATAATTTGGTCCACATATTATAATATAACCCAAACTATAAGAGAAAGAAAATAAATCTTAAATTTTCTTTCAAATACCCCTTCTTTAAAAACAATAAGCTGATGGAACCCCAAGAATACTTTCCATTCCGCGCACTTTGACCAAACATTTGTTTCCCCCGTCGTTGGCAAACTGAACACCAACCTGCACGGAATGCCAATCATTTTTGGCACTCTGCATTTCAGTGGCAGTTGCATCAATATCAATCAGGGGCCAACGAAAGGGAAAGGCCAGCCGAATGCAGCTTTTGGGTGACCGCAGGCTCGGCTCGGTTTGTGTAAAGGAGATTCCGGTTTACGGTTTGGTTCGCTTCGGTTTGGTTTGGTTTGGTGCATTGGCCCAATCCCAATCCCAATCCGAGTACCAGAGTTGCGTTGTCAACACCAGCAGCAAAGGCAGCCAAAACAGCAGCAGCAGAGCGGCTCTTGTTTATTAGTTGGAAATCAAAAGTACATCGACACCGCAGGATTGCAATGGCCACACTGCGGACCTGGCTGCTACACTTTTTGGCCTAAAGAGTCGGCCAACCTGTTTGCCGACAGCTCTCAAACCATCGATAACCAGGCCGGTTTTTGGCGCTAATGACAGTGAAATGCCTTCGATTTCGGAGGCGCCAGCGAGATTTCAGCGAGCGGGGGCGTACCGTACAGTGAGGCTAATGGTTGCATTAACACGCGGCCACCGAAAGAAAATTATGTGGATGTGGAATACGCTAAATAATTTTACCAAATAAAAATGTAAAGCTCATCAAAAAACAGAGATATAAAACTTTGATCGGACAAAACTTTTTAACGAATGGTCCGATTTGAAAAATTTCTTCTACATTTCGATAGGTATAACTAAACACAACAAAATTGCATTTATACTTCTTTAAATCTTTAAACCTGTAAAAATGTGTGCGCCAGACACTTTTAAGAATCGTTTGTGGGCGATTATGGGCGATTGTGGGCGTTAGAGGGGGCGTGGCGCTCGGCTGAAATAAACTTGCTGCGTATGAAGCTGAAGAATATGTGTTGGTAATTCCAACTTTCTAGCTTTTGTAGTTTCCGAGATCTCAGCGTTCATACGGACAGACAGACAGACAATATACCCTTTTACTCTACGAGTAACGGGTATAATTAGATATATTTAATAGCGTTAGGATATTAAAGATATTTTATAAATATTTTTGTTGAATATTATAAAGTGTTTTTTCTTAGCACATTTCTTCAGAGAAGAAAAAATAAATATCTCAGATTTAATGACGCTGTAACAAACTGGTACTCACCTCTTCGATTGCAGCCAATCGCGAAGCCGATAAGTAGCGGTTTCTCTGCCTTCATTCTCGCTGTGTAATTTATCAATCAAAATTCCCGAACAGTGATCGAGTGGAATAAACTTGTGATGTCGCAGGGGCAATGTTATGGTGCTGGTGACTCTGTGGCTAATGTCGACGCACGCGCCACAGCGAAAGGTGCTTCGACTAATGGATAAACCCCGTGCCCCCTTCCAACCCCCCTCCCCCTTTGGTGGACCGGCCTGCAGAGATATCCGCAATCGCCAATCGGCATTACTGTGCGCATTTTGCTTTAATTGTTGCCTCGGCCAAAGTCAAATACGAGCACCCAAAACCGGCTGCGAAAACTGCCAATTGGATCCTCCGCCCCTTTTGGAGCCAAAGCCACAAACACACACATATTTCAATTTGCCTACGATAGGCACCATCGTTGAGGAACCGAAAACCCAGAGCCTGGCCATGACCATAAAATTGCGGGCTTAATGCAGTCGCAAAATGGGCGAGTCGACTGATAAGTTTATGTGTGGATAGATGTTCGTACGGCCTGATAAGTGGGTTTTGCCTGCGATTGTGTTTTGCAATCGCAACTGGTCGGAGAAATCTCCTAATTGGGCTTTGGGGGAAGCAAAAGCCGCCCAATGGAGAGCACCTGCAGTCTATTATTTCTGCCTTGAGATGATTTAACTTTTATTAAGTGCACAAAGAAATTTCCAGACGTCGATTAATCGCCAGTCATACATATTCGCTTTGCCTTTCATGCCAACTTACCGCTGACGACTTTAAGCACGCTTAAAACGCTGACAATTAAAATCGTTTTCAATGCACATCGTTGGGCGCCAATAATTCCCCCCAATACGCTTGCACGAAATTTCACAGTTCAATTAATGCATTTTAATTTTAACTTTATTTTCCAATTTACTTCACACAGTTAAAATGGACACGGGCAAAAGCGTGGAAAAATATGAAAGAAAAAACAGATCGGGCTGAAAATTGTTAACGCAAAATTAAAAATTGTTTTTGATTGATTGTTGCATGAAATTGGCTTTTGGTCTGAGGCCCCGCCGCACCGATTGGTCCCATTGATTGTAATTACCTTTTTTTCCTCTCTTATATTTCATTTGCCCTGCGCACTTAATTAGCCGACTGCCACGCCCCCCGCCCCTCACCCCGCCGCCTTTTCCGGCTGACTGCGCTTTTTGGGGAAGTACAATAAGTATATATGTATGTATATATGTGAGTAATGCCGGTCCGGTAACGAAATTAAGCGAATTGCTTTTAATAGATTTTTCCGCAATTTCTGTGATTTATTTTGTTTTTTTTATTTTCTGTCCCATTTCACTTGCGGTCAAGGCATCCCAGAGATATCCTTTGCCAACATTTCGATGATTTTGTAATGCTGCAGCGACAAGTTTTTCCAGGCGGAAGGAAGCCGACCGACCGCAGGTGACTTCTGTTACACTTTTACCAAATGCTGATCCGGCGAAAATTAGCCAAGTTAGTTGCTGGTCACGGCAATTTATGGCTCGCATTTCCTCGGCGTTCGGTTGGGGATTTTTGGATTTCCTCGGCCAGGCCCGCCTCGCTTATGCAATCTCCCTGCCTGGCTTTTCATCATAATTGTCTCTGAGGTTTGGTGCGATTGGTGCGGAAAACGCCGGAGGAAATGCCAACCGAAAAAGCGATCTCGGTCCCAGTTCCAGTTTCTATTTCGCCATTCCATCGCCAGTGGTGAAAGTCAGATGTGTGTGCATGAGGCATGCAACATGTCTTTAATGAGATGCAAGCAGATAAAGAAGCTAACCGATTATGGAAGGCATAAATCACACCCAAAATGATCGCTGGATCTATATCTGTGTGTAATAGGGGTATTAGCTGTGGCAGAACGCCCACTTTCCCCACTTTTGAATATGACAGATATTTAGTGGTTGAACTCATTTGGCAACTAAGCATATGAAGCATATAAGTCCAAAAAGCTTTATTTATTTTTTGAGAAATTGTGGATCCGCCTAAAGAATTTTCTTTGGATTTTTAAAAATTATAATAATTAATCTTGATTAAATATGGTTAAAGTCAGTAAAAAAAATCATAAAGTTATGTTAAAGTTAGTTAATAAAAAAAGTTTAAACTATATTTCAATGTAATTTTACGTCTAAATATTTTAAATACCAAACAACAATCTTAAATAGTATTTGCTATGGTATTTAAATTAGCTGCAATAGTTGCAATTCACAAATTGAAATATTGTTTAAATGTATTTCCATTTAAATGCATCTCAAACAATTTCGTCATAAAAACAAGAAAGGAAGCTAGCTTCGGCCAGCCGAAGCTTATATACCCTTGCAGATAATTCCTATTAATCACTAATTTTCCGATCGTTCCTATTGCAGCTATATGATATAGTTGTTCGATATTAATAAAATTGAAATCGAAATTCGAAAACATTTAAAAAGAGTCATATTCCAGAGTAGAAGAGAATACAATAAAAATCAACGAAGCAATAATTTATTTCCTATTATATTCCCATTAATTTTTCGATCGTTCCTATGGCAGCTATATGATATAGTCGTCCGATTTTGAAAAAAATTTATTCGAAATTCAGAATTATATAAAAAATGGCATTTCCAAAAGAAGGAGGCTCTAGGTTCAAAAACACCCAAGATATAATTTTTTTTAAATTTTTTTACCCGATCATTCCTATGGGAGCTATATGATATAGGTGTCCGATCCGGCTCGTTCCGACTTATATACTACCTGCAATAGATATAAGACTTTTGGGAAAGTTTTGTCCCGATAGCTTTAAAACTGAGAGACTAGTTTGCGTAGAAACAGACGGACGGACAGACGGACGGACAGACGGACAGACGGACAGACGGACATGGCTAGATCGACTCGTCTAGTGATGCTGATCAAGAATATATATACTTTATAGGGTCGGAAACGTCTCCTTCACTGCGTTGCAAACTTCTGACTGAAATCATAATACCCTCTGCAAGGGTATAATAAATATCTTCAAAGCGTCCACAGGAAAAAACGAAACACGATATCATTAAATATGCAATAAATAAAATGAATTACCAAAGCATTAATATAAAAGTCGCATTTTAATAAATCAGACAGAAGTAAAAAAACAAGTGCACCGCTCCACCGCCGCCCGCAAAACCGCATCCACATTAATCAATCAGCCGAAAACGTCAAACGCTGTACAACAACAGGCGCCGCGGACGGTGAGCGAATACCGCCTCATTAAAAATTAATGAAAACACTGCGGGCAGGCGGAGGAAAAGCAGTGGAAAAGCAGAGGAAAAGCGGTGGAAAAGCGTATGAAAACAATGCGTTCGCAGGTGATCGAACCGACAGGTGTAAAACGAATGCGATAATGGCATCAGGTGTTATGGGGCAAGGAAATGAGGCAAGATATTTATGTCAACGAGCCGCGGCGATCGTGAATCTGGTGGCAAAAGGGCGTTAAGGCCATGACAAGGGCTTTCACAGCGGATTTAGCCAAATGCCTTTGGCCTTTCCAAGCGAAACCAGTTCCAAAGTTTTCCCGCGCCAGCCTTTTTTTTCGGCAGGGTCAATGCTGCCGCCGTAGAAAGCCATAAAAACAAAATTGTCATTGCCATGAAGGAGCGAAAGAGACGGCGGAGCTTGCGCAATCGCCGGCTGGACAAGTTTTATGCTACACTTTAAGGATCGCAACAGCAACAGCAGCAGCAACAGCAGCAACATCAGCAGCAGCAACATCAACAGCAGCAACATCGGCGACGAAAGCAACTTGCGACCCACGACGATGAAAAGAAAACGAAATGCTCAGTGCCCGACGGTTTCACTTTCATTCGCAACGCGCACGCGCAACTGGCAGGGTCGCACGTGAAGAGCACCTGAAAATAAATATAAATATAAATATATATTAACCAGATATATTCGCAACAATCACATTCCACCTTTGTGCCATCCCAGAATATTACAATTGTTTTAATCGAATAGAAAAGTGATTATAAGTGCGCTTTAATTGGACGGCAATCAATATAAATAATTGAGTGTTTTCATTTCATTTCGCTGCATCCCAAACCTACGGCCCGAACGAATAAAAATCCCGTCGCGCAATACTTAATGGATGCAGGTAAATGCGAGAGCGAACGGAATATTTTAATTGCCCATTTAACTGTGCAAATTAATATTTTCTCTGTGGGCGTAATTGGGCCATTTCGGATGTGCAAATTGAGTTAGAAGCGGCTGCAATTGGCTCGTGAATCTGTGTTCGATAAAGTCCTTGCCAACCTGATTGTAAATTGGCAGCCAGAAAGGACTTAGGCAGCCATGAATACGATATGCCTCCGTTTTAATAGCCCAGTTCAGATCATTATCCATTGCCAATTAAAGCCACAATTTCCCTACCGAAAGCCTCGCTTTCTTGTGCTATTTGGCCAACAAGACAGCAAGACAGCAAGACAGCCTTTGCCAAACAGAGGGGACCGGCTCAAAAGCGCCCCGGGCCACTTTGCCATGAATATTGCAGGTGAAATATGTTTTGGCATGCATATTTAATGCCCATCAAAATACAGGCAGCGGCCAAACTATGTGAAAACCCGTACGAACCATTTTAAACGCCATCAATTTCAATTTTCCAAATTAAATGCGTGGTGCAGGCGGCTCTTTGCATTTGGCAGGGAGAGGGGGGTTAATTAATAATTCATTACGTTGCCAGTAGCAATGACATAAGCCCCAAGCAAACGCAGCCCCAAGTTCAACAACTTGGCTGGAAAAGCGACAAACGTTTTAGGGAAAATCTCTCGGCGAAAGAGAAAGAAAAGCGCCAAAGCTGCAAAGTGCCAAGGCAGCCACTTAGGAAAAATCATCATCCAGCGACGTATCGTATCGGTTAAAATCAAACAGCCCGACAAGTGAGTGGCTATAGTCGTCAGGAGTGGAGTCGTAGAGTCGAGTGGCTCGGATTCGAGTGGAGTGGAGGCTAGTGGATGGCCTTTGGAGTGGGCCCAAACAGGCTTGACGACTCCTCCATTTGTCGCTTGGAATTTGTCGTGGCTCGCCGGGGTTATTCACACCACCATTCGCACACCGAAAGCCCAGCTGAAGCTAACTCTTTCTGCTTTTGGCCATTTCCGTAATAGCTCCATGTGGCCCCACCGCCACCAACGACATCTGCTAACGGCGGCAGCCACGCTCTGCTGTCTGTTGGCCATCCTCGTCCAGCCGGCCCTCTCGGATGAGCCACCCACACCCAGAGCCACATCCACACCATCCAGCCCCCAGAATTCGACGGACGAGGCCACGGCAACTGAAGCCCTGAGTGACGGCAGTGCCAAGGAGGTGAGTCCGAGTTTAGTGAAAGATTTTGACAGGCAATGAGCGTCGCTTTTGACAGCTTAATAAGCAGGCAGCCGGGCAAGTCATCCGCGAGGTCATCGAGGGCCCCAGCTTGGACGGCGCACTGCAGGAGGACGCGGAGCTGGAGGAGGAACTGGAACTGGAAGCCAAGGGCGCAGAAAAAGAAACAGAGTTCGTGGGGTAAGTCAAGGCTTCACAGAGCTGCCCCTGAACATGAAGATTTACTAAGTTTTTCCTAACCTGAAATAGCTTTTTCATCTTTTGGTCCACATTTTTGTTATAGTTATTATAATAATTATTATAATGCTGTTGGAAACTGTTCCAAAAACTAGAAAGTAATTTTAAAATTTAATATTCGTCTTGAAAACCCTTCTACCTGTTACCACACTGATAAATAACGTAGAAAATGCTAAGTTTTCACATTCAATGTAAATATTATTTAAATTATCTAAACAATTTTAAATATGCAAAATTTTAAATTTAATAATTATAGTACATTTAAAAATGTTAGGCTTTGATTTTGATAAACTTTTTGTATGACTTGAAATATTTAAAGTCTCATATGTACTTTTAATAAATCAATGACTATTTAAATCATTGTAAATACTATTTTTTAATTTTTCCAATTATAAATATAAAAACTATAGGTAACGTTTTTCTATTTAATTAATTTATGTAATAGGAATCTTTGAATTCATTACGCAGATACTTATTTTTAATATGCCACTTTGTTTTCTGTGCAGTGTTCCAGGCTTTCTGCCCACTGTGCTGCCTCCCAGGGATTCGGAGAGCCCCACCAACGGACATGGCTACATCCAGTTTGAGATCAACGATGAGCTGCCAGTGGAAGTGGCTCGTCGCCAAAGACCAATTGAGCAGACGGTAACGCGTTCCCGAACGGAAACGGTCAACGAGGTGTTGTCCAATCTATTTCCCAAGGGATTCTCGGACATTTTCCGCTTTAGTGGCAACACAGAGGCCTCCACCACCACCTCCACGGCGACTACCACGAACAAGGCGGTGGTTCGGCCCACAGTGGTGGATGTGACCAGCACCACCGAGACGGTCACCACTGAAGCACCACCCCCTCCACCCCCGCCGAATGCCACCTACTACAGCTACCAAACGACCGTGACGAAGGAGTACCGCCGGGAATTGGGGCCAGGACACACGGAGATCGTGGTGGAGCAGATCCGGGATCCTGGCTTCCGAGACGGCAGCAACCACATTTCGCGCGATGAGCTCCTGCGGATCAATCGAGCTGCAGTGGCGGCTCCTGTCCTCCCCAGCGTGCTGCTCCAACCGGAGGGCGACGACAACGAGACTCTCGTGGCAGCCGAAAGTGCTCCCATTGTGATTCTGGGCGAGCACGAGGCGGAGCTGGAGGAGGGTCAGGAGATTAATGACAATCAGATCGCGGAGACGAGACAAGTGGGCAGGGAGGCGTACCAACAGCGAGTGCCAGCTCCAGCTTTTAATGGCATCGAGAGCTATGCCAACCAGAAGGGTCCTGGCCAGGATCAGGAGATCAATGTGCACATCGTGCACGACGAGACCCTGGGTAAGAAGCAGCAGGGAAAGGCGAAGGTAAATATGATACAAAGGGATAATAGAGGAGATTCCGATATAAAATGTTTATGTATATTCGCAGGCAACTAAGGAGAAGTCCTTGGAGCCCCCACCCCAGCATGCCTTGGACCATTTTCAGGCGCACAGTGAGCAGAGGTTCCAGCAGCATCATCCCAGTCACGAGGCTCCTTCGCGCCAGTTCCTCAAGAGCTTTAATCCCATTGTCTCAGGCAGTGGCAATGGACCCCTTCCGAAGGGCAGTTTCCACTACGAGGTGCAGGGTCCTCCGTCGCAGCCGCCGAAGGGTGGCGACTACTCGGGACTGTTTGTGAGACCTGCTGCCCAGTTGGCCTACCAACAGGAGATCAGCCAGGTCAATCCACAGGTGGGGCAGCAGCTGGAATCTCTGCACACCAAGGCCATTTCCTCACCATCGCCCTCGCCGGAGGTGCAGCAATACTCCGGCTATGCAGGACCCACTCCTGTATCGGCCACTCCAAACAGCCTGGTGTTTGTCACCTTGAATACCCCAACTCCTCCGCATTCCTCGCCAGCACCTGCCGTCGCTCATTCACCCCTTGAGCCTGGCGTCCAGATAACCGTCAATCATCCGGCTCCACACAATTACGTAGCGGAGGCTGCCGCTGAGCCCTCCCAGCACAACATCCAGCAGGCTCCGGCTCCGACTCACAAGAAATCCAGTCCCTATACCTTTGTGGAGGTCCAGAAGTCGGTCAACATCCACAACAAACTGATCACCGAGAAGGATGGACGTTTGGTGGAACAGCACGAGACCATCTACCACCAGCCATATCTGCAGAATCAATTGCCGCAGGCTGCCCCGGCTGATCCTCCCAAGAGTTATGCATCGCTGGCCAAAAACCCCATACACGTGGAGTACGATAGTTCGCCCCAAGAGGTGGCCATCTCACATGCCGCCATCCACTTGGATTCGGATCATTCGGGACACTCTGCTCCAGGTCCCATTCATCACCAGGAGCATCAGGTGCAGCACCAGGACACCAACCAGGTGCATCAGATCCATCAAGATCATCAGGTGCTTCACGAGGTGAATCATGCACCTCAGTATCATCAGGATCACTTAGAACACCACGATCATTCCCCTCATTTAGAACACCACGATCATTCCCCACATTTAGAACACCATGATCATTCTCCTCTGCAACCTTATCACGTGGAAAAGCCTGTGGATCACGATCACCATCATGTGGTGGAGAAGCATATACCCATTCCCTATGCCGTTCCACAACCTGTGCCCGTGCCCGTCCATGTGGAGCACTACGTGGATCGTCCCTATCCAGTGGAGACCATTGTTGAACACCCCGTTCCCTATCCCGTGGAACGGGTGGTGGAGAAGATCGTGGAGAAGCACGTGCCCGTGGAGGTGGAGCGCATTGTGGAGAAGCCCGTTCATGTGGAGAAGATTGTGGAGAAGTTTGTGGATCGACCGATGGCCATTCCGATTCATGTCCCCGTTGCCATTCACATGCCCATGCCGCCGGGTCACTCTTCGCTGGCCTTTCCGCACCACGGGCATCCCAATGCCCTGACTCCCTGGTCCCATTCGGTGGCCCACATCCCGCCGAAGGTGCTGCAGAACTACTACACCAGGATGCTGAAGAAGTTGCTGCCGCAGTTCACGGCCAAGAGTCCTGCCCCTCAGTCCCCCAAGGCGGTAAAGGTTAGCAAACCGGTGGCGGCCGTCAAGCAGCCGGTGAAGCCCGTGAGGGGGGAGGCGCCTAAGGTTGCCACCTTCAGTTTGGCGGACATGAAGTTCGACCTTCGACCGCCGCCGCCACCGCAGGGGTCGCCCTGGCTGCAGGGAGCCCGCTACATCTACAACACCCTGCCCGCCGACTTGGCCACCGCCGCTGCCTCCGCCCCCGCCCAAATGGTCAAGTCCTACATTGGCCCGGTTCCAGCCACGACATCTGGCAACTCTGGCCAGGGGGATGCCCCGCTGACCAACGAGTTCGATGAGTTCCAGCGATGGCGCAACGGGCACTCCCTGAAACGCAGCCCCGACTTCGGGCGCAACCTGCAGCTGGAGTACGGATTTAAGCCCCCTCTGGTGCCGTCCATGGAAATCGACGACAAGGGGAATCCCCTCAAGCAGGCCGAACAAACGGAGACGCAGTGAAAGTGAAATGATAGCAAAGCGAGGAGAGCAGAGGAAAAAGCGTGCCAAAATATAAAGCTATAGTAATTATTGTCTATTTATGTAACATATTTAAAACAATGCATTTAATAAAATTATATTACACACCATAAAACCATAAAAACATTTCTGTTTTTAATGTAGAAAGATCTTATCTTAATTTGTGAGCTTTGCGATTTGTAACTTTAAATGTCGACCTTAGCACTTTGCAAATTGCTGGCAGCCCCAAGAAAAGTGCTCATGTGGCTGTCTGCAAGTAAATGCTTAAGTCAAATACATGCGGCCCTCACTTAGGGACAATATTAATTAAACAAATGACAGTGACAACCCTGGCATTAAGCCGGCGACGAGACTGTACCCAATTAGGGGGCTAGGCATCGCGTAAAAATTACAAATTTCCTTAAGTAACATTTATGCAAATGAAAAATGCCCGCACTTAAGTAGAAGGGTTCCACTCGAATCCCTTATCTGCCCCCAAACAGGCGCCACGCCCCTCGAATTCGGGGCGCACACGTTTCGCATAAGGGTGCCCGAGTGCAAGATTTATATGACAGCTAATAAATTCACAACACATGTAGCGCCCAGCAGATATTAGGAGATACGAGTATTTTTCGGTGACAAGCGAAGGCCTCGCACGTCTCGAGTTTTGAATGTTATTGAAGCGTGTTTTCGCAGGGCGAAAAATAACAGCCTTGCAAATGTTTGCGCAGCCAGTGGAAAAGCACGTTTCTGCGAACTGCGAAGCTGCAGTTGACACTTGACATTTGAAAGGCTTTCGGGCGGGAAAATAATGTGGAGGGGCGTGCCGACAAACAGTTTAGCACACGTGTCGAACGGAAACGGAAACGGAAGCCAGGACTCGGCAGACAATCGGTGACTTCGAGAAGTCGAAAGATAGAGAAGGAACCTAACCAAAAAATTGTCGGGAGTAGATAATGATCTTACTAATGCTTTAAACAATTTTAATAAATCGGATAAACTTTTGAACAAACTTACCTCTAACGAAATGATCAAGGATTTAAGAAATTAACTACAATGTAATAAAATGAAAATTTAAAAACGGGGAGCTACCTTACTAATTTTTATTGTTTTATAGTTTTCGTTGAAGTTATTTAAAATGTAACACCGATATGCCAATTTATTTATCAAATTATTAGTTTAAAAACATCATGCGCAACATCATATTTATTCGTTATTGAGAAGTCCTTCTAGCCATAAATCTCAAGTAAAATAAGTGAGTTCAGCAAAATTCTAAAAACTCGAAATAATCAACAGCAAGTTGAGCCCTCCCTTTAAACTCCGCCCATTTTTGCACTGCCAATTGTGAATTCAGGCCAACTTTAGCCAAATTCAGTATCGTAAATCAAAAATTGTTCAATGCCACGCCCCCAGATATCAAAAATCAATTGCGATTGCAATTGCAAATGCATTCGATAGACTCCCCGCCGGGGGGTCAGAAGCGGAGCCAGCCAACAAGAAAGATAAGCAAGGGAACAATTGAATAATTTATATGCAAATAAATAAAAGTACTTTCGGCACAAAGAGCTTTGGCAGAAAGCGAGCAAAAAGCGTGTGAAATATATTCTCCGTTCTGGCCACAAAAGGCGTGACACACGCTACAACGGCCGTTTCCAGGAGTTGGCTTTTTTGGCGGCCTTCGAAGGCCCCACCTATTGGACCACCCACTACCCACCACCCCATTCACCACCCCCTCCCAAAAAGCTGTCGGCCTTTTCTGGTTTGGCTGAACGCTCGCTGCATGTCATTGTCAGGGGCTGCCAACTCTGCATTTGATATACGATGTGTTGGCAAGCCGCCCAAGTTGGCGGCGGACCGCGGGCAGAGGGCGTGGCCCTGCGAGACAAATGCAGCTGAACCGAAAATTGCATTTCCGCTTTGGAAATTGCGCAAACTTCCGCAACGAGCGGGGAAACCCGAAGCGACCGCCGAAAAAAAACAGGCAAACGTCGCCAGACAATTGGCAAAAATTTTCTATAAAAGTGTGAAATAGGCCGTCACCCCGTTGGCCCCCAAAAGGATGGGTGGTTGGGTGGTGCAGATGAAGCTGACATGCCGTAAAGTGGCCCAACTGAACCACAGAAAACTTGTCACACAAAAATGAACGCAAAAATGTCAAAAGCACACAAAGATAAGGCGAGATGGAGGTGGAAAATTCGGGAAACTCTGGCACAAAAGCGGGGGAAAATGCCATAAGAACGAATGAATGACATTGGAATTGCACGGAGAAGTGCAAGCGAATCCCCCAAAATAAACGATTGCAAGTCTATTCGGATTTTTTTTCTGAGTAGTAGTACCACTTTGTTAATTTTTCCTACCATCTAAAAAACTTCCACAACCGCCAGGTTATTTTATAACCCAGCGTATAACCGGTGGTTTCAGTTGACAAGGGTTAGTTTCCGTGTCGCTTAACCCGCTAATGGGCGGATATACCTGCGGTTGGCAAATCGATCCCCCTAAAAAACCGCCAATAGGTAAAGGTAAGGACTAGCAAATATTTGCGACCCCACTTCGTCTAGACTGGGATTTCAACTTGCCTTTGGCAGGCCACAAAAAAAATAAACTCCAACACTTACCAGGCGACAACCGCAAACAAACAGGAAGCCAGCTGAAATTCTATTCAATCAGAAAAAGAAACAAGACGTCTGCACGTACTTACAAGAGCAAACAGTCATAACTTTGCTGCATTGGGAAAACTAAGCAGAGAAATGGGTGAACATGGGTTAAATTGCTAAATCAAATAAACTAAAGTCTTTTAACAGAGCTGATAGCGAATGTTTGGCCTAAAAGTATTCAACACAAAAAAGCCAATTGGAATTTTCAGATGTAAAATCCGAGTAAAAATAAATTCGTTTTTACAAAATGAAAAATAAAATATTTTTTTACAAAAAAACTGGTCTTTAAATAAAATGTTATCAGAGATTAATCATTCTATTCATTCCTTTCAAAACCAGTTACCTTTATGATATTAATAAACATCAACCAACTACTAACGAACCTTCCCCAAAAAGCAATCCCCAACTTATTATCATTGCCTTTTTTTCGCCCTAATCCTTTGTTGAAGTACACACAACACATCCTCGAGACATTAAGAGGGAGAAGATTTCATTCCGACCCAGCTCACAACTCGGCAACAATAAGAATACGCAATCAATGGCTCCCTCAGTGCAACGAGGAAGTAAAAACTAATCAAAAACCTCAATTGCAATGCTGAAATAAATGCAGAAGCAAAATATTGGCAAGTCTGTGGGAGAAAGCTCAGGAGCAGCAGACGTTATTGTACCGAGAGCAACAACAATAATTAGAGCAAGTTGTGCGGGTTTTTAAGGAAGTAGAAGCGTAAAATACCCTTGCCAAGTGATGGTTTTCCATGTGGTATTCGAGTAAATTAAAATGTTACCATCTTCCCTGTTTAGGAATGTTTCAAAATTGTCCCAGTGAGTTTATCAAGATAGTGTGGTCAAATTAAAATACTTTGAACCGTTTGAGGTTCTTGACTAAAGGGCCATGCTATGAATACATTCTTCAGGGTATAACGGGTAAATATATACCGGCCACTGACAATATTAGTTGCAGATGACGGACATCCAGCTGCGACGGAAGAAAGGAGTCTGAGTTTGATAATAATAATAATCATGGCCCAGATGAAAACCATCCACGTTCAAGTTGTGATCCCCTGGCCGAGATGATGCTGAAAATTATTATAGGCAGCCAACGCAAAGCTGGCCAAGGAATTTCAATCAGTGGCAAAGACGATGGCAGCAACTTTGTGATTGCATAACTGCGTTGCGGCCGAGAGAAGTGGTTCCTGGCTTCTTGGCTCTCAGCAGGAGATTCTCCACACAGGTTTTCCGGTTTTCCTGCAATTTTCTGTCAAAAACAACGGCCGGCAACAACAAACTCCGAGCGGACGGAACTTTTTGCCGGGCCACAAAGTCACCGGAGCACCGCCGAACCCACACCTTTTGGGTGGTGCGACCACACTTTTAGCATGCGTGCGGTCAGCAGGTCGAGGATCGAGGGGTATTAGTTTGCGGGGCTCCTGGAAGCGGAAAGCGGAAAGCTGAAAACTGCAAACTGTAAACTGCAAACTGCAAACTGGCAACTGGAACTGCTGTCAGTATATTGGCAAAGTTTTCGTGTTCGGCGGCGGCTAAGGGGGTTAAGTCCAAGTGTTTATTTTGTACCATAAGAGTGGAGTGCTTGTTTGCTTGTGGCAAATTATTTAGATTGCGAAATCTCGGCCAAAGATGCCGTAGAGAAGAAACATTGAATGCGTATGGTGACGCCCCCAAGAGGACACTAAAACAGTGCTGTCAACAGCCGGGATAAAATCCTGTTCAGATTAGCAAATAAAAAAGGATAACAAGGGGACAAACGATTTCAGGTAATTTGTTTTCGACTTTTTTGGAGTGACCCATAGCCCTAAGTGAAATTTTTAAGAGATATAATAAATTAGGGTTGTTAAAACATCGATAGTCGATACTATCGATGTTTTGGCTATCGATAGTGGACATAATCGATATTATCGATAGTATCGCAAATTAAAGAAAATAAAACAAATTAATTAGGGAAAATAATGACAAAAAAAATATTTGAAAATGTATGCATGTATCATAAAAAGTATGAGAAAAACAACGATCTTAATTTTACTGCGATTAAAGTGAAACAAAATTCAATGTTGAGCCCTAACAATGGAAATACCGTCAATGTTTCCTACCTTTCTTAACCAACTCTATAATAAATAGTAATGAAAAATAAATAAATTGTGATTATTTTCTGGCTTTTTTTTTTGGCTAGCTGACTTAAGTTAATTAGCCTTATAAAGCTATAACATATATGTAAATAATAGTGGTTACCTTTAATTAGGTTAAGTAGAAAATATCTTTAAAAAATAAGTACAAGCTGGCAGCACTGCCACTAAATTCACTTTCCGGCTTCTCGGAGACACAAATCCTAACTTAATTTCCCCAAACTCCCCAACTTCTTCGGATGGCATTATCTGGATTCTCATTACCGGAATAATCTTCTTTGTGCGGCGAAAACCCCAAACGACTCACGCAATAGTTAAGTATTTAACGACCCTTCTCAAGTCGGGCGTGTCAAGTGCAGTGCGCCCCTAATCCCACCAAGAACTCCACTCCACTCCGAGCCAGAAATTGCTTTAAACTGTTTACACTTTACGTCGCCAAATAGCGTTGGTGCCAAAGAAGAGCTCGGCTTTATTCTGCCAAGCAATTTTCACGAAAAATCATTTCCATTTCCACCCAAACTCCATGTGAGTGGGCGCCATTTTGACACTTAATTATTTCAATTGAGGCTGAAAGGGGGTTATTTCCCAACTCTCTCTGTGGGGTCTTTTGTTTTTCAGGCCGTTTACCTTTTTTTGCCCCCCTTTCGGGCTCTCGTTAACAGCTTTTTACAATATATATATATATCTATATATATATATGGGCTTTGTTCCGTTGCCGCCTTTGTCTGATGATTTTGTCGCAGTCTCATTTACAATATTTGCCACCCTGCTAGCAGAGGGCACAACAAATAAAATCAGCATTAGCTGCATTGGCCGTTTGTTTGGGCTCGTCCCAAATCCAAATCCAAGCCCTGATCCAGGTTCAGATTCAGATTCACTCGCAGACCCAGAACCAAAATCCCACTCAGACGACACATTGTACAATGCCCGAGGACCGCAAATGATAAAGAAAATCACTGCGAACCGTTCCCATTCCAGTAAACTAACGACAGATTGCGCTATTGCCGGAAGGTTGGATACACTAACTGGAAAAAAAGAACACTCATAAAAATAATATGTTACACAATATTCGGCAAAAAAATGACATATTATAATACAGCGTATATTTACACAGTCTGTCCAAAAACATTAATGAACAATAAGGGCGCATTTTATTTTTTAAATTGGTCCAAATGTTATTTTATAATATCAATGAAAAATAATAGTAATGTTCTTTAGCGTTATTTGCCACTCAATAATTTATTTTATAGAAAAAGTGTTTAACTAAAAACAATACACTAAAATGGCGGTCGCTTTCAATTTTTAAGCAGTTTAATTATTTAGGAATTGTTAACAGAACTAATATAAAAAAAAATATAATAGCCACGAAGTAACAATTGTATTTAACAAAAAAAATGGTGAATCCCTTTCAGAGATTTGTATCTCCCTTTTACCTTTATTCGGAGATGCCCAGCCACCAAACAGAGAATATTCTCTAATGCTTTATAACTTCGACGGTGAGAGAAGGAAGCGGCGATTTAACAATTTTAAATAAAATTGGATGTGATTCTGTTGGATTACACTTTACCGCCGATCGCAATGAGGTTGGGTGAAGGTCCTGGGCCCCGAAGCCGGGAGCCATATGAGAAGCCCCCAATAGAAGCCAAAATGACAATTTGCGGCACATTCCCATTCCCGGAATTGTCAAGGCGAATTTACAAGAACCCCGGCCAAATTGTGGGCGTGGCCGCAGACAAAAGACAATTGAAGTTAATGCGAGCCCAAAAACACTTGCCACACCCACCGGCGCCCAACCACAGCCACGCCCACATCCGATAGAAAAGTGGGAGGGGCGAAGGCAGATGGCCATTTGGATTCGGTATTTTACTTTGGGATTATTTTGTGATTTATGCGGTCTTCGAGTTGACATGCAGATTTAGATTAGGAGCCGGGCGAAGGACATCTCTCTGGGAGATGGAATGCAGCACGCGCATAAATCTGCTTTTGGCCAGGCCGAAACGGAGGGCGGTCGGTCGGTAACGTATGAGTGATATTTTAGTTTTGCCGTTTTGCGGCTGCCATTTTGTGTGCGGCATTAAAAGATTTCGGAATTCGGATGCTCGTTCTTGGCCCTTCTTGTATTCTCGCCGTATAAAACAAGGATTTGCCATTAAAGCAAATTAAATGTCCCAGCTCAACAGTAAGAGTGTGTGTGTGTGTGTGCGTCTGAGTTCTGGGTGTCCCTGTGCTGGTGGCGATAAAAGTTTAATTAATTATATGGTCAGTGGCCACTGAGTGATTTTGGTTTATTGTATCCGCATTTGATTAGCCACGGGGCCCCTGTATATTCATCATTTGGCCATTGGCTAATTAATTTCGAGCCAACTTGGAGAGGATTTGGCCATCCAGTGGATTTAGCCTCAAGAATAAATAAAGTTATTAATGAACCCAACGACCAAGTGACAATTTCACCCATTAAATAATGAATTGTGGTTAAATATTATCCATAAAATCTCTTAGTTTTCATTTCTGCCCCTGACTTGTGAAAAGCAATCATTCGAACAATTAGAAATCGTACTTAATATCAAATTGTTTGCAATTACAAAGCATTTTAGTGCGAACCGGAGGACACAGACAATAATGGAACGACACATGAGGCCAACACACAGGCACTCACACAGCCACACACACACACAAATGACACCCTTTTGGCCAACTCTCCGACCACAACAGCAATAACAACGATAACAACAGAGTGTGGCCAAAGGAGAGGGACCTGTTAGGACGGTTGGTTCGGTTGGCTCGGGCCAAGTCGAGTGAATTTGACTTAAAAATGGGCAAAAAATTGCGGCAATTAAAGTGGCAAATTGTCTCGAAGAGGCAATGTTCGAACGCTTCTCCTCGGCATTGTCATGGAAAGCCCCCTTTTCCATTTCCCCTGCTGTTTTCACATTGTGAAATGGAGCCTTAAATGAGTTTTCAGTTGACTTCGCTCGGTCTCTCGACTCTCGCCTTCCAGTTCATCTCCATTTGGGTTTTGATTGAAAACCCCTTAAATGCCCTGAACAGAGTCATTAACAGAAAAACAGAAAAATGGGGAAAAAAATACGAATAAAATGCAGCACATTTATTTTTGGTTATTTATACGAAGGCAGTCCTCCACCCCAAGCATTTAGTTTTGGCAATAAAAGAACTCTTCGGCTGCGAGAATTTATGCATTTGGGGTCGGCCCAATCGAACCCAGTCCACAGATTACCCATTACCCCTTGGCCATTACCCATTTTGCATTTGCCAGGACAACTCTTTCTGGCCTTCTTATCTCCGCCCGACTGGCCTTCGATTTTTATGTGCATCTCAGGCCCAGATAAGCCCTGAAATATGGCCAGTCTCGGCCTGGTCAATGTCTTAAAGCGAGTCGAATCCAAGTGGGAGCAGCTGCAGCTCCTGCTCGGAATGCTCGGACTATCAGCCACCGAATCTCAATTAACATAATTCACCTAGACCAACGTGGATATTGGGGTCCTGACTGGCATTCCCGCTCATAAACTAACAGTTTCGGTAGGAATTGTCGCCCCCAGATAGCAGCTTCCCTAAACAGGATCCGAGTTTCAACCCGGACATGAGTTCAGCTCGGGAAGAAGGGGAGCGACTCATCTGCTTGCTGGATGCACAGAGAATAAATAGTACTAACACTCCCTTTACTTGGAGTTTAATTTGGTATTTAATTTAATTATGATTATTTACAGGCCAAAGAAAATGTATTATGTAAAACATTATAGTTAAATATTTATAGTTATTCAAAAATTTTCGATTTCAATTCCCATTCCGATTTTTTTAAAACAAAGACTATTTTTAAATGGTAGAAAATTAGACTTTTTCAGTACTTAGTACAATTTTTTAGTACAATAAATATAAATACTATAAATATATTTATTAAGGTATATAATATTCAATTTTAACTGGGATGACAGGTATTTTGTAGGTTCATATAATTTTAATAAGTTCCTTAGTCTATAAAAGCTCTGTTAACTAAAAATATTAATTTTATTTTTAAAACAAGAAAGAAATATAGACTTTTTATTTTTTGAAATATAAAATATGGAATTTAGTGTTTTATTCCAAAAATGGTATTTTTCCTTTGGTACCTTTGCTTTTTATTAAAAATAAAGTCAAGCCTTGTTTTGTAAATTTTAAAAGTTTATGAAAATAGTCAAAATAATATTAATAATCCGAAATTCTTTACCATTTATCAAAAGTAAACTGAAGTCTTCGTTTGTGTTTATTTATTTCTGTCTCTGTGGAGCTAACTGCGAAGTGCTGGAGAGTTGGAGAACTCGCTCATTGTCAAAGTGGAAATTGTGTTCATAAATCAGAAACTGTCGCACATGTGTGACACCCGAAACCTCCTAACTCCCACTCCCACTCCCGTTCCCCCTGTTTATTGTGTTGTCAATTTGCTGCGCTCGTTGGCTTTCTGGCTGCGATGGCGTAATTAGATTTCGGCCTGGTCTAGTCGCCTAGTCGGTTCGGTTTGGTTTGGTTTGGCCAGGATAGATGGGGACTGGGGAATGGGCTGATGGGAAGCTAACCACGAAAACGGGAAGTGTCGGACAATTAAGGCAGCTCGGGAGGCCAGCAGGGAGATCCTGATCTGGCGAATGAAGGAAGCTGCGAGCGAGTCAATTAAAACGTTCGATCCGATGATCGCTATCGATGTTGCAATTTCCTCAAAACCAAATGACCAACTGTCCAAGTTTTAAGCCACCAGCCAGCTAAGCAATTTGAAGGCAATTAAGTGGCTGGCATGGCCATTGTCAAAACTGGAACATCCATTGAGCCATTGGCTCAACCAGTTAACCGGGATGAGCGGCTGGAAGCGTCAACAGAGTCACACATTTGGCCAGCAATTGTTGCCCCTGATTCGGGCTCGGAGTCACTTTGTTAGTTGGCTAAACTTCCGCACAAATAAAGCCAAAGTCTGGAGGAGATGGAGCCGGGAGATGGCGGCGATGACTGCATCCGCAATGCAACTTTCTGTGTGAGATTTCCGCCTATTGCAGCTGCAACTGCCGACGCATCTGGCGGCGAACGGGGGTTCCCGGCCAGGGAGGGGCTCCTCCAGCTTCTGGCGCATCTTCGGTGTCTGAATTTATTACGAGATTGCAAATCTCCACCGCGATTACAGCAATTATGTGGCTTTCGGAAGGAGGCTGGCACATTGCCAAAGGAACGTGCCAGAGCTGGGGAATCTACTTTTGTTAGAGGGTGAAAGGAAATGAGGGTGGCGAAGTATTACCTGCCTTTTATCTAGAGCTCAGAGGTCTGCATTCGTTTTATAGGACTATGTAAAAAAGAACGCCCAAAATCGATCACAAATAATGATTATTTTTTATTTTTATTTTAAAACTCAATAATCATTATTTTTGAGTTTAATTTTTATTTTGAATTGTATTTTGAATTTTTATTTTAAAACTCAAGAGTAATGATTATTTTTGAGTTTTTTTGATGAACAAGAAAGGAAGCTAGCTTCGGCCAGCCGAAGCTTATATACCCTTGCAGATAATTCCTATTAATCACTACTTTTCCGATCGTTCCTATGGCAGCTATATGATATAGTCGTCCGATTTTGATAAAAATTTATTCGAAATTCAGAATTAGATAAAAAATGGTATTTCCAAAAGTAGGAGGTAATATGTTCAAAAACACCCAAGATATAATTTTTTTTACATTTTTTTTCCCGATTGTTCCTATGGGAGCTATATGATATAGTTGTCCGATCCGGCTCGTTCCGACTTATATACTACCTGCAATAGATATAAGAGTTTTGGGAAAGTTTTAGCCCGATAGCTTTAAAACTGAGGGACTAGTTTGCGTAGAAACAGACGGACAGACGGACGGACAGACGGACAGACGGACGGACAGACGGACATGGCTAGATCGACTCGTCTAGTGATGCTGATCAAGAATATATATACTTTATAGGGTCGGAAACGTCTCCTTCACTGCGTTGCAAACTTCTGACTGAAATCATAATACCCTCTGCAAGGGTATAAAAATATAAAAAATATTGTGTGATTTTTAAAACAAAATTAAAATACATATATAAAATAAATTGGTGTATATATGTTTATACAATATACATATATGCAATAATTTACAACTTTTAGATACTCTGTCAAAAACATATTTCATTGACAAAAAGCCTTTCTTGAAAACCTTAAGAATTAAAAATGTTTTTACTGTGAACCATTATGCAAAAGTCAGTTGCTTTCAAAACCACTAAAGAATAAGTTTGGAAAAATATGAAAACAAAAAATATTCTTACTTAAGAAAATTAGTTTACCCCTCCTATAGTAATAGCTTCAGTAGACTACGCCCCTGGCCGCTTGCATGGCTTTCCTCTAATAACTCAATTTCAACACCAGCCAAAACAAATGTGAAAGTGCCAAGAGTCGCCTCCTCGCACCGCCTCCCTGCTGGCAACCACCAATCATAGCCAAAAATCCCCAATCGGCTCAGCATCTGGCCCAGGTTTGATGCACTCGCCTAGATAGCCCGACCTCGGCACTCCAAGCCACTTTAAAGTCCCACAATGGGCCGCAATAAAATAAAATAAAGATAATTTGTCAGCTACTTCATCGGCAGCAGCACGTGCGTGACTCGCGGTTGCCTGTTGCATAATATCTGCAGTTGAACTTTCCCAGGGGTTAGGATCCCCCACGCCCTCCCACTGCCTCTTCCAAAGGGGATAAGTTCTTCCTATAAATCACATAATCAGGAAAGACATCACATTATAGGAAATGCGTGGCAAGGCATTTCAGCTGTTGCCATTAATAAATTAATTATACAACCATGACGGCACCGAGTTTAGTTTTATCCCCAGTCGCACGCACACGAGACTAGTAAAAAAACACAAAAAATGCACACAAATGAAAGAAAAACTTGAACATTTTTTGTCATCAGCACAACAACAACAGCAACAGCAAAATTTGTACAAATATTGTGCAAATGTTGATGGTCAAAAGTTGGCTGACGCCTTGGCCAAAGCCATGGCCAAAAAAGCAGCTCAAATGGCAGCCAGCTAAAAAGACAAATATCAAGTGAGTGGAAAAGCTTTCGATTTTTAAAAGCGAACACGAAATACTCTACTTGTAAAATTTAATGATAACGGAATAAAATTATTTGCAAATTATAAAACATGTTTAATTTTTATGAAATTTATTACATCAAAATATTATAGATAACCAACTTTTTAGCACCGAAAGACCCCCACACTTTCCTTTCCTACTTACAGATTGGAATGTAAATGCATTTCCCCGAAGAAATCCCAAATTCGACTTCCTTCTGAGCGTTGCAAATTTAATCATCAGCTTATTATGCCGCTCAGAAAAAAATACACAAAAAAGAAATATGGAAAATGGAATAGCAACACACCAGACCAGGCCAAGTCTGCTGGCTGGCAAAGGAAAATGGGAAAAGCGAGGCAACAACAAACCGGCCGTCTACGTGAAAACTGCGCGGCCCGAACACACACAAAACTCAAGTGGCGCGAAAATTCGAGGCACAGTTGCAGCAGCAGCGCGCAAGCGTGCGGTTTTCCTCCACAGTTTTTCCAGCCAAAAGTAAACAAGGCAAAACGAAACGAAAACTCAAATTAAAAGTCGCATTAAATAAATGAGAAACGAACGAGGACTGCGACGAGCAAGTTTAAACAAAGCTCAAAGACAAAGTTGAATGAAATAGTCAAAGTTTCCTTTTTTCCGCAAAGGATATGAGAATATAATTTTGCAAAAAAAAAACAAGACTTTTATTACATTTCTCAAAAGTGCTGGCTAACAAGAATAATATATTATAACAATTTAAATAAAATAAAAATACACGCTTACTTGAAAGTTGAACAATAAGCTATTACAGGATGGTGGTACTAAAATTTCTAAAGTGAAACTTATCAGTGAAAACTTCGTTGAAATAAACTCATTTCCCTTAGTACATTTTAAAGGCATAACCCAAATATGGGTTTTTGCGAATCTAATATCTGAAACCATTTTACTTGAAAAAGTGTATCGTTTTATTAGAATGGAGAACAACAAAATGATTTTTCCGATAATTTCGTATTTAGATCATAGGAACATTATTAGATTTTGCCAAAAGAAAATAGAGATTAAATAATATAATGGTATTAACCTAATTGTCAAAAAGAACGAAATGTTTATGAAGTCTGGTGGGCGCATTTTAACAGATTTTAACTAACAACATTACAATTTTCTTAAAAAATGGTTTGACTAACAAAGCAATTCATTTCCTGAGAAACAATCAAAACATTATATTTCATGCAAGACCTTTTATTAACCACCAAAACCTCGCATTAAAATTACAGCCATTTAGATAATAATGCGAGAGGTTAATGTAAATAAAGCAAGAGTATAAATAGCATTTTTCGCAATTAACTCCTGTCATAGCTTACCAAACTCAACAAATACTTTGCCAGGCCTAACAAACAATAAAGTTCAACGCTGAAAAAAACCCATTTACAGTTTGCATTAAAAATAGCAAGTTAAAGAAAGGCAGCGTGGGAGAGTAACAGAAATTTAAACAACAATTACAAATTGAGCTGCCACTTTTGTGGAAACGCGAAAAGTGCAACGTGCAACGTGCAACTTGACGCCTCATTTGCCCGAACTTCCGCCGCCGTCCGACAAGCGAGGCGACCCAAGGAAAATGGAAATGGCTATCTGTGGCGCCGGCCCCACCTTAATGGTAAGTGCACGGGGTTCATCATTCTGAAATTTTAATATAAATAACCGACAACTGCAAGGGCCATCGAGGCGTGAAAACAACAAGCGCCCGCGGTGAAAATGGCCTGGGAAAAATGTCGGCCGTGGCTGCGATTTTCATTTTCTGGCCAGGAAATGGACGATCCAGTCGTTCCATATGGTCTTCTTTTTCCTGGCACGCACATTTCGCAAATAATTTATTTTCATTGCACTTGAACTTCAATTAGCCAGGAAACAGAGGCACTCGGGGGGTCTGGGCCACAACTTTTCCAGCACTCATTTAATTACCAGCCATAAAAATCATAAACCGAATGCGAATATCTCAAAGTCTTGTTGGCCACATTCGTTACGCAAGCGGCATTGATTGTTTCGCTTTGTGGCAGGCTCTCTTGATTTTATGACCCCGGCTTTATGAAGGCCCGCCGTGGTTATCTAACCGAATCGCAATCGGAATCCATATCCAAGTGCCGGGCGAAAGGAAAATGCAGCCACATTTGCAATCGAAACTGGAAATTTGCAATTTAAGTGGATGGAAAAAAGTTTGCTGGCATTTCTTTTGAGGCGAGTTTCCTTGTGGCCCAGGAAGTACCATCCCAACCCGCCCTCTCTTCTTTCCGTTTGGACCAGTCAAGTCTTTTATGTGCATTGAACTTGACTTTGCCTGGGGTTTTGGCCAGAGAAAAAGACCGAACTGGTTCTAACTGCCGCCACTGCAGTTGGTAACTTCCACCGCCAGCGCCACAGCCAACAATTAGCCCAAGCTGTGCCTTTTGCCTGCTCCCATTTCTTCTGGTGTCTCGACTTGGTCTTGGCTCTTGGTCTTGGCTCTTGGCCCACTCCACTCCACTCGGTCTGGTCTGGGAACACTGAGCCACGTTTTTCCGCCCTGTTGCATATAACAAGAGGCGATGCCGTAAGCGCATATTGCAGCCAACAATTATACAAACTTGTGGCCAAACAGCAATTACAGAAAGCATTTAATGAAGCAACCTGCTCGACTTGGTGGAAAGCGAAACAGAACAATACGGTTTAGGGGTGAGAAATTGATGTATTGATTGCTTTAAAGAAATTTCACTTCAGAAGGACTTCAAAAAATTGATAAATAATTATATCGCTGTAAAATTATTATTTTATTAAATTAAATTTAAAGTAAAACCGCAAGCAAAGCTGTTTAAAATCTCCTTTGATTAAACAAAAATTGATTTCCTTTTAGCTGAGAAGCAAAGGAGTCATCAAAAGTCAGTAAAATTGCTTTACCAATTTTATCACCTCAACACAGACTCAAAACAAGACTTTTGTTATTTGTTATTTGTCTTGTAAAATAAACCGACAGCTATAAAAGCCTGTTCAGCACTTTTAAATTGCCTGTGCAATAAATATATCTTGTAACCAGTCGTAAAACGCAACAGCCAATGGTTAAAATGCAATTTAATCAAACTTTAGCTTTCAGTGCAAATATTAAAGTTTCAATTTCGAAACAAATGTCAAAACAAACGAAAACTTTTCAAATGCAATGCAGATGGACGAAGTAGTCCTGTTTCTGCTCCTGCTCCTGTTCCTTTCGCCTCTTAGCGGCTCGTAAAGGAATTGTTAACTAGTTTTCGCAGCACTTTTAAGGCCATAAAATCCAACTGAGCAAACAGAAACTGAAACGCAAATAGCAACAATTTTTATCGCTCCTTTTCTATTGAATTTTAAAACGAATCCAGCGCGTGTTTCAGCTGGAATGAAAATGAAAAGACACTTTTTCCGAGCAGGGAAATAAACCCAGAATAAAAGGCCACCCGCCCCCGAAAGTGTTAAATAGAAAGCACATAAAATTTTATGCAACCCAACTGTGCGGCCTGAGGATGTGTGTATTCCCTTCGTATAGAAAACGCGATGCAGTTGCCAGGTTACTAGGCTCAAAGGGCGGGACTAAGGAGGCGTGGCCATATGAGGCTGTCGTTTGGGGGGTGTCAACTTCATAAAAATTCACTCAGGCGCAGTTAAAACGGCCGTTAAATGTTTACGCGGCTGCATTTTTAACGACCGCTGACAGTTCATTTGGATTTAGCTCGATGGGCTTAGTTAAAGAACTGCTGAGCCAAGGAGTCCCTAGGGTTTAGCCGACTGGCTGGTTTAAGTTTAGTTCCTGCTACTGAGCCATTAAAATGCCAACACAACTTTCTTATCGCAGTCCATCGCGAAATGTAAGTTAATGATACAGCTGGATGCAGCATTGCATCACTGGCCAAACCGAATCGAATACCATAAGTGGTCTTACGTAAAACGAGAGTGCAAGCAAAGCAATTGAAATCGAGCATCGATGAGTTTAATGGCCATAAAAGCCAAGTTCAACATGTTGACGTGAAAGTGGCGGCCAGGCGAACACCCAACTTCGATCGAGGAGAGCGCGTGCGCAACCCGTTTTATTTGTTTATATTTCTTTTTTTTTCTTTTGAGACTCCAAATCCAAGCCGAGAATTGAGCTGAGCTGCAGCCAGGTTCCAGTTGCAGTTGGACTTGCTGCTTCCGTCCAAATGCGGCTGGGTGGAAAGTGAAAGTGGGCAGACGACCAAAAAGCAGGTGGACGGGTGGACATATTCGGATTATTTATGGGTCTTTTTTTTTTTGAGCAAAGTTGGTTCAACCCTCGCAGATGGTCATAAATTATTGTTCATGCTCGCGCGATGAAGAAATTACGAACTAAATTTATCTAATCGAATTTTTTGAAAACAAAAAAGCTTTTGGGTCATTCCATGTGAAACGTGACAGGTCAATTTGGGTCAAATCTCAGAATCAAGCGAAACTTTTTTTTTCGATAGAGGATTGAAATATAAGGATGGGTTTTTTTTATTTTTTTTTTAACTCTTACCGTTTATTTTTAAAAAATATTTTTTTAATTAAGCTCCGATTTTTAGGATATGCAGCTCTTGAGACTCGTTTAAGTTATTTTAATAATTCCAATGCCACTTTGTGGCATATCTTAATATCTTTCAGAAAAATATTTTTAAAAATTTTTAAATTTAAAATTAAGTATTTTTTAAGAGAATTTAAAATTAGAAAACTTCTGTACGCCGGAATACACGCGGTTTCCGAATAAAAAAATTATCCCCATATTGCTTCATCAATTCTTCACAAAGTGGTAAAATAAAATTTTTGTAATCGCAAGACGTACTAGTAAAGACAGCGATTTTAGTTTAGCGACTTTGCATCAAGCAACTACAGCGCAACGTGTAAGAAGAGCACAGCAATACGAGCGCGGCAGAGCAGGAATAGCGCTTTCCCTTTCTTACACGTTGCGCTGTAGTTGCTTGATGCAAAGTCGCTAAACTAAAATCGCTGTCTTTACTAGTACGTCTTGCGATTACAAAAATTTTATTTTACCACTTTGTGAAGAATTGATGAAGCAATATGGGGATAATTTTTTTATTCGGAAACCGCGTGTATTCCGGCGTACAGAAGTTTTCTAATTTTAAATTCTCTTAAAAAATACTTAATTTTAAATTTAAAAATTTTTAAAAATATTTTTCTGAAAGATATTAAGATATGCCACAAAGTGGCATTGGAATTATTAAAATAACTTAAATGAGTCTCAAGAGCTGCATATCCTAAAAATCGGAGCCTAATTAAAAAAATATTTTTTAAAAATAAACGGTAAGAGTTAAAAAAAAAATAAAAAAAACCCATCCTTATATTTCAATCCTCTATCGAAAAAAAAAGTTTCGCTTGATTCTGAGATTTGACCAAAATTGGCCTGTCACGTTTCACATGGAATGACCCTTTTACATATCTGTAAAATAGTTTATTTAATTTTTACAAATTTTATAGTTGTTTTTGTAAATTTGTCATACACTTGCAGAGTTAGATTTACTTGAAGAGAAGATAAAACAAGAGAAAACTCTATAGTCGGGTTGGTGTCCCGGCGTTAGAGGGGGCGTGGCACCTTCTTGAAATAAACTTGCGCTGCGTAGGAACTCCAAGAATCTTCATGCCAAATACCAATCCTCTAACTTTTATAGTTCCCGAGATCTCAGCGTTCATACGGACGGACAGACGGACAGACAGATATGGCTAGATCTTCTCGGCTAGTGATCCTGATCAAGAATATATATACTTTATGGGGTTGGAAACGCTTCCTTCTAGCTGTTACATACTTTTGCACGAATACAATATACCCTTTTACTCTACGAGTAACGGGTATAAAAATTGTCCTTGGTCCGGCAAAGACAAAAATTTCTCTTAGGGCTTTAATGTTAAAATGGGTGCCTTAGCTAAAAGGCCGACTATATTGTCCAGCTAATAACCAAAGCTAATTATCAACACTAATTTCGCGTTATAAAAAATTATTTAAAAAAAAAATATTTTATTTTCAATTTTTTTAGATTTGTTACGTTTTTAAAAATTTAAGGATTACAAAGACACAACACAAAATGATAACATAATAGAATTAGATATAAAAACAGGACATTTTTCGAGGTTTCTTTTCACAAAATATGATTTTATAACTTTAACTCAAATAAATATTTGATTCTTTTGAAAAATTAGACATATAGAAGCCGTAACATAACGATTATCTCTCTTTTTGTTTAGGTTCTAATCCTGACTGTGGTTTTGACGTTAGGCCAAGCTGCGGACACCTGGCAGCGCTTACCATCTCTGGAAACCTTTTCCTCATATGAGGTAAAAACTGGAAATCAAAACAACTCGAATTTCTAACTTAACATCCAATTTTCTCCAGGATATGCAGCGTTACTTTGATCATCGCAATTTCCGTAGCATGCGGCACATTGACAATCCTACGGACGATAGTTACCTGGCGGCATTCAATCAGTACAACGAGCAGCTGGATGATCAGGCACCTAAGCGGGCTACGCACTCCCATTCCAGAATAAAACGCGAACAGCGCCAACTGCCGACGGCACCGAGGATGCTGCGCTTCGAACTAGCGGATGCAGTGGAACCGAGTCCGGAACTTAAGCAAATCCTACGGCAATATCATGCCAGAGCCTTGAAGGAGAATCCCACTCCTGTCAGTCCGGTCAGTACAACTCAGGAACCCGCCGTCAGTACCACCAAGGCCACGAAGGTTAAGTCCCGAAAGCCTCGTCGTCAAAGACGATCAGTTATCGGCAGCCAGCAGCCGGCGGATTTTAAGGTTCAGATGATTCCTTTCGAGGAAACAGATGCCAGGGAACCCGATCCCCTGACAGCTCAGCTGATCAAGAAGGCTCGCACCTTGGATCTTCAGAGCCAGGCCACCAGATCTTCTGACCTTCAGCAGCCAAAGCCCCAAGTGGCCAGGAAGCAACCGTTCCAGGTGAGGATTCGCAAGACCAAGCGCTCCAAGCGCTCAGCTCCGCAGATGATTAAGTTTGAGTTGTCGGATGCAAAACCCCTGCCCCAAAGGGCCGGCAAACAGTTGCCAACCGAAATCATACCCACCCTCCTGACAATGGAAACGCAGGCCAGGAACAGGACCCAGTCTCCCCAGTTGACCACACCCACTCCTCGGGTCGAGGACAACGATATACTGACGGGTGAGGCCACGGCGGAAACCAAGCGCATGTATGTCTATAAGGAGTCACCTCTCAGTTCTGGCCATGTGAAGACCAAGAAATCCCTGAGCGCCCTGCCCCACGAAGTGCAAAAGGTCATTGGCCAGCTGATGAAGGACGGACTGGGTGGCAAGGCGTATGTCAAGTATCTTCCTGCCCAGAAATCGGAGTACGAGCACTACAAGGCCAAGCCCTTGTCCTATGGGGTGGCCAAGCCTTTGGGTAACTATGTGAAGTACATCCAGAAACCGGCAGAACCATCGCCCGCTCCGGCTCCTGTCCAAGTGCACATCCAACCGGTTCCGGTGGTAGAACAACTGCGTTATGTCTACAAGCCCAGCTATGTGGCAGCTGCCCCAACAATAGCCCAACCCATTGTGGTCCAGGAGGCGCCAGCGCCCACAGTGGCAGTGGAGGAAGTGCACCACACGTACACCGCAGAGCTGGCACCGCCGCCCACCCAAAATCTGGATGTGATTGTGCCGCAATTCCGGCCTTCCAAGCCAGATCCCCTGCTGGCCGAAGCTCCTGCTGCCATCTACGGAAAGCCCCAGGAGTCCTACAACTACGACATTCAGCCAGAGGCCTCGCCCCTCATCCAGATCGAGTACCATGCCCAGCCGAACGACATCAAGGAGCACTACAAGCAGCTGCCGGAGTTCCAGCAGCTGTCCACCCTCATTGGCAAGTCGCCGGATGATCAGATCCACGGCCTAACCTATCTGCTGGCCAAGGAGATGCAGGCCAAGTTGCAGAGGCAGGGCAAACAGCTGGTGGATCGCCCGCAGGACAGCACGGCACCGATCCTCTTCCACCCGGGACAAGGTCCCTCCCCGGCGCCCACCCTCAAAACGCTGCTGGATCACGGCTCTCTGGGCGTCCAGCCGGGTCGCCTGATCGGCATGGCCAAAACCAAGCAGTATGTGCCCATTATCGAGCCGGGGAACAACGATGTCAAGGAGCTGCCTGCGGTCTCCAGCAGCGAGGCCTCCAAGCTGCCCACACCCAGTTCCTACATCGATTACACCCACGGCCATGGCCTGTCCAATGGTTATGAAGGCGTGGCCAATGTGGAGGAGCCGGTGACGACGGTGGAGCATGTGGTGCACCACCCCACGGTGGCCACTCAGCTGCTTGAGGTGCATCAGGTCCAGCACCAACATCCGCAACAGCACCACCAACACCAACACCAACAGCACAGCCAGCAGCAGCACCACCACGGACTTGTGGCCACTGTCCTGCCGGCGGAACTGGATGCGGACAAGGGCGCGAATGGTCTGCACTTTGTGCACAGCCAGGAGGATAAGTCGGTGAGTGGGGATGGTAGACTTAAGAGCCGTAGACTTAGACACCCCGCAAGTATTATTCGGTGGCAGGCGGTCTTCTCTAAGTTGAATTTCTTAGACCCCAACCAGTTTCGTAAAAGAAAACTAACTTCAATGAATACCAACCTATAGATATATTTAAAATTTTATTTCAATAGTATAATTTCTTAAATACAGTAAATATCTACCAAATCTCAACCAAATTTCTTTTTATGTGGGACTTTTTGAAATACTAAGTTAACTTATTATTAACTCCTCTTACATAAATGTATTTACTTATCGTATTAAACTTAAATCCTAAAATATTTCCATAGCAAAGTAGCTTAATGTGTTAAAGATTTGGTACGCCCCGAGCAAGCTTCACTGTAAAACGGCAAGTGAGCCCCCCGAATGCTTTAAATTAAAGCATACCTTGGGGCGCTCGATAAAAGGCTTAGCGCTCTCCCGAAAGCGTGCCCCATTGATTGGCATTGGCATAGGCAAAAACACAATCAGCATAAATAAGACGAGCTGGGGCGGCCACAAACAAACACGGTGCCAGACGGATAGACACTCCATTGCACGACACTGCGGCAGTCACAACAATGGAATCCCCTGCAGCAGGGACTTCGCAGGGACTCCGACTCCCCGCTCACCTCCGCACAACCATTTAAACCCACCCCACCCATACCCCCAAGTCGCCGCTCTGTGTGCAATTCAGTTTGATTGCCGATCCATGTCTCGCCGGTAATGCACTTAATCGAATAATTTTCAAGTTCGACAAGCATTTTCAATGTCGTTAGCCAGGCTCCCCCGCCCCCTTTCTTCAGCTCCATCCCGCCGATCCATCGTCTGGTACCTGGCAACACAGCCACAAAAGCAATGCAAACGACTTCGTCTTTCATTACTATATAGTACTATCCATTCGACTGCAGTCTGCAGGTGCACTCAGAAAAACTAGTTACTTTCTTGGGGTGAATTTTATATTTTCCATGCTCATTCGTCCTGATATTAACAAAATATATTTAGTTAAAGATCAATAAAAACCAGTACCATCAGTTTAAAAATGTTCTAAATTTTGTTCGAATTTTGTGAGTTATTATTCACAGACATTTAATAACGTTTTCTCATGCGCAAGTTAAACTTAAAGTAGGCATTAAACTATTAATTCCCAAATTTAACATGTGGTCTAGAAAATGTCACTTGGCTTAGGTTGTTTTATCGTCTCCTTGACAAATTTAAAGTAGGCTTTAAACTCTGAATTTAAACCCCACTTAAAATTTGACATACGAATGAGAAAACGGCCCTTAATCCACGTAATTTCTAGCTCACATTTATATTCTCAGAAAAGACAGAGAGCACTTAACATTTAATAACGATTTCTAATCCGCAAGTTAAACTTAAAGTAGGCATTAAACTATTAATTCCCAAATTTAACATGTGATCTAGCAAATGTCACTTGGTTTAGGTTGTTTTATCGTCTCCATGTCACATTTAAAGTAGGCTTTAAACTCCGAATTTAAACCCCACTTAAAATTTCACAAAAGAAAGAGAAAACGGCCCTTAATCCACGTAATTTCTAGTTTACATTTATATTCACAGACAAGACAGAGAGCACTTAACATTTAATAACGTTTTCTCATCCGCAAGTTAAACAATTAATTCCCAAATTTAACATGTGGTCTAGAAAATGTCACTTGGCTTAGGTTGTTTTATCGTCTCCATGTCAAATTTAAAGTAGGCTTTAAACTCTGAATTTAAACCCCACTTAAAATTTAACATACGAATGAGAAAACGGCCCTTAATCCACGTAATTTCTTGTTCACATTTATTTTCGCCGAAGTGTATGTGCGTCGGGCCGACATTTTGGGGCGCTGTCTGGACCAATTGATATAGATATATGGCAGCTGATACGGTATATATTCATTTGGCCAACCTCAAGCACTTGGAGCGTGTGCCGGTGAAAAGCACTCCACTCCACATGCGTCTCGGAATTAACATTTTCTTTCACTGGCGGAAAAACTTTCGCGCAGCTTGGGGTTTCCTGAATTTAATTTATCTGTATTTCTTTGGCGAACCAGAAGGCAAAGTCCCGGGCAATGGTGCGTCTTTGTGCGCAGCCAGGCAAAAGGCCACGAAAAGTGTCTTGGAAATGCGAAATGAGCAGAGTGTGTGTGCAGAGTCACCAGACACACCTGCGGAGGGGGATTGAAAAGGAAGTACAGCAGGGTAGAACAAACCCGGTAAAAAAGCGAGTTTAAGGACACCAAAGACTTCGATACTCGTATTAAAATCCAACTAGAAAGAAACGAGCGGAGTATTCAATTTATTTGTTCTGTTAGCTTTTGTTAACTTTCAATATTTAAGACAGAACTTATTTAAATTTTAAACCCTAAAAACTATCAACTTTGGCGAGTAATAATCCTAAGATTGCTTATATCCAAAATACCTAAAAAATTGTAGGTCGTTTTCTTTTAATTTTTCCCAAGCAACAAAAAACCTTTATAGATTTATCGTGTTCTATACAACCTTTTCTTGCTAATAAATTAATTTTGGTCCAACTTTATAGTGTTAAATTTCTATAGCGACGATATTCCTCTCCCCCAAACCCAAACGACTGAGTAAACCGCAATTTGACGCCGAAAAAATCGTTGATTTACTTGAAAATATCAAAACAAACTTATAACACTTGGCCGAATACCGCTTCGACCAGTCGTCAAGCACTTATCACACGGCAACAGAACCACCGCAGTCAGCCCATGGACGCCACTTGATTTCACTTCATTTCCGGACAGGCCATTTGGTAGACGAACTGAACGAGTGTGCGGGTGGGTCGTCCGGTCATGCGCTTCTTGGTTAGGTAGGGCACCAGTCCGTACTTGGTGAGGAGCCCGGTGCCGCGGGTGTCGAGATGCGCCCAGTCCACGCAGGGCACCAGCTCGTGGAGAATGGCTGCCGCCAAGCAGGAGGAGGCCAGTCCTCTACCATTGTTGCTCAGATCGTAGGAGCGCTCGTCGGTGACCTGGCGCCTGTAGTACTGCCACAGGGGGAGGCGCCACACGCGATCGCCGGAAATGGAGCCGGCCCGCTGGAACTGCTTCCAGATGTAGTGAGAGTTCGACCAGATGCCGGTGGCGCCGCCGCCAAAGGCCTTCTTCACGCCAGTATTCAAGGTGGCTATGTCCACCACCAGCCTGGGCAGATAGGTCTTCTGTCCGTAGAGCAGGGGATCCGACAGCACCACCACACCGGCCTTGTCCAGATCCCGCACGGCCATCGACTTGCCGTTGAGCAGGGTGACCACATCGCCGGGTTTGGCCGACATGCCCGAGGGCATGTTCTCGCACAGCGGGATGATGCAGGTCACGTTGATGGGCAGCGACAGGGCGGCGATGCACCGCATCATGGCCACGCAGCAGGCGGCGGCCGACATGCTGCCCCGGTACTCGTCCATGCCCTTGCAAGGCCGCAGATTGAGGGCGCCGGAGTTGAAGGTGATGCCCTTGCCGACGAACAGGATGGGTTTGTCGTCGGGCGCCGTGCCGCAGTAGCTCAGCTCGAGGAGCACGGGCGGCTCGCAGCTGCCCTTGGCGATCATCAGGAAGGCGTTCAGCCGCTGCGCTTCAATCCAGTCCATGGTCCGCACCTCGACGGTGATGCCGCACGGACACAGGGCGTCCACGGTGGCCTGGGCGAACATGGTGGGCGTCATGCAGTTGGCCGGGGCGTCGCTCAAACGCCTCGCCAGATTCTGCGCCTCCGCCTTGAAGATGCCCCGCGTCCAGCCCTCGTGATCCGGCGACTCGAAGAGCTCCAGGGTCGGGATCAGCGGCATGTTCTTCTTGGACAGATTGTCCGGGAAGCGCCAGACGGCCAGCTGCGAGCCCTCGGCCGCCTGCTCCGCATAGTCCATGCCGTCCACTAAGACATTGGTGATTCCCTGCTGCTGCAACGACCTGGCTCCCACGCCGGCGGCCACGCGCACAAACTCCATGCCCTCGTCCAGCATCTCCAGCTCATTGAATCCGATCCCCTCCAGACCCACGCCCACGACCGCGACGGCCGCGAACTCCGTGTCTATGTTGTGGAACACCTTGCCGCGTCCCAGCCGCCCGTCCAACTTCGTCTCGCAGATCACCTTCATCAGCTTGCCCTGGACCCGCTGGTCAATCTTCTGGCCCGCCGGCGTCAGCTTGGGATCCTTGTCGCCCTCCTTCTGGTAGAGGCCCACAACCACGCCCCTCATTATCGTCTTGCCCTCGCCGCAGGAGAATCGCACTCCTGCACTCGACAGGACCTGCGGCTTGCACAGGGCACTCACGCTTTTCAACGAGCAGTGGAACTGACGTAGCTTGTTCATCTTGACTGGCGGGCTTATTGGTTGGGTGGCTTGATTGATTATATTATGATACTTCGGAAATCGGTTTAGGGTTTATAAAAAATCCCCTCAAACGTTATACGACTAATACGACAAATTTAGGGCGATCAAAACAAGTCCGTCTGGTTCCACACTCGAAATTTTTCAGAAAAACCGAAAAAAAAAGGTTAAGAAAAAGAACCAACTAAAATTTTTCTGGGGACTTTCTAAAACAAACGATCTGTTCTCTACCGGCGTACAAATAAAATGATACTGAACATATTGGGGCTGAACATTTGGTACACAAACTGTCATTAAAACTCCAAGGAGAACGTGATTCAAAATTATTTTATAGTGTTGGTAAAATTCCTAACGTATATCAAAGCTCTTAAGGAATTGGCTCCATTTCTGTTATATTTTGTATGCAAAAAAAAATGGTTGTATTTAATTTATTATTTATTCTGGCGAACTTTTATAATTTAAAGTATTTTAGAAGTTTGCAACGTCGTTATGAAGACATTACTGACCATATGAAGGATATATATTCTTAATCTTAAGCACCACCGATGTAGCTTATACGCAAATTAGTCTCTCAGTTATAATCCTATTTACATGAAAACTATCCTAAAAGACTTCTTACAAAATGTACATAAGTCGAAAAGGAAAATAAACCTATCTTATAATTCGTGATTTAACCTTTTTTTTATTTCAACAATTTATTTTAAAACCAAATTATTAAAGGAACAAATACTATTGGTGACATAGGTACTATTGATGTATTTATTTACAAACCTGGCAAATATATAAATCTATGCGGGATATTGCCGAAGCTACCTTTAACTTACAAATAAAATATACAAAAATCTCAGTAGTCCTGCCAAAATAAAAATTATTCTTTACATGTGTTTTAAAGTGCACTTATCAAAAACGCAATAGCCTTCGTTTTTATGTAAATCTAATATGCAAAGCAATAACAAACTATTTCCAAGTGATGCAAAAACCCAGGGAATCATATTATAGTGTCATTGAAAAGCTTTTCGTCTGGGCAGAGTGTTAACGTGCTGTATACAAAATGCAATTGCCACAAAGAGGCCAAGAGGACCACTTTCCAGGCAAGATGGCACTCCCAACTCCTTTCTGTCGCTGCCAATCTACTTAAAATTGTTTTCGAGCTAAATTCTGTTTTGCACCGAGCAGCACTTTTATTTGACTCTCAATCGCCGCGTTGGGGGGGAATGAAAAGCTGATTACATTTTATTTATTGGCGTCACCAAATTGCAATGGGGATATCAGCTTCACTGGGATCTCGGCTTTGGCGTTAATGCGCATTAAGCCGAGTGGCCAAGGGTGCAGCAGCTCCAAGCTCCAGTAAACAAGGACCGAGTCAAAAGCGGCAGGCAAAAGTCTGGAGTGGAGCATTTCGGGAGCTGGTGCTGAAACACACACATTGTTTTACTGCCGTTTAGCATGATTTTTAATAGGCTTTTGCCTTGTCCCTGTCCGAGTTGTTGGACTTGTCGTCATCGTACTAAGCCCCATCGCCCGTCGGTCGGTCTGGTTGTTAAACCCCAAAAACGCCGCCTGATGGTCGTGATGGTCATGATGGCCCAGCAAAGGGAAGCCCAGACATTGTCGGGCTCCTGGTTTTGGTCCTGCTGCTGCTGCTGCTGCTGCCTCTGGTCCGTACGATCCGTCCGTCCGTCTCTGACAGGCAAACGACACTTGTTAGGCTCAAGTTTGGGTGGAGGTTAGGTCGCTTTTGGGCCAGAATTGGCCTGGAGGAGGAGGAGGAGGTGGCTGGGCCAACATGCCGTTGCAATGCTCGTCATGGGACTTGTTTGACGGCATCTGCCGCTCCTTCTAACGTGTGCGAACATGGTCAGATTTTTCGGGCATTTGTCATTTTATTGTGGTCGAAATGGTCGGTAATGGTCGTCACTCAGTCTCTCGAGCCCAATACAGGCAAATTTCGCTTTAGCGAACTCACTCTAGTAAACGTCAGATCAACTGAGGTCTTTGTTTTTAAGACCTTTTTTTATAACCGGTCTTATGTGGATGTTATAGGTACAGATTATTCAGTACCTTTAGGCTACCACCTTAATATTAGAGTTAATCAGTTAATTTAGGGAGTTAAAATTTTAAATTTGTATAGGGGAATAAAACTTTTACTTATGAATTTCACGAATAAAACAAGAGAGAACGCTATAGTCGCGTGCCCCGACTATCATATACACGTTACTCATCTAAAGGGAGTGCGAGGGAGATGGAGATGTAAAACCTTGATCACACATAACTTTTTAACGAATGGTCTGATTTGAAGAATTTCTTCTGCATTTCGATAGGTATTGGTAAACACAATAAAACTGCATTTTTACATTTCCGAAATATTTAAATTTTGTAAAATCGTTTAAAGTGATTGTGGGCATGGCACCTTTTTGAAACAAACTGGTGCTGCTTAGGAACTCCAAGAATCTGCATGCTAAATACCAACCTTTTAGCTTTTATAGTTTCTGTTTACTCTACGAGTAACGGGTATAATAATTATTCCAATTAAATTCAATGTTTTTTAAAATCCACCCCCACTCAGGTGAAAAGTGAAAGGAATTGGGGTATTCAAAAAGTATGCAACTAAAATTTTGTTCTGAAATCCCCAATCCACTGCAGAATACCTACTATTAATTTATGGCTTTAAATAGTTATTTTCTGATTAATTTCCTGTTCAGCTTACCTCAGTTCTACTGTATTATGTTTGCGTTTGCTTGCCATCTGCAGGTGCAATATTTTCTGGTTCCCACTCACATATTTTAATTTCATTTTTATTTCAACCCTTTTGCTGTTGCTTGTTTTCTTTGGCCTTCTACTTTTTGTTGCCCAATGGGTGGGGAGGGGGGTGGGCACAACATATTTTTGCAAGTGTTGAAAAGAGGTTGCCAGGGATTTAAGTTTTATTTAATGGAGCCCTCCGACATATGTTCCGGGATTATAAGTTCGGTTCGGGCATTGCGAATCACTCGACAAAAGGGGTTTTCCTTTTCCCAGCAGAGTGTTCCCATTGAGAGGTTGAAGAGCTCCCCAAATTCCACTTGGCATGTGTTGCTAATGTGCTCCGAGTGCCGCCTTTGTCCTGCAATTGATGGTTTTCCAGTGTGCCTCGCTTTAAAGAAATTTGCAAGCGAAAGCCCTTAAACAAGGCATACGAAATTGGTGTCGATTTACCTCATCGCCCTGCCTCGCCACATCTGACCCGCTGGTTGACTTTAAATTAGCTTCACTTCATCCGCTAACCATAATAAACCACAGCCACCCGACTGCAGCTACGAGGAGAGCTAATATTGCGGCCCTCCGAGTGGGGAAAACTATATGTAGCCAGGGCTTTTCCTATTCCTATTCCTATTCCAATGATGTTTGCAACGTATTGACAGCCACATTCGCATAAAAATCACGTAGTTTGACATTTTTCTTGCTGCTCTGCCATTTCGTTAGATGGATTTTTTTTCAGCTGCCGCTCCAGCAGGTCCGATTCTCCGGGATAACAGGGATGTGGAGCAGGGGGGAACTTCCAGGAGCAGCAGCTGTCACGCAATCAGCCCGAGAACAGAGCCAACAAACTGATAACTCAATTTTGGTCGGAGACGCCACAACTCGAAAAATGAAAATTGCTAACAAGCGAGCCATAAAAACTGTGGGTGGTTGCATTTAAAATTTTTGCCTTCCCTTTCCGGCACTCTACTGAAAATTATACAACAATTTTCGTAGCAGGTCCGCCGGTCTAATCATCGTCCTGTGCTCTTTTCGGATTTTGGATCTCGGATCTCGGTTCTCTGGAGCTGCAGCGGTCATAATTGCGTGGCCAAAAAGTTTCGTCGGAAGGCAGCGGCAATTGTGTCAATGGCTGCCGTGTGGCATCAACGAGCCCAGGACATCCATTTGCCTGACGAACGCTGTTGAACACGTTCCACTTGATGGGGATTTTCACACTCCCACACCCATTCAGCATTCACCCGACCAGTGACCGGAGCTCCACCCACACAAGGCACATGGCACATGGCACATGGCATTGAAGCAGCTCCGAACGCATTACATTGTAAAATTGGTTTTTGTAAATTGTTTGGACACAACATTTATTTCCATTTAAATGCGATTTGGCCCCACTCGGTTGCTGACCATCCTCGGTGCCAGGTCTTGTTCAATTTTAAATGAGCATGCAGCTGCAGCTGCAACTCCCCTGATCCTGGTTGCCACTGCCCATCCTTTCCAGTCGCCCAATCTCTGCCTGTGTCCCTTGAGGTTTTCGGGCTTCGGCATGGAGGTGTTTGCAGCGCTTAAACGAATTGTGTGAATAATAAACGCAACACATTCGGGGGCACAGAGGCATCGGGCAGGAATCCTGGGCGGCGGCTTTAGTTACCCAACAAGGATTAGTGTTATGGCACTGGTGTGGGTTGTGGGCGAGGAGTACGGAATCCTTTCCGGCTGAGTGCAAATCATGAGCTAATTGAAGAGGGTAGCTAACGCAACGATTTGAATGGCTGAGAACGAGATTAAGTGGGGTCTCACCAGGCTGGAGTCATGTGGAAATGTAATACCGTAAAATCTAATGCTGTCTGCTATCCCATTTAATATCATATAATTTATCTCAGCCTTAAACCTGAAAAATGCAGGTTTAGCTAAGGGTTTTTAAAAACAAATGTTGGGGTTTGTGGAAAAGTGGGCTCCTTTCATGCGCGGATCCACGGGGGGTGATATGGGTGATATATCACCCCCCACTCGGGTGAAAAATGAAAGAAATTTTGGTACTCAAAAAGTATGCAACAAAAAAATTGTTCTGATATCACCCCCCACAACAAAATCCTGGATCCGCCACTGGCTCCTTTACATATAGATAATTATTTTAAGGTTGTCTTTTTAAGGCCTAGTCATTATTTTAGCTCTATAAAAATATTTTTACTGTTATTATCTCTTTTACCTTGTAATAACGAAGTTATTAGGTTGTGTTTTCTCAAAGTGATTTTTTAAATTTATTGCGAATTTCATTCCCCTTTCTCGTTTATTTATGAACCCCGCTATTATTATTTTCCCTGACCACCCGGGGGCATAATAATTGTCAGTGGTTGGCCAACTTTTCTTGATGTTTCGACCGCAAAAACCTGACAGGCAAACAACAAATCGAATTAAGTGGAAAATCACAATGAAATCCAGTCACACAGTGATTTGAGCCACGCCCACGGATAATGAACATCCTGACCCCCCCGGGGCCGCAAGGGTTAACCACAAGGGCAGTGGCCAGGGGAAGGTTAAGGCCAGGCCAGGGCAGGCAGGCCAATGCCGCAGGGCAAACAAAAGGCAAAAACATTTTAATGAGCGCAGATGAGATGACAAAGCCGCGGAATTCGAGGGGGTAAGGTGGATGGTGGAGGAAAAAGGGCCAGGGAATAACAATGCTGATTACATGCAAATTAAAAGAAATAAAAGTCAGCCAACGCCTTGGATGTCCGATGTCAAAGCACTTTCCTTTGGGCCAAAGGAAGTGGATGTGGCTCGGAAGTGCGCATTAAGTTACCCCAGTGGAGCTGGGGAGCTGGGGAGCCGGCGATGGCTTATTGCTTTTCGCCATGAAAGAAAGTTCGAGCTGCTCGGCATGTCAATTTGGACATACTTCGGCCATCTGATCGCTCACTCGCAACTAAACGAACTCACGTAGCCTGGCCTGCAATTGCATTTCGCACTCGACTTCGCTGCACAATTCGCTAAGAGCCAACGCCATTGCAAGGGAAACGTGTTAAATGCAAAAAAGTGTCCATGGAATCCAGCAATAAACTTGGCTCGCAGCGGCACTTTTGTCATATTTGGCCAGCCATCTATCTATTTATCCGTCCATCGCCATTCGACGGAGAAGGGGCTGCAAAAAATGGCCACGTCATCGGGAAAAAGGGTCCAGTTCAATATGGCACGTGATCTGATTCGGATTCCACTTCGCTGGACTCTGGCTTTTTTAGCAGGCAAACATTTGGTCTACCCAACATTTTTTATCTGCATTGTAATTATGTTCACTTTAATCAGACCAACTAGTAATGAAATTCCGATTTGCAGAGTCTTCGCGTCTGGACGCCATCCACAAATTTGCATACTCATCCGCTGTTGCGGTTTATTTTGCATTTTTTCCCCCCAGACATATAGAAATCTATTAACATTTTTACCGTGCTCCTAATGAAGCCCTTAGCATCGCAGAAATATTTTTTGCATTTCATTAGGAGATGAAGGCGAGTGCAAATGTTGGCAAATTGCTGGAGCAAGGAATTTATTAATTATGTTTATCGCGTGGGTGGTAAAAACCGAAGGGGGGCGGAGAATGCAATCAAATCGAGTCTTTTCTTGGGGGAAAACTCCTTAAAACAAATGTCAATCAGGCCTGCAATCAAAAGAAAGCACTTGCGATATTTTCTAAAGCCCGAACAACTTTTGTTCCGTCACTTGGAATTACACTTCCCCGCAGTCGGTGAAATCTAGTCAACAATGTAACTTAATTAAACTTAATTTACAACTCATTAACATATCAAAAAGTTTGCCACGCCCCGCTGGCGCACAAATCTTTGGGCCAGGCCATAAAAACCGCAGAAGCAGCCCAAAACATGTAGCGAAAGTTGCCAACAATTGTCGCCGGGATCCCGAAAACATTTGAATGAGCGGAAACGGAAACGCACACTCACACTGACACCCGCGAGCACACATCCGCTTGCTTATTTTATTTTCATCTGGCTGAAATGCCTGAAACACGAAATACTTACAATAAAAAGGCAAAGCCAAAATTGTTCAGGACACAACAAAACGACAGCTCTGCTGCATACAGAATGCCACAGATTTGAGGGGGTTCGATAGGGGACCCGGGGACTGGTCCTGTATATTGTTGCAAATTTCATTACGATACAATTTACAATCGCATGCATAACAAACCGAGCCGTGCGAGTGACAGACAGCCTCGTGTCCCCCACTCCACGGCCCAATCATCACCAGCCCGGCAACTCCCAAAATCAGCTAAGACCCAATTCTGCCTTTGCAATCCATTGACGCCGCATGGGCACTGTAAATACCCTTGCTATAGAGGGTATTACTATGTACATTTGAAAACCTTTGTTATTTAAAGTGTTTCATTCCCTTCTTTTTTTCTAAATAAATTAAATTATTCAACAGAGATTGGGAACATTTCTATTATTCAATTCACTTTTTATCCGCCAGACATATAGAAATTTCCCCCAATTTCTACTAATTCAAAATATATTCTATATAATATATCCTATATATAATATATTCTAAATATAAGAACTACCTACTATTATAAATCTTTGAATAATTTACATTTTATCAATTAAGATATGTTTATTTCTTACTGCTATTTTAATTAAATATTTTGGAAAATGTATCAAAATTTTAAACATGAAAAATCAAAGCCAACTTAGATAAATTAGTTTAAATATTTTAACCGTTTTTTATTCGCACGGTTAAAACTTCATTTAAGTTTAACTAGCGGATGTGAAAAGGTCCCTTAGGGTGTGAAATCTTCCGTTACATTCCCAAAATATCTGTATGCATAAATTCTGTTACTTAAACTACTACGGTTGTCACAGCGCGTCTTCCAGTTGTCGCGTTCAGTCTTCACTGTACATGACAGTGTGCTTAATGCATTTTGCATCGCATACTTTTCAGCACTCGCACGAATTCCCCAACTGCAGCATGTGCATATATAGAGCGGGGGAGGTGGAGGGGCTGAAAACCGATTCCAGCCCCCTTTGGGTGAATGCAACTTATCGGTTTACTGAACAATCTACGCAAATACATAACTAACTTATTCCCCGCCCCCTTGTATTTCGTTGCAGCTGCAGCAGTACGCCTCAAAGTATGCGTTCGGTTATCGCATACGTGATTTCCATACCGGCAACGATTTTGGCCACAAGCAGAATCGTGATCTCCACGGCGTGACACGCGGCCAGTACCATATCCTCTTGCCGGACGGAAGGATCCAGAATGTTATCTACCACGCCGACGACACGGGCTTCCATGCGGATGTTAGCTTCGAAAGCGGGGCGAAACATTAAATCTGGTCTACACCACAGCGGCCTAATGTGCAATGTAGCATAGGTTAGTTTTAAAGTATTCTTCCAAAAAAAAATATAAATAACCTGCAGATAACTGTCAGTTAACTAAAGTAACTCATTGAGGAGTTTATAAATTGGCTAATGAATTTCGCAGGTTATGCGAAAGAATAAATTAGCCAAATAATTGAAGAAAATTTGTCTTTTTTAGGTGACAATTGAAAATTAATTTTGTGCAACATTTACAGACTCCAAGTAAAAGTTTGTAATTAAAATAAACACATCAAAATCATTCAAAAGATTTAATTAATTAAAATTGTAATGTCTTCCAAATGTCTTCTTTTTAACCTAAATTCAGATACATTTTTTTTAAACAACCATAAAATTATAAGTTCATATTAAGAAAACATTTATGACTTCCTAAGTCCTTTTGGCTTTTTATTATAAGAAATTATTTTGTTGATTCTTTCTAAGGTTAAGTTTTGTACACCAAAAATTTATCGAATTGAGCATCGTAGCATTGATTACTGTATTCAAAGTCTAAGCTTATAAGTCCCATCCACAATTTAAAGAACAATTGTCCACAGAACACACGCCTCAGATTGGCCATTCATTCATTGTTTTATTGTTCAACTAAATACCAAATAATGACATTCTGCATTTTCTATTCTTGTTCAAATGCTATTATAGAAATTAAGTGATTTCCATCTCATTTACGGTTACTTGAGCACTGCTCAAATTAGTTTAAGCTCATGAAAATTGTATTTTAACTTAAGGAGCCAGTGCAATAACGCATGCAAACAATGCCAACCAATGTGTTTGAACGATGTGCAATAAAGTGAAATCAATAAATAACTGACAGCCTGCGTGAACGGAGGTCTCTGACAAATTGAGCAACTTTCAGCAAGGCGACTGCGAAATGCCCGACGGAATCGATTGGAGGCGAACCTTCGAAATAGTATTGAATTGGCAGATGCGCTCTGCTCCGTTCGCCTTTTCCATAATTGACTTTTAAATGTTCGTTATTGTGCGTTTAACGCACTACCTGAGCAATTATTCAAGCCTTGCGAGTGACCTTTCGCTTCCGCTTGGCCTTTTATGATTTTGGCTTTTGTTTCCCACACTCAGAATAATAATTTTAGAAAAACACCCTTGAGCCTTTGCTAATAATATATATTATTTAAATGCTTTCGTTGGATGTCAAAAGTCTATAGAAGGTGCAAGTTCGATCTACCCAGCAATTGAATGTTAACTATCATTTTTATACCCTACAACAATTTTAGTGTACTGGTAAAAAAATCGAGTGAGTTCCTTTACTTCTATTTACCATTTATAATATTTAATTATAAGTTAGTTGAATTTTAATGTTCATTAAAATGAATGGCCCCGAACAACAGAGCAGTTTCCAGAAGCTATAAACAACACCTTTTAAAAACCATAATTAAATCTGATTGAATCCAAAGTGGTCAGCAGATTTTTTCCCAAGTGCAGGCACTTTTGCGGTGCGAGTACGAACCAATTTTGATCTGCTCGAAAATCTTGTTTGGCTTTAATTAAAATTGTAGCAAAATTTCTTCTTGCGATCTTGCCCATCCGTTAACCATTTATCATCGCTGAAGGTCAAGGTGTTTCTGCTGGATGCTCTCAACAATTTGTATTGCTTGTACTCCAAAAATTGTAGTTTAATTAATTTGCCCGCTTGGAAAATCGATCGATCGCAATGGCTTTTGTGCCCCATCATCTCATCATCGCCGGCGTGACGTACTTGGCCCGAGAGTCCGGGCCAATGGCTTCCAGTTTCGATGTCATCGCAGATACAGAAATATGTATGAAAAATACCACAGATCAAGAATCGCAATCACATGTGGCTCTGCTACCATTTAAAGTTCAATGTTGCCAACAATTGTAGAAACAAATTTCAGACTCGCTTACTTCTGTTGTTGGCTTGTTGCTGTCGTTGGCCAATTTGTTGCCACTTTCCGCACCTCCGCACCTTTAAATTGCTTTTGGCATTATTCTCTGTATTTGTTCTGCTGCCTTTGCCTTTGCATTTTTGCGTTTGTTATGTTTTTGTTTTTAAGGTTCCGCCGTTTTTCATGACGAACTCATGCAGAGCTCATTAACTAATTTAAGTGGCTGGCTCAAACAGTCAGCCCGAAAAGTCTTCACATGCTGCGGAAAAACCAAATAATATTTATGGCTTAGCGGGAAAAAATTCCATATGCTCATTCACCCTTCCGCTGAATAATTTATGAGGCCATGGAAAAAATTCACTAAAGAATTTCTAATTAAATCTGTTCGAGAGGAGTGGCCTTATATTGAATTCGCCACCTTCTGGCTGCCACTGTGACATAAGTAACATGGAACATGATCTTTTTGGTTTCTTAATTTTCGATAGTTTAATTGTTTTGACATTAAAAAGTATGAAAATGATTTGTTTTCGGCTTTCAGAACTGTACGTTCTCCTTCTGAGGTATTATGGCTCGGATGGTGTGCCCAAGTTGGTACTCGTATCTTACCAACTTGATTGACATTAATTGCCAAAGCGATCGGGCCAAGAGATGCACACGTCACTCACATCGCTGCACTTCTTATGAGTTTTGTGATCATTTTTTGTAAGGTTTCGCTGTTTTTTCGCTGGGTAATTAGGCAATTCTTGAGTTAATTAAAACAAAAGTATAGAAGAATGCACAATTTTGACAAGATTTATGTGGGCTGACCTCAAAAGTTGCGGTACAACTTCTGTGGGGCAATCCATGAGAACCAAGTGCATTATAATTATGGTATTATATATAAATCAGCGCATTAGGCGTGGCAAAAAAAAGAAGAAAAATTATATTCCACGCCCTCGCAACGCGAAAACCCTGAGACCAAGCCCATTCTCAGGCTGCATGTGAAGCCCACAAAAAGAAAAAAAAACATGGCCAAGGAGCAGCGAAGTTGAAGTTTTCGGCGACGATAATAAAATCCCATTTAAGTTTGACGATAAGTTTTGACCATTAGTCGCTTGCCAGGGGCTGTCGGGGTCTGTCATTGCAAGTTAAATGCCTCGGATTCTCCCTGCTCTTTTTTTCACCAGCAAGTTATGGAGCCAACTTCGGTGGGCTCACAGTGCAATTGATAAGCAACTTAGGGGCGTGGCTAATGCCCTGCCAAAACTTGGCCAAATGTTGTCACCCTCTGTATTTGATATATGTGGCGGGGAGGAATTTATCTGCTGCAGATCAAAATGTGGGAAAATTTGGCAGCCAGAAATTGGCAGAGCTATTTGGGAAAATTCCTTAATTCGAAGGGAGGGGAGAGTACACATAACTATTTTGGGTTTTCTTTTTTTTTAATCGTTAATTCAAGTTTTACTATTATTAATAATAATATTTTTTTTTATAAAAAATTTTTAATTGAAGTTAAAAATTTGGAACACAAAAGTTTCACAGAAAATAATTATACCCTCTAATTGTAGAGCATAAGGGTATATTTTATTCGTGCAAAAGTATGTAACAAGGAGAAGGACGCGTCCGACCCTATAAAGTATATATATTCTTGATCAGGATCACTAGCCGAGTCGAACTAGCCATGTCCGTCTGCCCCTATGTCCGTCTGCCCGTATGTCCGTCTGTCCGTCTGTCCGTATGTCCGTCTGTCCATCTGGATGAACGCTGAAATCTCGGGAACTATAAAATGTAATACTTTAAAGTGTGAGTATTAAATTAACATTATCAATCTCTTCTCTTCCTGTACAATTTTTATCTAGAACAAGAGAGAACGCTATAGTCGGGTTGGTGTCCCGACTATCTAATACCCGTCACTCAGCTAAAGGGAGTGCGAACGCTGTAGTCGGGTTGGTGTCCCGACTATTTAATAAACGTAACTCAGCTAAAGGGAGTGCGAGGGAGTTGGAGATAAAACTTTGATCAGGCATAGGTTTTAAACGAATGGTCCGATTTAAAAAATTTCTTCTACATTTCGATAGGTATTGATAAACACAACAAAACTGCATTCTTACTTTTCCGAAATATTTAAATTTTTAAAATCGGATATGAGCTATTGTGGGCGTTAGAGGGGGCGTGGCACCTTTTTGAAATAAACTTGCGCTGCGTAGGAACGCCTAGAATCTGCATGCAAAATGCCAATCTTCTAGCTTTTATAGTATCCGAGATCTCAGCGTTCATACGGACAGACAGACGGACAGACGGACAGACGGACAGACGGACAGACGGACAGACAGACATGGCTAGATCTACTCGGCTAGTGATCCTGATCAAGAATCTATATACTTTATGGGGTCGGAAAAGCTTCCTTCTAGCTGTTACATACTTTTGCACGAATACAATATACCCTTTTACTCTACGAGTAACGGGTATAAAAATACAATTTTTGCAAATGCCATTAGAGAATCATACGTTATAAAGCTCTAGTGAATTCAATCATTTGATTAACTTGATGCAGAGCGCATTTAATTGACTACAAGTAAATGCCAGTTGGACATGTGTCTCAATCAGAGTTGTCCTTTGTCCTTCGCTTCCGCTTAACTTGTTCGCCGTCTGTTGCAGTCAGTCAGTTGCTGAATGGACTGCAGGTGCCTCCCACAGAGAATCCGTATCTGTATCTGCGCTTTTGTATCCGTGCCTCGGAGAAAGCACGTAAACAAGTCAACGCAGGTTGCGACTCAATCGCTCAAGATCTCCGGATGAAACGCAGTGAAAAACTGGAGCTAAGGGACTTGTTTTTTTCTAGCTGGCTAAATAAAAATTAACAAGGATAAATGATGCGAGCAGGCAGGCGATGTCAGGGAATGCTGGTAATTGTCTAGCTGCCAGCCCAACCATCCTCCACAGTATCACAGTGTTTTTCTGTGGGTGGGTCTAAATTGATTAAATGCAAAATTGGAATATGCAAATGCACCCACACACACACTGCCAGTGGGCGTGGCAAAAGGGCGGGCAGCCTGGTCGGAGATGTGATTTATGTTAGGTGCAAAGTTTTCCACAACTTTTTCCTCCACTTGGCCTGCCTCGAATTCATTCTTCTTTCCTTCATTTTTTTCGGGTGCAATGAACGCAAGTGCAGAAGATGACGATGACGATGACAATGAGGATGCACAAGTTGAAGGGAAGGTGTGAACGCAGAAAAAATTCGCTTAATTTGTCTAAGGAAAAGCCAAGAGCATGAAAATTTCCATTAAGAAAAATGGTGGCAAGTGTGGCAAGTGACAGGGAAAGCTCGCCTTTAGCACGAAGATTGTTGCAGCAGCTCTGGAAAAACTTATCACAGTTGCTGGCTGGAATAATGAGAGCAATCAACAGGAAACTCCGGCAAAGAGATCAAATCAAATCAGAGGGAAGTGCCAAAGGGAGATGGGCGTAATGAAAGCAATCAGAGGAGCCGTTAGCAACTTTAAAATGATCATTAGTCTATAAGTTTTTAATGAGAATATCAGGCTGCAAATGTAAGTTTTTTCCTCACTTTTAAGGTCACCTCCGAACTGAGCTCCATTATTTTCCGAGTAGCAGATATGATCGTGGGGAAATGCCAAGCAAATCGAACGACATTTGATGCGCCTTCACCGCCGGAGCATCGGAAACTCCGTTTGTTCCATCAGAAGTCCAAGACATTTAGTCTATAAATAGCAAATGGTAAGAAGCGCGCCTCCGCGCCGAAAAAAATGCAAATCATTCGTCTGGACTTAAAGCCGAAATAAAGCAAAGATCGCCGCGGCTTCGACCACTTCTCACACCAAATTCAGAGGGCCACGGCGGCAGCAACAATTGCAAACACGGCAGCAACATCGAGTCACCGCAGCAACAACAGAAGCCGCAACAGCAACAACAACATTTGACTTAGCTGCAACAATGGTGGGTACAACAATAACAATGCCAGCCATGGCAGCAGCAACAGCAACAACAGCAGCAGCAACATCTATTGCTGGTGGCAATAAAATGCGGCAATTACATAGTTGGCTATTCTAATTCACTCATTTTTAGCTTGAAAGAGGTGCGCCTTGCTGGGGATTGGAATGTATTTTGGTTCTACAGCAACAGCAACACTATCGGCGGCAGCAACAACAACGTGCAACAACCATCAACAGGTGATTCGCCTGAATGTTGCACGAAATGGGCAAAACAAATTCGAGGAAAAATCATCTTAAATGCTTCTTCTGCTGCAGAATTTGAGTCTGTTCTTTTAAATGTTAATTTTTTGTTTTTGTTTCTTTTTCCTCTTGCTGCAACAATTCAATAAACTTTAAAATGTCAACAGCTGGGCGACATAAAAAGGAGGCACAAATGGCTATCGAAGCCCACGAAATGTTTGACTAAGTTTTGCTTCCGTTTCGCTGGGGGCTCCCAAGTGTCCACTTGATGAATTAAGCGGGAAATTTGCAAAACTTTATTACTTTGGACGTTTTGAAAAATGATCGAAAACTGAGGAAACCGAAACTGCAACTACGGCGGCAACAGCTGCCAAGGCAATGACAGCGAAACAAAAGTTGCCCAATTGATGTCAAGTTATTGTTGAACGAATCAAAAGGGAATTTTCAACACGACCTGCACTTGGCGCTATTATATAAAATTCGCCCCATCACAGTGCTCTAATTACGTTTTAAGTCGAAGTCTTTTCGTAATCGCAGCTACCACAAACTGCACTTCATTTCGAGAGCGGCTCAAAGAAATTTCAATGTGGCCGGGAGTGTGTGGAGTGGACGGGAAGCAGGCGGTTGGCCCCGATTGTCGGCGGGTATTATGTTGTTAGGACGGTTTTGACAGTACGTTCGCCTCCACGTGAAGAAGTGCGTTCGGATCTCTCACACACATGTCTGCAGCTCAAGTGTCACGGAAATCAAAAGCCAAAAGTAACCAAAAGTTGTTCAATTACTTTTCATAGCGGTCCATTGGACCATGGCAGCAGGTGTAAGCGGAGATGGAAGAGATGGAGGTACCCACATTTTGGACGCTAGCTAGAGTACCCGATAAACGGTTTAATATACTTAGAAAGATTGGTAAATAAAATGTTATGTATAAATGTATTTTATTAACACCATTTGATAAATTTATATAAATAAGTTGAAAAATATATAACTGATTATTATATTTGTTACCAAACAATATATATTTAAATTTTAATTTTAGCGCTTTAGAAAAAGTCTATGTTACAAAAAAGTTAAAAAAAAACATTTATTTTGGGTATAAAATATGTATGTATGGATAAATTATTTAGTGGTTTATTTAACGGCATTCATTGATCTAGCTTTTAAAATATTTTATAAATATTGTTATAAATATAATTTTAATTTAAATTTTGAATTATTTAAAATTTAAAAAATACACTACTTTGGGTATACAAAATACTTTAAAGTAACCAATATTCGAATTAATTAAATCATCTTTCGTTCCCAGGTACCAAGATTTTCCCATCACTGACTGCGAGACGGGCTCTTTGAAAGTGTAGTTATTTTTCGGTCGGTGGCTTCCCATAAAAATTTCAATATCTAATTTTAATATCGCTCGCACGCACACATCATCACCTCGCAAGTGGTCACTAAAAATGAATGAAGAAGAGGCTCTGAAATCAGACATCGAAAATAGATTGCTTTTAATTGTTATTTAATCTCGGCGCGTACAAAGCCGTATGATACATTCAAGGTTAATTGGTTATGGGATTTGATGCCTGACGGAAGAAGGAAAGGAAGGCAGGAGGAAGTGGACCCGGGCCCAAAGCCCAAAGCCCTCGACACGTCTTCGAGCCTTGTGCAATGGCCAATGGATAAGTTTTGCGACTTGGACTCTTTGGCATGAGCCTCACGTCATAGATTGCATTTTGGCAGAGGTGCTGCGGGAAATTGGGACGCCACATGAACACGTTTGTGCAGCTTGTGCAATTTTCCCCAGGCAGCCGCATCACGTATTTCTCACCAAACTTATTCTATGTTCTGCCGCTTTCCCAAAAGGCAAACAGTGCAACAAAAAGCCAAGAAAAAAATACAGAAAGGGCGACTGTATCTTCGCAAGCCGAAACGAAACCTATCATCTGACATTCCCAGTGACATTTTGCTCTTGTCTCGATTTCAACTGCAGCGCCCGAGGGCCCAGACTTCATAAAAGCTTAAATATCAAATTTGGCCGAGTATTTAATGGCCGAGTATTTAATGAAGTCATTCGGGGCGTTGCAGGCTCCCCAACTTGTTGTTATACATCCGCCCCAGCGAGCAGGCTTCATCATCGTCTAACTCAAGCTCCAAGCTCCCAGCTCCATTCATTTATCATCTCGTTGCCCATCGTCGTAATGATCGTGCCTCGGCGATGATCTGCAACATTTTTCACCACCTCAACACTTGGCCAAAACAACGAGAGAGAGAGAGCAGCTGCGTTCTCTTTGGGCCATTCTGAGAGGCCAGAGTTAAGAGCTGCTGGGGCAGATGATCTAGAAGTTAGACTCGGTAGACTTGCCTCAATTGTTCAAACCGCTTTTTCGTTACTTTTAGGTGCAGTTGGCAACGCGAACGCCGCTGCTTCCGTCGCTGCCGCCGTCTGCGTCGCCGCCAGCGTCTCGACCGTTTATTATAAAAAGCAAGCGCATCTCCATTGTCTAACCTAATTCAAAACGTTCGTGTACTTCGTGCGGTTGTCTAGGAAAATCAAACAAACCGAACCTAAAACCAAAAAAAAGACTCCTCTTCAACAGAGGTCCCCAGTTGAGAAATCCAACCCCGAACAAAAACCCGCCCCGCCCAGTGAAAGTAAGAGTCAAAGTTTTTATAATGAAACCACAGTGCCAAAAGGACTGCGAATTAAATTCTGTGCAATAATAAAACAGCCAGCAAAGACTTGTTAAAATATCGAAACTACATCCGCATATAAATAAATATAAAGCCAAGCTCTAATAAATCTAATTCAATTTCAACTTCAGCCAGCGGCGTTGTGGATACAATCATTTTTGCCATCGCCCAAACATCAAATCGAAACTCAGCCCACAATATGATGTCCTTCAAGGCGTTCGTCCTGCTTGTGAGTATTTATACATAAATAAGACAAGGCCATATATATTTTTAAGGGAACGAATGCTAAGCCTGCATAAATCAGTTGGCCAAACAAATCATATGAGATTTGGCAGGCGTGTCCTTCGGCTAACGCAAAACTATGCGCAGAGGCCAGCAAGTTAAGCTTGTTATATGTCAAATTTGTTTATCGCTGGCAGGGAAAACGACTCGTGGTCACTCAGTGTCCTTTTTCGGCCACAATGTCATTTTTCTGATGCGGCTTTTGGGGGAGGGAACTTTAAGTGGAATTTGCCAGCGAAACTGAAGGAAACTGCCCATCAAACTGGTAGTTTCAAGTGCCTGGCAAACAATTTGGTTTTCTCTTCTTCTTTTTTTTGTGTAACACTTGCCGTCAATGGCAACGAAAACGATTGCATAACTTGGCACACGACTGGCACAGATCCTCTCATCATCATCATCATAATCCAAAGCCAAAGCCAAATCCAAATCGAAATCCACATACGAAAGTCAAGTGGCGAAGGGGCAAAGTAACCCCGCCGAATCGAACAAATTGCAAATAATCAAAGACACTTAAGTGCTCCCCACCGCTCCGGTTAATATATGTACTCCTCTGTGCGGATGCGAATACAATATTTGGCAACATCTGTGCGTGCCGAGTGCCACGTAAAATACGCCCCGAAATCTAAGCAATATTCCATGATTGTTCCCAACTAAACACTTGACTGGAGGACTGGGTAAAAGGTTGGCAGGCGGGGCACACATATTGGTAATATTTTTTTCCCCTTCTCGTATTTAGGCATCGTATAAGTTAGACCCCATCTGAGGGAAATTGCAAACCTTTTTTATCCCCTTCACAACAAATGTAAATATATGTAGTTTTCTAGCTTGAAAACATTCCATAGGTTGTGCTAAATCTTTTGGAGTTCTCAGAATATTCTCAGAATATTGTGCAAGGGTCGAGCCTTTGAGTAATAACCAATTTAACCCGCCATCAACTGCACACTCTCAAAATCCTAGACACTTTCACTTTTTCGCCTTTGTTAAAGCATTTTGAGTCGCGATTTGGGACTACGCCCTTAAGCAGGCAACAAAATAAAACAAACGCGAGTTTCACTGGTTTTTTGTTGTAACTGGGGCGTGTTAAACTGTTGGTGCGACACTTGGACGCAACGCAGGACCAGACATAAGACCACAGTGTCTGGAATCCATCCAAAGTCCCCCTGCCACTGCCTCGTTACGTGAGCACAGTGGGAAAAATTGTAACAAATTCAAGAATTTATGAAAATACTTGTGAAGCAATAAGAATAGTATCAAAGTATCAAATAGTATTATATAACAGGTTCCTTTTTATAAGATGTCCTCTCTATATGATTATACAGGGACCAACAATAACAGTTATTTTATTATTTGTAATAGAAAACAAGAAAGGAAGCTAGCTTCGGCCAGCCGAAGCTTATATACCCTTGCAGATCATTCCTATTAATCACTTATTTTCCGATCGTTCCTATGGCAGCTATATGATATAGTCGTCCGATTTTGAAAAAATTTTATTCGAAATTCAGAATTAGATAAAAAATGGCAATTCCAAAAGTAGGAGGTTCTAGGTTCAAAAACACCCAAGATATAATTTTTTTTACATTTTTTTTCCCGATTATTCCTATGGGAGCTATATGATATAGTTGTCCGATCCGGCTCGTTCCGACTTATATACTACCTGCAATAGATATAAGACTTTTGGGAAAGTTTTGGCCCGATAGCTTTAAAACTGAGAGACTAGTTTGCGTAGAAACAGACGGACAGACGGACGGACAGACGGACAGACGGACGGACAGACGGACAGACGGACATGGCTAGATCGACTCGTCTAGTGATGCTGATCTAGAATATATATACTTTATGGGGTCGGAAACGTCTCCTTCACTGCGTTGCAAACTTCTGACTGAAATCATAATACCCTCTGCAAGGGTATAAAAATATTACCTTAGGATAATACTAAAAACCTGAGAAAAAATCACAAAACGTAGAATTTGGTTTACATTTTTTCAAATTTCTCATAAAGTAACTGTTATTTTAGAATTTTAAATTAACATCAGATTATATACTAAATACATGGCTAATACAGTATACATTTCAGTAATATATATACATAATTCTAAAACAAGGATTATGTCATTTATAATCTCGAGATAGTTAGCCCACTAATTTTCGGGTAATTTCTCCCAGTGTAGTTCCCCAGCTCTGGGCGTCTGGTCTGCCAAGCAGATAACTACCAAAAGGTAGAGCAGACGGTAGAAAAGGAATAGAGTTTGAGAGCGGAGAGTAGAACTCCAGCCAGACGCGTGTAATTTGCCGCTTGTAACTTTTTGACTTTTCACCAGCGATTCCGTTTCCCCAAAGCCTTTTTTTGCCACTTTTGTTTTGGCCTGGCCCAGGCCAAAAACAGCAGACAAGGATCTGAAACGAAACGAAACGAAAGGGAAATAAAATAAAAAGCAGGAGCCCAACTTCCGCCCACCGAAGGCAGACACTCGATAGACAAATGGCCGCTGGCCAGTCAAGTGCACGGGCTTTTGAGAACATCATGGCGAGCATGTTTTACATGTTAATTTCAGCAGGTCCCCGCCAGCCGGAAGAGCCAACTACATACTCGTACACCCCCAGCAAACCCAACCACACCCACACCCGAGTGATTCCCAACTGCTGCTGCATATTAATGCCCATGATCCCAGCTGCTCATTTTCGCACGCGAAAATTTGCAGAACTGGCAACGAAGAATCCGAAAAACGATTGGCGGCGATAGGAAGGCATCGACTGCAATTCAGGCACGCTTTTGAATTTCAAATGACAAACCTAAAATATTCACAGTTTGATATTTGAGTCCGTTGTTGATGAGCTGGCAACGCTGAAAGTCGAAGCTGCATTCTGCAAATGCTGAATTGTTGCAATTTGGCCGCAGCGAATTGGGAATTGTGAATGCAGGCGGGTCAATGCTGCCACCGATTCTGATTATAGCCGCCTGATTACGGCCAATGTATCGCATGTCTGGCCAAAAGCAAAACCCTTTCATTGGCTGACGATTCGAGTGTAAGCAATTGCCCAATGAGTGATGGCTGAGCAAAGGGTAAATCAAAGGATATATGTCTTTTTCAGTCTTTTGGTGGAACCTTAAAATCACATTGAAAATAATCGCAAAAATTGTCTGGAAAGATTTAATCAATAGAGTCGATTAGAATATAAAAATTCAAATAAAAATAGGAATCAATAAATTATAAATCATATCAATCTTTGCAATCAATCTTCCTTGTAGAATACAACTTATTTATTTTCTTAACTTGCACTTTAATATTAATACCAATGAGAAGCGTATTCCCCCTTCGTTCTTTTGAGTTCGCCTCTCCTCTTGCATTACAAATTCAATTTTAATTGAAATAATTTGGCAGATTTGCCAGATTTCGCTTGATGCCGATTGGCATTGCCTCAAAGCTGATCTGTGCTTAGGTAATTGAGCCCGGGGGTCGTCGACGGGCGCTCAGACCCATTCTTCTGCCTTGGATGTATGCAATTTTGCGGCTTCACCGATATTTGCTGCATCTTTGTGCGGTTTTTATTGTCTTTGGCAATGGCTCGAGTGCCGGGGGAAAAAATCCAAGCGAAGAAAACCCAAATAGCAAAAAATTAATGACGCTTGAGCAAGCGGCAAGTGCAGCAGCCTTACTATATAGCCAGATATATTCAAGAGAGGGCTCTTGCTTCTGCTTTTGCAAGGGAAATGGTAACCAGCCAACCATCTGCGCCTTTGTATATGTGTGTGTGTGGTAATCTAATTAAATCGAAATTTCAGCTGATTACAAAAGCCCAGCCCCAGCCTCCGCCTCCGAATCCGAATCCGCTAATTGCCCAACCAAAACCAAAGAGTCCAACGCGGCGTATGCGCAATGTGGTTAAGAGGCGCTTCTCTGCTCTGCTCTTTTGGGCGAGGAATTTTTAATTGCACTGTTCTGTTCTGGAAGTGTTATTTGGCCGGCGTTTTTGCGGCTCCACAACAGCTGGCAATTGGAAAATTAGTTCACTGGGGCTTTAACCAAAATTGTAACATTTAAATGGCGGAGAAATAATTTTCAGTCAACTATAAAAATAACTTTGCACATTGTTCCCCACAAGAAACCATTTCGGTTGTTGTGGCTGTTGCAGACTTATTTGTGAATTTCTATTTCAGAAATATAAACTTAATAAATTAGCCAGCTCTAGCATAAATATAAGTAATGTTAATTAGCTGAACTAAAATGATAAACATTGAAATAGGGCCCATAAAAATATTTTTTTTAAATATAGGTAAAATTTCTACTTAGCTGAAAATCACTTTAGATGATACAATCTCTTCAATAAAGCTCCCACATAGTGTTTTATAACATTTTAAGTAATTGTGGCTGTAGCCGAGCAGCTTGTGATTCATAGTTGGCCATAAACAACTACTTGAAGCATTCGATGGTAACATATAATTTATACGATTTTTTCTCGCCCGTTTTTGGCTATTTGAAAGGTTAATATCTTTATGCACTGGCTGGCGGCTTTGTGGGTGTGTTATTTAATTCGGGTTAAATAGGGTTAATGTGGTGTATGAGTGGGACCCAATAATTTACAATCTGCCCATAGGTAGGGGAATTTCGGCCAAAGAAATTGACTTATCAACGGCAAAGGCTCCCCAAGGAGCGCAAGTCGTGAGACAGGCAGATCAACCTCTGATCTTTGGCATTGTCCTTGTGGCCACCGGGCACGTGACTCTTTGTCAAACAGCTGGGAACACTGGGCCCATTGCACAAGGAAAGGAAAAAGAGAGATGATTAAAATCGGCTGGCAAGTTGCAACAACAAAAGACTCAAGCGGCGAACTGCAATAAAAGTCATTTCCCATTGCAGGCTCTCTTCGCCCGCCGCCTGCCATTCACTTGGCCCATTAACTTTTATTTTGCCAAATTTGCATTTCAATGCCCCAAACTGGGGGAGAGCAGCAGAAAAAAAAGAGGCTAGCAAACAAAAAAAACCGCACAGCAACATGCAACATGCAACGTGCAACAGAGCGATGCAGATGCAGATGGAGATGGAGATGGCGATGAAAAGGTCAACCAAATGTTTGTTGTTCAACTGAACGAGTCGCGACGCGAAGTCGTGTCGTGTGTTGCAAGTGCATGTTAATCTAACATCTATGTAGGGGACTTTTTTCGGTTGTTACTCTGGTACTCTGGTAATTGCTGGGAAGCAGCTGCTGCGCTGGGATACGGGACAAAAAGTGTGCAAAAATTCCATAAATTAAGACAGCATGGCATCCATAAGTAGGAAGCCCCGGCCGAACCTCATCGACCCATGAGTGCCGAGTGTGTGGGCGTTGCAGAATGCTGCTGGAGTTGTCTAAGGTGCCGCCGCTCCGAAATGATGCAAGCATCGGAGAATCCATAAGCTTCCACATCCGATGACGTCTTAATCACAGGCCCAGAAGCTAAGCAAACAAACAAAATGCCATGGTACAATTCGGAAAAAACTGAGATCTCAAATCGGCGCTTAAACTGCTTTCCCAGACAGGGGCCAATTAAATTAATTAAAATAAATGCAACGGCTGCATCTCAGTCCGTCCGTCTGGGTTTTTATGAAGACATCTTGGCGTAAACATTTTTATTGCCCGCCATAAACCTCTCCTTCACTTGGCAAATCTGATGCGGCGATCCGATGCGATCGGCTTAAGCATATTAAATGCTAACCGCCCGTAAATCAACTCAGCTCCAGACAGTCGAGTTTGCCATTTAAGCCGCATTCAAAAGGCGATTGTCATAAATAAATACATCTAAGCGGAGCGCTGTAATTCGGCAACCGACTCTGTAAACTGGGTCGTGATCTAATGTGAGCGGGGAGTCCGACAAATGTGAAGATTTGCACAATTATTTATTTATAGTATGCAAAACTCAGCCCGAGGTGGGATGACCTATTAGCTTTATGGAAAAAAATCTACATCTTCTTCTGAGTTTAATTTACTCAGGCAATCTGTTCAACAGATGCCGCTCAACCGTAATTAATATAAACAATATTCATTTTATGTTCTGGGTGGCCCTCGACTGGAGTGACCTGTGGGCGGACACAACATTCTGTCTAGAACTGAAGTACATGCTCAAACTCCAGCCATGTTGAACATATTTTTACTTTTTGACGGACTTCCGCACACATAGTACATACGTCTATTCGCAATGATTAATCATGGAAGTGCTCAAACAAAACTTGTTGATTTAATAAAACAAATTCAATTATTTGCCGAGAGCTCAGTGGTGTAATTAACAACTCAGCCCGGCCAACGGCAGCAGCCATGTAGCATAATAGCCATTTGATAATCAGCCGGACAAAGCAAACAATTGTTAATTTATTGGATTGTGCACGATTAATGATGCTTCAATGCGAGCCGGCTCGTGCCTTTTGGAGTCTGGAGTGGGGGAAGCCGAAGCCTGCGTGCGATGAGCAATAAAAGTGCGGGCACTTGGCGAGAAAAATCTTAATCATAGACTGCTATTTTGGTAGCACCACTGGGGCAAGATCAATGCCTGCTGTTCCGCCGAGTCAAGGTGCTGCTGGCCACCAACCATGGCAAATGGGAAACCCACAAGCCATGGCAACCCGAGGAAAACCTTCGATATAATTAACATTCTTGAACAATGAGAACAGAAATGGGACCGCTTAAAAGTAGAAGATGCAATGGTCGCGGTTGCTAAGGCAAGCTGTTAGATTGAAAACGAAAGGAATGTAATTATTACTGAATAACTCTATAATATAAAGGTATATACATATAATATGTGTGCGCCATAAAGTTAATGTATTCCCTGTCCGTATCTCCATCTCTCTGTCCGTATGAAAGTCTTTGGTATTTCACATTTGTTGACGATATATTCCAAGGAATAGAGCGTAATGTATAATAATTGTATATAATAATAATTAAAATAATACTAAATTATTATTACTAAAATAAATTAAATTATTATTACTAAAATATTTTTTTTATAAATTTAATTTATTTTAGAGCCTATTCTTAGAGATTTTAGCCGACTGTTTTTTGTACACAGTAAAGCCCACTGTGGCCGTCTTAAATAACCAGCAGATTCGTTGGCGGATTGTCTCGGTCTTTTAGCCAAACTGTTGCCTCTACTCCTTCGCTTCTACGAACACTGTCTGCTTCTCTTGTTGCAACTTGGCAATCTGCAATTTTTGGCAACTCCATCTCCCTCTTGCCCATTAACTTTCGGCTGTCGTCAAGTTGCCGCAATTTATTTTGCGGCTCTTTTGCCTTTTATTTAATTAACACGCAAATTATTTGCCGTTATTTTATTGAAGCCAACTCTTCGTTTTTTTGTATCTGCTGCGCTAGGGATAATTACATTTGTTTTACATGGAAAATTGCAGTTGACATGCTTATTGGCCAGGTTTTTTGTGTCTGTTTCCGTTTCGAGTTTTGTACTTGAAGAACCTGAAGGTTAGGACCACCCAGCGCGGTAATTGCGGAAACTTTAGTGGAGTTAATTAATTTAAATTTAAACTCATTTGATGGGCGAGCAAAATGAATTAAATGCCGACGGAAATTGCCTGATATGCTGCATTAAATATAAGGTAAAGTGTAATGAATGGGAAGGGGATTTATTAAGAGTGAGATTTATGAATATTATCTTACTTTAACCCGAGATTCGTTAAAATTAACCATGAAAATCCATGAAAAAACGTCATATCCGGTGCACGAACAATTAATGTTTGTTGCTGAAAATTTAATATAATAAATGTAGCTATAAACGTAAATACCGGAGAAGGTGAACTAAAAAGATTAACTTAAAGGAATTCATAAAATGTTTACATATAGTACATTAAGCAAAGGTGATCATAAATATAAATAGCGCTAATATATATTTTTGGTTAAATCGAAAACTATTCAAGTTACTTGTGTAGAAATAATTGAATAAAAAATAGTTAATTAAAAACCTGAGAAGGTGAACTGGAATCACTTTAATCAAAATAGGTATGAAGCACGTATGAAAAAGTCGATAACAATTTATGAAAAGGGGTACATGAAAAATAATTACATTTATTTATATTTTCTTGAAAATAGATTCCCCATCGCGATTATAGATTCAAGTTAGTTTATCCCTGGGAAAGCCTCGTGCGAGGCGGAATCCCGCTTTCCTTGACCAAATAGTCTCCCATGTGGCTGGAGTTACACGTTCGGCCAACACGTCGTATGCGCAATTAAGCAATATGCACACACAACTAATCAGCAAACAATGTAAAGCAGTTCCCACCTGGGATGCTAATGATAATAATGATCAATGCCCCAGCATAGCCGCATATAATATGTACCCATTCTGTGAGTAATTTAGTGCCAGTGCGGCATTTCCGCAATCCGTTTGCAGCATGTAAATTGAAAAGTTGTCAGAAAAAACGAAAAAAAACAACAACCAGACATTAGATGACAGGCAGAAGCCCCGCGGCTGGCTTGGCCAAGTGGTTATGGCAACTAGTTGACCGGCGGCTGTCAGCCGACTGATGGATGGCTGCAATCTGCAATGTGGCTGCGTTGACGAGCTGCCGTCACCGCCAGCCACCATGTGCATGTGTCAATTAGCCGTGTTTAAAGAGCGGAATCGGCGGCAGATCGCCACTAACCTCCGCCATTTGCTGCCCTTTTGCGGGCGATGAGCGTTCGCAAACGCAAACGCCTTTCGGGCACGTTCTAAATAAATTGCCGCCGCTTTGGCTTTAACTCCGGCTTTGGATGCAGATGCACCTGCTCTCAGGCTGAATGTCAGACGCGATCTTATCGCCGCTTCTACATCCATTTGCAACCGTTCACTTTTCAGTTCGCCCTCTTAATTTAACCTTTAAGTCGCTGATAAAATGTCGCACCAAGTGCCCAGCTTCTTACACTGGTAAAAATTTGGAAAGTAAAGTTTAAGGGTCACATAAATTTGTGTATATAGTTATAATTATTTAACTTAAATAGATATGTTTATCAAAAAAAAACATTTAGGAATCGCTCGTTTAAAAACAAAACTCTTTTCTTTACCATAAATTATAAGGCTATTTGACATTATTTATTAGTTATTGCTAAAAAAAAGTTTGATTATTATTTATAAATATTGAAATAATTTATTATTTATAAAATATAAATATATATATATATTATATATAAATATAGAAACTTAAAAAATAAGTAAGCCAACAGTTTTTAAAGGCATTTGATTAAAGTGCAATTTTTAAATAATATATTTTCATAGATATTTTAAACATAATTGACTACTTAGGGACTTTTAGAAGGCCTATTTAAAAATTTACAAAATACATAAGTCAGTTTTAGTTTGCTCCCAGTGCAGTACCACCTTCTTAAACACATTTAATTTTATTCGATGTTTCTTTGCAGAGCTTATCCCTCGCTGCCATCAGTGCCTATGCCTACGCCCAAATCGCCCCCGGCTCCAACGCGTACCTCCCGCCCACCAAGAACGGCTACGACTACTCGGAACCCAAGACCCCATTCGTGAGTACAGCTCGAATCTTAATTATCTGGCTATATGGCTATGTGGCTATCTGGCCGTGTGGCCGGCCAACCGCCCCAAATTGAATCCCAGTCAACGGACTAATTACGGCCATCATTCTGGGAGCAGTTGCAGGCACTGCGAGCACTGGCCGGGCAGCCAACTTCAGTCGGCAGCCGAGATTTGTCGCCGCATTTATCACCCAGAGTGCTGTGGCTCAACTCAATAAATGCTGCACGTCATGCTGCTGAATGTCGGCCCAAAATGATGGCAACATTTCGAATCGGTGAAGGGCTTTGGCTTTGGCAGTTGAAAATGACTGGAAGTTAACCTTTTGAGATCTCTTAGCCGAACGGCAGATCGTTGCGAAAATAGCACAGTGCAGGTGAACTTCCATAACTCGAAGTTCATCAAATCAAGTTTCCTTTCGGCTGTGGAGTCGCAGTTATAATTCAGTCCAACAGTCATATTTGAAATCGGCTAATGGAGCGCTAGACATTATTTCTTTCAGTAATTGGTAGTATTTTGAGCTACCGCCGCTTGGCCCCGTTTTTTATGTTTCCTTGGAGCAGCTCTTTTATAGTTTTCCATTTGCTAAAGTATCTGTAAATCCACAGAAGCCCAGCCAACCTGGCAGACCAGCAGCGCCCGGACCTCGGCCACCAGCTCCACCCGGCACTCCCCGCAACATTCCCGGCCAGCCCGCCGATGTGAGTATATCATATTCATCGTATACCAAAATCATCAGTCATTAAAAAAGATCGAAGATCAAGATGGTAATGTTCCATTGTAATGGATTTTTCAAAGATCAATTTTTATATCATTTTAATGATCAGCATAATGTTCACTTGTAGTTATCACGTAACAAGTTTAAGATCAAAGATTAGTTTGTAATGGCAAAGATACAAGATAGCTATGATATGTATATTATAATGATTAAGGAAAAAGTTATGTTGTACATGCAGAGGTCTCTATAGCAATTGAAATACCAATAATGTTATTTTATTTATCGTAAAATAAAATAAAATTTTAATTTAATTTAATTTAATTGATTCATTACACTAGTTTACAACATTAAATTTTTTTTGGAGATATTAGCGGAGACCAATTTTTTTTTGATTGGTTTTGAGTTGCTGATCACGCTGAACAAATTAAAAAAATTTTCCAAAGAAGCGTTCGGAAGATATTCGCGAAAATCCAGATTTTCGGCACATCTTTTATAAAACCTAACATATTTCAAAAACCATTAGACCAAAAAACTAGTAACGGTCACTATTTAAAAGGCAAAAGATGCACCTTTCCGAAAAGCTATTATCTATCGTTGTGGTCGGGCCGCAATTAACGGAGGTACAACCTGTGAAAGTTCAAAAAAAGTTTCATTTTTGCCGTTTTTTTGTTATAGCTAGTTTTCATTTATTTAACAAAAATACAAAAAAAATTTATAAATTATTTTGAGCTTTCAGATCTAAAGCCCCTTTTGTTGTTAACAAGTTAGGGCTAAATATTTGCAAATTGAGTGCAAGTTCTGGGAGATATGCATGTTTCAGTGAAATAACCCAATTCCACAAAAATGTTTTCAAGGCATGTGGCCTGCTTTTGTTAGTTTGGTTTTTGACATATAAACCAAATAGGAGTATTTTTGGTAGATTTGGGAGTACATTTTATGCTTAAGTACTTTAAATGTATTCGAAATTTGATTAAGTATACTCCTTAATGTACAATAAATACCAATTTAAGTATACTCCTTAATGTACAATAAATACCCCTATTTTGCTTATATTTTAAAAATAAATAATTATTTAAAATCCATTTTTCAAAGATAGGGTTTCTTTTTAAAAAAATGAATGCATAATTTAAACATTTAGCATTAATATATATGAATATTTCGTTGAATTTAGGACCATGTCCACGTGCCCGGCATGCCGTACGACTTCGAGTACGCCGTCCAGGATCCGGAGACCGCCAACGACTATGCGCACAAGGCGTCCAGCGACGGCGACGTGGTGACCGGCGAGTACCGCGTCCAGATGCCCGACGGACGGACCCAGATCGTCCGCTACACCGCCGACTGGAAGACGGGCTACCACGCGGACGTGACCTACGAAGGCGAGGCCACGTTCCCCCAGGGTCCCCAGCCGGGAGCACGTGGAGGCAGCGGCGGCGGCGGCGGCGGTGCCGGTGGGTACAAGTACTAGGCGTGGGTGGTGCTTCGACTGGGTCAGCTGGGGTCACATATCTTGCGAAACGTGTAAGCCTTACGATATACCAATAAAAAGTATTGATAAACTAAAGCGACCACTGGCGTTTGATTTCTTAAACTATGGCTTCTTCCTGAGAGCTTAAGGATGTACAATTTGACGCCCTCTGGAGTTTAGGATTGCGAAAGCTTTTGCTTAGGTCCTTCCTGAGACAAAGGGAGACAAAGCTCATTTAAGACCAAAGTTTTAATCAATGCTCATTACTGGAAATAATTACAAATATCTTAAAAATCGTCAAATGTTGATCTTTTTAAAATTTTTCTTCCTATGGTAGTTGTACGATATAATCGAACGATCCCCAAGAATTTTTACACAGATCCAAGAAATATACGATTAGCTAAGTTTCATGCTTTTACCCTGCACAGACTAAAAACAGCCAAACTTTTATTGTTTTATTCGATCGTTCTTTTTCAAAATGTATCGAAAAGTTTCGAATCGATAGCTTTTCAGCTCAGCACGCAAACGTTTTTAAAATAGACGGACTGGATTCCATTAGTGTCGCTGATCATAAATTTATTTTCTTTATTACCCAAAAATCACAATACCCTTTGTATAATATAAACACTTATTTGTAAGGCAAGACTGAAACTGAAACAAATCAAGATTAATCATAAATATTAAGCTTATACCTAGTTCACACTGCTGATACATCCAATGAACAAAGAAATGAAATTAAACAAAATACTAGATTGTTTATGAATCCCTAACGAATAGAATCTGCGGTCACCCAAAAGCCAGCCCATTTCCGGCAGACATTAAACCGGCACTTATTTGCCAACCGTAAACCAAAGCACAAGTGATTTTTCTTTCGTCTATTTTATTTCGTACAAAATATTAACTTTTCATCGTCGCCATCACCGAGAGGGAATTCAACAATTTGTGTACAAGATGTGTAAGTATTTTTCCCAAATAACCATATAAAACTTATAAATAGCTACAATAAGATAGGTAATATATGAATAAGGAGAAAGTTTTTTTTTATTTTTTGCATTTTTGATATACTCAAAAAAAAAACGAACAGAATTGTAAAAAATCGCCCATGATTTTAAAATGCTTATGAATAAAGACTTATTTTTTAATAATATAAAGTTGTATCTTTAAATAAAGTCGATTTTTTCTTGATCATATCCATCTTAAATCAATGGCGATAATAAATAGTTTTTTCCTAAGTTTACGGAAATTTGCATTAAATAAATTTTTGGTAAATAATAAAAAGTAGTCCCAGTACAAGTGCTTAATAAGTGAATTAATTTACATAAGAGGTTAAGAGACAGACTGATAGGAGACATTATCCCCTACAGAGATATGCCTTGATGGAAAACGTTAAGAAATTTAATAGCAAATTACAAAAATAATTACGCACAAATCCATAAATTATTCGTTTGAATTAGAAAAACACTTTATAATCAAAAATATTAAACATATGAATATAGCTAAACCACAATGCCTATAGAATTTCGAAGTTCATTTTATTTCGGCACACTGATTTCTTGATATGTTAGTGAATTACAAAAGACTCCAAAACTCTAGCCAATCGATCTAGGTCTATTTTCTCCGAATCTGATAATTGCGAAGATTCAGCTTCACGCTATCATAAATTACAGAGAAGTTAAAGTTGACATCACGAAAATAAGTTATTGACTTACAAGTACTGCTGCTAAGGTATTTTTCCAGGCGATCCCGATAAAGAAAAGTACTAGAATGTATCGCCGCATTGCGTTTTAAAAAATCAAAACAGTTACACCACAAATGAGAATTAAGATGGTTTCGGATGACAATCTGCTAAAATATGCAGTCTATTTCGACGCAATAAATAAGAGATAATGGTTGATTTGAACTTTGATTAGCTTTTAATCATTATTTTTACACTTAACACGTAGTAAATTCATAATTAAACATCCAGACATACATAAGATGAGTCGATTAGCATTGCTCGTGTGTTAGCAAGGTAAAATAAGGAAAGCAAATTGTTTTCTCTCTTTTCAAAAGTAATTGGCTGTTTGCTGTACACATTTATATATATAAATATTTTTCTTTAGTTTCTGGGAAGTATTCAGTCTGGAAATCACACGAAAACTGACGATTGTTGCAGTTAGCAAAAGGGTGACTCAGGCCACACGTGCAGCTAAAACTCCGCTTAAACACTTATGAAACTTCAGGCATTAGGTTAGTATAATAATAATAATAATATTTTTCTCCCTTAGGGAAAACTAAAACATAATTATACCCGTTACTCGTAGAGCAAAGGTATGTAACAGCTAGGAGGAATCATTTCCGACCCTATAAAGTATATATATTCTTGATCAGGGTCACTAGCCGAGTCGATATAGCCATGTCCGTCGGTTCGTCCGGATGAACGCTGAGTTCTCGGAAACTATAAAAGCTAGTTCCTACGCTGCGCAAGCATTTTTTAAAAAGGTTCCACGCCCCTTCAACGCCCACAATCGCTAATAAATACCTATCAAAATGTAGAAGAAATTTAAAAAAAAAAATTTTCCATCTCCCTCGCACTCCCTTCAGCTGAGTAACGGGTATCTGATAGTCGGAGCACCCGACCATAGCGTTCTCTCTTGTTTTTTTGTGTGCCAAAGTGCCAAAAAACGAAATTTTGAAAAAGAGGTCTGTTTTAAAAGTCAATAAAACTCACACTAAATGTACTCCAAACTTTTAGAAACTATTTATTTATGTTAATTTAATCAATTTTAGTTCGTTTTAACTTATATGCCGTCCATTTTAAAATTAAAATGGACAGACAGACACACGACTCGGCTGTGATCCTGATCAAGAATATATATATATTATAGGGTCGGAAACTCTTCCTTCTGCCTGTTACATATTTTTCCACGAATACAATATACCCTTTTATACCCATCTTCAGAAGAAAGTCCTTGCAAGCAAATCGCCCCCTGTTGGACCGTATAAACAACTAAATTCGAATGGGCTCCTGCCGCGCAAAGTTCCCCCTGTGAAAAGCTCCTTCTTCATCCGACTGTCAGCTGAAGCAACAGATGTTCGGCCAGCTGGAAGGACCCACACGTCAACTTGGTCCAAACGCAGGCGCAGTGGCAGGTAAACAAACACCTGTGGGTCTCCCAGTGAGGTAAACAAGTTAAGTGCGCCGAATCGCCAAATGTCAGAGCAGGCGCACTGAGCGGCTAAAAGAGTGCGGCGAATGGTTGATGGGGACACTCGAGGGTTATCCCTTTCCGGCCAAGGGAAATCCAGTTGGGGAGCTTTAAGCTGGCCCAGAAACGTCAAAGAAACGTCAAAACGGGCCACGACAGTGTAGAGAGAAAAGTTTTCGCTGGCCAACAACACACACACACGGAAAAGTGCTGGGTCGCGCGAGAAAATTGCTGAAAATTCCTGGAAAAATCGGTGAACATCGACAAGGATAAAATGCTCTGTGCTTGAGGAATACAGCGAGAAATAGCCGAATTTGAAGGGATCTAGTGACGCGGCGGGTGGTATGTTACCGGATGGCCAGGGCAGGTGGCCAAAACCGAGCTAACGGGATATGTGGTGCAAACGCGGAGCGTGTGTGTGCCTGTGAGTGTGTGAGTGCAGCTGCAAAGTAGGCTAAGAAAATCGCATCGCCTGGTATTTATGTCGCGCTCCCACTGGATCGACCTCCATCATCAGCAGTTAGTAGATCATAGGAAGGATCAAAGGATCCCGGGTAATCATGGCCTGGTCGCGACTCCTGGCCTGGTGGCGCCTCTGCTTGGGCCTGCTCTCCGTCTTGGTCTGTTTGGCACCGTGCGTCAATCTGCAGCCATCCGAGAACATCAACTATAATCTGTGAGTTCTGGTGAGGGGCAACTATAGAGACCCCTTAATTATAGCGACCTTTTCCATCCAGCGTTCATTCGTGGGCCGACAAACTGGGCATGGAGCTGTTTCATCTGGGCGATTTCATCACCAGGCGCAAGGAGGTGCAAGAGGTGAGCTGCCCAAAAGCATTTTATTGATTTTTCCGCCGCTCCGTTTTCCCCATTTCCCATTTTCCATGCCCCACAGTGTGTGTGTGTGTTTTCGGTTTTCTGTTTTTATGCGCTCCTTGTTGACGTCTCTCTGAGGCTGAGACTTCGGCTCCGAATTTGGGTTAAAGGCGGCCCGAGCGGCAATTATAAAGAATGTAAAGCAGAAGTCAGATGGGGAAACTGCGAGGCAGTAGGTCGAATCACCAATGCTCTTGAAGTAAGCATTTAATTGGTTCTTAATTGAATATTAGAAGTAATAATAAATGGAAGTAGGGGTAGCTTCGGGTCACTAGGAAACAGTTTTTTCGAACGTTTTTCAAATTAATAAAAACTTAAAACCAAAATACATAGTAGTAGTCAAGGGTTTAAAATATTAGGCTTAACGTTTGTGGTTTCCAGCTCAGTTCTAACTCAGAGATTTGCATAAAGATACATACAACTTGTACATACAACAGATTTTTCATTAGAAAGGGTGTTCGAAAAACCTTTAGTCAGTGAACCATATTATGTTTAGATTTCCTCCTTCCCTTATGAGGTCAGTTTGCTGTCCGGCACAGCTGGTTATTTATTTTTAGGCAGCGCAATTGGATTTACAAATTAAATGTTACCATGTATATGAGCTACAACCGCATTGGCGCCAACTGCTTGTAATGCTCTATATGCTTGTAAATGTGTTTGTCAATGGGCCCTCTGGGGCCTCTAAACGGGTTTTACGGGGTGGTTCCGCCTATGACGTACTTTTAGAATGTCAATGCTTTGAGAAAATAACGAAAAGTTCCTATTTTACTCCTATCATTCGGTTAATATATTCTTGATGTCTAAACAGAGTTTCAAGGATGCGAAAGTTGTGTCGCGCAATGGCGCCTCCATTGTCGATTCGATGGCCAAGGAGATCGAAATGATGATGGACCTCAAAGTCAGTGCAGTAAGGGTAGGTGTTTCTCTTAAATTCCTTAATAAAAAAATAATCTATTTAAGTACTCATTATTCTTAGCGCATTATGGACACGGCTGAGAATACGGCTCTGTCGCATCAGAACGACATGGCGGATAAGATGTTCTCCTACTACAGTGCCAAGGAAATGCTGGAGCCCGGCGATCCCGTACCGCCCATACCCACCCCGGCGCCCGATATGGATAAGGACATTGGCGAACCGCTAATCTATGTCCAGCCGAAGGTGGTGGTACTGGAACCACGACCGGAGTTCCACAACACACCGGTCAACTTCAGCGTCAGCTCGGTTCACGTGCCCGTCAATGTGTTTGATCGAGGTTTGGAATAATACTGATCACTATAATCCGTTTATCTCTTCTCTCCGCTCTCCACCCATCTCTCTCTGTATTTCTGTCTCCTTTGCTCTGTGTAATTGTAACTGTATTGTCGCCTGTGTGTGTTGTCCTTATCTAATGACCCGGTTCGAGTTTGGGGTTCAGAAAACTATAATTACATTGGAATTTTTCAAATGAGAATATTACTTTATATATGTGATTAAGGTTTATTGGTTTATCATAACGAATTCCTTTTTTTGTGTCATGATATAAATTAAAATTTTGAAAGATAAATCGACAATCCATTACGCCCCAAACTCAATTGGTCAGGGTCTTTTTTAACGCTTTTAAATCAAACTTGAGCCAATAACTAACGAATCACTTTTCTCTGTCTAGCTGCCAGAATGTAGAACCTTCAAATCGCCTCTAGCTAGCTCGCTCTCTATCTATCTGTCTCGCTCACTCGCTACTTACCTTTTCGCTAGCTCGCTTAACCGTAAAAGTTGATTTTTTTTTCGTATGCCATGCAAACTTTATATTATAATACGAAGCATTACGATATAAAGGCGTTAGCTTTTTTTCGATTTCAAAAAGCGCTTGCGTCAATGCGTGCGATGAACGCGAGCGCAGGTCAAGCAGCGCATTGTGCCGCCCGGCCCACCCACCGTACCTAATGATCCGCCGAACTCGACCTTGACTTTAGATCCTCCGGGGCCGCTGGCGGTACAATGTCCATGTTGGCGACGCGCTCGCGTTTCGAGCCAGGGAATGTTTTAATGCAAAACCAAGTAAATATATAGCGAATGCTACACTGCCGACACACGCGGAATGCTTGCCAAAAACCGTATAACACCCAACTTGAGCCACCAGAACACAAACCCAGAAATACCCGAGAGCCCGTAAAAATAAAACTAGGATTAAGTGCACGCCAGCCGATGAGGATAACTAATCGTGTTTCTTGCTAAATTCTTCCCATTTCTTTTGACATGACAACAAAAACCACCAAAACAAAACCAAACAACAAACATCCCCAAACAATTACCCCACAATTAACATGACACAGCACCGGATGTGATTAAAGCAATTCAGTGGTCGGAGAATTTGGATCAGATATTCCGCGACAATTACAAAAACGATCCGACATTGTCGTGGCAATTCTTTGGCAGTTCGACTGGCTTTATGCGTCAATTCCCTGCATCGAAGTGGCGAAAGGACGTACCGGTCGATCTATACGATTGCCGACTACGCTCCTGGTACATGGAGGCGGCGACGAGTCCGAAGGATATTGTTATCCTGATGGATGGATCCGGTTCAATGTTGGGACAGAGGCTAGATATCGCAAAGCATGTTGTCAATACGATACTCGATACATTAGGTACAAATGACTTTGTGAACATCTTCACCTTTGATAAGGAAGTGAGCCCAGTCGTCCCATGTTTCGAAGACATACTGATTCAAGTATATATCAATTATTTTTCTTTTAACCTAATTTTTATTGATTTAACGCATATTTGATTTCTGTCTATCCCACCAAAACCGAAACCACAACAAAAACCAAACAACATCACCACCAAATCCGAAATCTCAAACACCACACCGAATTGATGCAAACGAATACGAATACGAATACGAATACGAATACAAAACACCAAAACAACTATCAAAATCCAAAAACCAAAATACGAATATACCAAATTCATCCAGGCGAATCTGGGCAACATACGTGAACTGAAAGAAGGGATTGAATCGTTTAAACCCAAATCGATCGCCAATTATACCGCTGCATTGACAAAGGCATTCGAGCTATTGGAAGAGACCAAGTTGAGTTCGCGCGGGGCGCAGTGCAATCAGGCGATCATGATCATTGGCGACGGGGCGCCCGAGAACAATCGCGAGGTCTTCGAGTTGCACAATTGGCGGGACCCGCCGTACAAGCCGGTCCGTGTGTTCACCTACCTGATTGGCAAGGAGGTGGCCAATTGGGATGATATACGGTGGATGGCGTGCGAGAATCAGGGCTACTACGTCCACCTTAGCGATACAGCCGAGGTGCGTGAGATGGTCCTGAATTACATACCGGTTATGGCCAGGCCGCTCGTCTTGGGCAGGCACGATCACCCGGTGATTTGGTCGCAGGTCTATGCGGACATCGAGGTGGGTAGCGCCCCCTTTCCAAGGGGGGTGTCAATCTTTATTCTCCCCTTCCCCCAAAAGCGGTTGGCAATGTTAGTTTTTCCAAATTCCCATCTTATGTGCATAGGACACAAAACTCTCCGACTATCTGTGGGACATCAACCAGTGCGAGTACCAAAAGGCCGACGTCCTCGAATATTGGCAGGTGCACGACCGGATGCTGGAGCCCAGCGAAATGCACCGCCGGAAGTACAGGCGGATGAAGGAGGTGGGTTTTAGATTCAAGATTGTGAAACTTCATTTAAACAGATCTAGAAGTTCTGACCTTAAATATAACCTTTAATAATAATTTTCCTTTCATAGACCTGGAACCAGCCTGTGGACTCGAATGTGTACCAGTTTATGACCACCGTCTCGATGCCCATCTACGATCGGCGTGAGAATGCGGTAAGTGAAATTGAACAGAAATTGTTCGATCCCCTGGCACGGGGGAAAACCTATCGAATCGAATCGAATCGAACTCTATCAAGCGAGTTAGCACTGCCAAATTCTTAGCGGAAAACGAAAGAAAGAACACTGAAATCAGAATCAGCAGCCGCCGAAGCAGCGACGAATTCATTTTGCCCCCAAACTCATTAACGATCGAAGCAAGAAATCGAAATACAGCAAACCAATCTGAACCTATCTATGTAACAACTCACTTAAAACTACTACTACTACTACTGTATTAATAATTTATGCGTTATATATATAACACACTACCTACTACTACTACTACCAAACTATACACAACTATACCACAGAATATCACCGAAGAAGTTTTAATAAATGAAGCACTCTGGGAATTGCAAACACGTGAGGTACAAACTATAATGCCAAATTCTAACAAATAACAACCAAATCCAAACTTAATAAATTTCGAACGAAATTTTTGCGTATAACGTATTTATTGCTCTTGATAAAAGTTTTATATACGCCAATTAATTGCATATCGTATTGAGCTCTACCTATATACTCGTATATACATTATCCGTATATATATATATTTCAAATAAAGTAAACGATTTGTTATACTTTGCGCTACATACATGCATACCTAATCCATATTTAACCGATATATACTATAACTAACTATACTTTAACTCGTATATAAATCTAGCTAATATGGTCTAGGACCATGGCATTCCTTAGCAACCTTTTGACATTATAGTTGACCACGTACTGGGTTCAACCCCCAAAATCGAAACCAAATCCAAAAGTATTCTCATGTAATAACGAAATCAATTCGAATTGGTCCAGTATTTATCGATATCTAGATATTGACTTTCTTTATATAACCGTACTCGTAATATTATAATAATTATTATAAACAATAATCGAATTATAGCTATGCCTAGTTGATTACTTAACGTATAAATAGAACATTTTATCTAGCATTTTGAGTAGTAGAATTTTCCATTTGTTGTTTTTAACTAAGAAAGATTGGGTTGAGCGGCGATCGACTAGACTCTATATATGTATTTATATAGTGACAATTGGAAGTCCCACCCTGTCCAAAAAGAAATGAAACCCCACCCTCTCCCCCAACGACTAAATGTTAGAACACATTGATGTTTAGTAAGTACAATCATTGAAAAAGCGAAAAGCAAACAAAAATAGGAGAAATCCTAGGCTACTGCTGAGGACCTATAGAGCACACAAGAACAACCACAACAGATCAATTTCTATATATAAATATAAACCAAAGACACATCTCCGCGCCTTCCAATCGAGAGGCCCCGATTCCGCTGTAGTTTTTATACCCTTCTGCAGGACAGGATATACTATATATATACTAGGAAACCGATCAGTTAGGACCAGGATTCTTTAACGCACCCCGCCGCTCTTTCCGCCCACCGACACCGCCACGCCTCCAACTCCACCCGCCCCTAGAATAATCCTATTTAAGTTGCTTTCGTTCCTAGAGATTGATTTATTAAATACTACAAATACGAATTCACAGCGCATTAATCTAACGACCGATATAAATCCGGCTGCGAAAATAAACCTTCAATTTGTGAGTAAATTGTATCTAAATCAAACCAAACCAAAAAAAACCACAGCAAAATCTAATAAAATGCAAAAGCCCATCCTAAATTTGTCACTTTCGTTTGTCTAAGCCGCATGCGTGACTTGATCGAAATTCTTTTTTGCCTATTGATTTTCATCTGATGTTTTGAGCACCTACTAAATTCGATTATGATTTACCTTCCGTTTTTGTGTAATGCCTATTTCCATGCCACCCCAGCGACGATCCTTCGCCTTATGATTTCATTAGCCAGTCCGATCAAGTGCTTGGTACTAACCCGAATGATTTATTACTGCAATCCTAGACTAAGATTTCTGCGGCACTTTCTCTCTTTGTACATCTGTGTGTAAAGCTTCGCTATATGGACACTCCAAAACCGAACGATCGCAGATCGAATTCCTTGTCTGTCCTCCTCTCTGTAACTCTTTATCTCTCTGGTAACTGGCATCTTGTAGATTTCCAGACACCACCCAAAATGTTTTTGTGAAGGGTATAAAAACTGTGAAAATATATACACTGCCGAACACCAAAACACCAACAACGCAAACAGACACGCACAACTGTACTTTCTTCGCGAAGAAGAAGATCCTCTACACGTGTAAAACAGCTTCTTTCACACATTTTCAGTTTACACCTTCCCGAAAATCCACTTTTTTAAAGGAAAAATTGTAAATTACACTCTCTATCTTTATGGTTTTACCGTTTTCCAAAGCCTCTCCTTGAACTCAACACTTTATTTTTAAAATTTCGTTTCACACCGCCTTCTGAACCCAACGCTCTCATACGCTCTTAGTACTACTCTGCTAGCCATGTAATTAGCCGCTAAAAACAGAAAAAACGCTTAACTAAATTCTTTGTAAACATCAATACAAGAAAACCAAAAGCAAAAAAAAAACAAAACAAATCTTTGAAATCGACTTTCTTGACTGTACTCGTAAGTTCTTGCGTAGTAAACGATGCTTCTCATATTTGCATTCGACATTGTTTCCGTTTTTGATTTACATCTTTGTATTTTACTTTGAGATGCCTTAAGGCGTTTTGTACTAGCAATGCCATTTATCGAATTCAAATTTCAAATTCATTTTTCAGTATTTGATTAACATGCAAAACCAAAAATTAACTACCAATTCTCTGTACTTGTAAAATTTAAAGTCCAACTTGTGTATATGTTTCGTTTCCAATCACTTGACCCGACCTTCCTCTAAATATATCTCAAAACTTCTCACGCACAGACTAGGATTGCGAATATACTGGGCGTGGCCGGCACAGATGTGCCAATTAATGAAATCAAAAAGCTGCTGTCGCCATTTACGGTAAGCTGGGGGTTCTAGTGGGTCTTACGAATAACATATAATAAATCTGTATCACCCCCACAGCTTGGCGTGAATGGCTATGCGTTTATAGTAACCAACAATGGTTATGTACTATTCCATCCAGACTTTCGTCCAATTGTAAGTGATCGCTTAGCTTGTTTTTAGGAGCTCCCAAGATAATCGGCTGCCTTCATATTTTCCAGTTCCAAGGCTACATATTAAAGCCATCATACAATAGCGTTGACATGATTGAAGTCGAGCTGTTGGATGACGATCGGCCCGCCAGAGACTTTAATCCAGTGCTGATGACGGTATGTGATTTATTAGCCCCCTCCAAGCTGAACAGAGAACATACATTGATTTTTAATCCTTTCTTGACAGATAAGAGATTCCATAATCAATCAGTCGACAGGCAGCAAATGGATGTTGGTCAAAAATCATTTCGATGAAATGGTGAGTAATATGTGCTAAAGAAAGTCTGTTATTTTATCCGGAGAAATCATGATAATTCGATTTACCTTATAGAAAAGACTTGCACTTCAAATTTCTGACTAGTTTCTGATGGATTTCCTTATCTCTTTATAATAATATTTTATAATATTTTGTAAATATTCTTTACTTTTATTTAAAGAAACGGGTGGCTCGCATAAAGCGACAATACTATTGGACGGCCATCAAGAAGACCCCTTTCACTCTGGTAATTTCCTATCCAGAACAATATGGCGTGAGCCACATGGACATTCGAGCTGACCAGGAGATCCATCGCATCTCCATAAAGGGCACAAACTTACGCAGCGTCTTCAGTGGCAAGCGATGGAAAATACATCCCGATTGGTAAGGACTGCAACTGCTTGGTAAAGATTGGATCAAACTAACAGGATTATGGGATATTTTCAGGCTATTTTGCAAGCACAGCAACAGGACATTCAAAACGCCAGAGATCGAACTGCTGTACTTTCTCGAGCGTATGTCTGAGCCTGGCTGGCGATGGCCGGGAAGTCGTAGCGCCTTGCCCCCGGAACACGCGGCCGCCATGTTCTGTAAGTATATAGACCCCAATCACTTCCGGCAATATCCATTTCCGATTCCCCTTGAATCGATCGCTTCGATAAGCCGCCGCTTTCCCAGACTCTGTTTTGCGTTTTGTGTTCGATGTGCGAATTGAAAATTACGATTGCGATTTCAATGTTCATGCAAATTCACAGCTAACAACTCATCAACTGGCCGTTATCCATCAATCAATGAAAAAGAAAGCTACTATTGTGAGTAACGAATATCAAAAGTCATCACAGTCACAGTTGTGCACCCACCAAAAAACCACACACGCACTGAGTAGCACCGTTCTCATATTTGAACCCTCCTGCACCTGCACATTCGGCGGAAATGCCCGATAAATGTAGTGTGATCCTAACTTGAATACTTTAGTTTGAAATTCGCCGGTGAAAGGTGTGAACTCTTCGAGAATTTCATTTTATAAGCCAAGCATCTGAAAAAGTTCTATCTAAGCTAAAAAAGGCAAATCCAAATTGATTGGGCCATTAAAAATGCTGTATTATTCCAAAAGTTATTACCATTTTGATTTCAAGTAGTGTCTTGTGTGTTTTAAAAACACACTGTAGTTAGCTGCGGAATTTGCCCACTCAAATCGTTGCATGTCACAGAGGACTATTAATTCTTCATTATGTTATAAGTATGCTCACATCAAGCTAACAATCTTGGGTAATGGTTACAGAAACTACAAGAACTAGAAACCATTACTTAACCAACTTCCAATGTTGCAATCTTGGATAGTTTTGACCCTGTGAATTTGAATTTCAGGCGATCGACAGCTGATGCAGGCCTTGGTCTTCGATGCCCGAGTCACCGGGTGGTTCTCCAACAACACCAGCTTTAACTCCAAGGACGACAAGGGGTAAGTGGCGAGGGTCGGAGACTTTGGGGATCTTTAGCAATGCCAGGCTTGACTCGTCAGACACCTTCAGTACAGTCAACGCCATGCACTCGAGTTTACGCACCGGAAAAGCAGCACATATTAACCGTTTTCATTTTGTTTCTGTGTACGCCCTTCTTTTTCTCACTTTTATTTGCATTTTATACCGATTCTTTGTGTCGTCCTTATCGCTGTCGTTTAATGTCTTTCTCATATTGAATTTTTGCACCCACCACTCTAATACAACTCTACTATGAATATATATATTTATGAACTCTTGAATATCTCCTGAACTTGATACCACAAAACATAATGCCTCCCCATTATGAAATACTGAAACAAACCATCCACAAATTTAGCACAAGCGCATCAAGCCCAATAGCCGTTCTAATGGGTTTGCTGCCAAGGTAAACAATGAATAATAAACTGCGATACTCAGTCCTGTTAACTAGGCTAAGTCGTTCTTTCTTGAGATTATGTTGTCTGGCTATCTAACCCCATGTATCTATCTGCACAGAAATGAATTCAAGCAGCGTTTCGGCGTCACCGTCGCCTTTTTGGCCACCCACAGTGGCCTCACCCGCTGGCACGAGTTCCACTCCAACGCCGCCGAGGAATCTGGAGTCGGGTGAGTCAGCGAAAGCCCGGGAATTTCGATGGTAAACTGAAGCTAATGGGGGGACTTTGCATGTAGCGAGACTTTCAGCCAGAACAATACGCGGGCCATCGATGAGATTTGGTATAAACGCGCCGTGGACCAACATTTTGTGCGGGAGGAGAGCTTCGTTTACTCCGTGCCCTTCGATGCGGGTGGTGAGTTGAGATGTATATTACTTTTAGGGCATAACATAACAGCAGCACTGTATTTCCCACCCGTAGAGAGCAACTCGGAGATCCTGGTGACCGCCAGCCATGCCGTTTTCCACAACGAGGGCGGCAAGACAGCGCCGGCGGCAGTTGTGGGCTTCCAGTTTCAGCACTCGGCGCTCTACAAACTCTTCCACAACATCACCGGCAATGTGGGTTAAAGGCTATCTGGTTTGCGACTGTTTACCTAAAATGAGATCCATTCACAGGCCTGTGCCGTGGATGACAAAGACTGCTACATACTGGATAACAATGGCTATGTGGTCATATCGACGAGGGTCCACGAGACGGGGAGATTCTTCGGGGAGGTGAACGGAGCGATCATGAAGCGGCTGCTGGAGGAGAATGTCTACAAACAGGTCACCGTCTACGATTACCAGGCGGTGTGCTTCGAGTCCAAGAACGACAACAATGCCTCCAGCATGTTGCTTTCGGTAGGATTGGTTTAATTGATTGACTTACTTGCAGTCTAACTTTTATAACTCAAATAGTGGTTTGCTATAGCCAACGCAGCATTTTACAACACCATTTGTTTATTTTATTTGTTAATAATACAAAAACATGTTCTTGTAGATTAGATACCTTAAGCGGTCCTTCCTCAAAATTCCTCTTAAATTTCCGAACACAGTTTAGTTTTAATCAAGAACCGTAAATGTGTAATATTTTTGAATTTTTATACCCGTTACTCGTAGAGTAAAGGGCACATTGTATTCGTGCAAAAGTATGTAACAGGTAGAAGGAAGCTTTTCCGACCCTATAAAGTATATTCTTGATCAGGATCACTAGCCGAGTCGATCTAGCCATGTCCGTCTGTCCGTCTGTCTGTCTGTATGAACGCTGAGATCTCGGAAGCTACAAAAGCTAGAAAGTTGGGATTACACTCAGGGAAAAAATTGTTCTGATTGTGTCTGAAAACGTGTCTGTTTGAGTCTCAAAAATAGCTTTATACCGTTTGGTATCATTATAAGAATTTATGGTATTATTTTAAGAACGGATTTTTAAGACCGCTGTTCTTACTTTAAGAACGAAACGTACTTAAATTTATATTTATTTTTAGTAAAAAAAATAAATTTTTTTGAATGCTTCTGTAAGCGTTCTGCCATGGAAGGAAATAATAAGGCCATGGCCCAGAGGCCAGGGTGCTGGATTCTGGTACTATTTTGTGTTTGGGGGTACGAGGTTCAATTCCCGCTCACAAAACACAACTTATTTTTTTTTTTTGTAATTAGTAAATTAACAACAAAACTTTTTTAATACATTTTTGTTCTTAAAGTTATAAAGGAAATGTTAATTGAAATACATTTGAAAAACTTTTTACTTACTTTGACTTATTCGGTTTTTGAACCGGGGTCCTCTCGCATCAGAGGCAGACGCCTTACCAACTGGGCCATCGCACCATGTTACGCGAGCGTGCATTAGTTCAACTTAAATCTAAATTTACTGGTCTTAAATCAATACCCTTTGGTATCAATATAAGAATATGGTCTTAAAAAAATAAAAGAACAAAACGGTAGTAATGTAAGAAATTCGGTCTTAGATTTTTTCGGTCTTTTTTTTCTGGGTGTACGAACACATATTCTTTTGCTTCATACGCAGCGCAAGTTTATTTCAGCCGAGCGCCACTCCCCCTCTAACGCCCACAATCGCTTATATACGATTTTACAAAATTTAAATATTTTTTGAAAAAGTAGAAATGCAGTTTTATTGTGTTTATAAATACCTATCGAAATGTAATCGAAATTTTTCAAATCGGACCATTCGTTAAAAAATTATGCCCTATTAAAGTTTTATATCTCCATCTCCCTCGCACTCCCTTTAGCTCAGGGCTGCCATTTCTAGCCTTTTTCAGGACAAATACATTATTGTTTTTATAGATCTAGCTAGAAAAGCTCCATCAAACTCTTATTTTCCGGAAATCTGTCCCTATATCAAGTGTTATGTATTTTAAAAAATATTGTATTTGGTTGTTTTTGGGTTTTATTCAACATATGTCCTTTTTTTGTTGGCAGCACTGCTTTAGCTGAGTAACGGGTATCTGATAGTCGGGGCACCCGACTATAGCGTTCTCTCTTGTTTTTTTTTATTTTTATACCCGTTACTCGTAGAGTAAAAGGGTATATTGTATTCGTGCAAAAGTATGTAACAGGGAGAAGGAAGCGTTTCCGACCCTATAAAGTATATATACTCTTGGTCAGGGTCACTAGCCGAGTCGATATAGCCATGTCCGTCTGTCCGTCTGTCCGTCTGTCCGTCTGTCCGTCTGTCTGTCCGTCCGTATGAACGCTGAGATCTCGGAAACTATAAAAGCTAGAGGATTGGCATTTTGCATGAAGATTCTTGGAGTTCCTACGCAGCGCAAGTTTATTTCAAGAAGGTGCCACGCCCCCTCTAACGCCCACAATACTTAATATACGATTTTAAAAATTTAAATATTTCGGAAAAGTAAAAATGCAGTTTTGTTGTGCTTATCAATACCTATCGAAATGTAGAAGAAATTTTTTAAATCGGACCATTCGTTAAAAAGTTATTGCTGATCAAAGTTCAGAGTTCACAGTCTCCCCCGCACTCCCTTTAGCCGAGTGACGGGTATTAGATAGTCGGGACACCAACCCGACTATAGCGTTCTCTCTTGTTTTTTTTATTTTTATTTATTTTTATTTTTATATATTTATCGGTTTCTATATTCTGTTGTAAACAATAGTGAAAGGAGTTATATTTTTAATTTGACAGGTTTTTTTTTATATTATATTATATTATGGTTATAATCCCTTAGTTAAATTCCCTAAATTTACTGTGAGTTATAATGGTTTGACTGTTGGCTTTGAATCAGTACTACAATAACCCAATATTTTTGTAGCCCCTGTTCCATCTGCTGCGCGTGGGCAAATGGCTGCTGCATACGGCGCTGTGGTATATTGTGCAACTGTTGCAGTGGGCGCCCGGAGTGTCCAGCCACTATGCGGACATGTACGGCGACTCCAACGACACGGAGCCTCCGCCGCCGGATCCGCATCCGGACCACCATGCCCGCAACGGCAACGGGCATGGGAAGAAGGACGACGACTACTGGCTGCGCTACTTGACACTCCATCGCACACGGCTCAAGCCATGCGACATGAAGCGCGAACTTTACACGCTGTACAAGGAGAAGGACAACGTTGTCTACAATATGACAGCCCATGCATGTGAGCGGCCATTTGTCGTCCTGCCCATCCCGTTCAGCAACCTCATCCTGCTGGTCATCGACCAGCTGTGTCCCAGGGACGGCACCGTCGTCCTCACGGTCAATCCGCAGCCGATCGACTACCACCTGTCGGTAAACGACTCGCTGGCCTGCTACAAGCAGGCTCGGGAGTTCAACCGCCAGCGACCCCACAGCTGCATCAGTCGGCACGCGAACGTAAGTCCATCGGGGTCCTTGGGGTCCTTAGAAAATTGAGCTAGTTGGTGGGTGGAGACCGGGTATGAAAGAGCTTTGTTAAATTACAGTCCTATTTATAGCTAAGTAGTATACTTCATTAGCTATGCTTAGTTATAATAGAAACCGTAATGGAGGTTCCTTTTCCTGTTTCAATACGATTTAATAATATACCTATTGAATAAGCTTTATTTTTGGCTGAGGGATTTTGGTCTATACAATTACTGTTCATAATATGAAAAGGTATAGATTCATGAAATAGTAGGTACTATTCAATTTAAATATTTTTCGCCATGTCCATTAAAGTTTTTATTAATTTTATATATGCAAAATTTTAAATTTCAATATTATAGTTAATTACAAAAAAACTAACTTTACTAATATCATAAACTATTTAAAATTTAATTGACTAACATCGTAACTAATATTTTCGGCCATTAAATTTGTATTTATACCCGTTACTCGTAGAGTAAAAGGTTATACTGTATACTGAAGCTTATGCGCGATTAAATTTTTATATCTCCATCTCCCTCGCACTCCCTTTAGCTGAGTAACGGGTAACGGGTATCTGATAGATAGCGTTTTCTCTTGTTTTAAATTATAACATATGACGTTTTTTTATGTATACCTCTTAAGCATGCGCGGATCCACGGGGGGTGATATAGGTGATATATCACCCCCCACTCGGGTGAGAAATGAAAGAAATTTTGGTACTCAAAAAGTATGCAACAAAAAAATTGTTCTGATATCACCCCCCACAACAAAATCCTAGATCCGCCACTGCTCTTAAGTATGTCAAACGTAACTTTAAGTACAATATTTATTTTTACAATCCAATTTATTTTAGTTAGGTAGAGTCTTTGAAAAAGTGTAGGCAGGCTAGGAGGGCCTGTGGGTTTATACCAAGTTCTAAGTCACTGAAAAGCATTCCTTTTCTTCCACCAGACTTTAGTGCGAATCAAACCCTATGACCATTAAATTAATTTATTTTCACTTTCCATTTCAGGAGAGCGGCATCAAGCTGTGCGGAAAGGCGTGCTCCGTCTACGCGAATCTGGGGCTGCTGCTCCTCTGCCACATACTGAGTCGCTGGCTGTAACGGCGGCCGATGGGTTTAGCTTAGATCATAGCAATATGTTTTTGTAATATATACGAAGGGCAATCCGGGAGGTGGGAAATTTTTTACTCTAACGCTTGAGCGCAGTTCAATATTTTTGGTCACCTAGAGAAACTTTTCCAAATTAGTTGATAAGTAGCTAAATACGAGTATTCGTATCCGTATCCGCATCCGCATCCGTTTCGATCTTAGCGTTCGCTGTCGAACGGAGCGAACGGACTCAGCGAACGCGGACAGTGTGTGCCGCCTATGACGGACGGGGCGCTGGGCTTATTGTAGACCTTCCAATAGACAGGACAAACCGATATTTATCGCAAATATATATATTGTATAACTGAGAATTCCAACAACGGCCTTAAACGACTTGCAATCTTCAAGTAAGCTGAATGCAAAGCGCCGTCATTCGGGCGACAAAACTTTTGGCACACACTGTACCAAATGCCGACTACTGCCCATGGTTATGTGTGTGAGTGAGTGTGCGAGTGTGTGGGTGCGTGTGCAGAGGTGTGCGTGAGTGTGTTAATCCTAATCTAAGAAGGCCACATTTGTAAGTAACACCTAGCTACGAGTTTATGTTTAAAAAAAAAAGAACGGATCAAGAAACCTATCGGTAAAGGCGAATAATGGAACCATTTAATTATATATACACAGACACACATACGATAATACGATATATACCTACGAGTACGCCCGGTACAGTACATGCTAACTAATTTAAGTAGCTTTTGTATATTTGCTTAGCCTAGCCCAGAGAAAAACTAACCGAATGTTCAGCCTCGGAGCCTTGGAAAACTACATACTTTTATAGACAAGCGTTAAAAGATGATGTACGCCACTAACGAGAAACCGAAACCGAAACCAAAATAACAAGCAAAATGAACCGATCTAATGGCATTGTTTTTATATACATACACTGATGATGACGATACCTAGCATTACCCACAAGTACCTACATACATATATGAGAAATACTTTTTATTACTAACTACTTGATACGAGCCACAGAACTGAGCCGAGGTCGGAAACGATTGAGTAAAAGCAACAGCATCTAGTGACTAAATTATTATTAATAATACTACACTTAAACATTGACTAGTTGAAATTTACCATGACAAACTATCGTACATCTAGACAAACTCTCAGCCGAGAGGATCTCTCCTCCAATAGGAACAGAACTTGCTAAGCTTTAGCCCCACATGTCCCCATGGTAGTGTAATTAACTTGTGCCATTCGAACTGCCTAGAATTTGTTATTAACTATTTAATATTGAACTCATCGGAGCGGTTTTAGATGCGACTAGCCGGGAAATCTGTTATCCCTCTCGCAGGTTGTTTCATTTCTTATTCATTTCGTTCATCCCGATTGAATGTAGGGTAAAGCAAATATCAAACTATACCAAGCTTGCAGGCCACTTCACCAGGACACTTAGCCCGATCTCAAATTTAAACTCTCCTCACGAACAAACAAACAAAAGAAACAAGACACACTTGCTGGCAGCCACAAATGTACTACATACATAAACATATTTCGAATTCAATCAAATACAAGTAAAAACCATTTGTCTAATGTGCTAAAAGAAGAAACTGATAATAAACACAAAATAATTTCGAAAATCAAACCGATTGTTTTCTTTGCGGTGAATGAAAAGTACTCTGGTTGTTTGAAATATTTGTTATACTTAACAATTTATTTTAACACAAGTTTATATTATTTTACACAACTTTCATCGTTTTACAAAAATGCCTTAAGTTGATAATTAAAATCTAATTTAGCTAAATGACGAGTTTTGTTTTGTCGAAGTTTTCTTTTTCTGCTTTTCAGTAGTTGCCGTGGTTTTAAAAAACATAAATAGGTAATCAGTTTTAGCATTATCGTTTAGATCGACCATATATATGTGCTGAAGTGGTACACTGTTCTACATAATGTATTTCGTATGTATAGCAGTGACTTCTAATTAATTCGCGTATTATGTATGCCTATGCTGCATGCAAACAAAATAATAAACGTATTTTACAAGACAATGTGTAAAAAATAAAAGAATCTAATACGATAGGTTAGAATTATAAAATGAAGTCTCTCTCTGTTCTGAAATCTCAATTCACAAAAGTAAACGTCAGGAATTAACGATCAATATGACGAAATCATAAAGAGTGCACCCTTTTTTTGAAAAAGGTCCGCCAGCGCTTAGGTGGAATAGTCGACCGCTCCGCTGCCGTTCTGTTGCATGCGGACGGAACGACGACGGGTCAGGATGCGAGCCGGTGCCGCCGGAGCAGCTGGATCGCTGGCCTCAACTGGAGCTCCCACTGGCACTCCCGTTTCCGCGTTGTTGTTGGCCACCGCCGCAGCAGCGGCCGCCTCTTCGCTCGCCATTCCGACCACCGCATTGTCCAGGATCAGCGGCACGGCCACCGGCGTCGTCACTGGCTGATGATCCTCCTCTAGCTGTGAGTTGCGTCGCGTGGCTATGCCCCGCAGCTTGGACTTTTTGGGCGGCAGAGTTCGAGGGGCGGCAACTTCCCTAATTGGCAGCGCTTCCTGGACGGGGATGCTTGCTGGCGTGGTTGTGGGCATCACGATTACTGGCGGCAGCTCCTCCTCCTGATAGTTTCGCTTCCGAGCCAATCGCGCCGCATTCCCGTTGCCATTGCTGCTCTCATCCGCTGGTGGTATCTGTGGCACGGCCACGATCGGTTCGTTGTTAGTGTTGCCATTGTAACAGTCTGGATTTGCTGGGCTACTCGCCAGGCAGGCGTTCTCATCGATGGTCTCCAGTTTGCCTATCGTCTTGTTGGTTCCTCCATTGGTAGTTGTCGCCGGTGCCACGACCTCATCCTTGGTGCTAGCCTGCTTAAGCTGGGCGTTATCTTTTTCCAGCGTTTGGATGCGATCGCGAGTGGTCTTCAGTTCTTGCTGCAGAAACAGGATAGTGCTCTGCATGCCCTCCACATCCTCATCCAGCTCTTGAAGGAAGTCGTCCAGCTCTGTGAATTGGGGAGGATTTATTAGACATTGTTATCTTCTGATATTGGTATCTCGCTCAATAAATTGGATGGAAAATCAACCTACCCGACTGCGACTTCTTGACCTCCTCGCTGAAGCTTTTCTGCATGGCCAGCTCCGTCTCCAGTTTGGCCAGTCTGCCATTGGAGGTCATCTTGCCCAGCTCCTCGTTCTCCTGGTAGAGCAGTCGGCACTTGGCCATCAGACGCTTGCCGGTGTTGGAGTCTGGGGTGAATTTCCAGGCGGACAGCTCATTCTGAGTCTCCTCCAGCTTAGCCTTCGTGGCCTTCAGTTCCTTCTTGAGCCGTTCAAACAGGAGATTCACCGCAGGATCGAGAAGGGCAGTGCGCAAAGCCAAGGCAGTTGGCGCCTGTTGGGCCTTGTACTCGGCAATTTGGCTCTGAATGAGACAAGATAACGATATGTACTTGAAGACCTAGGATTCAGTATAGGTAAACCTACCACATAGTCCTGGAATTCCTGCTCCTTGTTGGCCAGCCGTCGCATGAGGATCTTCTCGCGTCGCAGGGCATCCGCGCATTGCTGACCCATGCGGACCTGCTCCAGTTTGAGATTCTCGATCTCATCTGCGAATCGAAGGAAAGGATTAGCATCTGATATCTGAAGAAACGGGGGTTCCAAGCTGAGAGAGAGAGCCACTCTGTTTTTGGTTTGCACGAGACATTACAATATTGTACTAGTCATATCATATGACTCATATGTATATTTTACAAGTTCTTAATGGGCAAGGCAAAGTGTTTGTTTTTAGGTGGAACTTAATACGAAATCATACCAATGCGTTGCAATCATTCGTGTAAGTTCGTGACATGGTCGTTGGAAAAGGCCGCATCCCGTCGTCAATCTCTTGCTGATAATGATATTGATATTGATTTTGATTCGATGCGAGGGTCACAACCACTTGAACTTGGACACGATCTTGAGATCGATTTCGATATCGATCTCTTCGTTATCTCTGGCATTATCTCTGGCACTTGAACAACCACACCTGCCATTATTTTCATTTTGATTTCTTGCTTTTGCATTTGCATTAGAATCGAACTTGATTGGCGATTGAATTTGAATCTTCGCGGCATTTTTGGAATTGCATACACTGTGGAAAACAACGACGAGTGATTGGTACATTTTTTGTGGGCATAGCAAAACTGAAAATATTTTTGAAAAACACTTGCAAAAAACTCGACGCACACACTGGGCTCTCGAAAGCTTTTTCGTATACATATGTATATGTATGTATGGATTTAAAAAGCTTTTCCCCTTCTCTTTTTCTGCGGCATTTTCGAACACTCTGTTGTCATACAAAAAGTTTATTGACTTGCATTTTTGTTGTATTTGTTGTGCAAACACGTATTTTATTTTGTATTTGTATTTATTCAGGCGAGTAATTATTTATGTATTTATATTTTGACGATGCAAACAAATGTGTGTGCGTGTGTCCCACATTGGATGTAAATTGATTAATTGGCGGCCAATTAAGCGTTGAAAAATCAATTAAAAATTCGTATCAATTGCGAATACACACACGCTAACACACACATGTTCACCGCGTTTTGGCGCCTTTTAATTGAATATTGATTATTTAACACACGAGGCAAAGTTTTTGGCATTCACTTTTCACCACAATTTCAACTGAAAAATAATTTTACTTTATTTTCTTTTCGGTTATGCACTGTCACTTATGTACTTTGTTATTTACCATTATTATTTAAGCAACAACAAGAAAGTGCGAGGGGGGGCATAGAGAGAGAGAAATAGACGGAACCAGGGGGCGGGACGGGGGGCGCAGACACGTTGGCTCTCTTCTTCTTCTCCCCACCTCTCCACTACTTCTTCCTCTTCTTCTTCTGGCACGTAGGCAAACGAAAAGTGGTCGCAAAACGAAAACTGTACACCGCAAAGACGACGAGAAAACGGGGAAATTGGAAACCTTCGCTTTGAATTCTTGAATTATTTGATAATATTTTGCATTATATTACTAGAAACCCGAGTTTCATTTTAATTTAAGATTATGGAAGATCTTAACTTTTATTAGAAGCCTTAGCTTTTTTGTGATATTTATTGTAAACCGCATCTTCTTGAGATTTCTTTTATTTTTTATTATTTGTTTACTAAAACGATTATTACGTAGCATAGTTTACTAGCTAGCTATAACTGAATTTTATATATTTATTTATTATTATTTATTCAACTTATTTTTTAGATAGTTCATTTGCACAACACTTTATAAGCACTTTATAGATTTTCGAGGCTTTCATTGCCTTTTCTCTTAGTTTATATTGGGTGTTATATTTATTTTCTCATTTCGTGGTCCTTTTAAAGCACTTTCACTGAATTGAAATTTTCTGGGGTGGTGTGTGTAAAAAAATAACTTAAAACTTAACCAAAACGCCGCTGAAAGAATGTTCGTTAAGAAGAGTGTTCGCTTCGATTGGATTCACATGGTAATCGTATACGTTGAGTTCTTTTCCGAGTGTTTTTCATAAACAAATTCAATGTCACAAGAAACCCAAATGGAGTGGGGACAGAAATAAACTAAATAAACTAAGTTTCCATTACGCTTCTGCTTTATACAATTTACACAGAGTTGACACTTTAGATCGTGGTTTTGTTTTTGAGACGAGTATGTATGTATATAGGGGGTATTATACAGATCAGATCTCTGATCAGATAGCAGTGTACCAAAATGTGCAAAATACCTTCGAGCAAGCGTTGTCGCTGTTCGGCGGCTGCAACAGCCTCTGCAACAGCTGCTGCGTGCTGCTGCTGCTGCTGTTGTTGTTGCTGCTGCTGCTGCTGCAAATGTTGCTGCTCCTGATGGTGATGATGGTGCGGATGCGGATGGTGATGATGGTGATGGTGCGACGACGGATCCTCTAGGCCCGAGGGCGTCGGGGAGGCGGGGCCGCCGCTGACTCCGCTATTTTGGCTGCTGTTTAGGATATTTAGATTTTGCTCGTATTTGGTCGGGGGCATTTTATCGTAACTGTTCATCAAGGGTCTTTGATCGTCCATAGTCATTGCAGCGACACTCATTATTTGGAAATTAAAACGCTCTTGTTGTTGTCGGTCCTTTGCTGGCGTTGTTGTTGTTGTTGGTGATGTTGTTGCTTTTCATAGGGGCCGCTCGCTCACACATTCACACGCACACAGACGCTGCCCACCAATACTCCCTCACTCACACACACACTCGCATGCACCTATGGCGACGCGTATTGCGAACGTTTTGCAAAACGTCGATTTCGCGTACTTTTCGCGCTCGCTCAACGCTCAATTAATGATTTATCGCTGGATTGTCCTTTGATTCACACTTTGCATATGCTTTTGGTCGTTTGGGGACACTTTAACGGCGTTATTTCTTGATTTTTCAACGCTGCGAGCTGATTTCTCGATTGCTGCTGTTAACTGTTGTGCGGAATCCAACATGGCGGAGCTGGAAAATACCAAATTTGCCATTAATCCGAATGCAACCCTGGGTTCGGAACTCAGATAAGTGCTAGCGAAGCCACAAGCCAATTTTCAGATTCTGTTGGGTGTACACACTGGTCATAGTTTCTGATTTACAAGGATAGTGTTAAGGATATTATGAGATCCCTCGATGCTCTCTTCTCAAAGGTCTTAATTAGTTAGCAATAATAAGATTGCCCAAATATTTTTGCGTCTTGAATAATAAGTATTTTTAACTTTTTTGTTTCACTCATTGGTATAAAAACATTGGATTTTATTTAAACATTGACCTCGGTCGAATTCGAATCCAAATTACAATGTTTTTAAGCGGATATCTTTAAACAAATAGAAAATAGAAAATTTATTGCTATGACAGAAGATATTACAAGGCTCACACTAGTGGGAAAAGGGCATTTCAATTTAGCTAATATAGCTAAAATTGTGTTATTTTTTACTGGGTCTAGGGGGGTCACACTGGTCCACTGATTTGGAAATTGTTTTGTTTTAAAAACGCAAAAATATGGCAGAATCTTCGAACATACAAGTAAAACTGGAGCAGCAGAACATCAAGGAGCGTTTGAATTTGCACGTCAAGCGACGCTTGCAACAGGATGCGGATAATCCCATCGAGAGCCCCGAATTATTGCCAAGTGATCCAAATCCAAGGCGCAGCAAGGTAAAAGATGTTACAAAGCCTCGAAAACCCTATCAAAAACGCACAGAAAAACCAAAAACAGAGGCAACAAAATGCAAGAAAGGTGGGTTGATTTGTTTTTCGAAAGAAACTTTTAATATAAGACCCTTCTTCAGTAGGACAACTCGGCAGTCCGGCGGCGGAGGCGGATCCCCTGGAGGAACAGGAACCGGAAGGCTATTCTCCGGAGGCGACGGACGGCAAATCCGTAAAACGGGATTGTTGCAAAAACGCCGACATTCTAAACATGGTATTGAACGTTAAAAAACGCATTCTAATGCAGGATCCCGAAGTTCAGGCCTTCTGGACCGAAATAACGACTGCAATTAAGAGCTAAATGAAGAAAACTGTTATTCCTCAACGCGGCCGCCAATGGGGTTATAGTTTAAAATTGTTATTATGTTAATATTGAAAATAAGGGTTTTTATGTAAGTCAAATTATAATTATAGTAAATGAAATAAGTAAAATGTCATAAAATGGAATGTAAGCCTCTTCTATAAACATCTTATAAAATACTGTCATTGCAAGGTTCTCCAAAAACAAGTACCCTCTTCTATGTTTATACATATACGGGGGTGTCACAGAAATCTCTTCCAACCAAATTTCCCCCCAAAAGCAAATCTTGGTGGCACAGAAACCGTTTGAAAATCAAGTACACTATTTTAAACCAACCGAATAGTAGGCTTTAAAGCAAATGTTCCTAAAATCAAAGCAATTTGTACTCCGAAACTCGTAGAAAAGTCTACAGATTCTGTGACACCTACGGTTTTAATGGGTTGGTTTCCAAACCAACCGTCCCCAAATCCATTGCCTGTTTCTGTGACACCCCTGATAATGGTTTCAATCAGACTTTAATAGCAAATTGGTTCAAGTTCTAGGGCTAAAACAGAACATATGTATTTTATTTTTAGGTGATAAGTTGCAGTAAACGCTAATCAACTTTATAAATATGTTTGCAAGTACTAATCTATGAACTTATGAACTTGTTGGATCCCTTATCTGCAGAACTCGCAATTCTCAACACAACTTATTACAGTGCCGCTCTACGCTAGTCCGGAATAAGACATCCGGACTCTCGATACATGAGATCCATTAGCTTTCAGTTTAAAAGGTATGGATTTCACGAAATCGATTAGGCCTTCTTAAAGTTTGAAATTTCTAGTTTTACATATGATCTTATATTAAACTTTTTAATCGGTCTATTGAAATTTTATATTTATTTATTCTTCAGAAACTTAAAATTGCTCAAACAATGAATATGATCAATGAATTATAATCAATATCACATTTTAGTCTTCTCTCGTCTTTAAAAAAATATTTGAAATTGTTTCTCGGTGTTAAATATTTTAACTACCTACCTCGAACAATATTTAAGAATAAAAAATAAATGGAAAAATGTTTTTATAAAGGGTCAGGATTGTCAGGGTGTTTTGTGCGCAGTCTCGCTCTCGGAGAATCAGAGAACTATCTCGGAAATCTCGCCGGCCGCCAGAGAAGCGGCCTGCGGACAGCTGCGGATTTGGCAGAGCGCTCAGAAAGAATTTCACCGTGTTTGGGGTTGCATCGCGTCGCGTGACCGCATCACAGAGTCCAAAAAAAATAAGGAAACCTTTGGCCATAATATCGACAATTGTGAGTCCGAATTCGATTGTGTAACGACTGAAAGGGAAGCCAAGAAATCGAATCGAGTGTAAAGTGGCGAAAATTTCGCAATTCTGAGCCCATTTGGCCATAAAGCCGTGTTAGATAATCCCGTTTCAGTGGCGCGGTTCGCTATCGATTTAACTTTTTTCGCTTGGTTTCTCAAAAGGGCGCTCGCACCCCTCTCTTTCTACTGAAGTCCGCCCCCTCTCTCTCTCTCTCTTTTTCTCATTCTCAGGGTGACAGGCTCTCTCTTTCTCTGTTTCTCTTGGTCGCTTTGACTTTGTGCTTCGTCCTTGCGAGAGAATTTGCATCGCACTTAAATCGGCCCACCCGCGAGAACCCTTCGCCTACAACTATCCACCCCCTTCGCCCACGAACCACCCCTTTTTCCCCACCTTCGCGCCCCCCTTCGCTGGGCCCTTTTCCCTGACATCCGATTTTCTTTTCGCTTTTCATTTCGGTGGTCTTTCATTTCCACTTTGGTGTCATCAGCTTGAAATAGTTCGAGAGCCAGGGAAATTCCAAATGTCTCCACTCTTACGTAAATAAATAAAAGAAAATTGTTTCGAAAGGAAAACTTTGTCGAAAACTATTGAGAATATTCGTGGGGGTCTGGTATTATATAACTGCCGAAGTAAAAGTGAAAAGTGACTTTACAATCATGGAGAAACAAAGTGCATAAGTGATTACAAAACAAATTGGAACTGCAAATGGTTCGGAAGGAAAATGGACTATGAATAAATCGTAGTAAAACTAACTTAAACTAAATGGTTCTTAAAATAAACCAGAATAGCTAAAGTAAAAGTACAATACCTAACCTTAAAGTGGCTAATTAGCTGATAGCCGAGTTTACAAAATGCCATTCAAGACCAAGAATCCTTTAATCCTCGACGTTTTCGACGACATTACACAACGAGAGTGCAGACCCAACCCCCCGATAATTTTACCTGAGTGACTTTCTATGCCACTTGTACTGCTCAACTTTTGGTTCGTTCCATTTTTTTATGGCTAAATCGATATGCCAGATTCGTGCTTCTGCCAATTGTCTGGGCTATTACATAACAACAAAAAGAACCAGCTCAAAGAAAAGCCCACTGGCAGGAAGGGAACTCAAAACATTTCCCGCAGGAAATGCCAAAAGACGGAGACAGTTGATAACAAAAAAAAAGGGATGGTGAGGGGAGGGGGTAGAGTGGAAAAGTGGGCTAAAACGGGACCTGAACTGGGTCAGTTATTGAATTTTCCGAGGGGAGGAGCATGGTGTTGCATGTCCTGCAAAATGCAACTGAACATCAAATGCTGATGGGAAACTAACATGAAATAGTCCCACTCAATCAAGTCACCGCCCCCCCACTTTATCGCCACACATATCGTACAGGCCCATATTGCCTGTCGATTGGAACTCTTCCAGTTCCGCTTGTCCGTTGACCAACAACAACCCCATTTCGTTGGGATTGAGTGGCCGACATGACAACGGCCCCTTGACTACCATATTGATTGGCTTTTCATTTGCTCGATTTTTAGCCATCTTGCATATACGGCGGTATCCATGTCCACCTCCTTCGACACCTGAGTTTGTGTGCCAGAAACCCAAATTCTGTTGGCTACATCGGGGCGTATGCGTAATATTTCTTACTCTGATCTGTCTGCCCACTGTGTCTTTGCCCCGTTCCTCGGGTCTGGCCAATTTTGGAGTGGGCCCCCAACTACAGTGCTCTAGAATCGAGCTATGGCTTCAGTGCATTGCACTTTCCTCGATTACGTACCATAAAGGGTAGGCAACGGGGCTGTGGTTACATTTAGACCGAAATGGCCAATGGAACTGCAGGCGTCCCGGAAATGGGTTGACAATGTAATTACTTGAGTGGCCGGGAAATTGGTTATTTAAATTCTAAGTGAAGTCATGAAGGGGTCGCCATGTGAGTCATGAGCAGTCAATTAGGAATTCCTTAATATTTAAATGTGGATACTCGTATAAGGGAATTGGAAATTCTCACATATTTTTTACAAAAGATTTGAATAATTGAAAACTTACTTTTCTATAGTTAACGAATTGGTAGTTTCTTTACAATTCTTGTCTATATTTGTAAGTTTCTTAATCAAAAAATCAAATTTGGGGGAATTTTTGAAATATACAATAATAGTTTAAGGCTTCTTTAAGCGATGTTCTGAAGATTAGTGCAGTAGATTGCTTTTAAGATTTTATCTAATTACCTAATTTTACTCAAAAGTATTGTAGGTAACTTTTTACGCCCCACCTAAAACCATTTAATCAGATTTGAAGACAATCCCCTAAGCATTGGCAAAGCCCAACAAAGCCCTTTCGCATGACAAATATATAAAAAAGGAAAACAGATTAAGCCGTCGGTCGGGGAAGGGCCTATAAAACCACTTGGCCACAAATCGCAAACGCTGGCAAAACTATTAAAAGGCCCAGGGAGAATGGGGAATGAGGTGGGGGTTTTTTATGGGAGGTACATATTGGTAATTTGTTACCTAGCTACCGACAACCGTTAGCAATTACCCACCATCCACAAAAACTTTGGAGTGATGCCTGGGAAAATCAATGGGGTGTTGGGCAGAAAGGTGAAGAGGCTTGTACTGCGTTTGAGCAATCATTGCAATCCAATTAAATGGACAGTCGATCCCAAGAAAAATAAAATACAAAAAAATGGGTAAAAATTAAAATAAAAAAAAGAGACCAGAAGCTCCGTTCGAATGGGAACCACATGGGATCCACAAGCACACTAATTGGGTCGCTAGAGGGCGCGCGTCATCAGAGAGAAAGAGAGCGAGCACGGGCAGGAGGAAGTGGGGGTGAAAGAGAGAGCACTCTAGTTGCATTGCGCCGTCGCCTTGCCGTCCCTTTTCCCCGCCCCACGGGTTGCACTCGACTTGCTTTTTTTTCTGCGTCCCACTTTGTGTTTTTGCCCCTTTCTTTCTCCTTCTTCCATCCTTTCGGATTTATTTTTGCCACTGCGATTTTCACTTTTCATTGCAGTCGAACTATATGCATCACACCCGCTAAGCGTCCACGGGTTATTAAGCAATGCATATATGTTTTTAAATTACTTTACACACTTTCCTGTTTCTTTTTTGTTCGTCGTAACTTTTAGGCTAACATGCTAATGTAGCATCGAAACGGTTCGCAAATTGTCCAACGAAAGCGAAATCCAAAAGCGTCAGCAAACAAATTGTTGCTCCAGCCGCCGGGCAAAAGAAGCGTGGATTCATAAAAAAAATCAAATAAAGCATAAATAATTAATTCCAATAAACCCAAATACATACAAAATGTCGCCGTTCATGGAGAAGATGTTGTTGTTGTTAGGCGTGCTCTGCTGCATACAAGGTAAGCCAAAGCCCCAAAGTTTATGCAATGCGAAAAACATACAAGCCCACACACACACCCACACACACACACACTCACACACACTGACGCAGCTCCAAGCCCTGACATTTGGCTTTATGTAAACACACTATATATAGTATGCCATAATGCCACGAATCGGAGAAAGTGGTCGTAGCCCTGCACAAAAACGTGTTTAAAGGGCCGAAACCTTAAATTGTGTATCATTATGTTGGGTGATGCCCAATTGGTTAAGATATAATATTAATATTTATATTTTATTGACTTGAAAATGAACTATAAACCGTAAAATAGTTTTCTTATTATAATGCGGACCAATTTGTGTGGTCATTTTTTACTTTTTGGTTTATTGCAATTTTAAGCCAATAAAGATATTTTAAAATATATCGTACTTTTATGCTAATAAATATTATAGGCTGCCTTAATTTTGCTAATGTTTATATTTTATTACTAATGAGGTTTAACTAACGGATTTATTAATTTATTTAACATTTCTATCTTTTAACTAATTTGTATAAGACGATTAGTGAAATTAAGATTTAGTAAAGCAAGTTTTAAAATAAAGTTCCAAATTATACTAATTAGTTACAATAATAGTAAATCAGTACAATTCAGGCTAACATTAACTTTAAAAGCTATTCGAAACACTTTGTTTCCACTTCACTTTCTGTGCATAATCACTTGCAAAAGCTTATTTCTAATAAACAGGATTAGTTATTTTAAGACTGATATTTACATATGTGACAGATAATAAATAGCATATCATAAGCAAATCCGAAAACCTCTAATTTAAATCTTAGCTTATCTAATTTAAGCTGCATACAAAATCAAGCTTTTAGACAAATTAGTCAGGTTACAGAGATCTGCAGACTATAAACTATGGAGTAAAATGGAAAAAACATACATAGAAAACTAAATTGCGAAATCTGACGAAAGGTTTTATAGAATAATTTCAGTTCAGTTCATATACATAGTTACATAAATAGTTTCATTAATTGTATTGAAACTAAATGATTACATTAATGATAAAATTTATTTAAATCTCTTAACTGGTTTCGATTTGTTGGAAATAAATTTCTGTAACAAACTCTGTGGTGGAAGATACTTAATAACATTTTTCTTGCATTTTTATAAATCAGTTTTAATTTAATTTTAATTTTTTTTTAGTGACTACTGCCCTGATGTGCTATGACTGCAATAGCGAGTTCGATCCCCGATGCGGCGATCCCTTCGAGCCGTACTCCATTGGCGAGGTGAACTGCAGCAAACAGGAGCCACTGGAGCACCTTAAGGACAAGTACAAGCCCACCCTGTGCCGCAAAACCGTTCAAAAGAGTAAGCTAACACCAGTTAGCCTAAAGACAGCATATTAACCTACACTTAACCCATAGTTTACGGGAAGACCCGGATCGTACGAGGCTGCGGATACATCCCAGATGAACACACCGACACCAAGTGCATTAGGCGCTCGGGAACCCACGACGTGGCCGCCATCTACTGCTCCTGCACCAAGGATCTGTGCAACGGAGCCAACTCACCTGTTGCCAAGTGGATGATGCTGCCACTCGTCTTCGCCGCCGGATTTACGCTCCTGCTGAACTCGAGGCACACAATACGATTCCAGAGCTCGTAAATTCAGCTCGACCTAGCATTTCACTGAGTTTCGTTTCGTTTTCGACTTTGTTTTTAGTGGTTTTTCGTTTCAGATCTGCAATTGATGCTCATTTAGTTGCATAATTTACTTTAATATTTAATTTAATGTGTTCGTAAGCGTAAAAATAATAAGAATAATATGGAAATTAACTTACCTTATGGATTCACACATACACCCTATAAAAAGAAACAGGATAAAACAAGAAGGTAAACACACTTTTGGGGGCAGTAATAAATATGTTGTTTAAGCTTTTGTTGGAAATTAAGTTAAAAATACAAAAAAACTGCCAGTAAATGTCTCCGCCTAAAAAAAATGTAACCGTCGACCCCAGAAATCCCAAAGAAACAATACAGATCGCTGATCTACATAAGTCATAGCCCAAAATAACATTAGTCAATGGTGCAGAAATACCTCTTTTATTCTGAGGCAGATTAACCATCTTTGCATAAGACCGAAAGTAATAGGTGTTTCCTGATTCTTGGCTTGTGGATTTTGATTAAAAATTTTTAGTGACTTTTTTATTTTATTTTTTGACTTGGCAATAATTTTCAGTTTACTCAGCGCATTTAATTTATTCAGTTTATAAATGGGGTAAATCTTAAGAGCGAAGCCCTTTATGAAACCTGTGAGTGCAAATTTTAAAGAATAACATCTATCTTTACGGGAAATAACCTGCAATAAATAGGATTTGCAATTCCATTATGCCGAACTTCACATATTATTTGGTTATAAAATTATAAAATTATAAAATTATTTCCAGCTTTTGGGGTTTGAGTTTTATTTGGTAGTAAATGAGCCGTTTATTTTATTTTTGTTGTCAAATGTTCTTAATTAGTTTTTATGTAATTTAAACCAATAAATGGGAAAGGGCAATCCTTAAAGGCAGACCCCTTATGAAGCCTATCACTGCAAATTCTAAAGACGAACATCTATCTTTACGGCAAAGAATTTGCAGGAATGTGTATTCATAACTCATTTGAAAACAGAAAATAGATTTTCATAAATTAAAGAATCTTATTAAAATTTATACGAAGTAAATAAATGAAAAAAAACCTATCCGCAAAACAAATGAGAATCCGTAAAATACTAAATCCAAAGAGGAAAAAATAAATTTTGTCCATTATAAGCTTCATACGAACTAAACCAATACATACTATTCAGCTAAGATCCGGAAACCATTTTCACAGGAGTTCCACAAAAGTCTGGCGGAAGTGGAAATGCTACATGGCTGATATACATAAATCTTCCTAATACTTTAGACCAGTGGCGGATCCAGGATGTTGTTGTGGGGGGTGATATCAGAACAATTTTTTTGTTGCATACTTTTTAAATACGAAAATTCCTTTCATTTTTCACCCGAGTGGGGGGTGATATATCACCCATATCACCCCCCGTGGATCCGCGCATGCTTTAGACGGAAAGTGCATAAACATTTTGATTTGTGTCCCCAATGCAATACTAACACAAAACAAGGTACAGTCAACACAAAGCATGGCAAGATATTAATAAACAGAAACACTAGCCAACATATAAAAACCAGTTGCAAACACATCATTTTGTGTAGAAAAAAAATATATATACATGAAAAAATTGCATAAATTATATAACATTATCTATTTAGTTAAATATTATTAAGAATTATATGGAAAGATATTGAGATAACAACAGAGAGAAGCGAGAGCGTATGTAGATAAACCTAACTAATTTTAATTTATAAAATGAATAACAAACACTAGCCGTTGTATCGTAATAGAAAAAAGAAGAAAAAATTAATAAAATGAAAAAGACAAATTTAAAATCAATAATCCATTAACTAGTCAGAGTACTTAAGATTCCATAACTAAACCAAATAAGACGGAAAATTATTTAAATTTTGTTATTCATCGGAAAGACTTTTCCAAGAAAGTATCGCAAAAATATTGCAAAATCAAGCACATCCAAAATAAAAACTAAATAAAACACAAGATCACGCAAAACTTTAAAAGCTGCAAAGGTTTGGAAATAATTAAGCAGAAGTTAAAACACCATTCAGCGTGAATCATATCATTGAGCTTTGCTTCACAAGTGACGGGAAGACATTCTAAATAAAAACTAAACTAAAACAAAATGCAAACACAACGTACATACATACATATATTTCAAATTATTTAACGCAATTGAAATATAATAAAGAGGAAATATTAATAATAACAAGTTTTCAAACAAGTTACTGAAACTTAAAAATTGTATGGATAAGTAAACAAAAAGTAAGAAATCTACAGAAAGAACACACACCAAAAAGCTTTTGTCTGCGCTGGCTGAGTCGAATATTCTATAACCATAATTGTAATACCTAAATATATATCAATATCATTTCCTTTCGTTTTTATATCACAGCAACACGAATAGCAACAGAATGGGAAAATTATTTAATATGCAAGAAAATTATAACAGAAAAACACAGCAGAAATAATAGAGTAAAATCCATAAGCAGAAAAAAGATGCAAAAAGCAAGAAAAAGTAAATAAAGTGAACTTGTTAATTTTTAGCATTTAAGTCTGTAAAGCTCCGCTTGTAGATGAAAAATCAATAAATAAACTAAATAAAATGGTAAATTCAATAAATGGAGACAAAAAAGCTATAAGCTTTCACAACAAAAACCAAACACAACTTGATAATAATACACGGGGGATTTAGCTCTGGATTTCTATCTTACTACCTTAAAATCTATGTATGTAGGGTAAAGGATATAGTCTATTTGTTCTATAAGTCTTGGATTTATTGATTAATAGTCGCTTAAACTCATGGTAATCATTTTTTAGAAGAGCTACTAAAATCTCTGAACCTGAAAGATCATACTCCCCCTATTCTTTTCTTTAAAAGTATAAACCGTAGTTTTAACATAAAATAGAGTTTATTTATTTGAAATATGCTTAGGGGTAGCGTTTTCTTCAGGCCAGCGCACTGGGGAAGACGGCGTTCTTGGCTATGGGCTGGTTGGACCTGCGCACGATCCTGATATAACCCTCCTCTCCCCACGTATCCCCGAAGGAATTCAGGCACCGCCAATAGTCCAGATTGGAGTCCACGTCGTGATCGTAGCCCACAACAACCAGGAACTGTGAGCTCTTCGGGTTGGTCAGAGCCCTCGTCTCCTGAACGTAAACCCCACTGGAGTATTGCATAAAGCCAAAGGTCGCTGGATTGTACTCCACAATGACGGGGAAACCATTCGATACGTAACGCATTACGGCGGCATCATCGTTGTCAGCCACTGCCGAATAGCTGGCCAACTTCACGCCCACCGACACGGAGGAAGGAGGCTGGCACATTCCCGGAGTTTTCAGTGTATTGTTATTCGGATAATCCACCTCCGGATACAGATAGGCATCCGTCAGCTGGGTGAGGTAGTTGAGGGCAGCCAGGGGCGTCTGTGTGCTGCATCCGGAGCCCATTCCGGCGCAATCGAGCAATTGCTGGGCGGACAACGAAGAGGGCAGCGGATTCGCGGTCTGCACGGCGTTCATAATCTCCACTGCCTTGGCGGTGGCGTAGGCCCAACTGCTGCTGCAGTTGACACCCTGATCCTCCACCGCCACGGTCAGCCCGAAGTCCGTGATGATGTCGTAGGTGGCGGCCGCCGTTTGGGTGGTGGGCGGATCACTGGCCGCCGAGGCCACCGTGGACACGGCCTTGGGCAGGAGGGCTGCAAACTGGATCAGTCGGATGTCCGAGAACTGATTCACCGCCTCGCGGAAAGTGGTGCGATTCCGATCCGCCTGGGCATTGTGCTGGGCCACCTGGTTGCGGTTGTAGATGAAGTAGTAGTTGGCAAAGTTGCGAGCTGAAGTGGAAGCATACGTCTTGTTGAAAGTATCCTGCAAACGGAATATATATCGTAAGAAAATATAATATGCAGCATGAAAGTATTTCAAAACTAATAGAATAGAACTTGTTATGCTTAAAAAAATTTCGATTATAATGTTTATTGATAGATTTACATCCTTTCAAAGTTTGGAAACAAAAGCACTCCTTTTTCGTAATTTTAGTCCACGTTCTTAAATATCCGCAAGCACATATGGTATACCTCGTATGTTTGAAAGTCCACTAAATCCTGGCCATGATTAAAGGCCCATCCACCTCCGGCGGCTAGGAGAAGACAGCAAAGCAGCAACTTGAACATGACGAAACCCGAAATCCAAACCAACTGATGCCGCATAGAACCACCGAACGGTCTTTTATAGGCACCAAGTCGAGTCTCCTTCTGATTGCAAACGCAAATAGAAGTTTACCATACCAACTTACTTTCGCAAGAAAAGTGCAAATAGATTTCTATGAGGCCTTGAATTCGCACTTGGCCCACAGCACATATAGTACGCGTAGTAACCGTGTCCATATTCCGGGTGGGTCGTAGTCTCGATAAACCCCCGTTAGAAGAAAAAGTCTTGGGTGCGCTTTGTTTGCCCAATAAACCCGTCAAATGCGCTCTGCTTCGTATCGTTGCGATTCGCTGGGTTCTCGTATCTCTGTTAATTCGAAGTCCCCACTGCCCCAGTTCAGAAATGCCCGTACCCCCGCCCGTGTAGCATCGTAAAAGCGGCTCTAGTCCCAACTTATCGCCACTTGTCGAGGTTGTGTCTTCTCCGCGGTCATGATTAATCACATTCATACTTTCATGGGGCCCCCATAAATATTGCAACAGCGTCGATAGGCCCGTTTGAAGTCTGTAAGCCAAGTGCTAAATGAGTTGTTTGGCAATTTCCATCGCGGAAGTCTAACAGATATTTTAATCGGTACACCGTGAGCTTCTGCGAACTCTGCAAAAAGTAAATCCATAAGGGATGCCAGGCAGTCAATGAACTCTTCGGCAGTCGTACTAAAATATTCGGGTAATAGAAGACCACAAATCTGTTAATTGAACTGCAAATAAATTCGCTACGTATTCTTTATAACTATTCTAAAACATTAGTAATCTCTTAGAAGAACTTATAGTGCTAGTTATTTGAAATGTAAATATTTACACAAATGTTAGGTTAAAAGATATGTAAGTCATTCATAAAACTAATTTATAATATAAATATACAAAAACACTCACACATTCACGGAAAACGTGAAACTTATAAAATCGATCCCATTAATTATTAACTTTTCCACCTGTTTGTGTGTTTTAACATCTCGTTTCGCTTTTTTTCATTTTCTTTTGTTTCAAATGACTAAATACATCATATTGACCAATAGAAAATTACTAAACATGCATCAAATTACAATAGTTATAGACTCATAAACCAAAAAGACAGTCGAAATGCAGATGAATATGCTTTTCGGTCTTCAAAAAGTTTCAAATTGGGGGCCCATCTGGTTTCGGCCAGATGTCCCACAGGCCAGGTCCGAACCACGGACCCTATAAAACCGAGGTGTGCGTGGCGAGCGGAGCTTAAAACCTCGCCGGTCTTCGTGTCTGCGCCATCTTCGCCCAGATCTGTGAACGCGGAAGATACATATATCTTTCAGATACTTATAAAAGGTGATTAGGCCGGGCTTTCAACATTTGTGTCGTGTGTGTTTTCGGTTTCTGTGTGCCATCCATGGATCATTGTTATGGGCAAATCGAACGTACAAGAGAACTTAAATTGCAATTAAAACGTACATTTGTATGGAAATTGGGACTGAAAAGGGGAATCCATCTCCTTTCACCAGTCCCAGCATGGGATCCGTATTTATGTCTTCGAAAGTGAAATTTTGGCCTGCGGTTGGCTAATCTAGATTAGATTTATTTGGCCCTCGGCCAGGCCAATATTGGCCATAGAAATAAGAGAAGAGACGAATCCACGAAATCATAAATATGTCGAAATTCGATCGAATCCAATGGTTACACCAATGTAATTATGTTAAACATATGCAAATGAGCTTAACCAATAATGATGCATATGACATCAAACTTTATGCAAAGTACATATATGCAAACTAGACCGGATTAGCGAACACCAGATGCTCTGCCAATTTCAAAAGGCAACTTAAGATCGATAGATCGATTGCCGTTAAAAATTAAGACATGATTTTAGCCGGAGGGTGATTAATAAATGCGATTAATGACAGCAGCGGGTGATCTGTGGAATGAAAAACAAATAATATTTGTTTCCGTTAAATCGATCATTAAGTTGTTTATTACCCAAGAAATTATGTTGTTATTTGTTATACACAAGTCATTAAGTGCTTTAGTTTCTTCAAATACATGCTGGTTGAAGAAAACCCAATTAATTAGTGTCTTTGGAAAGTACCTGTTGATTTCAGGGTTTAATTTAAAAGCGTGTTGGTCTAAAAACTCACTTTGCATTTTCAATTTTGTTAAAATTTTCATTAGTTTAAATAGGAAGATTTAAAGATTAGTTTTGAGTCAAAAAACTTTTGACATATATTTTTGTTAATTTTTCTCCAATTTAAGTTTTATAAATTTACTAAAAAGTATTAACTGGATGCAAATTAGGAAATCTTGTTAACGAATTACGACTTCAAAATAGATTTATGGGTTCCGAGACATATTGGACGTTTCCGAGTGTGTATTTCATAAGGTGTTTCATTGGTTTTATTATCTACATAAATGAATATTAATAGCGTGATTTCCCTTAAAGAGTTACAGAGGTATTAGATATTCCACGAGCTGCACGGCAGGCTAGTTCGATTCGAGGTGAATGGACCGGTTAAGTTTGCCTGTGATTAACGTTGACAGATGTGGCAAAAAAAGGGGTCGAGGGATGGGGTAACTGTGTGTTGGCCAAGTGGTTACTTAACACTTTCCACTCTTTCTGTTTTCCCTCGTCCCAGATGCGGATGTGCTCACCGATGTGGCTGCATTTGGCGCTGGGAATGGCCATGCTGGCTGCTGTGTCATCGCAGCAACTGCAATCGTTCCCCAAGCTCTGCGATGTCCAAAACTTCGACGATTTCCTCCGCCAAACGGGCAAGACGTATTCGGACGAGGAGCGGGTCTATCGCGAGAGTATCTTCGCGGCCAAGATGTCTCTGATCACGCTGAGCAACAAGAATGCCGATACCGGAGTGGCCGGATTCCGTCTGGGAGTTAACCCATTGGCCGACATGACCAGGAAGGAGATCGGCACCTTGCTGGGCTCAAAGGTCTCCGAATTCGGCGAGTAAGTAGCACCTTCTTATGTCATTCAAGCTAGCATAAATAAAAGGGGAAGCCCCCTGAGCAGGAACAAATTATCACCCATCTTAAAATTTATAATCAGGTTTACAAATGATTTGTAACATATGTATGTATTTCCAGCTGACTTTGGCTATCGGCTTTCCTATTATGCTAAACTAGTTCTATGAATTCCCAAAAATTCCATTCATAGGGCTTGGCCTTCTGCGAATAACTTTCATTTGGAAATACGTAAACAAAACCAGTTGCGCCATTTTCGAAACAAATAAAAGCCTGATAGTGGTAGACATATGTATTTATTACTCAGAATATGACCGAAACCATAATCACAGTTTTATTACCTGTTTGTTCTGAGAATTCAGTCAGCACTTCTTTTATTATTTGCCAATTATAATTATGTTATGATTATATAGGGGCATTATCAAATGATATTTAATGAGATTATACATATAATTAAATGTCATATATGTATGCTTGCAAGTAATATACAAAGCTCATTTCTGTATTATAATTGTTTACTAAGTATTTTAATTTAATTTTATACATAGGTATATTTACACATATTTTCATTATCAATCATCATATCGATTTTTTTCTGAACATACATATTAGCATAACATTCTACTTCTTTCGGTCATGTAAAGTTATCCGATCTTGAACATTTCTACATGTTAGCTAGTTACATTACATGCTAGTTACATTACATGCTAGTCTGGATGACAGTTATTTACATTTTACATACAATATTTACAAACCACCCACCCATCTAAACTAATATAATTTCTAATAAATTTATAATTTAAAATTAATAAAGCCCCACAACTTAATAGTGCCAGAAAGATTAAACCTTTAAATGTTTTGCAGGAGATACACGAATGGCCACATCAACTTTGTGACGGGCAAGAAGAGTCCGACGAGTGCCAGTCTGCCGGAGAAGTTCGATTGGCGCGAGAAGGGAGGAGTGACGCCGCCCGGATTCCAGGGCGTGGGATGCGGTGCCTGCTGGTCGTTCGCCACCACCGGAACCCTCGAGGGACACATCTTCCGTCGCACTGGCGTGCTGGCCTCGCTGTCGCAGCAGAATCTGGTGGACTGTGCCGATGACTACGGCAACATGGGATGCGACGGTGGCTTCCAGGAGTACGGATTCGAATATATTCGCGATCATGGCGTTACGCTGGCCAACAAGTATCCGTACACGCAGTCGGAGATGCAGTGCCGCCAGAACGAGACGGCCGGTCGTCCGCCCAGGGAAAGTCTGGTGAAGATCCGTGACTACGCCACCATTACGCCGGGCGATGAGGAGAAGATGAAGGAGGTGGTCGCCACCCTGGGCCCACTGGCCTGCTCGATGAACGCAGACACCATTTCGTTCGAGCAGTACGGAGGCGGAATCTACGAGGACGACGACTGCAACCAGGGCGAGGTGAATCACTCGGTGACGGTGGTGGGCTACGGATCGGAGAATGGACGCGACTACTGGATCATTAAGAACTCGTACTCCCAGAACTGGGGCGAGGGCGGCTTTATGCGTCTGCTCCGTAATGCCGGCGGATTCTGCGGAATCGCCAGCGAGTGCAGCTACCCCATTCTGTAGGCGGTCAGCCGTGTAATATACAGTGGTTCACAGCTTATTTCAACCAGTCTACACCAAAAACTTTAACATCCCATAAAAACTAAACAAAACATGTTATCAAAATAATTTAAACGCAGAATACATCTATGATGATACACATTAGTGTTTAATAATTGTATGATTTTTTAAAAATTTTACAAATATATTTTATGAATTAATTACAAAAAAAGCCCAAAAAAAAAGGCCACAGCTTATTTCAACCAGTCAACAAAAAAATCGAATAAATTAACATAGTGGCCAATAACTTTTTTTTTTAAATTTGTCATGACTGCCCTTTTGTTTACCAACAATTTAAAGTTAACTTTACATGGATACAATGCCTTTTGTTGTTGTTGCCAAGTAAAAACTACTCTCGACCCTTGGATAGGACTTTTGGCGTAGTTTCGTCTAAAAATATTGTGTTTTCGAACATTTTTTCGTTATGTGGACTTCCAATTTTGTTTTGTGGAAATGTTAAGACACCTTTAATTCATAATCATTAGCTCTCGACAGCACTGGATGAGCTAAATCTGCGAAAAAATTTGCACTTCCCATGGGTCATTTCTATAGTTAAATCAAAAATTAATTTATATTTTAAGATCCTTTGAGTTTTTAGTTCATTTATCCTTTAGGATGTGAAGCTGAACTCAAATCTTAATTGCGGAGTAAAAAAAAAAAATGTGGAAGGACCTGCTTGGCACTTATAGGCCCAAAACAATTAGCGTTCGCCGCTAGGCTTAGGGCTCATTTGGATACACACGAGAAACTCACTTATTAGTGTCCTTAGTATATTTGAAAAAATGTATTTGAAAGAAATAATTGAATTTTGATACAGTTGAGTCGGAAAAATATATCTAAGCGGGGGAAATCCCAATTACGAGCCTAAATTGGGGAGTCAAATGGCTGTTTTAAAGTCTAACGGCGAACGCTTATTGTTTTGGGCCTATAAGTGTCAAGCAGGTCCTTCCACATTTTTTTTTTTACTCCGCAATTAAGATTTGAGTTCAGCTTCACATCCTAAAGGATAAATGAACTAAAAACTCAAAGGATCTTAAAATATAAATTAATTTTTGATTTAACTATAGAAATGACCCATGGGAAGTGCAAATTTTTTTCGCAGATTTAGCTCATCCAGTGCTGTCGAGAGCTAATGATTATGAATTAAAGGTGTCTTAACATTTCCACAAAACAAAATTGGAAGTCCACATAACGAAAAAATGTTCGAAAACACAATATTTTTAGACGAAACTACGCCAAAAGTCCTATCCAAGGGTCGAGAGTAGTTTTTACTTGGCAACAACAACAAAAGGCATTGTATCCATGTAAAGTTAACTTTAAATTGTTGGTAAACAAAAGGGCAGTCATGACAAATTTAAAAAAAAAGTTATTGGCCACTATGTTAATTTATTCGATTTTTTTGTTGACTGGTTGAAATAAGCTGTGGCCTTTTTTTTTGGGCTTTTTTTGTAATTAATTCATAAAAAATATTTGTAAAATTTTTAAAAAATCATACAATTATTAAACACTAATGTGTATCATCATAGATGTATTCTGCGTTTAAATTATTTTGATAACATGTTTTGTTTAGTTTTTATGGGATGTTAAAGTTTTTGGTGTAGACTGGTTGAAATAAGCTGTGAACCACTGTAGTTAGATAGATAGAATAGACAAACGACGAATTTATAACCTTGTTACTATAGTATGTAGCGTTGCAGTGACGACATGCAGTCCATTAGTCACTCGAAAAATAAATAAACAAAGTGCCTTATCTGTGTACGTGTTCGATGAGCTTTTGCTTACAATACGGGGAAATGATAATCGATGGCATTCCAATTTTCGTTTAACGTTTGTTTGGTTATAAAACCAAATTGTAGAATGCTAAATTTCAATTTCAGAAAGTGGATAGTACATAAGCAATGCACAAACAAAGAGAGAGGAAGCAAGCTACGGAAACCGAAGCTTTGAATACCTTCGAAGATTATTTTACAAAATTAATTTTTAAAAAGTGAAACATTTTAAAATCATATTTTTTAAGTTTAAATTTGAATTTAACTCAAGCAAATGCTGACTTAAAGGTTTTAAGAGGTAGCAACTAGATTATCTTATTACCTTTCATTCGCTTTTTATATTCGCTAAATGCACAAACTGACTAGCTAACTGCATATACATACTCTCTCCAACGCTTTAAAGAGAAAGGAGGGAGAGCATGTAATGTCGAGAATTACAGATCGGCAGTTCTCTCTCAAGTTCTTATTCAGCTTTCTCTCTCGATGCAGTTGATCTTTGAGTATTCGCATTACATTTCGTATATAATTTGCGATTCTCGCAGTCCGTTGCTCAGTACGAGAAAAGTTTTTGAGATGGGCACAGTTGCAATTATTGCGGGCGTCCCACTGATCCTGTGTTTGATAGGCGTGGCCCTTGGCCTACCCACAACAACAAGCACTACTGGGAAAAACCCAACTGACTCACCGACAGCCGCTAAAATCACAACTCAGCCAGTTGAAACGATCACAGCATCCTCAGATGAGAAGGGTGAATGCCAGTCTGCATGGCACAAGTTTCTGGTGAGCTTTGAGTACACATTTCCAAGAATGTATCGCTAAAGAAAATCATTCTTTTTAGATCGATTTTGATGTACAATACGAAAACGATAGCGAAAGGCAAAAGCGAAACAAAATCTTCTGCAAAAATTGGCAAAACATTCGGGATCACAACTTACAATACGATTCGGGACTACAGAGTTTCAAGAAGGGTATAAACCAGTGGAGTGATCTTACCATTGAAGAGTGGAAAGAGAAGCAAAGGCCCAAGTTCCATCCAGAAATTTCCGGGCCTGAAATCACTACAAAAGCATCTGAGAATGTGAGAGATAAAGTTAACTGTTTGTCTGCCTGGGAAAAGTTCCTGGTAAGATATGGTAGACGTTTTAAACGAATTTGGGACTAAGTTAGGTTCATTACAGATCGACTTTGAGAGAAAATATCAAGATAGCACTGAAGCCGAGAAACGCCGAAATATTTTCTGCGGCAACTGGAAGGCGATTCAGGAACATAATGTGAAATTCGAACTCGGTGTGGAATCATTTAAAAAGGGCATAAATCAGTGGAGTGATCTTACGATTGAAGAGTGGAAAAATAAACAACGACCCATTCTTGCTCCTGAGTTTCCTAAAAAAGAATTGTCTACAAAAATGACTAAGGATGATCAAGATGACATAAAATGTGAGGATGCCTGGAAAAAGTTTCTGGTAAGCTATGGTATGAGGTTTAAGTGAATTTCAAATAAAGTCAAATAAATTATAGATTGACTTTGGCCCGAAATATCATGATGCTGCTGAAGTCGATATACGCCGAAATATATTTTGCGGCAACTGGAAGGCGATTCAGGAGCACAATGTGAAATACGAATTGGGCGTGGAATCCTTTAAGAAGGGCATAAATCAGTGGAGCGATCTTACGATTGAAGAGTGGAAAAACAAGCAACGACCCATTCTTGCTCCAGAATTTCCTTAATAAATCTCTAAGGATTAAGATCCCTGGGATTAAGTTTCTGGTAAGATTTGCTAGAATGGGTACTTTAATTTGAAATTGAGATATATAATTTACGGAGTGACTTTGCACGCTGACCCAACGTATTGACCCGGAACCCTTTAACAACTCGAACCAAAAAATAATAGTAATTCCAGTATTATAACAAACTTACAGTTTACGCACAAATATACGAATAATCAGGGTAATAAACCCAAAAAGAAAACATTGATGATTTTGGGTTGGTTTTTAAAAATATGTATTTTTTGTATCCAGTTGAGAATCTTGTTTGAGGAGTTTCTCTGTTTTAATAGTGTTTGCAAATGTTCAAGCCGATTTCGGGCTGGGTTCGCTATTTTAATCGATCTTTATTATTTAAATGAGTAAATTTTGTTTTTAGTTTTCTACCATTTTAACGCACACGAATTCTACATGATTAATTTATACTTGTATATTTGCTGAGATCCCTATCTCCTTGTTGCATTTAACAGGGCGCTTCGTATTACACATACAATCCGTAAATATATATAATATATATGTATATGGTATTTAATTTAACAAATACATTTGTAGGTTATCGCAAGTTGCTGCACTAAGTGAACATTTATGTAATCAATATGTTTACATTCATTGATATTTGAGTATATCGAAGGAGCGACCGCCCCATTACAATGCATAATGGGTATTGTACACATAAGTATATTTCCATTTCTTTTGGGTATTTATAGTTACTATACAAATCTTTGGTAGGAAGGGGCAACAATAAGCATTGAACAAGCCCTATACCATTTTCAGCGTGTTTGCGAACCATAACTATTCCTGCAGTAATCTCCCAAATGCTCTCCAACAATTCTACGTTTTAAAGATCTCTTATGGTTTACAATTTACATATTGTTTGGCGTTTATTGTAGTGGTTGCTATGTATTGCTGCTCATCTAACCAAGCTTCGACCCTGGCCGCAGGTCTATTTGTGGGGTTCTCCAGATGGATCTTGGATATGTGGTTTGAGCAGTGGTTCGTCTGTTCTTCCGGTGGCCAAATTGCTTCGTTTTCAACTATTTGCACTGCACGTGTGTAAATTTATCTAAAAAACTTCATGTTTCCCTCTGTTGCAAGCTATTGCCATTGTTAACAAGCTGATCGTCGGGGGACCAGGGCCTGGCAAAATCAAAATCATATGGTACGTACAAGTAAACACTAAATAACTAACAACGTTGAAAGCGCGGGTAGCATGTATACATAAGGGATATATAACTAGTTGTATATCTGTATAATATATTGCAACAAATGTCCACTACAAAACTGCACACTCAACTTAAAGGGCTAGCTTACGAGTTATTCGAAAACTGCACTGACATCTGACACATCCGACATCGGATATATCCCCTGACTCTCCCGGTAGCTAAAGTGGATAGCCAGTGCGTGGATTGGTTTCTGCTGCTGCTTGCTTGTTTGTATCAACTGTTATTGTTTCGGTTACTCTTGTTATATGTTCGACATCGGTGTATATGGTAAAGCCAACATGTGTGTAGCTGTTTAGTCGTGTTAAACCTTTGCCAGTTGCACTACAAAATCGAAGTGAGTGTGTGCGGACAACGGAGGAGCAAGTGTGGAAATTCCTTAGTAGGTGGGCTGCTGGTACTCCATTCCGGATTGCTGCTGCTCCATGCCTCCTGTTTTAAAAAAGTTGATACAATCAAATTATTAATAAGATTCAAGAAGGCTTAACGAGTTTATTGAGGAGAAGGAAATATTAAAAAGAAAACAATATGATGTGATATGTGTGATATAATGATATGGAAATAAACCAGGAAATTCCGGTCTTTATAAAATTATAGTAAAAGTAACCATAACATATTTAAAGTATTTCCAACTCTAAAAATACAATTTCATACTAATAGATGCTTTAAACGGGAAGGTATACCAATCTTAACTAACACTTCTCTCCTACACGTGAATATAATTCACCCTGGACTTACCCTGTTGGGGCTGGCCAAATGGTGAGGCGCTATACTGGTCATTGTCGTTGTCCATTGAGTAACCGTAGGCCTGTTGATGGACCACGTTGGCCGGGTCCGTTTCGAAGGCCGAGGTGAATTCATCACCAGCGCCGATCAGGAACCGCTTATAGGCCATCAGAGCGCAGAGGGCCTACGGAATGCTCTTTGTTAATAGCAGAAAACTAATGGGAGAACAAGGCCCAAAAGACTACCCACCCAGCTGACAATCGAGAAGAGACAGAACCAAATGGCTGTCTTCATGCTTCCAGCTCCGATTCCCAGTGGCGGCGGGGGCGACGAGCTCCATTGGGACCACAAGTAGAGGAAGGCCACGAAGTACATAAAGGTCCAGAAGGCTGTAATGAAGGATTGCCATTAGATTTCAGTCGTAGACAAAGGAATGTACTGAGCTTACCCGAGAAGCCCATGTCAGCCATGACGTAACGCTTTCTGCTCTTCACCGACGACATCCGCTCGAACAGGAACTCGCCGCCCATGAAGCCCATGGAGGCCAGGAACCCGAAGACGCCCACCATGTTACCGTACTTGCAGGCCATGCCGTCGCCATTATAAAGGCAGTACTCCTTGCCATCTTTCTCCGTCCAACCCTCCGAGGATATGCATCCGAAGACCACCACCGAGAAGAGCTGAAAAATCAAGTGAATTCCTTATGAGTGGGGGTATACATTAACTTTTAATAATGCGGTTATATGCACACAAAGATGTGTGAAAAATAATAGCATATGCTGATTAAGTCATTAGGTGACCTATTTCTACTGGCTTTTAAAATCCCTTTTTGGTTCTTTTAACTTCTGTTTATTAATTAACATCACAGTTCCTTAGAACCCTCGTTGATATTAACTCGAATCCACTCAACTTAAGAAATGTTTCTTTTAATACCCAATTAACAATTTCTAAACACCTATTTCAAAGGTATATACATATGTATGTATATATTAAAATCAAACAGAGGTTTTGGCGCAAAGATATGCTTGAACTTTAGTAATATCGTTCTTAATGTGGAAGTAAGCGTTTTTTATATTTGGCTGTTATGGAACTCGAACTCCTGTATTGATTTCCTTAAGCAGGTGCAACAAACCAGAAGTTCAAGTACACAGACATCGGGGCAGACACGTACTTATGTTTGTGACCCAATTTGCGGAATGAAGGCCAAGTTTAGTTTGTTTGGCCAGGAGGGCGGAAATCGAAATGGCAGAGTCCTTGGTCAACAGAGTGGGTAAATATTACGTATACACAAATGGAAAGCAAACAGGCCCCAAAGTGCCGCCCCCTCGGTTATAGCATTTTCCCACTTCGATATGTGCGTCACTATCAAGTCGGTGGTAAAATAAAGTCCTAAGCCTAGTGGCCAATTGCCCGGGCGCCTTACGACATTTAATTATAAAGCTTTCATGGACGTGAGAGTTTTTATGGGAGCTCTGCAGCTGAACACTATATTACTCCCCCTTCATCGCTGCAAATTCCCAGCGCCCCTGCGATGTGAGGGTAAACAAATCGGACATTTGAGTGCCACTGCGTTTATGTGGTGACATTCACGGTTTATTTAGATTCCGTAATACTCCAACGGTTTATGCAATATATACGAGCACACAATGCAATCGTCTATGGGAAATGGGACATAAATGGTATAGGAAATAGAGGTCACTTTTATTGAGTCAATTTAAAAACCATATTACTGATATTTGAATTTTAAATTAGACTTTTGGAGATTCTGGGTTTTTAAAAGTTCATTTCTCTAATTTTCACTCAGAATTTTTTTGATTGTAATTTTTTATTTTCTTTAATTATTTTTTCCCAAACTGCGACTGTTAAAAAATGTACTTCTTGAAAAAGAAGTACCCACAGAGTTTGTGGGTGCCCTTTACTTAAAACATATTTATAAAAATCGTGTTTATGTAACACCTACAAAAAACATATTAGAATATGTTCTCAAAGATACACTCAGGGAAAAAATCAAGTATTTCGTGCTTGAATCTAGCATTTTGAGTGTCAAAAGTGAGCCAAGCAACGAAAATCTGATCTTGAGAACAAAATACTGCTTTCAAGAACGAATTTTCAAGACAGAAAATACTTGATTTTAGTATGATTTAAGAACGCTTCTGTCTGAAATTAAGAATGAATTATTTTCAAATCTAGACATATTAATACTTGAAATAATTAAGTTTAACGCAAAAAAATAGTCAGTTTAAATAAGTTTAATTAAAAATTCTTCATTTAAGAATGGATAGAAATTAATTTCAGTACTTTTGTATTAATTTAAGTACGTTTGTACTCAATTTAAGAATGCATAATTCTTAATTTAAGGATTTTTTTAGTTAAATTGTTTTACTTAATATATTTTAACTTATTTTTCCTGTAAACACATTTTTAACGCAATTTATATTCAGAAAAAACTTTTAGTAATGATTTAAGTAATAGTTAGGAAAACTCTTACCCCGACCTCGGTTTGAACCCGCACCCGCGACCACCAGCTGTGCAGTCAGACGCCTTTACCAACTCGACCACGCATGCTTCTTAAAGTCAGTGGGCTAAAGAAGGCACAAAAAGTCTCGACGAAAGGGCTAGCGTTCAAGTTCAATTTATTTTTATTTAAACAATTTATTAAAGGGTTTAAAAAGTAAAAATAAAAATAAAATTTACAGATTTAAAAAAAAAAATTATAAAATAATCTAAATAGAGGACTTGTTGCGGAGAGGAGTTGATGTCGGTACCTTTACTTACAAAATGTCATTGTTCTGCCGCCTCTAACAGCTGGGAATTCGTTATTTCTGGTTGAATTTTTATATTTAAGAATGACTAATTCTTGTTTTAAGAACGAATGTTTTCAAAATTTCATGAACGACTCGGTATCGTCTTCTGATCTGGAATTAAGTTTGATTCAGTCTTCAAGTAAATACTTTTAACCTCAATTTAAGTAATTTTTTATCGAGCTTGAGAATAATTGTGCTTAATTAGAGTTTAAGTCCAAATTGTGCTCACATTAAGAACTTTCAGTACGAAACATTCTTGAAATTTTAAGTATGAAATCGTTCTTAAATCAAGACTGATTTTGCTTGATTTTAGCACGGTGTTTTTTTCTGAGTGTATGGATGTGACCAACGAAATAAATATGTCTTTAAAAAAATGTATAGCTTTCCCAAAAATACAAAGCAGAATTACTTTAATTTAAATAACTAAAAATTAAAAGTAAAGGACAGGTAAAATATCAAAAAAGCTACAGTTTTGCGTATAAACCATCTAGAAGGACAACGTTTTCCACGATACTTCATGAATTATGCGCTGTGTAAACAGTGTGACAATCGGGTCGTGTGAGTGGCGTGTGCGCTCACAAATCCCAGCGATTCCCAGGACGCAGATTGTCCGAACTCACCCAGCAGAGGGCCCTGATGACAACTTGGGGCTTCATGGCGAACGTGAGTGGGTCGAAGGCGCCACCAGCCTTCCCGCCCCCGTAGGCGCCACCGTTATTGATGCTGAGTATCTGGTTGAGCATGTCCATGGTTATAATGTGTCTCCGGTTCTCGTGGTTGTCGGGGTTCTGGTTCTCGGGCCTCTCAGGGTTCCTCCGCTGGCGTTTTCACTGACTGTTGTGAAAAATCGAACGATTCTTCGGTCCGTGGGGCCAAGGGCAAAGTGGGGGCGGCTCACCCACAACTGTGTGTATATACCGTGCGTAGTGTGGGTGGGTGCGCTCGAGTGCTTTCTCGCAATTATGGATTACGGCACAGAATGGCAAAATAAACATGTATTTTCGCCACACGCTTTTCGAAATCAATTTCCGTTAACCGCGCTCGCAAACAAATCACTGTACTCGCTCGTGGTAATCAATCCATAATTGATGAACAAATTTCAAGGGCCTGATTTTCACTTTTACTTTTCGCCAGCTTCGCTCTCAACGGATATTCGACTGTCAGCGCGCAGGACTCTTGCTAAATATACCTACATACGTCGGAGCAGCCAGAATGTAACCGTTATAAGCCTTATCTTACGGCTCTGTTAGGAAACCGTTTACAGCGTGCTGTTAGGCGCAGCCAGTGTGGCCATCCTGGATTTATAATTCAAATTGTTACTTACATTTTTGGAAACTACAACAAATTGTTTGTTTTGCGGAATACTTGCGTTCCGACCATCTACTATCTACTATGAGTGCGTTCCAAAAATCAAACGTCTGCTGGTGTAACTACAAACAGAATTCCTACAAGGAGGTGCAAAGGAAGATAGAAAATTTTTGTGCACTAAATAGGAAAATTGGATGGAATGTACCCAATCCTCAGGTGAATTTTCTATTAAATTGTAAAAATGAAATAAAATTGGACACAAAATGATTGATTTTATTCTTCTGTCTTAAATGATTTTTTTGAAGTTCATACTCATCTAATATTAAGCATCAAAAAATACCTTGTTTTAGGTTTTCCACTTATTAGAAGTATACCTAAGATATTATATTCGACTGGTACTCAAACCATTTTTTGCAAACACCTACGAAATATGAGAATTTTAATATTGTTTAATTTTGTAGAGCCCCCAAGAACGATTGGTTAATAACGGCGATATAGATGCCTACGAAATTTGCTGTCACCGCAGAAAAGGAAAACCAGAAAAGCTTGAGAGGGAGACAAGACCTACTACGATTGGAGATCAATTGGCATTGCCTGGGAAAAAAGGTCATCCTTATGACACACCCACTTTAATAGCACAAAGATCCCTGGCGCCCCTCGCGCAAAACATAAAACCCAAATGGCGTGAGGAGCACGAGGAAGGACTCAAAGCTAAAGCAAAGGCTCATGAATTGGAAAAGCAGAACATTTTGATTCAGAATCTGATCAAGAAACGTGAAGCTCGGGACAAGTTCCAGAAACATTTTGAGTTAAACCAGGCTCAGACCGTTCGTCGGAGACTTCAATGGGGAGAAAATAAGTTTAGTCCCTATCGTAACCCTTTGGAATCAGGAAATCAGAAATCCAATGAAAGACTAACCAGCAATGATCTGAAGAAGGTGAGGCGACTGCGTACTTTGGTGCCCGGACTGCATTCTACTTTGAAGAGTATGCATAAGCTAGATATTAGCGAACCCCACAGGAGAAAAAAATCAGCTCAGTACACCGATCTGTTTAATAAAATGCTTAAGGGTAAGGCCTCCAAAAATTCCGAGCTTAACCCCCTTCTAAAATCAACTAACCGCTTAAAAGTTGAACCACCAAATGAAAATACAAAAGTAAAAACTACAAAAATCGGTGCCAAGTTTTCATGGATGTTTAGAAAAAAACTTAAAAGCTGGCCAAAAACCGGAACTAAGATCTTTAAAGATCTTATAAAAGGCAGTGATGTTGAGATGCCCGAACGCGTTCGAAATCTGAAGAGCAGTACTCGATTGGTTTCGAACATAAGTAATGAAGGAAAAAGTCCCAGACTTAAGAAGTCCCATATAAACAAAAGGGTAAAGCCAAACTATGGACTTCGGGAATCCGAAACCTACAGGCATATGGACGACAGAAAGCTAAGAAAAACTCTGGCCAAACCATTCCAGGAAATGCTGAAAGGCGATGAAACCGCAATGCCAGAAATTAATCGGGCATTGAGAAGCCAGTTTCGAATAAAAACTGATAGTAAACTTAAGAAGTCCCAGCTGAAAAACAAACCAATAAAGAAGCCAAATAATGAACTTCGAGTTTTAGAAACCAACAGGCAAATGACGAAACCATTCAAAAAAATGCTCAAAGGCAATGAAACCAAAATACCAGAACTTAATCGGTCTTTGACAAGCCGGTTTCGAATAAAAACGCTTAAAGAATCCTCCAGCGAAATATATCCGATCCAGATAAGCCGGGACCCAATAGCATCAAGTCAAAAGTCATCCATTAGTTCAATTTATCCACATCCAGACGGTTCCTTTAGTAAGTCAGGTTTGACTAATATAAATTCCGATGTTTCGCGATCCGTTGAGAAAATTGTAATAACCACAGTTTCAGAGGCTTCCCCACCCTCTGAGAAAATAATATCACCCAAACGCCTTGATGTTCCGGAAACTTTTGGAAAAATCGTGTTGTCCAAGGAACCTGAGGTTTCGCATTTTGGTACAAATCTGGTAGCCAAAGAATCCCGATTGACACGACATCGTGGTTCACCAAGGCGCACACAAAGACCACTAAAATTCCGATCCAGTTCGTCCAGCGATTTCGATCAGTTCTCGCTCAAGTCAAATCGGTCTTCGAGGCATCACCTTTCGTCCGTGCCTGGGAAGAGGATAAACCTCAAGAAATTCTACCACTACATAATGAACTCAATGCCAGATCGGAAAATATTTCGCCAGATGAACTCAAAGAATCCGATTTCCTACTTGAAAAGCGAGAAAAGTTTTTTTTATCGCAGGTCTCCCAGACGGAGTTCATTGGCGAGCCAGCGAATTGGTGGATCGGTAATCAGCACAGCGGATATTGCCCAGTCCATGTTGCCGATACGGAAGAGGGTGGAAAAGATGGAGCTCGACGCCATGGATACGGAGGAGAACTTGTTCGCCACCTTCCCTGAGGACTACGATGCCCAAGATGGCCTAAAGAAGACAATGAGCGACATCATAGCTGGCATTGCAAAGGTGGAAAAGGCCCGAAAGAAATCCCAGCCAAAGCGGGACAGGCATAGGTCCAAGTCGAGTAAAGGGACTCCGGAACCCACCGGTAACCGCCAGAGCGTCTTGTCTCTGAAATCGGTAGGCGAGGAGGTTAAGATCCGTGAGACCCAGGCACTCAGGGATGTGAATTCGCGGGAACAGTGGCAGCAAACCATCTACACCGAGGAGCGGGCGGCTGTGCAGGCACGCATCCAGGAGCTGATGAAGGAGGTGGCCATACGCGAGGACTTTCGACCCCCCAAACCAGCGAGGGATTTCGTAACGGAGAACATTCTTAGGCTGCGTAATATTCAGCCGACCAAAATATCCCAAAATAGCCTGGAGGAAACGGTGAAACCGCAAGGAAAGTTCCCGACCTTGAGTGAGGTACTGCCAGTGCCCGATGTACCTTTAAATCTTTCGGGAATCTCAAAAGGGATCTACAACAAGTACAAGGACTTTCCCAAGTCGCCACTGAAGCCCATAAGAATACGTCGGTACAGTGAGAAAATGTGGAAAAGCCAGATTGAAACTGACCAAGCTGAGACTAAGAAATTCTCTCTAAATGAAGGAGTTGAGGGGTTAACTAAAAGGAAAGAGTGTGACTGCTGCATTTGCAGTTTGGTTTCAAAAGGTAATTAAAGCCTTATATTCCGATCTCTACTAACACGATTCTTTTTTAGGCAAGGACCAACCGGACCCGGAATTTATTCAGAAAGCCAGGGCCCAGAGGCGGCGAAGTGAACTTCGATCATATTACCTTAAAATGCGGAGAAGGGAATGGGAACTGCAGCTGTGCTGTTCAAAGAACTGCTAGCACTTTAAAACCTAGATCCAAAACTTTACATATTAATATCTAATTTCCAAAACATAAGACTATACAGTTTTAAAGAATTTTCGATTACTTTTGTGGCTTAATGTCAATCCACCAGCCTTTGTACAACTTGGTTATTTTCTTCAATTTTTTATTTTTTAATAGGACAAAATTCCCCTATCGCTATGAATATTTTAAGTGCTCTGAAGGTAAAAAAGCTGAACCTGCAGAATACCTGCACCTCATACTACGACTTCCTGACCTGTGGGCACCACTGCCTGGACTCCTTAAGGTGCTGCACACTGCACCACGATCCTCCTGTCCAGCAGGAATGCGGGAAACCGCCAGGAGTGGTCAGGCGTGGAGTGAAGTACTTCGATGTGGACGATAAGGCGGCGCAGTGGTATCTGGATACCCGACGATCTACAGCCACTGGAGGAGCCGAAAGGAAGCCATGCAAACGGAAGTTTTGCTTCAGGTTTCGAGTGCCCATAAGGCATGCCCTTCGCCGGAGGAACAGAGCGGCCACCTACTCCCTTCCCGGACGACGGGTGTCCCCCGAGTTCCTGTGCCTCCTCAAGCAGCACCATGCCAGAATGCGCGGTTTGGAGCAGCTGCCGCGTAAGTATCTCTGCCGCAAGCCAAGTTTCTCCTATTACAAGTACGATGCGGCGGCCAAGAGACGTCACATGCGTCCGGGCATCGATACTGCGGCTCCTGTGGAATTCACCTGCACCAATACGGACTGTACCCGCCATCATCGCCCCTGCCCCTGTCCTCCGAAAAAGGAGGTCCTCCCGCCGGCACCTTTAAGTGAGGAGGAGCCTTCACAAGCCAAAATCAATACCAATAAGAAGCGCTCTTTCCTATTTGCCAAAAATAAGAAAAACAATCAAGTAGTTCGAACGGAGAAAGATGCCGATGGGGTTATGGAAAGCCAGCTGGAAGGGAGCAGACTTCATAGAATATATGTCAGCAATCCATCCTTAGTTCCGCAGATGGTAAATCAGGAGTCGCCTAAGCCACCGGTTTCCAGATCTCAAGACAGTTTGATGGTCAGTGGTCCCCCGGAACCAAGTTTTACACCCTTGGAAAAGATAAAGAATTGTCCCTGCCCAATTGAGAAGCCCCAATGGTTCCCGAAGCCCTGCAACCAATCTATATGTCCCGGTAAAACTGGGAGGTTTAGAAGAACTCGAGATCCTCGCTGCATCGAGTATGAGAATCGTCCTTTCTTCAAGGCCATTCAAGGAACTAATTATGTAAGCGGTGCACAAAATGGAAGTAAAAAACAAAGGAGCTGCCGTCAGACTAAGACCACCGTTGATAATACAGTATGTCCCATCGCCTCGAGGGAGAAGGACTGCAACAATTACCCAAATCAAGATCATTGTGAGATTAAAGCGGACGCCAGATTAGAACCTCCTCCGGAGAACAGTTTCTATGAATCCATCTCCAGTCATCTTGTGGAACGACCTCACCAACGACCCGATTTCTATGATCAGAACGATATAGAAATGCCACCGAATTGCAAGGAAGGTAGCATCGGTTACAAGAGTTTTGTACGGCGCTCCGAAAAACAGAAGATCATTGATCGATGCGGTGGTCCGATGCCCAAGTGCAAGAAGCTAAAGCCACCACCGTATTGTTATATGTGGTCCGCCGTCGATCCGGACATTCGGGAGGCGGAGAAGCGACGTCTCGCGGAACACAAGTGCTACCAGCGGCAAATGTTTCCGGACAGTAAGCCCTACTCGTACTACTGGTCGCAAACGAATCCGGACATAAGAAGCCAGGTGAAGGAGACCAGGAGATTAAAGGAAACGGATAGACCATTGAAATTTTGCCGGAGTTATTCAGATCCCAATAAGGAGACATGTTCCTGCAATAGATCCACACTTATCCCAATCGATGAACCAACTAGCTCTGATTTCGATGATCAACACACTGGGCCATCTTGTTCACATGTCAGGAAGCCAAAGGACTTCTGTCCAGAAGACACTAGGAACCGAAAACCAGAGGCATCCGATCAAGAACATTCGCCAAACAAGAGCCATCAAAAGTGGTCAGGAGTAATTTCAAACAAGTTAATTTCGGATTCAGAGGCACACAACCCAAAGAAGCCACGACTGCTGCCCAGACTGCACGCCTTCGCCAAGCGATTGCTATTTCCAGGCTCCAAAGGACTCCATTTCAAGTCAAACCAATCGGGAAGCGAAAAACCGAGACATAGTGCCCGACCCAGAAATTCCAGTGCAGGTGGACCTAAAAAAAAGGATACGTCTTATAAAGTGAGACCGCAAAAGAAATTATGCGATGGAACCAGCTCTCCGGTAGACAGAAAAATAACCTTTAGGGATCAGGCCAGAGTTCAGCATATGAGGGGACCAAGAGATCCTGACCTATGGGCCAGACAAAATGAAAAAAACACCGGTCCTCGAGTATTTCGGCATTATAAAACAGAAAAGATTAATACGAGGACTAAAACACCATTCTCTTCCGGCTCCGAAAGACCTACGTACAAAAGGTCAGCTCCTCAGACCAACTCCTGTTCTAAGCAACCATCCTGTTCCACGAAACCATCCAAATTCATAACGAAAAAATCATATAGATGTAATAGAAGTGACAGCTGTAGCAACTGGAGCAGTCCGTCAAGTGTGCTTTCTGTAGTTCCCCAACCACCCTGCCAAGCTTCTCACCCATTGATATCCCGGGCCCAACGAGAGTGGGAGGAACACCGAGAGCGAAAAAAGGCCATGAGATACAGGGAGAAGTGCAGGCCATGTACTGATTACCTGCTCACCTCGCGGGCAATGGAGCCAAGAAATCCGGACATTCGTCGAGGAGTAGTAACGTATCGAAACCATGAGTTAACCACGGAACTCAGTGATCAATGCCTGATTAAACCAACGGCACAACGTTTTCAGTTCACACCGCATTGTTCCGGGCACAGAGATACAGAAAACTTCTCGCGATCACGAAGACGTCGACATTCCGATCAATGCTGCGATGACTCCGATGTGTCCACACACAGCAAAAGACCCTCAGGATCCGGAAGAATGCGGGGAGGAATAGATTGCCGAGAGGAAGTCCTGTCTCCTTTTCGAAGGCATCGTTTCTCAGCACACGCCTTTCCAACCAGCTTGTCCGCCAAGCTGCACAGCAAAAAGAGGGTTACATCCACCAAACCATCCAATTCGCCCACGCACTTATTTTGTTTCGATTAAAGGCAAGACAATGTGGCTTGCAGTCCGACTGTCAAGTGGATAAACCATATTTATAGGCATGGATTACCACTTGACAGCCGGGCCAGCATGCCACAAACTGTACTAGCAAATTATCGTACATTATACATTTTCAATTTATCACGATTAAAGTTTTGATTGCGTACAAATAGATTTTGTTACAAGAATATAAATGCAATGCTGGCTGGGGGGATCTCGGATGTTGACCAGAGCCTTACTCGTTGGTGAACTTGGCGGGGCGCTTCTCGGCGAAGGCAGTCATGCCCTCCTTGCGATCGGCCTACGGAAAGTGGAGAAATCAAATAAATTAGATGGTGCATGACTAAGACATTGAGCCAAACTCACCGTGGAGAACGTGGCGTGGAAGGTGCGACGCTCGAACTTCAGGCCCTCCTGGAGCGTGGTCTCGTAGGCAGTGTTAACGGACTCCTTGCACAGCTGCACGATCAGATTCGAGTGGGTGCCGATCTTCTCGCCTAGCTTGACGGCCTCGCCAAGCAGCTGGTCGGCGGGCACCACCTTGCTGGCCAGACCGAGCTTCTCCGCCTCCTGGGCGCCGATCATGTTGCCGGTGAGGCACATTTCCATGGCCTTGGACTTGCCGACGACGCGGGTCAGACGCTGGGTGCCACCGGCTCCGGGAATGGTGCCCAGGGCAATCTCCGGCTGGCCGAACTTGGCCTTGTCCCCGGCATAGATGATGTCGCACATCATGGCCAGCTCACAGCCACCGCCCAAGGCGTAGCCATTCACTGCGGCAATGATGGGCTTCTGGGTGCGTGCCACCTCGGTCCAGTCGTTCAGGAAATTGCCCTGGATGCACTGCGAGTAGGTGTTGCCCACCATCTCCTTGATATCGGCTCCAGCGGCAAAGGCCTTCTCGCTGCCGGTCAAAACGATGGCGGCGATGCTCTGATCCTTGCTGAACTGCTGCAGGGCGGTGGACAGCTCCTTCATCAGGCCATTGCAGAGGGCATTCAGGGCCTTGGGACGATTCAGGGTGATCACGGCCACGTTCTTGCCCTCGCCGGCCACTTCGGTCTTGATGTACTCCCAGGTGTTGGTGGCTGAAAAGAGACGGCATCATGAGGTGATCGTTGTCGTTACGCAATCAATGTTTGGCTGGAAAAGTACCAAGATCAAGGCAGAGACCGGCACTTGATATCTTGATTTTCCAGCTTAGGGCGGAGCTGGCCACCAACGGCGTGGACTTTGATCCCCCTGGAATCCCTAATATACTTACAGGAGCTGCTGAATCGGGTGGCCACCTGTGGCTGGCGGGCGGCTGCCTGCAGCACACCCTGGGCACGGGAGGCGAAGATCTTAGCAATGTTGGCCATTTTCAAGGGGACTCTTAACCGGCTGCAAGTGCAATTCGTTATCTAATCAATAGGGGATCCAGTTTGGAGCCACTTTGGCGCGGGGTACTTACGCTGTGGAGCACTGGAGCAATATTGGCGCACTCGACGGAAGAGTGTGAACGCGTGCCTTTCCCGCAAAAATACCACGACTCCCAGTCACAGTTTAGTCACAGCAACAAGTGTTTTTACATTATTATTAAATTACATTCTTTAAATATATACGAAATAAGAGGGTTTTCTTATTATTTATGTATTTTATTCTTATAAAAAGTTTATAAATAACTTACATAAAATATGATTTTTCTTGATTACTTACTTTATACATTATTATTAAATTGCATTATTTAAATATATACGAAATAAGAGGGTTTTCTTATTATTTATGTATTTTATTCTTATAAAAAGTTTATAAATAACTTACATAAAATATTATATGAAACAAATTTTAATATTTTAGACAGTGCTCCTTAATTTGCTTAATATAAAAAAATATATAACTTTTACAGATCTACAAAAAAACCGTATAATAAAACTTATAATTATAAATAGTTCCAAATGAACTGATTCAATAGTGGATCAACAGATTCTTAACACTAAAATGGTTACAATTTAAACTTTGTAAGCATTAAATACTTTAAACATGACACTTTTTAACGGTAGATTATCCTTAGACCTTTGGTATGCCAGACTGGTTGGGATTAGTTCTGCTGGTCGTGTCTACCAGCCAAATGTGCTCCTCGCGCTGCCTCCTTTCGCCATTTTCCCGACGAACCCGCCAAATTAGGAATATCAATACAATGACCAGGAATGCGAATATTGATATCACCAGGCTAAAGATGAAGGCTTGGGGTGCTGAAAGTAATGTAAGGGAAATTATTTAAATAAAATTAAGAAGTTCCTTGGTTATCAAACTTACTTTCACAGTACGGAAATTTTTTAACCCACATTGAGTCTTTGCAAATGTTGTGGTCCTCTCCCTTAAGTGAGTGCTCAGCCGGACAGTCGTAGTAAATGCGGGTGCCATTGGCTACTCTGGATCCTGCAGTTAGGATCGCATCAGTGAAGTGCTTAACTATCACATTTGGCAGCTGCGGAATCGCACATTCCCCATTCTCTTCAATGGGATTGGGTCGAGGATGCCCCCTCATGGTCACAGTGGGAGTTATCTTAATGGCATCGCTTTCCGTGGTCACAGTAGTTGATGCAACGGTAGTTGTTGGTGGGGTGACGCCTTCGCAGAGGGACTCCAGCTCGTCGTCTCCATCCCGGCAATCCCTGACCCCATCGCACAGCTTGGAGTAGGGCATGCACTGGCCGGAGGAGCAGAACATTTCCCAGTTGTCGCAGTTGGCCTGCTGCATCTGGGCCCGGCACAGCCACCCCTCCTCATCGGATCCATCCACACAGTCCCGCACGCCATCGCAGACCGCCGTGCTGGCTATGCACGCTCCGTAGCTGCAGCGGAATCCATAGCCCGGACACCAGACCTTCTCGCACATGGCGACCGTCTCATCCGAGCCATCCAAGCAGTTAGCTGCGCCGTCACACAGCTGGTCCAGTTCGATGCAGTCGCCTCCGCCGCAACGATGCCCGCAGCTCGTGGCATTCGGCGCTCCAGAGCAAATGGCGAACGCCAAGGAGAGAAGAACCAGAAGCTCCAGGAATCGATTCTGATGCGCCTTCAACATTTCGAATGGGTTTCAATCGACCGACTGCTGGTTCCATGTCGCGGTTAAGGGTATTATTAGGGGAGCTATCCAAACCTGTTTGATGATGATATGACGATAGCAATGTAAAAAGCTGTCATGGGCTTTTCTGAGCGGCTCTGATTATTGCTTCGCATGTGCATTTCAGTGGCTATGTTTGTTTCGCTTTCGGATAAACTTATCAGTTGGACTTCCCGTAATGTATCTAATTTTATAATATTAGTTGTAATTCTACTATAATGGTAAATGCACACGAAATATCCCCCTTTCTCTGTATCAAAAAAGATTGTAAAATGCTTAACCTCTCTTGAAAGCGGAAGTGGTTGTCATATTTATAATAATTATGATAATAACGCCAATAACATAGTGTCAGAAATGTATTATCAAACAAATCGAGATGGTCCTTTTTGTAGGAAATCAATATCCTTATATTAGTTATATTTATTCAACTATTGGTTCATTGTTCTCTTTGCTTTTCATACGCTACTATATTTCTCAAAGTGAGTATACTTTTGTTAGTACTAATAAAGGGCTTTAGTTTATAATCGATCGAATTAATTATAAAGAAAAATTCCAAGTGTTAGTTGGGTACAAATATAAATACAGCTCGGGGATGGCTGGGCGGAAACAAAAAACTGCAAATACTTGAAGTAAACTTAAGTAACACGTCAAATGCTTTCCAACGAGGAAAGTCTCAATTTTTCTTGTGGCCAGACGCCGGCGGCGTGCCTAAGAATTTTCGCTTCTTTATGGTGCCGCCTTTGAAGGGAGTTGCTATGGAAAAAATACTTAGGAAAGGAAATCATTTGAATACCACATTTAACTCACCATATAGCGACAGCAGGTCATGTTTGCTGCTGGGCACCCGCTTAATCACTGTGGCCGGCGTTCTTGTCGGATCTATAACAATGTATTGCTCCCAGAACGAAACGGGCAGCTCGAGCAGTGCCTTCATCACCTGCTTCTGGGTGAACACCTCCGTGTAGATCGCATGCTGGTCTGGGTCTGGTGTGGAGTAGCCCACAATGGTGGGGCCAAAGATGAGCGAGATGTTATCGATCGGCATAAGCACAACTGGGCACTGGGCAATGCGCTGGAAGTGCAGTATGAGGAAGGACAGAGTATCCCGATTGGCTTGAGGTAGCTGCTTCACCGATTTGTACAGCATGTCCTGGGAGGTTTTGGTGTCTGGATTCTGCACAGCGTTGGCGAAATCTTTCCACTGGCTGGTCGGAATAAGAGGCTCAGTGAGAGACCTCAGGAAATCCTTCACACAACAGCACAAAACATAGATGTCCGTGTTGCCCAGATGTGGAGTGGCCTTGCCTCGCAAGAACTGCTCCTTCAGGGCCTTGTACTCCCGCTCCGACGAGGACAGCCGATAGAGGCCCACCTCAGTGAGGCCGCGGGCCTCTATCTCGTTAACGCAGTGCACAATAAGAGCCGGGATCATAGGTGCAATGGACGGGGCAAAGTCTGTGACGTAGCCAGTCATGGTCTTCATCGTGGGCGTTCCCGTCTGGGGCACACAGCTCACGGTGAGTAGATACCGACAATCGATGTGACAGCGCACCGGGCAATCCCGACATCTCAGGCCAACGGCCCCAAACCGAATGCTGGAAAAAAGTAAAATATTTAATAAATGAATACATAGATCTATGATATACATACCGTTTCTGGCACTGCACACAATTGTCACCGCGCAAGAACGTCTTCTGGCTGAAGGTGTGATTCCTCATCAGCGGACGATGCTGCAGAGGAGTTCCAGAGTCGGCCACGTGAGACGCCATCGCATTCACCGGCGTCAGCGGCGGAGCGGTGGACTCCTTCAGAACAGATCGTCGTGGCGTCGAGGACAGGCCGTCGCCGATCCTCTCGTTGCCGCCAATCACCGGCAGCGACTCAATGGTCGACTCTGCCCGAATGACGCCCTGCCCATCCTGGGGTATGGTTACCTTGGTAGTGGCACAAAAGCGCTCAGCGCCCTGACCCACATCCACCGTGTGCTGCTCGACTCCGATGCCGACGCCAGAGCGTCGCGACTTGCCGGTGGTTGGGGTATTCCCGGACATACTGCCATTGAGACCAGTGCTCAGGCGCGATCTCTTGTTGCCGACACAAGGAATCTGGTTCTTGGGCAGCGAGGGTCGGTGCTCTCGCCACGACTTCGATGTGCGCACATCGAGGAAGTCGTCCTCAGAGTGGGTAATGGACAGATCGGATAGCAGCGAGCCGGTGGAGTTGATGTCGCCATAGGACTTGTCTTCGCGCACGGCATTTAGGGATTTGCGCTTCCTCGAGGAGGGCAGTGTGTGCAGGAAGGCCAACTTGTCGCGAGTCTCGTTGTTCAGATTGCGCTCGTGGCGCAGCAGATCCGCCACAGCCATGATCTTGCCCTCCATGGCGTCGCGCTCGTGCTCCGCCTGACGACGCGCCTTGATCTCCATGTCGATGATGCGGCGGGCGTGGAACAGCTTGCCCTCCAGGTCGCCCATCTTGGTCAGCGACTTGTCCAGCTCGTTTTGGATCCTGGCCGTTTCGGCGGCGTAGCCAGCGCACTTTTCGTGGTACTGCTCAAACATGCGCAGGAACCGCAGGAATTCTGGATGGGGAATCAGGATGTAGGGATTCATTCGGCGCGCTCGTGACTACTTTTACTCACCCTCTTCGGCCGTTCCATCGGTTAGCACTTGCATGCAGCGTCGCAGATCGTCAAAGGACGCCAAGGCGGAGAGCGCCATCTTCGGTTTGCTCCTTATATGTGTGAATAGGTTTTCACTCACAGGGACTGCCTGTGCACTGGATGCCTTTATTCGACTCAAATTCTGCTTGAAAAGTGTTTTATTCCCACCAAAAACGAGTTGCAAAGCGAGCACGCTGGAAAGGACGCGGCGATTTTTTCAAGTTCCGTTGTTTTCAAATTGACGCCACGAGAGCAGTGTGACCGTTTATGGATAAATCGAATAAACAGTAGGGTTGTCAAATAAAATAAAAATATCGGTATGAAATATCGGTGTAGCCTGTTCAGACTGATAGCCTGTTCAACTTATAAATTACGCAACAGCATACAATATATACACTCAATATTTATAATTTATAAATTACAATTTTTACATATTTCACTTTATTTATTTGTAAAAAGTATATTAACAACCATTTTAAACTTCCATCTCTAATATTTGTTTGACCAGTGTGGCTAGACGCACCGCAGTCTCTATTTTGTTTCAAAAATGTCTGTCCACTCGCCCAATCCTGCCCTGATCCTGCAGAGCAAGCGCTTCAATGGGCTGCGGAACATCCTGGAGCGCGAGGGTCCCTTCTGCAAGGACGACTTCTCGGCCTCGCCGGAGAACCTGGAGTTCCTGCAGACCAAGTGCCAGGTTCTGATCATCGGAGCCGGCGGTCTGGGCTGCGAGTTGCTCAAGGATCTGGCGCTGATGGGCTTCGGTAACCTGCACGTCATCGATATGGACACCATCGAGCTGTCCAACCTCAATCGCCAGTTTCTGTTCCGACGCACGGACATTGGCGCCTCGAAGGCAGAGTGCGCTGCGCGCTTCATCAACGGACGGGTGCCAACCTGCCGGGTGACGCCGCACTTCAAGAAGATCCAGGACTTCGACGAGTCCTTCTACCAGCAGTTTCACCTGATAGTCTGTGGCCTAGACTCGATCGTGGCCCGGCGCTGGATCAACGGCATGCTGCTCTCCATGCTTCGCTACGAGGAAGACGGCACCATAGACACCTCCTCCATAGTGCCCATGATTGATGGCGGCACCGAAGGTTTCAAGGGCAACGCCCGCGTTATTCTGCCTGGATTCTCGGCCTGCATTGAATGCACGCTAGACTTGTTCCCTCCGCAGGTAAACTATCCGCTGTGCACCATCGCAAATACTCCCAGGCTGCCGGAACACTGCATTGAGTACGTTAAGATCATACAGTGGGAGAAACAGAGTCCGTTCGGTGTGCCCCTGGATGGCGACGACCCGCAGCACATTGGCTGGGTCTACGAACGGGCTCTGGAGCGGGCCAATGAGTTCAACATTACCGGAGTCACCTATCGACTGGTCCAGGGCGTGGTTAAGCACATAATCCCTGCCGTAGCCAGCACTAATGCAGCCATAGCCGCCGCCTGCGCCCTGGAGATCTTCAAGTTGGCCACCAGCTGTTATGACAGCATGGCCAACTATCTGAACTTCAACGATCTGGACGGGATCTATACTTACACCTACGAGGCCGAGAAGTCGGAGGGCTGCTTGGCCTGCAGCAACACGCCTCAGTCGCTGCCCATCGAGGATCCCAACACCACCACGCTGGAGGATGTAATCAAGCTGCTGTGCGACTCCCCGCGATTCCAGCTTAAGAACCCGGCTCTGACCACTGTGATGAAGGATGGCAAGCGGCGGACTCTGTACATGTCCACGGTGAAGAGCATTGAGGAGGCCACCCGCAAGAACCTGACGCAATCGCTGGGCGAACTGGGCCTACAGGATGGCCAGCAGCTGACGGTTACCGATGTCACCTCGCCCACAGCCATGACCCTGCAGTTGAAGTACCAGTCCAATGAGGTTGAGATGGTCTGAGTTTATCACAGTAGATAACAATTTTAATCCACACTACAAATATGTAAATAAAACAGCAGGCTCAGCCTCAAGTTCCGCAACTAAATGTTCATGTCCAGGATGTACTTCTTGCCGGTGAATCCCGTGAAGCTCAGGGCCGCGGCTGCCGCGTCTTTAAAATTCTTCAACGGCACCATCTCATGGTTGGGAGCCACGAACTTCCCCTGCTCCATCAGCTCAAAGATTTCCCGAAACATTTTCGATCGTTCCGGGGAGCTGTAGTTCTCCTTTGACCAGCGTGTCATCCAGAAGCCCCTAAATGCAATGTCCTTGAAAATTAGCGGGCCGGTGGCCACGGTGACCGGCTCGCGGGACATGCCACCATAGGTGACCATCACGCCGCCGTTGTCCAGATGCCGCGACACCTCCGTGGCACTCTTACCGCCCACACAATTAAGGGCCAGGCGGGGCTTCTTCAGCTTGCCCGACTTGAAGATGTCGCTGGTGCGAATCTCGGCCTCGGTCAGGACCTCGGTGGCTCCCAGGCATTGCAGCATCTGCTTGAGCTCGGCAATCTCGGGTCGATCGCGGACGATGCCAATGCTATTGATGCCCCAGGCCCGGCACAGCTGATGCACAGCCTGGCCGACGGCGCTGTTGGCTCCGTTCTGGATGACCGTGTCACCCGGTGAGAGCTGCACAAAGTCCTTGAGCATGCGGTAGGCGGTGGTGGGATTCACCGTCGAGGTGGCGGCCTCCGCCAATCCCACTTTCTTGGATACGGCCATCAGTTGATCCTCCTTGTAAACGGCATGGGTGGTCCAGGTGCCCAGGCCGGTGGCCAGGGGAATGACATGCTGTCCCGGCTCCAAGCCCTTGACATTGTCGCCCACGCAAATGACCTCCGCCACGCATTCGTTGCCGCCAACGGCTGGAAACTTGGGCTTAACCGGATATTTTCCTGTGTGCGATTTAGAATAGGTTTAACGGAGTTATAATATTTCTTTAAAGAAGTAGAATCATTATTATTTGATTATTTAAATCAAATTATCAAGATAGCCAAACATTTTCATACAAAAATTTGGATTTAACCGTGGATAATTTAATACTGGATTCATTTTTTTAGTTCACAAGTTTTGGTAAAGCTACAGAGAAAATCAAAGTGCAATAAATATGACTTTTGGGGGTACTAAGAACATTGAGTTCAGGTTACAGGTTATCGCATTGCTGCGTTATACAGTATTGATATAAATCTTAGTGCCCTGCTTACCCTGAATGGTGTTAATGTCCGCCGGGTTAATGGGGGCCGCCAGGATCTTGACCAGCACTTGCTTGTCCTTGGGATCGGGCAGTTGGTCCTCCACCAGCTGCAGTACATCTTGCGGCTCGCCGTGTTGTGTGTATTTCAGGGATTTAGCCACCACCGACATGTAACGGCTCCCCAAGGTGGGGCTGATGCCAGATAAAATCCCTCGGCGCAACATTTGTTGTTATAACAGGGATATTTGTATTAAAAATAATAAATGGAAAATTATGTAGGTCAAAATAGCGTCGGCCACTTAGCAACGAAAGTGGAACAGTGGAATTTGGAACACTGGGGCTATTTTTGTTTTTGAATTTTCTCGCCATTTGGGGGTCGAATAGAAATATGTTTGATGCAAAATTGTTCAGAATTAATAGGTAGGGGGCAAATCCGAGGTCTACAAGTGGTTCAAAAATGCATTCGAAAAATCGGGTATCCACCATTTGGTTAACTGCTCCCCTCACAGAGGTTGTGCCAATATGCACGCTAAACCATAGAGGTTGTGCCAACATGCACGGTACATGAGCAGATTGGGGATCCTCGTAAGAACGTTTTGTAAAAGTTTCACGAAAATTAAACCCACAGTTTTCGAGAAAATTGATTTACAGTGTGGGGTTAAATAGTCAAATTTTGAAATTGGCCGTTTCCCGCTGACGGCGCCACCGAGAACCCATACAGCCATGACATCAACCATGTAATTACCCATACATTTTCTATGCAAACTTTAAGTATTTAATACAGCTCTCACAGAGGTTGTGCCAACTTGCACGGTATCGCATTCGAAGGGGCATAATTATAGCTGTTTTGTGAATTAATTTCGGGCAAATCAAACCCACAGATATCGAGAAAATCAAGTCATTTCAATTATGGCTTCTCTCACGCGGTCACACTGACCAGCCAGCGAGACAGCGTGTTCCCATGACATAAACCATCAATATATATATTTAAATACTACTTATATACTACCAAAAACACTGGATTTTTTAGGGGAAATATCGACTGCTTGAGATTTTTTAGGGGAAAGCCAAATGTTCATCTGGCAACACTGAAACTTCAGACCGTCTTCTTTTTCAATTTTCAAATTCAAACTGCAGCTTGGCTTCGCTTCGTCGCAGAGCTCGATCAGGTTTTCGGAGAATTGACTAAATCTCAGCAACACTCGACTTAGAAATTGTACATTACTTTCAACTTAATTATTCGGACAACAAAATCTAAACTAAAACCCGCGTTCAGTTCATAGAAACGCGATCAAAAAGTCTAAGGAAGAGATTAATCAGCCAAGCGTCTGCTGATCGTTGTGTTACTTGTGTTTGTATAAATAAAAAGAAATAATCAAAATGGTGGGCACAACCCTGAAAATGCGCGGCGATGAGGTGAGTTTTCCCCAAGTTATTAACATTTACCGGGAATCCGTAATTAAGATCATAGAAAAGTTCCAAAAGTAGCGGGTTCATCCTGATCGAGACGCCATTGCAGCGTGGGCAAGAATAGAGAGGCGAAGAGGAGGCGGGGAAAGAGAGTGCGAGGAGCGGAGAGCGTGTGAAAGAGGGGGTGAAAAGTGCCGTTTGTCCTAGGACTTTGTTGTTGTGGCTGCAATTGCTGCAATCACATTTTGGCGCAATTTTCTAGTTGCGGTACTTCTACCGCTAATTATCGCCCTCCACTTCTTGTTTTCGCACAAATCAAAAAGGAGTTAAATCGGGAATAAGACTTGCGGTTCTTTTCCTAAAATGGCCGTCGTGAAAAAATATAATTTCATGATCATTGAAGATTGTTATAAAATATGGATGAATCATTGCTACCATAGGCAGATAAAGCAGCAATAGTTTATTGATTGGATGTAATTTATATTATTAAGAGATAATAACGAAATTACCTCAGATTATAACAGATAGTAAACATTTGTTTAATAACCTATACCATCTACATTTTTAGATTTTTTTTTTTTATAGATCTTACTCTTATTTATAATATTTAAATTTTTAATTTTATCCAGAACGCTTCGGAGAATTTCAAGCAAGTGCAACTGAAGAAATTGACGGTGCCTTCACAGGAGGTGACAACAAAACGCGCTGCTTTGGGAGATTTGCAAAATCGCGGTCTAAACCGCGCCATTGCTGCGAAAGATGCGGCACAGAAAGAGTGAGTGCAAAGGAAATGTAGGTCCCCCATTCCCATCATACTCATACTATCCATATTACTTGTGCCAGCTCCAAGGATCTCAAGCTCACAGATGCCCTGCGCAATGCCAAGGCTCGAGTGGACACCCACTGGAAGAAACAGGCCCTGGGAACCACCACAAATGGCAATACGGCCGCTCCACCCAAGGCCAACGAAGGGGGAGTTTCGGCCTTTTTGCGATCGAATTCGGTGCGCACTCGCGTTCCGGCCAAGACGACTGTAGAACCTGTTAAGAGTAAGTAAATCTCTCTACAAAACTTAAATATTTTTTTAAATTTTTGGCATTAAATATTTAAAAAAATTTTTGACATTTATTATTTTTTGAAATTTTTGACATTTTAATAATACTTACATTTTTAGGTTAATATTTTTTTTTTATACAAAAAACTCTCTATTATTTTAATATACAAATCTATAAATTTATCCGATAACATTTTCCCAAACTCAAAATAATTTTTTTATTTTATAATTCTTTCAATTTTTAAACACGCTCTTTGATTAACACACCTCTCTTAAATCCAAAGTTACAGTAAAGGCCAGTTCCAACGAGAATGCCAACGAGCCCGCCTTAAAACGCGAGGACAGTAATCTGTCCAAGAAATCACTGACCAAGCTTCGCGCTGCCTTGGCCAAGCCCGTGATGGGAGTTTCCGGAATTCGCCGGGAGCCAGTGGCTGTGGCCCGCAAGGAGACGGAGATCAAGGCCAAGGAAATACTGGAAGCCAAGAAGGAGGTGACAGAAGCCAAGAAGGAAGCGACCAGGATGCCCCTGATCAAAGCCAGCAGTGTGGTCACCACAACCACCTCCACACTGCCCACAACCATGTCCCTTTCGAGCAAACGCTTGGCTGGGATTGAGGACATCGATGCCAACGACAAGGAGAACCTGGTTCTGGTCTCCGAATATGTGAACGACATCTACGACTATTTGTATCAGGTGGAGCTGCAGCAGCCCATACACAAGGATCACCTGGCCGGGCAGAAGGAGGTGTCCCACAAGATGCGAGCGGTGCTGATCGATTGGATCAACGAGGTCCACCTGCAGTTCCATCTGGCTGCGGAGACCTTCCAGCTGGCGGTGGCCATCATCGATCGTTATCTGCAAGTGGTCAAGGACACCAAGCGCACCTATTTGCAATTGGTGGGAGTGACTGCCCTCTTTATTGCCACCAAGTACGAGGAGCTGTTCCCGCCGGCCATCGGGGATTTTGTCTTCATCACGGATGACACCTACACGGCCCGACAGATCCGCCAGATGGAGCTGCAGATCTTCAAGGCCATCGACTGCAATCTGTCGCGTCCGCTGCCGATTCACTTCTTAAGGCGGTACTCGAAGGCTGCCGGCGCTGAGGATGAGCACCACGCGATGTCCAAGTACTTTATTGAGCTGGCTTCCGTGGAATACGACATGGCCACCTACAGGCCTTCGGAGGTGAGTTCTTATATATTTTAAAGAATATTTTATAATATTATGTTTACAGATTTATAAATTTATTTATTTTCCTTCTTTGCTAAATATTCAATCTCGACTTACAGATTGCAGCTGCTTCGCTGTTCCTGTCGCTGCACTTGCTCAATGGAAACTACCGGGCTGGCACGGGCTTCAACGACCGCCACTGGACGCCCACTCTGACCTACTACTCGCGCTACTCGGCCGCCCACTTGCGACCCATTACCCGGCAGATTGCCAAGCTGGCCCGGGATGCTCCCCAGGCCAAGCTGAAGGCCATCTACAGCAAGTACCAGGGCAGCAAGTTCCAGAAGATCGCGCTCCGAACGGAGCTGACCGGCGCGCTGATGGACTCGATCGTGAGCAGCCTGAGGAAATAGAGCCGGAGGACCCAGAAACAACTAGCATAGTTTAATTTGTTTTCATTTTTTAAATTTGTAGCGTATTCAATATTCTGTTCGTTTCGTGTTCGTTACAAAATGCGTATAACATCCGTATTCGCATAGCTATCTTCATCATCATAAGCAATCACCCCTTATACACATCCTAATCTGCTGGAGTCCCTTGAGCATTTTTCGACCGCTGCCAAGAGCTGGCTCCGGCATCTTTGCACCTGGAGCACAAGTTGAACGCGAGCCGGTCGCTGGCAGTGAGTTCCTCCGGTAAAACTAAGTACCGGACCAGGCTGGAGCCCGCCTGCTCCTCCCGCTGGGTCACCTTCTCAGTGGGGAGCGAGCGGCGGAGCGGTGGACACCGAGAGAGAGTGGGCAACGAGTTCATTTGCTGGCCGAACACATCGGCGTTGTCTCTCCAAGAACTATATTTTATAATCGTACCCCCCATTTTAACCTCAACCTGTATTTGTATTTAGTTTTTAGCTTTGATGGGAAATTGTTCGCTCTGTGCATTATGAATAAATCCAAAAAACGTGTGCAAAAATATTTCCTTATCCCAAAAATATTAAGAGGATTAGACTATTTGTAATTTATGTCATGTATTTCATTACAACCATACACAAAAAGCACCCTAAGCTAGTTTTATTGTTTACTTATAAATAAGCAATAATTAAGAAACATTTTAACCCACTTTGTTTCCGAAAATGTCTGAACAAATAAAGATTTGTGTAATTTTATGAAAACAAAAAGTGTTTATTTTCGGATTTTATTTATGTATGCTTAAAGATCTGGTCAATCAATAATAATTTTTAATATTGAGTTAAGATTTCTGCGTCATATATTTCTTTTATTTTAAAATTAAATTGGATAGAGATACATATTGCGATTTGACAGCTGATGAGTGTGGGAAATTTTCCAAACCCCTGAAAAATTAGGGACCAGACAGCGATGAATGCAGACCTTTTGCCAAGGACAGAATTGCCTGTGTCCTTTTGTCCTGCATCCTTATCAATCCTGAATACACAAAAAACACATTTGTATGTTCAGGAATATACCCTACACCTATACATATGGACGGCACCCTGAGGGAAGGTCACCTTCCCGATCGCAGGTCAGTAACTTATCTTTCTCTTCCGCCTCTCCCCTTCCTTCTTCCCATTTTCACGCTCCTTTTTTGGGTTTTCTGTTCCCTGTTCCACATTGCCAGCACCGCACGAGGTTGTGAGTGTGCGTGTCGCTTTCAGACTTTCGTGTGAGTGGGTGTCTATCTCACTTTTCTCTTGTACAGATCTCACTAGGTATATTGGCTTAATTTCATAATATTTTTGAAAAATATTTACTCTAAATATTAATAAAATAATATTATAAAGAATAGAATATTTATAATACTAAAGTCCTTAGGGGCTGTCCATATATTACGTAATCATGTAGGGGGGGGGGGGGGGGGTGTCAACCAAATGAGTACTGTAGAGCAAAATAAAATTTTGTTGTATGAAAAAATGATTACGTATGGGGGGAGCGGGTCAAAAATCACCGAAATTGTGATTACGTAATATATCGAAACTAGTCAGTCCAATGACTTACCTTATAGAGACTAAGCACGTTTTATGTTAAACTAGTTCTTTAGACATCGGATTATAGGGAACGTAGTATTTTTAATATTCGCATTTAAGCATAATTAGTTAAGAAAACATTTATTTTTCAAAAATTTTAAAACGTTTGCTTTAATGTAATTTTAAAAAAACATTTATTCTTTATTAAACTTTGCTTAAAATCAGATGTTTAGAATCAATTAAAATATCACGCTTAAAAAATTATAAACATATACAACTAAATAAAATTATTATCAACACGTAGACTAATAAAAGTTAAGTTGACATAATCTGAAATTTAATTTATACTCAGAATATCTTAAACCTTATAGAATAACTCTCTATAGATCAATATTGCTATAATTCGAGGTCTATAATGTCTAGCAAATAATACAAATAAATAATTTTTGCCCCCCAATAATGGGTATAAAACAGAGCGTTCACCTTTTAGAACGTGCACTGTATTTGGCCTGCTGTCTTTGCTGTGCGCCTGTTCGAAATTTAAGTTTGACGGTTTTATGGCTCTCATTAATTTTTGTTTACGGTCAAACAAATGTAATAAAAAGAAAGTAATTTTTCATGCCGCCCCCTTGTCCTCCCTTTTGGCACATTTTATGTTGGCTGCCACTGGCAATCGGCGTCATAAAAACTTCAGACCGTATAAATCGGGTTTACAGTTTTTGGGTCTTGGGCCGCTGTTTTTTTGGGGAATTTCTTGCTTTCGTTTCTGGCTTGCTGTTAACGAAATATGCACAGCACGAACCACTCGAACCACCGGGTTCTTTATTTAATCCTGTTCCTGGGAGTGCAGCCAGTCGTTCAGGTAACTCAGCGAGGGGTGGATAATTCGCACAGGGGTCAGGGGGTTACGGTTATGCATAAGGACGAAGTGAGAGGACGACATCTGCTCATCGTCTGTGGGATCAGCTGAGTTACAGAGCCAAGATTAGTTCAGAAATCCCCTGTCGGTGACAAAGTCTTTATTTTGCAAAAGATTAGGACCTGATTACCAAAATATTCGTAAAACGTTTAGACAGCGGATCAATATTGCAAGTTTTGAATATTCTTAACCTTGGGTGCGGCTTGGAATATTCGCCGTATCTTAAAAGCCATTGGGATATAGTAGTCCGATTAAGTTTTCAAACTTTTTGTACGAACATATAAATTACAACGGGACACAGCTTTTACACTGAACGAATAAATTCGTTAAAAAAAGTCGATGTCTATATTATCTCGTCTCGTTGGTCAAGGATTCCTGTGCTTTACGGTACAAGTATTACCACTTCAAGACGATCTCAACGATATGGTAAATTAAAGAACTTACAAAAACTGAACTAAAATTTAGTTAGTTATGTAATTCCCAGCAAAGAAGAAACATCTTGCTCATTTAGAGTATAATTTAGTATCGTTTTTAATTCATCATCGTTTCACAATCATCCTCAGACATTATTTCGACTATTCTCGATTACAATATTTCAAATATTGATTACACATTAAAGGTAGAAGAACAACTGGGGATTATCTATCGTTTAGGAGGTTGGAGGAACCGCACGGATATTTCGCTGAAATTCGAAACTGGATCCGGCTGGGAAACGCTGTCTACTCCGCCGCCTGCGTCTGCTCTCTCTCTCCCAAGATTTTGCGGCATGGTGGCGCAGGACTACGGAATAGAAGCGATCCTGGCGGGATACGTAGGAAAACATGAATGTGCAAAGGAGTTTTCTCTTGTTTTTTTGTATAATTTCTGTTTATCTTAAGCTTTAGGTTGTTATTTTTTCTTGTTGTTGATGGCGCGCAGAGATGGCAGCATTATTCGAACCATCTAAGATGTTAATTGCACGCGGCTGCTCTACTTTTTCTTCGTTCTGCTGATGCTTAACCCTGGAAGGTGGACATGAACTTGGCAACAACGTCCTTCAGCTTGGCATCGGACGCCTCCGAGATCGCACCGTCCTTGGCGATGGTGTCGAGCAGAGCCTGCTCGGAGGTCTTGATGTGCTGCAAGAACTCCTTCTCGAACTTGGTGATCTTGGCGGGATCCATCTTGTCCAGATGACCGCGCACACCGCAGTAGATGACAGCGACCTGGGAGAGTGGGTTGGAGCATTAGAAGTTGGTTTCCTAACGGGACTCCCGTCATTTACCGGGATTCCCCTCCTCTACGTACCTGATCCTCAATGGCCATGGGCACGTACTGACCCTGCTTGAGCAGCTCAGTAAGGCGCACACCACGGTTCAGCAGCTGCTGGGTGGCGGCATCCAGATCGGAACCGAACTGGGCGAAGGCAGCGACCTCACGGTACTGGGCCAACTCCAGCTTCATGGAACCGGCGACCTGCTTCATGGCCTTGGTCTGGGCAGCGGAGCCCACACGGGACACGGACAGACCGACGTTAATGGCAGGGCGGATACCCTTGTAGAACAACTCGGTCTCCAAGAAGATCTGTCCATCGGTAATCGAGATGACGTTGGTTGGAATGTAGGCGGACACATCGCCAGCCTGGGTCTCGATCACGGGCAGGGCAGTCAGGGAGCCACCTCCCATGGCAGGGGACATCTTGGCGGCACGCTCAAGCAGACGCGAATGCAGATAGAACACATCGCCGGGGTAGGCCTCACGACCTGGGGGACGACGCAGCAGTAGGGACATCTGACGGTAGGCCACAGCCTGCTTGGACAAATCGTCGTAGATGATCAGGGCGTGCTTGCCCTTGTCGCGGAAGTACTCGCCCATGGCGCATCCGGAGTAGGGAGCCAAGTACTGCAGGGGAGCAGCATCGGAGGCGGTGGCAGACACAATCACGGAGTAGCCCATGGCGCCGGAGTCGGTCAGACGCTTCACGATCTGGGCGACGGTGGAACGCTTCTGGCCAATGGCGACGTAGATGCAGTACAGCTTCTTCGACTCATCCTGGGCCTCGTTGAAGCGCTTCTGGTTGATGATGGTATCGATGGCCAGAGCGGTCTTACTGCAAATGATATAAAGAAAAAGTGGGTTGGTTAAAATGGGTTGAAAAGATTGTAATTTTAATAACTAGAACCTCAATACTTTTGAATGGGTATTTTTATAAATTGATTTGTAGCTTTTTACATATTTTAAATTGCCATATAATTATTAAAAAAATGTCCCTTTAAATGTTTTAATTATTTCAAGCATGTTGTGACATATAGAATTTTTTAAATTAGGACATATTTGAGAACGGACATTAAATGTTGTAATAAATTATATTATAGAACCCTCATTTGGTTTACAATAAGAAAAATAAACCTTTGATAACTTTTTGGAATTGAGTTATGATATCAAGTACCTTCAAGTCTGCAAAGCATTTATTTTAGTAAGAAGACAATCCATTTGAACTTGCAATTTTTAAAAGATACAAATTAAGATTGGATCCATATCAGATCTACAAATCCAATTGTTTACTATGAACTAAGCAGTTCTTACTTAGTCGACAGTAAATTACTACCTATTCTTTTAATTATGTTGTATGGTTTTTAGAATGAGCACTTGAACTTCTTTGTTTCATTTGTATTTTAGAATTTAGCCAGAGAAATTGGCTCTTGATAAGTGATCTTACCCGGTCTGACGATCGCCAATGATCAGCTCACGCTGTCCACGGCCGATGGGCACCAGCGAGTCGACGGCCTTGATGCCGGTCTGCATGGGCTCCCTCACGGACACACGGGGGATGATGCCGGGGGCCTTGATGCCCACACGGAAACGGTCCTTGGTGTTGATGGCGCCCTTGCCGTCGATGGCATTTCCCAGGGCATCGACGACGCGACCCAGCAGCTCATCGCCGACGGGGACATCCACGATGGCGCCGGTACGCTTGACGATATCGCCCTGCTTGATCAGCTTGTCGTTACCGAAGACCACCACGCCGACGTTGTCGGGCTCCAAGTTGAGGGCCATGCCCTTCAGGCCGGAGGAGAACTCCACCATCTCGTCGGCCTGGATGTTGTTCAAACCGTACACACGGGCGATACCATCACCGATGCTCAGCACACGGCCGGTCTCCTCCAGGTCAGCCTTGGGGGCGACGCCCAGGATGCGCTCCTCCAGGATGTTGGAGATCTCGGCGCTGCGCTGCGAGCTGGCCACATGGAACTTGCGGGCAGCAAGAGTGGCGGCGGGGTAGGCGGCTTTGCAGGCGACCTGTGAGAAAAAAAGAGGGTAATCTATGTGATTATGCGAGATTATGTAAGGTGTGTGGGCGCACATCGCAGTTGGATAATCACAGTGTGCAGAGAATGTCCTAACCACCTTCTCTCCAGCTCCTCAAAGATCTTAAGTTTACCACCTAAACCTTTTGCAGGGCATCTGTCTGTCGGTGCATCCCCACTTTGCATTCTATTCCACCTTCACCACTTGCTTGACAGCCGCACCTAACCTCAAAATTGGTCTCCACCTCATCTCCCCCTACATCACAATTATGTAATCTGACCACAAAAACAAAGAGTATTTAACGTTTTTCACACACTTTTGCCGTCCAATTGGCCAGGGAATTGTATTTTCGTACGGAATTCTTGGTCCGCACTGATTATGTAACCCCGACAACCCACAATTTCAGCGGCCGCTTTGTAACTTGCCGCATTGCGTAACACTAAATTGTCGCCAGAAAAGCAGGGAAATCCAATTTAAAGGCTTCCTAAGGGTCCAGAAAATCCTTATCCATTGTTTTGTCAAGCTCGGCGCACGCGATTCACTAATTTTTGCAAAATACCCCATCGATTCGGTTATGTATGACATATTTTTTGCAAACTTTTTCGGGCGTATTTTGGACGGAATTTCGGGGGTAATACCTGGGTGGCAGCCTTGGGCAGGTTACGGGCGACCGAGGACGCCAGGCGGGCGGAAATAATCGACATTTTGTATGCTTTCTAACTTTTCGCCGCAGAAGTAATTGTACAATTCCTACACCAACTCCTCTCCACACTCGTAGTACTTTTCACAAGATGGTTGCTGGCCTGACGTGCGGTGTGGCATTGCTGTAAAACGCCAACTGTCAGGGTAATGTAGCAGTTCCTCGGTGCGGCCACACTGGCGCCGGTGAATTTTGTGATTTAAAATCGTAGGGGAGGAACTTACATTCTCGAAAGCACCTGTTGTTTTTCTTATTAATTATTATTTTTCTTAGAGTGGGATAAATTCCACCTTCATCTATGAAGAAAGCGCCTACTTTTAAGTGTTTAAAGGCTAAGGTGAAGTGGGCGATGCGGCCACACTGGGCCGTTATGGTCACCCTTAGCGATGGCAGTCTATGCGATATTTGTTGCGTTTTGTTTATATAATTCTCACAAAACCTTTGTTATAGCCTCTTCCCATAGAGTCCATCCGTGTGAAACGGTTGGGATTTTTGACGAATGTGAAACTCGTGTTCCCACAGAACTCCATCCACCATCTACCATCCGATTACAGCTGACTTAAGAGCAGTTGCTCAACTCAACATTAACGAAGGGGGATTTAACTCGGCAAAACTGGCGTAAAATTGCGTTTTCCTAAACTTATTGTAAAATAATATAATAAATAGCATAAGCTAATAGTTTAAAACATATCTGAGCTTTTATAACTCATTCTATAACGATTATGCATTCATATTGCTGACTGGGGGAGAGCCTAACCCCCCGTACCCCACACTCCGCTTTTACTACGCCTCTGTCTAGCCAATATTAATATGAAAAATTTTGTAAACAAAACCAAATTTATGCTGTTTTGGTAATTTATAGCAACTTTGGAGCTTTATAGGAGTACATAGTACACTTTTAATTAATATTTGTTAGTATTTAGAACTGCAGAACATATTCTGAGACTTCGCTGGAAACATTGATGTTTTCGTTTGCAGAACAGCTTAAATTTTGGCCCACACATAGCAACTTGTTGGCGAATGCTTTTCCGCTCATAACAAACCACAAATAATTGTACAATAGCCAAAAAACAATGAACTTGAGCATTATTTAATTTTTTCCCGCCATTGATTTGATTTGTTCTCGTAGTCAACGTTCCATTTTTCACAGTGAAGAGGAAGAATTCAGAGTTGCACCGAAAAAACATCGCCTAACTATCGCATAAAAGAGCCCGTCAAAGTCCGTTAAAATTGGATGGCGGACTAACTGGGAAATTTTCGGAACGGCAAAACCTTACGGACCATCCGTTCAACGGATGGTAGACGGTGGATGGAGCTCTGTGGGAAGACCCTATTAATTTTATATTTTAGTTATTATATTTCTCTGTAATATGATTGATGATTAATAGCCTCTTCCCATACAGTCCATCCGTGTGAAACGGTTGGGATTTTTGACGAATGTGAAACTCGTGTTCCCACAGAACTCCATCCACCATCTACCATCCGATAACAGCTGACTTAAGAGCAGTGCTCAACTCAACATTAACGAAGGGGGATTTAACTCGGCAAAACTGGCGTAAAATTGCGTCTTCCTAAACTTATTGTGAAATAATGTAATAAATAGCATAACATAATAGTTTAAAACATATCTGAGCTTTTATAACACATTCTATAAAGATTATGCATACATATTGCTGACTGGGGGAGAGCCTAACCTCCCGTACCCCACACTCCGCTCTTACTACGCCTCTGTCTAGCCAATATTAATGTGTAAAATTTGTAAACAAAGCCAAATTTGTGCTGTTTTGGTAATTTATAGCAACTTTGGAGCTTTATAGGAGTACAGAGTACACTTTTAATTAATATTAGTTATTATTTACGAAGTGCAGAACATATTCTGAGACTTCGCTGGAAACATTGATGTTTTCGTACGCAGAACAGCTTAAATTTTGGCCCACACATAGCAACTTGTTGGCGAATGCTTTTCCGCTCATAACAAACTACAAATAATTGAACAATAGCCAAAAAACAATGAACTTTAGCATTATTTAATTTTTTCCCGCCATCGATTTGATTTGTTCTCGTAGTCATCGTTCCAATTTTTACAGTCAAGAGGAAGAATTCAGAGTTGCACCGAGAAAACATCGCCTAACTATCGCATAAAAGAGCCCGTCAAAGTCCGTTAAAATTGGATGGTGGACTAACTGGGAAATTTTCGGAACGGCAAAACCTTACGGACCATCCGTTCAACGGATGGTAGATGGTGGATGGAGCTCTGTGGGAAGACCCTATAATTTAATGATACAGCAATCAAGTTTAAGTTCATACGTTTTATTATACTCAAAAATTACAAAATATGTGTTTATGAAATCATCTATAGAAAATGTAGTTAATATGGCTATTTTGTATTCAACATTGTTTTAGGTTTTATTTTTACTAAAGTTATTAGTAGTAATGGTAATTAATTACACTGTAACTGGATTCGCGTTATCCAGCATTGGGGAATTAACATTTTGTTCTAATGATAGCTTTATAGATTTTTGTAGATTTAGTAATTAAAAGTAATTCTTTATTGGATTAAAAAATTATAATAATAGTTAATTAATAAGAACATTGAAAACACCTCGTTTAGTTATCAGAAATACATCCTTTTATTTATATCTCGAGTTGCGCCTAACCAATTTAGGTGATATTTGTTTTAAATTACAACTTATATCACCCTTTAACTTTGAAATGAATAGGATACATTAGGTACATAGTAAGCTACAGGTCGGCATATATGTATATGTATATAGTAATTACAAGTAATTCTTCTAAGAATTTAAGTTGTGGAGAATTTATGGTATTTAATTTGAACCCTAAAAAATCCAGTTTCCCCCCTAAATTCAAAAAATCAGTTAATTTCGAACATGTAAAATAAAATAAGAAATATCTCAATATGACGTTTTAGAAATGTTAGGACTGGAATAATCTGTGAACTCGGAAGGAAAGACGTATGTAGTATTTTGTTTTTTAATTTTTTAGGAAATCACATATTTTAGTGTTTTTTTTTCAAACATTTGGGTAATAAAATGACTGAAAAAACCCCTAAACTTTCCCCCTAAAAATTTCTCCCCCCTAAAATTCCCCCTAGCACGTCAAAAAACCCCTAAATCTAGGGGGAAAACCCCTGATCTGGGAACTCTGCTCCCAGTGCAGGCGACGTTTTTTACCGTTGTTATCGAGGTTTGCCCATTGCTGGAAATAATACAATTGTGGCCCAGCGGAGACCCACTCCCGACACAGCCGAGGCACACTCCCGACAGCGTGGAAAATATATTTGTTTTTACGGCAGTTATCCTTGGGTTTCATGTGGAGCTGGTTGGTCAGGTCTTTCTTCACTGGATACGATCACACCTGAAATGAACCTGATTGGATTTTGCTCAATTCTACACCACCCAAGAGGTAGAACAAATGGCGCGTTTTTTTTAAAGTCGTATCCCTTATCGTACTCGACTTATGCTGAAAAAAAGGGGGTTAATAATTTTAAATAAGACATTTACCTGTGCCCGTCAACCTCTCTGACTATTTTTCGCTTCTAGATTTTTAAAACATCATAGAGAGCGAATACCCCTCCACAAAGAGGGTATATAAGTGGTCCATAATGAATTAATTGATGTGCATCAATTTTCAGGCTGACCACAGCTTTTTGTAATGCCCCGGACCATTTTCTACCCACGTCTTCGAGGTGGTCATTTTTTGCAAATGCGGGCTTATAGACGTAATCACCCGACACTGTAACAAATCGTTGTGCCGTCAACTTGAGGGTCTCCATTTTTTTACGTTTAACGGTCGACGATGTCGCTGGTTAAAATCTAAATATTCTTCAAATTTTAAATCTATGTTTGATCGTGAAAAGGAATCTGCATACATATGCCTTATTAAATGGTTTGTATTAAGACTACTTTTAAAATCGCAAAAATGGTTGCAATGGGAATGTTACAATCTATTTCATAATTATTAAGAGGACATTTATCTGACACAAATAGAGGTTTACGCCAGTGGTGGCCAGCAGAGGCAGCGCGCAGGGCCCACGGGATAGGCAATTTCTCTTAGTTTTCCAAAATATTTACATTTTTAAAATCGTATATAAGCTATTGTGGGCGTTAGAGGGGGCGTGGCACCTTTTTGAAATAAACTTGCGCTGCGTAGGAACTCCTAGAATCTGCATGCAAAATGCCAATCTTCTAGCTTTTATAGTTTCCGAGATCTCAGCGTTCATACGGACAGACAGACGGACAGACGGACATGGCTAGATCGACTCGGCTAGTGATCCTGATCAAGAATATATATACTTTATGGGGTCGGAAAAGCTTCCTTCTAGCTGTTACATACTTTTGCACGAATACAATATACCCTTTTACTCTACGAGTAACGGGTATAAAAATATGAATAAAAACAAGAGAGAACGCTATAGTCGGGTTGGTGACCCGACTATCTTATACCCGTCACTCAGCTAAAGGGAGTGCGAACGCTGTAGTGGGTTGGTGTCCCGACTATCTAATAAACGGAACTCAGCTAAAGGGAGTGCGAGGGAGATGGATATATAAACTTTGATGAGCCGTCGAATTTGTCGGCGGCCGGCGGCGTACGCAGTAAAAACAAAAATAGTTTTTTAAATTTTTATTTAGTTTTCTTTTTAAACATAATAACATAATTAAAGAAACATAACAAAGTTAAAAAAAAACAAGAGAGAACGCTATAGTCGGGTGCCCCGACTATCAGATACCCGTTACTCAGCTAAAGGGAGTGCGAGGGAGATGGATATATAAACTTTGATAAGCCATAACTTTTTAACGAATGGTCCGATTTAAAAAATTTCTTCTACATTTCGATAGGTATTGATAAGCACAACAAAACTGCATTTTTAGTTTTCCAAAATATTTACATTTTTAAAATCGTATATAAGCTATTGTGGGCGTTAGAGGGGGCGTGGCACCTTTTTGAAATAAACTTGCGCTGCGTAGGAACTCCTAGAATCTGCATGCAAAATGCCAATCTTCTAGCTTTTATAGTTTCCGAGATCTCAGCGTTCATACGGACAGACAGACGGACAGACGGACATGGCTAGATCGACTCGACTAGTGATCCTGATCAAGAATATATATACTTTATGGGGTCGGAAAAGCTTCCTTCTAGCTGTTACATACTTTTGCACGAATACAATATACCCTTTTACTCTACGAGTAACGGGTATAAAAATATGAATAAAAACAAGAGAGAACGCTATAGTCGGGTTGGTGACCCGACTATCTTATACCCGTCACTCAGCTAAAGGGAGTGCGAACGCTGTAGTGGGTTGGTGTCCCGACTATCTAATAAACGGAACTCAGCTAAAGGGAGTGCGAGGGAGATGGATATATAAACTTTGATGAGCCGTCGAATTTGTCGGCGGCCGGCGGCGTACGCAGTAAAAACAAAAATAGTTTTTTAAATTTTTATTTAGTTTTCTTTTTAAACATAATAACATAATTAAAGAAACATAACAAAGTTAAAAAAAAACAAGAGAGAACGCTATAGTCGGGTGCCCCGACTATCAGATACCCGTTACTCAGCTAAAGGGAGTGCGAGGGAGATGGATATATAAACTTTGATAAGCCATAACTTTTTAACTAATGGTCCGATTTAAAAAATTTCTTCTACATTTCGATAGGTATTGATAAGCACAACAAAACTGCATTTTTACTTTTCCGAAATATTTAAATTTTTAAAATCGTAAATAAGCTATCGTGGGCGTTAGGGGGGGCGTGGCACCTTTTTGAAATAAACTTGCGCTGCGTAGGAACTCCCAGAATCTGCATGCCAAATGCCAATCTTCTAGCTTTTATAGTTTCCGAGATCTCAGCGTTCATACAGACAGACAGACAGACGGACAGACGGACAGACGGACAGACGGACATGGCTATATCGACTCGGCTAGTGACCCTGATCAAGAATATATATGTATACTTTATGGGGTCGGAAACGCTTCCTTCTAGCTGTTACATACTTTTGCACGAATACAATATACCCTTTTACTCTACGAGTAACGGGTATAAAAACCAAACTTAAACTTTCTTTGCACCTAACTGAGCTGAGACAATATCGATTCTTTTATTCGATTACTTAAAAGCATCAAACAAAATGATATTGCGCCGAACGCCGCCGCCGCCGCGCTGATATTTTCGTGATTCGGCGGCGTCGCCTTACAAAAGACAAAAATCGGCGGCGGCGTGGCTCGGCGGCGTAAATGTCTAGACACAAATGCCAGCAGCAAATTAAAACAAGGGAGAACGCTATAGTCGGGTTGGTGTCCCGACTATCTAATACCCGTCACTCGGCTAAAGGGAGTGCGAGGGAGATGGAGCTATATGTAAACTTTGATCAGGCTTAACTTTTTAACGAATGGTCCGATTAAAAAAAATTTCTTCTGCATTTCGATAGGTATAACTAAACACAACAAAATTGCATTTATACTTCTCAGAAATCTTTGAAAATTTGGGCGCCAGACACATTTTAGTATGGTTTGTGGGCGACTATGGGCGATTGTGGGCGTTAGAGGGGGCTTGGCGGTCCGCTGAAATAAACTTGCGCTGCGTAGGAAGCCCAAGAATATGTGTTGGTAATCCCAATATTCTAGCTTTTGTAGTTTCCGAGATCTCAGCGTTCATCCGGACGGACAGACGGACATGGCTATATCGACTCGGCTAGTGATCCTGATCAAGAATATATATACTTTATAGGGTCGGAAATGCTTCCTTCTAGCTGTTACATACTTTTGCACGAATACAATATACCCTTTTACTCTACGAGTAACGGGTATTAATATTTAAGTCTTTAAATTTAAGTAAAAGTGCATTAAGATGCTTTGAACATGAAAGCCGGTTTGGTTTGTAACGACGTCTATATACACAATTTGAAAATGCAAACCATCGTAAGATTGCATCGCATACGTGGCTGCTTTATATCCAATTTTTGTTGTTTCAGTAAGAATAATCTGGAAAGAGTAAAAATGCATATCAAAACTTTAAGAAAATCAATTGGTTTGGGAGAGAGAGCGGTGAAAGTGAAAATGTAAACATGAAATGTCCGTATTATTCTAATAGCCTATTTACACTAGGGTGGAGTTATGGAGTTATGGGGTTATTGACATAACCCTGTTTTTTTTACATAGGTTGTGTATAGGCAACTAGATGTGGGCAAAAGTGAGGTACTTTTAGGGTCGTTGGTATTTCTGAGTATTTTTTTGTATTTTTCGGTCTATTTTGTATTGATTTTTTATCGTTGAAGGTCCATCCCTAGTAAAATAAACAACAAAAACAACAAACACTAGCTGTCATTACCCGATATTTGGAGTTAACCCAGTGGAAACACTTTTTTGGAGTAATCGGGTTACTGGCTCACTCGATAGGTTACCCCATATAGTGTGACTAGACTATAAGTTGTGTATCAAAAATAAAAATTCTATTCTGTTTGACAGTTTGTCCCAAAATGATGTGCGTCACTAGTTTTTTACCCGTTAAAATATGTTTTATTTAATAAGTACTGTCCTGAAAAGCTTTGAATCGAGTATCAGTGCAAAATTATATAAAACAAGAAAGGAAGCTAGCTTCGGCCAGCCGAAGCTTATATACCCTTGCAGATAATTCCTATTAATGACCAATTTTCCGATCGTTCCTATGACAGCTATATGATATAGTTGTTCGATATTGATAAAATTAAAATCGAAATTCGAAAACATTTAAAAAGACTCATATCCCAGAGCAGAAGAGAATACAATAAAAGTCAACGAAGCAATAATTTATTTCCTATTATATTCCCATTAATTTTCCGATCGTTCCTATGGCAGCTATATGATATAGTCGTCCGATTTTGAAAAAATTTTATTCGAAATTCAGAATTAAATAAAAAATGGCATTTCCAAAAGTAGGAGGTTGTATGTTCAAAAACACCCAAGATAAAATTTTTTTTCATTTTTTTTCCTGATTATTCCTATGGGAGCTATATGATATAGTTGTCCGATCCGGCTCGTTCCGACTTATATACTACCTGCAACAGAAAGAAGACTTTTGGGAAAGTTTTAGCCCGATAGCTTTAAAACTGAGAGACTAGTTTGCGTAGAAACAGACAGACGGACAGACGGACAGACGGACAGACGGACAGACGGACAGACGGACAGACGGACATGGCTAGATCGACTCGTCTAGTGATGCTGATCAAGAATATATATACTTTATGGGGTCGGAAACGTCTCCTTCACTGCGTTGCAAACTTCTGACTGAAATCATAATACCCTCTGCAAGGGTATAAATATGTTTTTATCAAGTTTCAAGCTTTTTGGCTTGGTTGATATCCTAAGAAAACAAGAAAGGAAGCTAATTTCGGCCAGCCGAAGCTTATATACCCTCGCATATAAAAGAAATACCTTTTTAAGTTGTCAGAAATCAAAACGCCTACTTCCTGCAAAGTTACAATGAATTTTCTTATATTTGTTTGATTATTCGTATGGGAGCCTTAAGATATAGTGGTCCGATCCGGCTCGCTCCGGCATATGTACTACCTGCAATAGAAAGAGGACTTTTTGGAAAGTTTCATCGCGATAGCTTTAAAACTGAGAGACTAGTTCGCATAGAAACGGACAGACGGACATGGCTAGATGGACTCGGCTATTGGTGCTGATCAAGAATAAATATACAATATCTGACTGAAATTATAATACCCTCTGCAAGGGTATAATGACCCAAATATGTCTGTTTCAAGTTATGTACCCCTATAATAATAAAATGAGACATTTAGACTCGATGATTGACTGCACAATATTGTCACACGTTAGCAAATAAATATAAATAACAAACAAAAAAGTTATAAAAAATAACAAAAAATACACAAAAAACTTGGTCGACTTGGTTTTAATTATAAATACCTTTCTGAAATGAAGCTCGTCGTACAGTAGGTAGAAAGGTTTTGTCCATTCCCCTACTGCACCGAACAAGGTTACTGCACCTTCTTCTATCGTCGTATTTTCGCGTACGAAACGTAGATATTTTTCAGTTTTCGATCGGAGGGTTTGACCGGACCGCACAGGTCTTCTTATAAATGGGACCTGTAGAAGTAGCTCCAACACATCAACGGGAGCCGGTGCAGTAGCCCCAGTTGGCGTTGAAACTTCTTCCATTTCCATTAAATCGCAGAATTCACAAACTTTACCTGACAAACTCTCCATTTTGAATGGCTAGTCTTCTGATAGTGGTGGTCCACAGAAAGTATTAGAGTTGCATTACGAAAACAATCGATTCATCGGCTGCACAGTTAAAACATTTACAAATAATATTGCTTATGGACGAAATCTGTATGAGCTTAATTAAAAAATTACAAATTTTAATATTAGTTTTGAAAAGTGTAAAGCTAAAGGACAGATCAAATTGCTTTAAAGTATGTGATCATCATGAGTCCTTCGGCATTTCTGGTGGCGATCATGAGTCCCTTCTTGGGACTATTTCGGATCGGCGTATCATTCAGCAGGACGTAAAGCTACAGTCATGGCTTCAGGAAGGTGGGGTTGCGGCTGTTGAGCCACATCATGATCAAGATGAGTCCCATCTCGGGACCATTTCAAACCAGCCCATCACAGCTCAAATGGCGAAAAGTGGATCTGAGGAGGAGCCAGGAGAGGATACTGGTGAGCTGGAGTCATCGCTTCAGAAGAATAAGCCTGAGAAGCAGGATACCATACCAGAGGATACCATGACAAACGCAGGCTACAAGGATAAATATTACTGCGCAACCTGCGTAAAAACGTTTGCCAAAAAAGCGTTTTTAAACAGGCATGAAAAAACTGCAAACCATATAGTCCGAGTAAAGCAGTCATGCAAAAGGTGCCACTTGTTTATGCCTGATATTAAGTTTTATAAAGAACACTGCTGCGGGGTGCAATTTCGCAAATCAGAAAATGTTTTCTTCTGCCAAAACTGCAATTATTCCACCGCGATTGAACGCAACTTAAGAGAACATATACAAAAGCACCAAACCTTTAAGCCTAATCGCTGTGAAGTGTGCAACGTGGGCTATTCAGCAAATAGTAACCTGCCAAGAGCACCTCACAACCAGCATCCACAGCGAAAATGTAAGGAAAAGGCAAGATTTAACCCAAGCGCAAAAGATATTGGCATACAAAACAGGAAACCTCCAATATATTCAGTATCCTGATAAAAACAAAGGATCTATGCACAGCCCTTGCGAACATGACGCCAAAAAGTAAGTTTATTTTATTAAATTATTATTTATTTATTCTACTTTTAACTAATGGGTTTATTCAACATTTTTTTTCTTTTCAGGTAAAATAAACCTATTTGGTGACTAATAATTTTTATTAATTAATTTTATAATTATAATTATAATCTCTTCTACATTCAAATAAACAACAAATTTCTTATGATCCCCATTTGCCTTATTCAAATTCAAAACAGTTCAACTTTTGCGCCAAAAAAACTCGAACAAAACAGGCCCACAGGGTGATTCGTCACATATTTAAGAAAATGAAATATATCGATGATAAAAAATGTGGGATTTTTGTGATTTAAAATCGTAGGGCAGGAACTTACATTCTCGATGGTACCTGTTCTCTTTCATATTAATTATTATTTTTCTTAGAGAGGGATGAAATCCCCCTTAATCTATGTAGAAAGCGGCAACTTTTAAGTGTTTAAACTTTAAAGGCTAAGGTGAAGTAGGCGATGCGGCCACACTGGGCCGTTATGGTCATGGTAGCGATGGCAGTCCATGCGATATTTGTTGCGTTTTGTTTACATAATATTCACAAAACCTTTATTAATTTTATATTTTAGTTAATATTATTTAATGATACTGAAAGCTACTTTGGATTCATACGTTTTATTATACTTAAAAATTACAAAATATTTTTTAACGAAATCTATAGAAAATGTAATTAATAGGGCTATTAATTTTGATAGCTTCATAGATTTCTGTAGATTTAGTAATTAGAAGTAATTCTTTATTGGGGGTGTCTTAGAAGTCACATTAAGATTATTGACATTGAAAACACCTCGTTTAGGTTCAGAAATACATCCTTTTATTTATATCTCGAGTTGCGCTTAACATATTTAGGTTATATATATATTTGTTTTAAATTAAAACTTATGTCACCCATTAACTTTGCAATGAAGAGGATACATTGAATATATTGTGAGCTACAGGTCGGCATATATATAGTAATTACAAGTAATTCTTTATTGAATTTAATTTGTGGAGAATTTATGGAATTTAATTTATATTTTTAATTTATGCCGCCTGAAAGTAGGCAGTGAAAAGTATTTGTAGGCCGCCAAGAACTAAACAACAAAAACTTTTTGTTAAAAAGATTTCGTTGCATGCCACGGCGGAACTTTCCTTTTTCAAACTTTCCTCGAATGTGTTTTTCGGAACACTTTCGAAATATCCTCTGGATGGCCGAGTTATTAAAACGGTCTGTTCATTTTGGAGACTTTCGAGCGTTTCATTGTTGCGCCGCCTCGCTCTCACTGGCAGGTTGGTGTGGAGATGGTTTCCCCGTGTGCGGGAGAGTGGGTGGCGGTGGGCTGGAAAGCGCCTGCACGAGAGCTTGAACGCAGAGAGAGCGGATGAAGAGAGAGCGCGGCGAGAAAGTCTACACGCCGACGAGAGAAGAAGAGGAAGCACAGGAAGCTGTGCGCGCGAGCGAACGAAAGCAAAAAGGACCTTTTTTTTTAGTAATAAAGCGTGAAAGCATCCAGCCGCTCGCTCACGCAGCTTCACTTCGTCGCTTCAGTCTGAGCTTGTGCGGTCCTGTGAACACAACGCGGCGGTATAACGGTACAACGGCATTAAACGGGACATAACGGTACAGCGGGTGAAAGCTGGGCGCTAGGTGCCAAATGTAGGGGAAAATTGCATGTGCCATTAATGTGAATTTGTGCGAGGATAAGCCCGCTGGACTTTCACCTCCTCCAGCCACCCAGCCAGCCAGCTGCTTTTTTCGGGCCCATTAAGAATATTCGAATTTCTGGCCACGTGTTATCCGGTTTTTGGTTAAATTATTTTTTTTAATTTTCGAAAATCAACGTTTGTTATGCAAATTATCGCAACAACAAGGACTTGGGCATCCAGCATCCAATCTCCAAAAAACATATAAAAAAAGAAGAATACTCTGAAACTGGAAGCGCTTTTTGGCGATTATTCTTGGTTTTTCTTTTTTATATTTTTGGTTGCTGCTCCTGCTGCTGCACACAGACAATGACAGAAATTTGTCATCACACACAGACAAACGCACGCACGGAGAGCGTAGAACAAAGGCAACGGGAAAAAGATAAATAAGCTAAGGCGAAGGGAGTGCGACTGGGAGAGGAAGACGAAGAGAAAGAGGAAGCGGGGGAGTGTGTGGTCCTCCGTCTCATTCGGGCACTTGACTGAACATTAAACTCTCTAGCTTTTTTGCAAAGATGGAGATTTTGGACCGTTATCCTTGCCGGCAGCCGCATATCGTCGGCATCTACAACAGACTCCTGCTCCCCATCCAGCTGTAAAATCCGCATTCGCATCCCACATCCGCTATTCGCCATTCGCCATCCGCCATCCGCAATTTTTGACAGCTGTCAGCGTGAGCGTACGTGTGTGTGCGTGTGTGCTGGCACAGTTATTTCCACTTGGCGGCAAGGTCAGCGCGACATGCAAATTGAAAAGCACCGCACGGGCAAAAACAAAGGCCAAAGGATGCGTAGCAACAACAGCAACAACATCAACGGGAGAAAAAACAAAAACAACAGCAGCAACATCGACTAACGAAAATGTTTGAGAAATATGTCGCCACATATGTGCGCGCGTGTGAGCAAGTGAAATTAAAATTCCCGCATGCCTAATGAATTCGCCCGCTCGTTCGCCATCCCTCTCCCACAACCGTTATGCGTGTGTGTATCAGTGTGTGTGCGTGTGTGTCGCTGACTTCGGAATGACAACAAAAACAACAACAAAAGCAGCTACAACTAAAACAATGGATTGCTAAGCTGTCTTAGAAAAAAATATATAAAAAGGAGAGTCAAAGAGATAGAGAGAGAGAGAGAGAGAACGAAAGAGAGAGAGCGAGTGAGAGGTGGAGAAAAAACGAAAGCAAAAGTCAAACTTGCAGCGAAGAAAGGTGAGTAAAAAGTTAGAAAAGCCCCAAAAAGTATGCAAAAAATGGTCATTAATTGAAATCCTTTTTGACATATGTTCATTAGGGCGGCTTGGCTTCAAAGTTTATTACCCATACGCACTAATGCCTTCGATCAAAAAGTTTTTTTAATCAAGGTGGCATAGATTTCAACAATTTATTTAATGTTTTACTCCCCCTTTTTTTTACCAATTCATAATTTGACTAGAAGATTTTTTCGACCAAATTCGAACTGTTATACGTGTCGTATGTGTAATTTCTAAGAAAACTTTGAGAACGTTTCGCATTGTCTAAATCTCACCAAATAATGTTGTAGTTTTCACATACATTTTTGCTTACTTTAATTTACCATGTAAAGGGGTGAAAATGGGATTTCATTTTTTGGACCACCCTAATGTTTATATATGTATTGTAAAAAATAAATCGTAAATTTTATCTTCCACCTCACAAAATAAGGATTTTATAATTTTGACATTTAATTTAAAAATACATATTATTTATATACATAAATCCAATTGGCTTTAAAATAAAATCCACTCCTTTTTGTATTTGCAATGAATATCTTTTCCAACCGTTAAAAAGAACCCTTTGGAAACTAGCATATACCAGAATTTGAAATAGAATATCTATCTATATTAATTGGTTTATCTTTGGGTGATGATTTCGAATTAATAACGAATTTGTATTCGTATACACGATATTAAATTTAGGATTGTGGCAATTATATAACTTTGGGAAAAACCTAATTCACATAATTGTGGTTTCACATCTCCCCACCTTCTGCCGTCAACTGCTTTCCCATTCATCAAAACCAAAAGTTGCAAGTGCAAACCCACAAACAACACACACACACACATTTATGCAAATTTGGGCAAATCAAATTGCAATTGCGGCTGCAACACAAACACACTTGAATAATATGAATAAATGGAAAATAGTATAGCTTATCTAAAGGATGAATTAGTGTATACACTATCTAGATTTTGGTCTAATAGCCAAACGAAATCTTGTTGACAAAGAAATATTATTTTCAAAAAATGCCATTTAAGTTTAATACGATAAAACGATAAATATAAAAAGAAAAGTCGGAAATTATGGGTATTTTTTTTATTTATGTACAAAAATGTTTTATTTACATTATCGAAGCATTTGAAAAAATTTGTTATGCAAACATTAAATTGTCGTTTCATACTTAAAACTTTTCTCTTTTCAATTTGATTTACTTTGATACAAAATTGATGACCATTTTTGTTGATATTTTTTGCTGTCTCACGACCTAAACTTTATCGATTACAAGTTATGGTCTTATGGTCTTCAACCTCACTGAATATACAATATATAGAAATAAAGTCATTACCATCTGGGGTCGAGGGTCTCCCCAAAAAGGAAAACCAATTAAAATTATTTGTGGCGTCAAAGGCAAATGGCAAAGAATGCGGCGATGCGAAATGGAAACGAAGCGAAATGGAAACGAACAGAACAGAACAGAACAGTAGGGAAATGAAATGGAATGGAGAGATGTGAATGGGCCCTCAGCTTCCTCGTAAATAATGCGGGCATTAGAAAGGACTCTCGTAGGCCCCACAGTCGAATCCACCCACTATTCGAGTCTCGAGACCCGCCCATCCGACCAGTTTTGTGAGCCAACTTCTTGTTGGTCCATTGCAGCGGGGCATAAAAATGTTAATTTATGTTCGCTGCGCCTCACAGTTTGCATACTTTTTCGGGGATTTTTTTTAATGCCCCTGGTCCTGGTGCTCATTTTCGTTTTGGGGAAATTTTTCGTTGAACACATAAAAAAGATTTCTGTGCTCTTCATTCAGTCTCCTTTTTTTTGTTTTTTTAATTTTTGTTTGCTGTTTTCGGCAGATAAACTGTTTTTGTGCTGTTGCCACTGGTGCTTTGAATGAAACGTGACTGTCTCCCCAAATATGCGAAACAGTTGCCAAGCCTTGAGTTTCTTTAACGTTTCCCCTGAAACAAATCGAGTTCCAGCGCTATAGAGATGAATTTTAGCTGCAGCACAATTAACAAGCTGGCATTAATGTGGAAAAAAGGATTCAGCCGATTTCATCCGATTCTCGGGGGCAAGATTGCAAGGCATGCGTGCGTGAACATTTAATTAAAGCGACTTATTAAGTATGTAAATTTCCGCAAATGATTAATTTGCATATTTATGAGACTAAAATGAGCAGGATAGGGTGTGTCAGACAACTAAAGCAAAACAACAGCAACACCAATGGAACAGAACAGAACAGAAGACGTCGGCAACTGTCAATAATAATCAGGCAGGAACGTGAAGGGGCTGTTGCGATGGAATGATGGGGCGGCCAACAAGGGGGATGGAAAAAACAACGACGGCTGTAATAACAATTTGAAATTGAAATTATGAATTTAACATGACAGCAAACGATGCGCGCAAGTTTTATGGCTTTTAACTGCAGCTTAAGGAGTTTACTTACGCCGGCTAATTATGCGTAAGACGAAACGCGACAAACGTCAAGAAAAGCTGGGTTTTTGTGGGGCAATTCTCTTGGGAGATTACTTAGCAAGGCTGCTAAAAATCAGGCAACAGCTGCTCCAGTTACACATAATTTAGTATCTCTAGCTCTAGCTTTAAAGAATATAAAGTTTATTTTACAAAAAAAAAAAACTCCGCAATTATAAACCGACAAGAAACCGTAACTAAACTGCTTTTAAATTGATTTTTGTCGATTTTCTCTTAACAAAGTTTTGAATAGGTATCAATCATTTTGTGGGGACAGTTTTAGTTTCTCACCCGTTTCCTTTTCTATATTGCCCACAACCTCTCCTCTGGCCACTAATTAATCATAGAGCAACGGCGACGCACTTGCGCTGCCCTTCCCGTCGTATTCCAATTAAGTGCATTTCTTCGTTTTCACCTGGGTCCCTGTACGTGTACACTGAAAAGAAATTTCTGTGAATAGGTTACAAAATTGGGTAACCTAGTTGAGCGACTTTGTAGCTGTAAATACAAATTAAAAGAAAACAAAAAATAAGAAATTTAATAAAGTATTACTCCAAGAAGTAAGAAATACAATACAACAAATTAGATGTGAAAATATTGGATGACTCGGAACTATTCAATCGATAAACGATATAAACAATATCGATACTCGATTTTTTCTCAGTGGAGGAGTGGTCTACGACGTGCTCCAATTAGCGTGGATGGCCACGTTGGACCCCTCCTACCCTCTCATCTCTCCAACGCTCCAACTCTCTCGTCAGCCACTGAAAAGCAGGCACTCAACGCCCTGGACCTTTCACCCGATTTCTCCATGTCCGGGCCCAAAATTGCGGATCCGTGGAATACCCACACACACTCCATACTCCCTTGCACACCTGAAAGCGTGGACGCTTTTCGTGTCAATCAATGGCAATAACGAAAAACAGCAACAATTCGGTCTTTTTGATGCTCCTGTTGGCCACTAATTCTTATTGGACGTCACACTCGACAGCATTTCACATTTTGCTATAGCAGCTTTTCCTCCATTTTCTCGCATTAAGCCTCTTACGCAACCTTCCGCTTTTCTCTGTCTGCGTGCGTTCGTTTGTTTGTGTGTGTTTGTGTGTGGCGCTGCCTAATTAAAATTCTCCCAACCTCATTTTCCGGTTCCTCTCCATCGTCCTCGTCATCATTCTGCGATTCTGTGAAAGTCAACAATTTTTAATTTGCCAAACAAACTGTATATAATTAATTAAAGTTTAACGTGGGCGTCACAAATGAAAAAGTAGCCTTATAAGTGCCCCAAACCCCTTCCCCGTCGTAACCCAGCCATCTTTGAACAATGTTCCCATTTTGTTGTTACCCGCTTCTGCATTCTCATTTTGTTTTAATATGCAAAGTCAACAACATTCTGTGTCAGCCAAAGGGCAAAATCAACACAGCTACACTACATACAAACATATATTTGTATGTACGAACTGCGTACTATATAAGGAGTGCCAGCGAGAGGTGGGGCTGGACGAACCAGTTGACTGCCCAGTGGCCGCATTAGCCAAAGGAGACGAAACGAGACTCGTGAGGATGGATGTCAACTGGCCAACTGACCAGTCTAATGGACCAGATTGCGTCGGTGTGTGCACTCAGCGAAACAATTGCACGTGGTATACTGATTTATTGTACTATTCTGTACTATATCAGGTCCAGTATACTGCAGAAATATTTTTATTTTCATCTCAAAAATGATTTCCTTTATTAAAGCCTTACAAAGTATTAAACAACTTTTCTGGTTGCTAGTCCGTAACACGAGTATTATAAATTTATCCTTAATATGATATGATATGGTGTTAAACAATTAAACAACTTTTCTGGTTGCTAGTCCGTAACACGAGTATTATAAATTTATCCTTAATATGATATGATATGGTGTGCCCTCAAAGAATGAAAAAATAATATATTTTAATATTCTAAAAATCACATTTAAACATTTACATATTGACTAAATGTAAAAATATTGTCAAAGAAATTATTCTCAAAGTATATTACTCAAGCTTAATCTGATGTTTTATTTCAAAAAAGTCTAAAAATAATTTGTAAAATTTTTCTCGGTGTTTTTGTGTGTGTAAAGCGAGCAGAAATATGCGTAGAGGAATGTGGGCAGATGCAATTGGCAAATAATGGTTGCCAGCAGCAGCTCTAAAGTTCCATTCTAAACTGGCCCCTCGCACAAAGCATAAAGCAGGTGTAAACAGGCATGAAAACACTTCGTTAGTCAAGGAGAAATTCAAAGCAATCTCAGGTTTTAGGCATTAGTAAAATTATAATTTCGGCACTTTGTCATTGGTTAAATATTATCACCCAAAATGGTTGACTGTAGTGCAAATCGTTTGCATTGTTGAATAAACTATCTAAATACTACAATCTAGTTTAAAATGCTTTGGACTCTGCAGTTGCATTTAAATTTCTTAAGCTTCACGGGGCTCCATAAAACATATATTGTATATCATATTAAATTTTCCTATAATGAGCAATTTTCCTGTTATAATGCAATTGATACATATTAATTGAATTTGTGTTAGCTTTAGTTAAATTCTACTTTTTGGCCCTTTGTGCACCAGATGGGCTCAATATTTCACCCCTAATTGAGATCCTTACATCAGCATCTCTGGTGGAAAGCGTTGCATTTTGTTAACGCCTTTTGCTGGCCAAGTGATTTGCATTTACTCAATTGCGTTGAATGGAAAATTGAATTTGCCGCAATATTTACTTAATCTTAAATGCATACAGACTTACTCGCACACCCGCAAATGGCAAATGCAATTGCCTATGAGGCTGTGTGGGCGGTGGGTGGTTTTGGTGGGCGGCCATAACATTTGCGTATGCATGTGAGTTGGGGTTCGTGTCATTGACAGTTTGCCGTCAATCAGTTGTCGTTGTCATGGTTGTTGTTGCCGATTCCCCAGCGATGCGCCCACAACTATGTATATGTGTGTAATCGCATTCGATTGTAGGCCATGTATTTGTCTCTGTATCTTCGACTGCATTATGACAAAGACAATATGTAAATATGCTTTTAATTGGTTTGTAATTATTATTGCTGGGGCTGTTGTTTTGCTGTTGTCGATTTCCAGTGGTTTGAGGTGTTTCAACCTCATTGTTTGTTGGTTTAATAATTTGTGAATTAATTGCACTTAGCTGAAAACTGATATAATTTATGAAAAATATTTAATTTGACATTGACAAATTGACAAAGACACAATATAGATTCATGGATTCTGTTTAATTATAACCTTACCCTAAAAATAAAAAATTAAACTCGATTCTTCATCGTTTGAGTTAAAATACGCAATCAATTTAACTTAAAAAAAATAAAAACAGCTTATTGTTAATTATCGATAATTATTAGTCTACAATTTGTAGAAAAAAATCACGCCCAAACGATAACCAATATATTACTGATATTACAATGTTAATCCCTTGAAGTGAATAAATTATTCTTATATTGAGGCATAAAGTTATATACGCGCAAAAATCCTTAAAAATGTATAAACCATCTCTGCACTTTTATCGATTTAATTTGAGCGTTAATTAATGGTACAACAATATTCCAGGGCCAATCATGGGGTATATTTTTTCGAATGCTCGTTACGCAGTTTCGGTCATTAATTTCTCCCCACGCGCACACACATAAATTTGCAATTAAATGCCACACAGCAGCCAGAAGCTCAGGAAGCAATGAAAAAAATCGTTGCCTACTTTTGCGGGCACTTATCAGCTTTGGCTTTTGGCTCAGATCGCGATTCGTTTTGCGACATTTACCATTCAGCATTCGCCATTCTCCATTCGCCTTTTGCCATTTGAATTTGTTTTGCGGTCGACGTGAGGCTCGTAAAAAGCAAGAACGCATAAAATGCAAAAAGCAAAAGCTGCGTAAAATTGAGCTTCAAACAGTTGGGGGGAGGGGGGATGAAAACAAATCAAAACCACGTGCAGTTGAAAGTTTGAAAACTCTGAACACAGATGTGAATGTAGATAGAGAGGAAAACTCCGTCCCTCTTTCTCGGTTTTCCCGTTTTTCCGCTTTCCCGTGTGACGCAACTGAACTGGTTTCGTTGCCCTCAATGCAATCACAATAAAAACCGCACGCATACGCACAATTTTCATTATAATAAAACTGCGCATAAATATCTAAATGAGCAATAAAAGTGTTTTATGTGCAATGCGACGACGACGATTCTACGACTCTACGACATCGACATCTCGACACCGCCGATGCACTATGGGGCATTTGACCACTTTTGTTGGCCAAAACCCATTTTTTAAAAGTCGTTAAAACAAAAAATGTTGTTTGAGGATGTGTTAACAGAAGATCATTTAACAATGTTACGTTTACAGAAATCCGATAGAGGTCGCCTCTGTTAAGGTAGAAGCTGTTAAATCAGCTGTTCGAAATGCAATTCTCCGGCTGTTGTATTTCAACGTTTCGCTTGCAGTTTTAAAATGCTTTAAATTTGAGTTTTTAAGCAATCTAAGTAAACTTTTTGGATTGGATTAAAAGGATTGCGCTGTGTACTAAGTATTTGTGTGGTTAAACGACAAAAATCAAGCGGTTTTTTCTTATAAATGAGTGTTAAAGGGAGTGGTCTAAAAAGTAAATTTTTGTAAGAAAACTAAATTTCAAATGGAGCAACAAAGTGAGTCCAGCGGAGTCCACTTCTGAAACCTATTGGTATTTGTAGATTATTTAATTGTTGTTAAAATGTATATGGTCAGAATCGCCACTTTTTGCCACTTTTTCAGTAATTTGATTTTTTAGACCATAACCTCAAATTTCACACACTCCTATCGTTTGCACTGGTGGCTAAGGAAGTAAGGACTTTTCTGGCTTTAAATTATTATCAAAATAGAGTAGAATTACTTAGCTTTGTTTTTAACTAGCTTAAGTGAACTTTAGCGGCTTTAAAACGAAAGTTCCGCTACAACTTAAACAAAAAGTCGTTTAAATGTAAAGTAAATTCTTTCCTTTGCCCTTTTTTTGAGAACTTTAGGATATAGTCGTCCGATTTGTACGAAACTTTTAATATTGTTATAAAAACATTAATAATTGATATTTATAAAGTTATGTGCATTTATCTCCAAAAACAGCAAAGTTAATTTTATCGTTTCTATGGCAGCTATATGATATAGTTGTCCGATCCGGATGATTCTCATATATAATATACGTAGGGATAAAAAATGGCGACTGGTAAAGTTTCATGTCAATATCTTTTAAATTGGCCGAGTTATTAATTTCGGCCAACAAAAGTGGTCAAATGCCCCATAGTGCGATGATGTGGGAGAAAAGCATAAAAGCAGCAGCTGCTGGATTCAAAGGCAAAGGATATGTGAGATAGCAAAGGACTCTAACTTTCACACACGCACACATTTACATAGGGCTGTGATTGGCAGACATTTTGCAGATATCAAAAGTGAACACGAAACTTGACCTTACTCCAACTTTGACTCTGACACTTTTCACTCGATATGCGTTTTGAAATTTACTACACATACATATTAGAATAAGCATTAGGGTGTCCCAATGACCTATACAACTTTTTTTAAAGGTAACTTTTTATTTTGAAGGTAATAGAAAAGTGGGCTTCAACAAAAATATAATGTTTTCTAATATTACTTGAGAGTTCTTGAAATATTTAGTTTAGCCAGAAAAGATTTGAGAGATTTTCGCACATATTGGTCCACCCCCTATAATATTTTTGCATGAAAATAACAAAAATTCGCACAAGTGCCGTAAAGTTTTTAAAAGCAATGACAGCCAGACCAAACGGACAGAGGCAGCCCGGGTATCGATGGTTATTCTGGGGCATTACATATGTCTGAAATATTTAAAAGCATCTGCGTGCCTGTGTGTGTGCGACACTATAATAAAAACAAAATATTAAAATGTCAGAATATGTTTTCTTTTAGCCGATAGAAATAAATATTTTTTGTGTGTGCCCATATTTGCACCGAAACGATAAAATGGTAGTTGAAATGCCAAAAAGCAAATTGACAGGCCAACGATGAAAATGATGCAAACGGGCGTTGCTGTGAATTTTAAAGGAAGTGTGCCAAGAGGAATTACTGTGGGTGAATTTTTAGAGACACATAAAGTTTCGCCCCTTTTCCTTAACTTCCGTTTACTCACTGTCGTTCCTTTGCATTTCCCCTTTGGTACTCCTTAAGATTAATTTATATAAATGTCGTTAAATGCCATTACGCAGCACATTCGTTTGTGAATATTTTCTGGCATGTGTGTATAAATATGTGCTGCTGCATCAGTGGAAATTTTTGCCAACGCTTAATTTCCCAGCATGCGAAGTAAATTGCCAGACAGTTGATTAATGCATTTTATGGACAGGTGCCTCGCGGCAGCTTCGAATGAAACAGATTACTTAATGACTGCGCGCCCGACCGGGCGTTTACGCAATGTTAATGAAATTTCACCCAAGTGCGTGTGTGAGAGCGGTGTGCGTTCTGAAAAAATGTTAATTTGCATTGCAATAAGAAACTTGTAAGCTCGGAAGCAAACTGCACAACAATGCCAACAAATTGAGATGTCAGGGGTGGCAGAGGAAGTGGAAAGGGATGTACTATAAAAACAATTTGGTCTTTGAGAGGAAGAAAGGATGAAAAACCGGTGGACACACTGCTGCGAGGCGCGCTAAATAACTGAGGAGAAAACGCTGGCCTATGGCAGTCGTCATAGGCAGTGCGACCTGTCAGTTGCAGGCGGCCTGTTGTCGCAGTTGTTGTTGCCCGGCGGCCATGTAAAAATATGGCACACGTTGCGTATACGTCACATACACGAACGAAGAAGAGTGAGCAAGCAAACATACATGCAGGGAAAAAATATATGAAAATTTGACAAAATATTCAAGACTTTAAAAATAATTTTACTTTTGTTGTAAGCAAAAACGAAAAAACAATTTTTTTATATTTTTTAAACTCAACTTTACTCCTTTTTGTCTTATTTTCAAATTTTTAAGCATATACACTTAATTTTTTTCTGTGTAAACTCAGCAGAGATGTGAAAAATGTTGGCAGCTCCGAGGGAAATTGAGAAACTGACGGGGGAACGAGCCTAGAGAATGAAAATGGAAAACAGGAGCAGCAGCAGAAGAGGAAATGTCGTGAGTGAATGAGTCTGTTTGAGGGGAGTGTACGCGCGTGTGTGTGTGAGTATATGTGTGTGAGTGCGTGTATGTTTAAGTGTGCATGTGTTTGCGTGTTTGCGGAGAGTGGGCGGGCGGTAAGATGGTGGGGGCGTAGGTGGGCCAACGACATGAGCCGTGACGTTAGGCTCATTTATTTATTATTTCCTCAGATTGAAGCACTATCAATAACCAAGTGCAAACAAGGCGAGAAGAAAGAACCCCACGCACACACACACAGGAACACAAAACACCGAATTTGTGGGGAGCATCTGGCTGGGGAACGTATTTTGGGGTTTGGTTTTATCAACTTTACAGCCTCTCTCTGGTTGCCCTTGTTTATAGATCCATTCCTGAAAAATCTGAGAGCATCTGGAGGCGCATAAATATGGATTCTCACTTTACAACTTGATTGAGTTCCGTTTGCCCAAGGATTCATATACAGGACTTTTTAACTTTAATAATGCAAGCTTAAGCCGGACTAAAATGATTATCAAACTTAATTTCTTAGTAATTAACTAAACTGCTCTTAAAAGTTTGAATATAAACTTTGAAATTCCACTTTCAGAATAATTCTCATTTACATTTTAGAGATCCCAGCACCGGATTTCCCCCTTTAAACAGGGTAATTTTCAGCGCAACTCTGTTTTGTTATCTCTGTGAACTGTTTGCATAAATCAAAACTCTTTACATTTTCCGTCCTGCCATTGTATATACGGTCTCCCATGTGTGCCATTCATTTAGTTGTGCATTCACTTTTTGTCATATTTTTTTCGGATGGCCGGAATCATGATTTAGTGCCGCCACTAGCTGCTGTTTGCGATGTTCTGGGCTTAATGATGTCAATCGGCGCGTGCCCTGGCTTTAAACTAAGGCCGCATATTTGCCAAGTTTATTTGGGCAGAAAAAAAAGCAAAGGGGCAGGGGACCCGCACACTCATCATAAATGTGAATGAGATACGAGCACGGGCGGCTGTGAAAGGTAACATGGAAAAGCAATCGCAGGGCGAGGGGCGCATATTTCATGACCCATCTCCAAAAAAGGTTCACAAGTGCGCTGATATGCGAAGAGATGCTTGCCAAAAAATTACATGGACCATTGGTCAGCGGCAGCAACAACAGCCGAAATGGGCCACCAGCATCATGGCCCGCAGCAACCCTTAAACAACATGCTACCCCTTGGCCCACACTGCCCCGCCCACTTTGTCGCCCCCATACACACACTCACTCGTATATTCAGAAAGGAGAAAAAAAACACCTTTGATGTATGTAATTTTGTTACCATTTTTTATGCCTCTCCCATTCCGATGTTTTGTTTCGTCCACTTTTTGGCCATAATGCAGAGCGGTTTTGTGTGTGCGTAGATACAATTGGGGTCAGAGTAACAGCGAATCGCTTTTATTACTATTATGTTTATAAATTGTTAGCCCGGTTTTGATATTTGTTCAGCTTATTTATAAAAAATGAAGTTTTAGCTAAGTCGTGAAGTTAAACCGATGAAAACTTAGATAAAAATCATTTTTAATAAATAATGTTTAAAAAGATTTTAAAAACACAAAAAAAAAACTTGGTAAAATTAACCAATATAATTGTTAAACAGTCCCCAACCACAAAAACTGTCAATTCTACCAATTAAATAGTTACTTTCACAACAACAAATACACAAAATTAGCAAAGTCACACACCCAAAGCAAAAACAAAATACACGTAACTATTTTTTAAAGTTCTACCAATGAAATTTGTTTGTGTGTAGTTATATTTAAATATTTCCAGCCTCTTAAAAAATGTATTTATATTATATATATACTTTTCGAATGTCTGTGCTTATATAATCTTCACGTTCTATGAATATTGCAAAGGAGTTTTGAAAATATCAAGAATTTGCATGCGATTTTAATGCTTTTAAGCTTTATCCCAGTACCACTAATATTTTGACCCCAGCTGTGTGTGTTTGTGTGCGCCCCTCTGCAAGTGTGTGTGACACAGAAAGCCAGTTGTGCGAGGTGCGAAGCTGTGACGTAAGCAGCGAGCCAAAGCAGCGGAGCACTGGCCATCAAATTGGGTTACCCCAAAAAAAAACAGAAAAAACAAAAAACGTGGATGAGGAAAGGGCGGCGGGATGGTAAATTTTTTCAGTGGCTTCTGCCGCCACAAGGGAAATGAGATTTGCGCCTCAGAGTGTCAGTTTCAGAAGCGGAGGAAAAAATAAGGATTCGGGACTAGCAAACTGGATTTCAGGTGGAAAGACACACATACGTAATACGTAGGTACAGATGTATGTTTGTCCAATGAAAAAGTCCTGGTGATTGATTTTATAGTCGGATGGCGCTTGAAATTCATATTCTGTCATAAATACTTTAGATGACTTTTTGCCATTCGACCCAACTAATTGGCCATCAACAGAAAAGAAAGTTGAAAACTTTGTCGCCCAGAGGATAACTTTAGACTAAGATGAAGTCGTTTATTGACTTTTTCCCACAGATAGGCAGAGAATTTACTTGAGACTAATTGAATTACTGGAAAATTGTCATCGACTAAAGTGTGTTGTGCAGTCATCGAATTATTATTATCGCAGTAGGCAATTTTTAGCAGGAGACGGTCTGTGACCTTCGCTCCCAAGGAGCAGAATCTTAATTACATTGAACTAAATTGTGAGGAGCGCACAGTTCACTTAATAAGTATTTGCCCGGCGACAGCAGGAGCGACAGCGATTGGCACAATTCCCACAAGCTGACAAACTCATCAAAAATTTCACAGCCACTTGGGAAGGCAGAAAAGCGCAAAATTTTTATTGTGTTTTCATTAGAGGCGCGCAAATGGTCAAAAGGCTGCACTTAAAACAAAGTACTTAGAAATTTCCCTTTAAATAGAGAATTTGGCCAGAGTATTGAAATGTCAGGAGGAATCCTTAGGAATTAAATATAGCTTTTAATCAAAAAATGCACTTACACTCATAGAAATTTTCCGGTAAAATCGCCCTAAAAACAAGGAAAATCGCCCTAAAACGGGGGTCAATGGCGACTAGGCAACAAATCTAGGGCGAATCGGCCTAAAAATACGGGTGAATTTGTCATACATTTAGGGCGATTTTTCGTAGATCTAGGGCGATTTTTCTATTTTCAAAGGTAATTGCCCTAAAAATAAGAAATTAGACCTTTAAATTAAATCCAGTTTCCTTTAAATCCAGGGCGATTTTTCTGGACTTATAGGCGAATTGCCCTGGAAATCGGAAAAAATACCTTTAAACTAAAGGCAGTTTTTCATAAATCTAGGGTGGTTTTTCTTATATTTAGGGTTTTTTTTTCTATTTTTGAAGGCGAATCGCCATAAAAATAAAACCAAATAAAAGCAAAAATATCAATTAATTTTTCGTCTAGGGGGGGGGTTATGGGTGGTTGATATTTCCTGGGAACTGGACTCAACACATACACACACACACACGAACATCGTTTCAGCTAATTTATTTGTTGAATTGTCGGCGCTATATCGGACGATGCCGTTGGGGGGCAGGAGGCAGCAGACTTGTATAACCGCCGGTTATAACTGAAAAATCATCTTTGTAATCGAATTTAGGAGATATATATAAGGAGAAAAAACAACTTACTTGAGAAAAACATTAGGTGTCACTACGCGGGATCGAACCCACGGCCTCTCGAGCTGGAGTCTAACGCTCTAGCGCTGCACCACAGTCCCATCGCGCTAAGCAACGTACAAACACTGTACACATCTTATTTTCCTGCGGTCTAAGTTATACAAACAAAAACTTGTATTTTTTTGCTGATGGCTGGGATACTTCGGGCCGTTCCTTCGCATGCTTAACATAAATTAGTCTTTAAACTCAGAATTTCCATATTTATTTAAGGTTTAAAGACTACTTTAAATTTAACATGCGGACGAAAAAACTTAACTAGTAATAAAAACTCTAATAACAAAATAAAAAAGTGTTGACCCACACAGGAATCGAACCCACGACCTGTATTTTCAAACAGCAAATCTGAAAGTGCGAGTGCTTAGACCGCTGGGCTACCCGTTTTCAAACTTTTGGTGCGATTTTTAAGGCGATTCGCCCGTGAAGTTAGGAAGATTTTCTAACTCACTTGTTTTGACCTGTCAACTACACACACATGTTCATAACATGTTTTACATGTATGTATGTATCCATTAAAATTCGTTTGAATCTTGGTAGTATTTAGGGTAATTTTTTGTGCTTTTTTGTTCAACGTTTTAGGGCGATTTCGCCCTAAAAAGAAGGAATTACTTTTGGAGTCGACTCATAAAAATTCGCCCTAAAATATAGGACAAATTTGCCTTTTTGAAAAAACTAACCCTAAAAAATATTTTCCATGGCGATTTTTCGTATATTTAGGGCTAGTCACCTGTATAATAAGAAAATTTTTCGTAGTTTTAGGGCGACCTCGGTTTTAGGGCGACTTTTCTAGTATTTAGGAAAAATTTCTATGATTTGCAAATATAAAGCAAGAAATGGAAATTTTGTTTAGTCATCATCAAATGTTTTGTCGTTTCGAAAAGTAAAAAATTTGTTTCTTTTAATTTTTAGGCAAAACATTTAATTATACCCTTGCAGAGGGTATTATGATTTCAGTCAGAAGTTTGCAACGCAGTGAAGGAGACGTTTCCGACCCCATAAAGTATATATATTCTTGATCAGCATCACTAGACGAGTCGATCTAGCCATGTCCGTCTGTCCGTCCGTCTGTCCGTCTGTTTCTACGCGAACTAGTCTCTCAGTTTTAAAGCTATCGGGCTAAAACTTTCCCAAAAGTCTTATATCTATTGCAGGTAGTATATAAGTCGGAACGAGCCGGATCGGACAACTATATCATATAGCTCCCATAGGAATGATCGGGGGAAAAAATGTAAAAAAAATTTATCTTGGGTGTTTTTGAACCTAGAACCTCCTACTTTTGGAAATGCCATTTTTGATCTAATTCTGAATTTCGAATACAATTTTTTTAAAATCGGACGACTATAACATATAGCTGCCATAGGAACGATCGAAAAATTAATGGGAATATAATAGGAAATAAATTATTGCTTCGTTGACTTTTATTGTATTCTCTTCTACTCTGGGTTATGAGTCTTTTTAAATGTTTTCGAATTTCGATTTTAATTTTATCAATATCGAACTACTATATCATATAGCTGCCATAGGAACGATCGGAAAATTAGTGATTAATAGGAATTATCTGCAAGGGTATATAAGCTTCGGCTGGCCGAAGCTAGCTTCCTTTCTTGTTTTTATATCAGACCTATTAAAATCAATAGAATATTTAGAAAGTTTTTGCTGTTTTTCGCAAGACTTTAAGATAAATGATTGAGATAAGATTTTCTTGAGTGTATCGAGTGGAGGAATCCAAACCACCATCGCCTAGGACACTTTTAAGGGGCGTGACCACCAGGAGGGAATTGAAGTGGGTGTGGAAACTTTGAACAACTCTGACCAAACACCCAGACACGCGCGAGAAATGTACAAAAGGAGCTGAGAAGGACGGCGCAAAGGAACCTAATGGACAAATGAACAACGCACAGATAGAGATATGTATCTCTCTTTGCATATACAGTGTATACATATTTACATACAGATGGTCGAACACTTTTTGGGGGGAAAATGGGCGGGGGAAATACTTTAATCTCAAGGGCACGTTTCCGGAAATAAATAAATAAAGCTCCACGGCAGAAAGCAAAGCAAGGCAAAATGTTGTTCTGCTTATAAAGCAGAAACGGAGAGGAAAAGCTCTTCGGCATAGAAACTCTTGACGTAAGCTAGGGAAATGAAATTCTTTAAAATTTTAATGATAAAAAATATTTGCACACTGAAGTCGTCATATTTTTACCCACCGACAATTTTCATCATCTTGAAGTTTTGTTGTTTCATGTGGCCAGCACTTGATTTTTAATTAATAATTTAAACAAGGCGCAGTTGGTTGTTTCCTCGACCCGAGGGAGAATAAAACTTTATCTCGGATGACCAACTTGAAATTAAATTCAATCAGAAAAGGCAAAGCAGTAAAACTGGTGAGTGTGATTTATATTCTTCACGGTTGGGTAATTAAAAATTTTTATTTTACTTTCTGTCTATTATTATAAATACCTTTCTTGATTTCAAGGATTAGATTAAATAAAAAAGGAGATAGGAAAATATTTAATAAAGTTATATCTTCCTATGTGTATTTAAATAAAAATCTTTTCCCAAAATTAAAGTGGTTAATTATACAGAAAGACAGTAAAAAACTCAATTTGGTGCGAGTTCCTGCTGAGTTTGTAATTAAAAAGAAAACTTTTTGTTTTGCCTAGTCATCGATAAATCAAAGTGAAACAAGAGCTGAACCCCGCCTTTCTCCTAATTTTCCTTATCCACAGAACCAAATCGCAGCTCGACAGCTGACGACAGCTGATTGATGATCCGCAAAATTACAAATTACACACAAATGTTATCCGAGCCAGGAATTTGGCAGATAAAAATTGCAGACCCAACAAACACACGCCATCCAATTCACTTAAGGCGTTGCACCTTATTTGCTTTCCCCCAAATGAATGAAATTGATTGATTATGTTTTATCAAAGAAATTAACGGGGCCACAATTAAAACGGAGAAACGATAAATGTGGTCATAATGACAAAATTTTGAATGGTTCGGAGGGTTTTCATATTTAGAAAAGGCGTCCAAAAGTTCATCAGATTGCCTCTGGTCGTGGGAAATTGAACAGCAGTTGCTACGCACAATTCTCCCTATTTTCCCAGGACAAACAGTGAAAATGCTTTTTGAAAATATCAAATTTCCGCTTCCATTGAACGCAGCTTGCGATGCCTGTCAAAATGCGGTGAAAATGAACTTTTAAATGGGGAAGTTTTGTAAATGAAGGCTTGTTATACGAAAACCTCGTTATCGGCCATCGCATTTTAATAGCTTTAAAAATTGTCTAGTTTGTCGCTTAGAAAAAAAATGTAAACGGAAATTAATACTATTTCTAGGAGGTAAATATATAACAACATGCAGCCATTTCGTTTAAACACTGACCAATTTATTTGCTCCTTGATATTAGAGTTATATCACATTAGTCATAATGCCAATTGTGGGGGTCGATTTCGTAGCGCTTTAAGCGCTCGTAGTACTGCCCGAAAAAGAAACCTTCCAACTGGTAGATCTTGAATACTCTGTAGAATCCCACGTGCGAGAACTTGTTGTTAAACACCCAGATACAATGGTTCGGCATGTGCGCAATAATCCTATGTCTTCCACGTTGATCGAGATCGCAGGGCAGGTGCATGGTGTGCTGGTCAAAGGGCATCGTCACAATCAACTCCCTTTTGTCCCGTTTCATATGACGAATAGCAATAGTGGCAGAGGGCTTTTCTTCTTCCTCCAACTTTTCCAGCGTCATGAGATCAGTAGCGTTTACCTTCGCATCGAGTGCAGTTACGTTTATCTTCTTTTCAATGGCAGTCTTATTTTGGCCATTACATTTTCCAACCAGCGTTCTTGAGTATCCCTTGGACGATAAAGACTGTGGATTTGTTTGAATTAATATATCTTACGGCTGTAATAAACAGACGTTCTTACCAATACGATTAGAAAGAGAAACAGACAATTTATAAGCGGCTTCATAATCACAGAAGGTTAATTTTTTGTTTTAAAATTTTTGTCAAATACTTAAAATTTTTGTTTACTCTTAAACAATTGACAACAAACTCTCTGCTGCCAAAAATACCCGACCATTATTATTTTTTCTACGTTACTACACTTGCGTAGTCCCAGGTATGAGGATCCATCTCAAAACGCCTTAGGCGCTCATGGTACTGACCAAACATGAAGGCCTCCAGCTGATAGGTTTTAAAGATGCGATAGGAAGACTCTGAAACGAATCTGTTGTTGAACGCCCAAAGACAGTGGTTGGGGAGTACTGTAACGATCTTTTTGATAGCTCCTAGGTCCACATCGCATGGTAAATGACTGGTTTCAAAGTCGAAGGGCACAGACGAATCTTGTGTTTCTGTAACCGATTCGTCACTTCTAATCTGGCGTAATTTCACTTCACTTGGGGGAATACCTCGGGCATTTCCACGCGAAAGCTGTTAGAATTTATATCACTAAAGAATCAATCACGCAATTCATTCTTACCGAGCACACCACCACCATCATCGTTAATAGCACTAAATTTAGTTTTAAAATCATGGTAATAAGATAAAATAAAAATTAAAAGATAATAAAATAATAAAAATCGTAAATTTAGGATGTTATCCGTTTGAGTTTTAAAAAATAATGAAGGGAAAGTCAAGGCCACCTACCAATACATAAGATACCAATAACGTCAATTTGATATGCCATTGATATGTCGATTCTATAGCTTTGAAAAATAAATTTTAATGTTTTACAAAAGAACTTGCTATTGAAGGCCATTTTAGTATTGTAATAACACGATTTCCCTCACTTTTTAAACTCTTTCCACATTGTTAACCAGAAAAGACGCATTTATTTATCGAATCTTTAAAAGATTTAATATTATTTTAATGGTTCTTGTTACATGTTGTAATCGTAGATATGAGGTTCGAATTCATAACGCTTTAGGCGCTCGTAGTACTGGCCAAAGAAAAAGGCTTCCAACTGATAAGTCTTGTAGATGCGAAAGTGTCCTTCGCTCAAGTACCGATTGTTGTAGACCCAAATGCAATGGTTGGGGAAGGCATGCACATAGCTCTGCCTGCCCCTCGAATCCATGTCACACGGTGTATGCTTCGTGTGAAAGTCCAAGGGCATTTCCGGAATCCCCACTGGGCCACTACGATAAATATGTTGTACGATGATCGGGGAAGGCCTTTCGTTCTCTCTTCCGTGGCCCACTGATCTGGCAACTGTTTCTTCCGGCATCTTGGGTTTGTAAGTGCTATGTTTTATTACCCATTCAACTATTTCATGTTACTCACCTCGACAGCGCAAAAAACAAACAAAAAAGTGAAATATTTGATTAACTGCATTCTTGATTTTGTAGGTGTGTATTGTATAGAATTTGTAAATGATGTGTGTTAGGTTTGGAATAGATTAATAGAACACAGCCAGCTAAAACATATAATTTTCTAAAGAGGAGAAAAATATGGAAATTTAAAATTGATCTTATCTGCTACAAGTTTAATTGTATTAAAAATAATATTATTTAGATAAATTTGTTGATAAAACTAAGAAAAGACTATTAAAAAAGAACTAGTAAACGTATGAAAACTACAAAATCCTTGGACCGGCACTTACAACGATGAATGTAAAAGGGAATGGCAACCGCTGACAGCTGAAAGGATGTCGGGATATTAGAGAGGGAACGCGCAAGGACCCACAGCATGTAAAGTGACAGCCAAGTGTCACATAATGGCCAGCGATGATAATGACCAAGAGCCGATGCCAGATCGATTCATACGGCGATGATACACGAGCCAAGTCGAGCAGCATTTCAAGTGTGAAAATAATATGACAGCAGTAATCAAGGCGCTGATGGCAGAACTAACCTCTCACACATTCTCCCCATATTGATTTCAAGCTGAAAGGCTGCAGGAAATTGGCAAAAATATCTGGCGGAAATGTTGAGCGAAACAGGGAGGCTGCTGGCAGGCCAGAGGGAGTTGGGACGGGCTGATTGTTAACACATGTCACTGGGCCATAATTGCAAGGGGGGTTAAAAAGGGGAGAGAAGCGAATTTCTGGCTAGAGCCCAAGCAAAATGAATGACAATTGTTTTGACACGCATGTTTTGACATTCAGAGAGAGACAGTGATAGGGCAGGAAACTGACACGGCCATAAGCACCAAATGAGAGCGAGGGAGAGCACCCGATGGGCGCTCCGTTTCAGAGAGATAGAGATAGATGTATGACGCACACTTGCAACTTAATTGAATTTCAAAGTCGGATTTCAGAGTTGGATTTATTTGAAAGTCGTTGTACCTCACATCCTTTTCCTGGAGCCTGTTGACATGCAACTCTATTAGGCCAAAGCGTCAGGTTAAAACAAATGTTAATGTGAAAAATACATGAGTCGTTTTTGCAAATTATAAATGGAAAGAGATTTTTATATATTTTTAATCCTAGCCATATCATAAGTCCATGCTTTAAGCACATTCAATTAAACATTTATAAATTTCCCTGAGTTTGAGTATAAATCCTGTTGCCTGTCTATCCTGTGGCTTTTGGCTAACCAGGGGCAGTCGACGAAGATGACACCTGGTACCACACCTACTGCCATCTTCCTGGCGACGCTAAATGCCTTAACTGTTAATTTTGCATCCAATTAAGCTCAGCAATTTTCGAGGGTCCAAAAAGCGATTTCTGCTTTTGACATCTCGAAACCCATCTTAAACTCGACCTCAACCTCAAAACCTCCAAAACCCAAGCTGTTCGAGCATCGCGAACGTTTAGACTGCGAGTGCTGGATACATGGAATGCAAATATTTCCCCAGTGAATTGTGTGTACCTGCTGGAGATGCAATTTCTGGGCAAATGGGGCGCTTAATTAAAGCCAAGCACAAGGGGCCTACAGGTTGGTATGAGGGCCTGTCAGTCACTCAAAGGCAGGAGCGAAGGACGCCCGAAAGATTGACGATTGCTGAGGTAGCTGATGAATGTGTCTGGCTGGCACTTTGGCAATGGCAGTTTCCATGGCTATGATTGTGTTCAAGGGAGTAGCAATGAAAATTATACTTATTCTCTTAAATAGGCTTAATTGATATTCTTTTACGTTATTTAAGTTAATAGTTTTATTTGACACCTTTGTGGTCAAAGCTTTAAATTCATTTGCTATCACTTAATATATCATCTATAAAATGTTATATGTTTAGTATAAAATTTAATTTGGCACGCATAATCAGCTCTTCTAATTATGGCATAGACTCATAAATTAATTGTGATATTATCTCATATATGGGGGCTGTTAAACCATGCTGGTTGCAATGTGGCATCCTTGGTGCTATAACTCTGAGCGCATATGTATGTGACGCAAATGCATTTGGCCGGGATTATATTCTGTGTTTCGTTGGCGATAAACCTCGATACCGGCCGAAGTTGCATGCCGGCGTGGCAATAACTTGTCGCTGTCACTTTTCCTCCTGCAGCCCGGCTGCGACTAAAGGCGCATTCCATCTTCGACTTTGCCAATAAAGTGAAATATCCTTCCACAATCTCTTCTTTCACGAATGTGCCACCCCACCTCGCTTTTCCAGTGCTTTATACTCCTTCGTGGCTGCTGTGCTGGCACATATTTTCGCCTGCTGTGCCAGCAAATTTGTTGCAGGACTCCGTTGCAACAAAAGCTACATGTGCGGCTACACTGAGAAAATTATTAAATATTGTTCAGCAAAATAATTGGAATGTTAATATGTATTAGGGTTGGTAAAAATCGATAGCACTATCGATACTATCGATGGTTTAAAAATTTAGGAAACATCGATGGTTGGGCCCACAATCAATACTATCGCTTAAAAAACAATTTAATTTTTAATGTAAATTTTGGTATATTTTAAGAAAAAAAAGTATTTTAAAGTATATTTCGGTATTTCATTTGCTTGGGCTCAACATAGAATTTTGTTTCATTTTATTCGCAGTAAAATTAAGATTAAGATCATTATTTTTCTTAATTTTTGTAAATTGTTTTTTATTTTCTTTATTTTTGATACTATCGATAATATCGATAGTGACCACCATCGATAGCCAAAAACATCGATAGTGCCCACTATCTATGTATGTGTTACTAAACCAAGACATTACATTTTTAAAATTGGTAAATTTATTGTCCTAAATATATCGCAATTGAAATCCAATTTAATAATGTTCCCTAAACTGTGATACAAGCTAAAAACCGCAACTTTTCTGTGTAAAACTATAACTGCCTCTGAAGCTGTAGCTTTAGCTGAAGCTGTAACTGAATGTGGAGCCACACACAAGCCTGGCATTTCTGTTCCCTTTCTTTACAGCAAGTTGTTTTTCATTTTCATTTAGTTTTTCCTTTTTTCCGCTTTTCGCACGAAGCGCCGCGACCCTTTTGTTTATTTGCGCTCTGTCGAATCACAAAAACTGTAGCGCCATCAGTGTTGGTTTGGGGCCAAAGGGTTGGATAAATGATACGAGGGGCGGAAGGGCGGAAAACTGGATGTGGGCACCTTGCACAAAGGCGAAGGCAGCAGCGTTGCGACGAACTAAAGCGCAGCTAACAAAATGTTTATATGCCACAGGGTCTCAGCCAGAGATGGTAAAGATACCATTTTTTCATAGCAAAGGTACAAAAAACATGCCAACTACGTAGGTAGTATGGAAATACGTATCCTGAACCTAAATATACTTTAAAAAGCGTACACATTTTTATTTTCATTTAAATTATATTTTCCAATTTTATCGCTTTTAAGATTTTATTGTACCCGTGAAAGATAAAAAGTACCTTGTTATGACACAAGATAAAACTGAAGCTCTCCCAACTCAGAGGGGGTGAAGTTGGGTGGTTGAATGGGTGGTGGTGCCGCTGGCTTACTGCTCACGTATGTGCAGTTATAAATTGCAGTTCGTGCGCCACGTTTGCCGGGTTACAAAGATGCAGGGAAAGATCCACTGCATCCACAAAGAAAAGGTGGCTCCATGGATTTAGCCCAGTGTGCTTTTGTTAGTGGCGCTTTAGCCGACAGCCAAAAGGGTTAAAAAGGAGTGCAAAAGTTATGCAAGAGGGGCGAATAATAATAGAATTACCAAAATACCAAGAGATTGGCGAAAATTAAATAGTTCAGCAGCCCCATTTCGAAACTCTGCGAAATTAAACTCATTTGAAAATGGCCAAATGTCGTATTAAATTGCTCAATTATACAGTTTGTGGCTACAAGGGTGTTAGCCGATAATTGCAACAATAAAATGAACACAACCAGTGAAACAATTTAAATTGGTATAAGATTAAAGTGCAATAATAACACGCAAATAAAAATAAAGGAAATATACCCATGAAATCGTCGTTTGGTGGTGTCCAGTTGCATTAATTTGCATTGAAAATTCAGCAACGAGTCGAAGCTGAAATAATTGCACAAAAGCGGTTCCATTGGAATGGGGATAGGATGGGATGGGGTCGTGGGATATTGATAGCCCAGACAGACGGGGCGATATGGAATCTAGTCCAATGCAAATGGCGAATTATTGGCGAGCGTTATTTACTTATGCATTAAAAGCGATTTTCAACTTTATTTAACCCCAATTTTGATACCCGTGTGTTGGGTTACACAACATGTTGCCGCTTGGCCTCATTTGATCTCGGCTGATTTGTAAATGTAAAACAGGAAATTCGATGATTATTTTGCTTATCTGCTGTGCAATTAGTATAATGAAAGAGTATTTTACAATTGCAGTGGGGGAATGAAATGAAAAATCATAATTTGGCCTGTAAAGCTTGTATTTTCTTTTTACTCAAAAGCTGGAAACAAATGTCGCTTGAATGCGTCGTGTATTCAAATTTCTCTCACCTCACCGGCTTGGCCATTTAATTAGCGCTTTAGTCATCAGTGAAAATGGAGCTTCCTCTTTATGAATTAGTTTTACCCTCCATCTGTATTTTCCCATGCAAGAAGTGTGCAATTAGGGGCGTCAATTGTGGTCAGCGTTCGCGTGGAGGGAGATCGTGTTCCATCAACTGGACCATGGCAACTTGTCAGCGTTTCCGTCGCATCACCCACATCGTCCTTTTCGTCCTTTCGTCCTCGATGCTGTCACATTCGTGTGACAAATGCGCACTTGGCTTAATCAGATGGAATATGCCCTTGCCGCGAGGGTATAATCACTTTCAGGAGCAGCTCTGTGCCCTTGATGGCACGCTTTTTTCGTAGAGTAATCCCCTTTTTCTGTTGGCTCAGAATCGCGACTCTTGCCTCTAATTAGTAGCCTTTTTTTTCGTACGCCAGTCCTCCACTTTATCCCGCAAATGTTTTTGAGCGCGAGATTGATGGTGATTCATTTTTTATGCACGAAGCTGTCTGTCTCTTGCAATGTGATCCGGACAAATGGACGGGGGGCCAGTGGGTTCTGGTTCTTGGCGATTATTTCGAGGGGGATTGCATTAATTAGCTAAAAACAAAAGCTTGTTATTTCTTGCTGACGCTGCTCGAATAATCGCACAAAAGGCCATTAAATGCTGTCAGCTTTGGCAAAAACAATTCTGACACGAAAATTGGATTCGTTTTAGTGGCGGTTTATATGCATTTTCAATTGTATTTGCCCACATATATACATATTATATTCATAACAATATTGGCTTAAATTCCAAGGGGGCCAAGCGAATTGAGAATAGTGTGAAAATTGTTTTCCACCTTCGATAGCTGCGAATTACCATATTTTCACAGCAAACGAAAACGGGAAGGCGGGAAGGCACGTGAGATGCCAAGGGGGCAGAAATGCAATTTTTACCTCGCATTTTGGGTTACTTTGCAGCCAAAGCTCGCAAAGATGCTAAAAATTGCAACGGAATTGCAAATGCTGTTGACACTTGCACAATGCAAACAATTGCCCCAGCTATCAGCTTTTTCCTCACCTTCTTTCTTTTGCCCTGTCATAAAATTTTCCCTCTCTCTTTTTGGGATTTGAAAGTTTTGAGTTTGGGTTTCCCAGGCAATTTTCATGTTTACGTAGGTTTTGGCAACACTTGATTGCCTTTTGGGCTTTGCCCAAGGGAAACGGAACACTGGATAGGTGCCAGGAAGTTTCGCACCACATCCTAATAATTTCAGTCGCCCTTTGCATAATCCTGGGAATAGCATGAAAAAATGATAGGTGACGTGCATATTCAGGTCGATTTTGAAATGGGATTATTATATTACATTACTTGGATGGGACTTGATATAAAATAAATTAAAGGTAAGAGTGTTGGGTAAATGTTTCCGTACCTGTTCCTCGGTGTTTGCCAGTATTTTGATCGCCTCTCCATAATCATGGGATAGATGTATGGGAACCGGATGTGTATTAAGTCAAGCACAAGTTCTTAAGCATCTACCCATATCCGATTTTTCTCGTCTGTGTTTGTGCAGCATCTGCAGCCAGTCCCCTCCACATCCGCATACGATTGGCTTGCAGGCTGCGGCTCATAAATCATATTTGTATTTGGATCTCGTTCGCCACGCCCTCAACCCAATTTCCTTTGAATTTTCCCGCAGCGACGACAACATTCAATCAAAATGCTGCAAAATCCCACAAATTTGTTATTCGTCACGTATCCGAAGGGAAAGTTGAATGTGTGTAACTGTGTTTTCCATTTCTATTTTTTTCATCGAAAGAGCGGGGAATTACGTATACGCCCAGTCAAAAGGCGTTTACGAAAAGAGTTTAAAGCCAGCGCGGGCATTTAAAGTGGCGTAATATGTAAATATCGCCATAGAATAATATGCATTACCCATTCCGCTGGCAAGGACTCCCTCCGAAGCCAACATATGCCGTACATTTGCCAGCGAGACAACTTATCAAGTTTACACTCAACTGAATATTTAGAGTCGCTGTTGAGTTGAGTTTCCCCCAGTTCGTTTGGGTTTCTCGCACTTCCCTTCTGCGCACTGCTTATTAAATATTAAAACGATAAGGAAAATTCAAAGGAGGGTCTCCTTTTTTGGTTTTCGGTGTGTATGCATTGAGCCTTGTGTTCGCCTGTGTTCATGTCTATCATTTGCTTTTGCCTGGCTTTCTTTTCGTACTAGCGGCTTTAGTCTGAAATCTGAAAAAAGAAACCCAAATTGTCATAGAGCACTGAGTGCTTTTAGTCGGCTGTTGGCTCTAACATACTTAATCACGATTCATTAGTTGAGGTTTAAGCGATTTTCGAGTATCTCGACTATCAGATACCCGTTACTCAGCTAAGGAAAGTGCGAGGGAGATGAAGATATGCATGCATCAAAACGACTGCTTGCACTGCTTGAATTTCAATTTATGGTCATATCTTTTTAATGAATGGCCCGATTTGAAAAATATTCGAGATCTCATCGTTCACACGGACAGACAGACAGACATGGCTAGTGATCATGATCATGAATATATATACTTTATAGGGTCGGAAACAATTACCCTTTTACTCTAAGAGTACTCTTTTACCCTTTTACTCTAATATTCCCAATCATATTTTCCATGTCGCAATCATTTTCAGCTCTCCTTTCTGCTTTTTTGTGTGTTGTTCTGTGGCATTTCTTTGGCCCTGATTGCAAGCATTTGCATAATTTAAGAAGCTCTTCGTCTGCGTCGTTGTCTTGAGCTGGCAAAGCATGAAAATGAAAATTCCAAGCCCTCTCTCTCCACCGACTTGCTGTGCAGAAATTATCATATCTTTTGAAGCTCTGTTCTAAATTATTAACGAAATAAATAGCGAAGGCAGCCGAGGCGCCCGAGCGCCATGGGAATATTGAAAAAGTTTCGCATTTCCATTTACCATTTACAATTTTTTTCTCGTTTTTTTCCGTATTTTCGCAGGAGCTGTGAGCAGGGAAGCGGCGGCCAAGCAACGACAATCGGGGGCATGTCCACAGCCAAAAGGCTGGTGCTCTCGCTACGTGGACGCAAGAACTCGCAGGGCAACTCGGCGACCTCATCCACCCGCCTGGTATCCGCCGGCACATCGCCCGGCCATGAGCTGGACGAAATAGCGGTGGTCTCGGGCACCGGATCCAGCAGTCACCACTTCTCCTATGGCGGCTGCCTCGCCACCGGCGATGCGCCTCTGCCGCGCTACTCAACAGGTGAGTGAGTCTTCGACACTCCAGCCCCCCAACCCCACAACTCTCCAACTCCGACCTCTAAGGGCGAGAATCTAGCACCTGAACTGCAGTTTAGTAAAAAGTCACAAAAATTTAGACCCACCACCAATTACAAACCACCACCACCTGCAACATACTGTGACCTTTGTGAAACCCCCATGAACCTGCCCTGCATGCCGTTAGAAGTGTTCTATTCATCTCATTTACACTGAGGGCAATAAGTTAGCTGCTACTACTACCTAACTGCTTCACCGAGAAAAAAAACCGTTCTCAACGTTTTTGATTTCAGTATTTCCGTGCTCAAAAGTGAGCCAAGAACGGTTTTACTAAAATCAAGAAGAAGTATTCTCAATTTTAGTAAAAGTATTTTTGGTTTCAAGAAGAATAATTCTCGGATTCAAGCATAGGCGTTCCCGTTTCCAAGAGTATGCGCTCTCTATTACTTTTTACTTACCCTGCCTTAACCGACTTTCGAACCGGGCTCCTCTCGCATCAGAAGCAGACGCCTTACCCATTGGGCCATCGCACTGTCTGACTTCGGAAACTTGAGAATGAGAATGTCTCTCATTTTTAATCCTTCTCATTTTTTTCATCTGTTGGGGGACGATTTGAAGAATGTCCATGATTAATAAATAAAATCAAGAATGTTGTAGTCTCAGAAAACCAAATCAAGCGAGAAGAAGAAATTGAGAAATCAAGAAGATTCGTTCTTGATTTTTTCGTAATTTAATATCATAATGACTGCATTGCAGTTCTTAGAGTATTCCTAGTAATGGAACTACCGATTACCAGTTATATACAAAAATTCCCCTTTAAAATTTCTAATGCAATAAGTTACAACAAATACTACAAAATACCACCATGTTTCAGTTTCACATACAATTAACTTAAGTACTACAAATAATCGCATTAATTGTGTCTTCAATTCGTGGCATATTGAACGTGACTTTCAAGTTTTTTAGGAGCTTAGAAATAGTTCTATATTTCAATTTTTATTGCTTGATGCACTTATTGGCTTTTTAAACATTTTTCAATATTTGCTCTGGATTAATGCAGAGCACATAGAGAGCTAGTTGAAAATGGCTGGCTTTTGGGTTTTTTATTTAGTCTTTTGACTTTTAGATGACAGTTGAATAGCATTCTTGTTGGATCTACTTTGATTCTAACTTAACCAGTTGGTAAAGACATCCTTCTTCCCGGCTATCTAACAGTGCTTACAACTGATTGTAGATTCAGTGCTTGGGCCTTGCTAAATTATGGAAATCTGGGGCCTAATGAAAGCGATGAAGATTTGATTTGACAAAAGCGCCTTAGCGAAAGCAGAGGCAAGGGCAAAAGCAAAGGCAAAAGCAAACAAATAACAAACCATCTTGGCCAACCTAATGGCAGCTGTTGTTGGCCCTGCAGAATAAATCAATCAAATGACAAATATGCTTAGGCAATTGTCAAGCCAAGTGGCTGCTGCCTGGGTTTTGGCCTAATTTCCTGCGGAGGCTGCGGTCGCCAGTTGGTTGACGTCTGTGTGTGTGTGTGCTTGTGTTGTTTTAGCCAAAGCCACATGAGCGAGGACGCGAGTCCTTCGTTAGTTTCCTTGTCACATTTTATAGGCCGCATATGTGGCAAGCATTTCTCCTCTCTCATGGATCCTGTCTCCTGGCACGTTCCTTGTCCTGGCTTACAGTTAATTTTGAGTGAAATTCAATTTATCATTGAGCGGGGCATAAATCCGCATTTGGGCCACTTTGGCTCGTCACGGGCACCGACTTTTCGCAGCTTAGATTTATTTCGGTCGATTCTGTTCTGGTTTTCCCACGACTCTGGCAAACTGCCTTCAATTTGTCAGCGATGAAACTTTTCCTCGCATACTCGGTATTGTATTCGCCGTGCATTTAATGGGACTTGTTGTGCAGCACATCGGGCATTTAGTGGAAGTTCTCTTGTTTATTGCCCAGAAGTGTAATCGACATTTATCGCCTATTCGCTCGGCAGAGACTTGGCTTTAATATCTGCCCATGGCTTAACGCTTTTCCAGAAAAGAGAGCAATACATAGTAGTATGTAGATAGATACAAAGTGAGTCAAACCGAAGCGTACAAAAACATGAGCAAAAAAGTTGTCTGCAACTTTTGCCATATTTTTCCACAGCCCCAAATGCTTTCGACAATTTTTAGTACATTGCTCTTGAACAACCTCCCCTACCAACCTTCCTATATACGTATATTTTTGTGTGTGACAAAGGCAATTTTCAGCAGAGCTTTGATCAAAGTTTCGGGCGGGCCCTAGAATCAGTAAATTAAATTTGACTTACACACAAGGGGAACAAGTAAATAAATAAATCTACAGCATAAATTCTGGCTATATGTCATTGGCAAGCACGAGCTTAGCTTAAATCGATATGCGCAGCTCCTAAAAGCATGGAAAATTGAATTTGCCTGAACTTCTGTGGGCTAAACGATCAATGGGGCTGAATAGCATTTATTTGTCTATTAGATGGCCAGATAAAACGCTTTTCATATTCAACTCCATCTGGTGGTCCGTTGGGTTGTGCGTGTGTGTGAGGGTATTTTTGATTTTTTCAACGAGGAATGCCTTTTTTCGAGTCACGTTTAACTGGAAAAAGCCAAAGGATATAGCCATCAACAGTGGCCACTGGACAGACTACTGCGGCTCTTTGTCTCTCTTTCTGTTTCTCCATTGTCTCTTGTTTTGTATCCTGCAATAATTGAGCTTAGAGGGTCTTATGGCAGCTGCATCATTGATTTGCCACCCCTCAGAACCACCCCCTTTTTCTCATCGCCGCCTGGCCGTCCAAGTTTTCGGAAAAGTTGCTCTGTTCGTTTTTCTTTCCATTTTATTTCGTTGGATTTTTGCTTTTAGCCCAAACTCAAACCCGAAAAAGACTTCACTGCCAGACATAGTTGAGTCGCAGCAAAACTTTTTCCATTTGCCAACAGAGTTCACTTTTAGAGCGAGCTAGTGGGTAAGGCGAGTTTGGGGGGCACACGACAATTTTAAAGTCTCCCGCTCGCACTTGCAGCAAAATTGCGCATGTATAATTAGTTTTATTTACCACCTGGCACACAAATTTTAATTAGAATTTATGCGTCCTTCTCCAGTGGCCTCCGCTGGGCGGCCTCCCACTTCTAATCCTTTTGGCTGCCGCCGCTTTCGGTGCAACTTCTCCTTTGTCTTCTAAGCCGTCTTTGGCTGTAAGGAATTTCCTGCTGGCCAACAGATTTAAGTTCAGCTAAAACGCTGAGCACTGAGCAAATATCTAGGTTGGAAGTAAAATAATTAAACGGCTGCTAATTGTTTTTTTTTTGCTATTTATTTTACTTAACATCTTGATTACATCGCTGTTAATGAATAAACTTTTAATGATTAAAGTTGGCTTACAAATTTTAAGTTTTACTGCATTTTTTAAAATATTTTAATCATAATTATTTAATATACTTAATTTATAAAATTTATTTCCTTTTCAAATTTCGAATAAAAAACATTTTTTGAAACAGTGTATCAGTTTTTCACCCAGCTGAACTTTAGTTGCTGGCCATATGTAATTCGAGTAGTTTCAATTATAAAAGCAATTTGCCAGAGGATGGCAGAGTTTCGATTACAATAAGCGTTTTGGCTTACCAATAATAGCTTGGCTTAGGATATCTACGGCAAGGGGTATAGATTACCATACCCTATGAACTATTCAAGCGGCAGCGGAGAGCGTGTCTCAAATTTGGCAACACAGGGAATGCAAAAATAGTTGCCGCCACTTCAGGATGCCACAGTGTTGCAGTGTTGCTTGCCATTTTAATTGCCATCAGCGAAGGTATGGCAGCCACGTTGCGTATACGCCACGTTGAGTTGTCCACATTGTTGCCGCGAAGTGCCGGGGATAACTTTAGCAGCGGCGACTGCGTGCAACACAAAGGGCCACTTAAAGTTGGCACACAGGCGCCTTCACAAAAGGGGATTTGCTTTGAACGAAACGAGAAAGCGAATGAGATGGATGGGGAGGAGGAGGAGGAGGAACAGAGTGGGTTTAAAGGTCGGCGCCTGTAATGCAATTACAAATGCAGGTGGAGCTGAATCCAGCATCAGCGGGAGCTGCATTAGTTGGCATCCAGCCAGGTGTCATCCAAAGGGCGCTCGAGTCCGCCGATGGAGTCCCACTCCAATCTCCCTTTCGCTCATCTGAACTGGTTGACTTATCAACCAAAGTGCCGCATTAAAAAGGCGCAAAAATAAAAAGAGGAGCAAAGGAAATAGCAAAGCGCTTCGCCCTTTGCACATTTGCAGGGCCATTGAGCTCTTCTCCCGCCCCCTTCCCTTTCGTTATCCTTCGAGTCCTGTCGAGTGGGCATGATGCAGACAAAGGGCATTAGAAATGGCCAGCTAAGAAGATATGCAAATGATCTGCAGCTGGGAGCGTGTGCGACTTAAGTTGAGTGCCCGGCCGCCTGGGAAGAAGTTTAAGCTAAAATGATTAAATGGTTATCTACTTAAATGATCTATTTATTATTATTATTATTATAATCTCCCTAGCAAAAAGTATTTAAAAGATTACATTTATTATTTACATTTATTTACAATGTTATTCATACGCCCAGTTAGCCACACACATTTTGGGTTAAGTACCTGTAAAAGCGATAGTTAAGGCTTAGGCTACGTCACCCATACGCAACATCAAGTGACAAACTTATGATAAAAGAGGGAATTTTTAGTCTGCTGTTTGTTGTGTTTTTTGAGAGTTATTTACTCAGATGTGTAAGCTTTAATAAAAGGCCAACTAAAGTTTTGCCAATAGAACTTTTAAATGCAAATGAAAGTGTTAGACGGACCGCACTCGCCCACACATGAAAGCACAGACACAAACACAGTCACACACAGTGTGGCAGACATCAAACATTAAGCACTTAAGGCCATGAATTTGATTCTGGTCGAGAGGGCGGAGGACGAAGGACGCAGGACAGACAGCAAACCGAGTCGCAGGGACAGAGATCATGCGGCGACATGTCAGGCATATCAATCACTTGCCCTCTGCCGTTTCGCCGGGCATAAACCTATTATTTTTCAACCGCAACTCCCCCCTCGCGCTTGCTAAGCCTGCTCAGCGGTTCTACTCATGTTTTGGCCAACTCCGCAGCGGCGATGATAATTCGGTCAGTTCGGTCTGTTCCGACTTAGTCGGATGTACATATGTATGCGTGTATGTCGGTATGTGGGCCAGTTGGCAGGATTAACTTGCAGGGGATTAACAGTGCCAGTGACCGCAGACAGAAACGGAGACAGGGCCAAAGCCAAAATTGGGGGCAGCAAGCGTTGCAAGGAGCCAAAGCAAAAATCTCCTTAATGTCTGACCTTTTGCTGCTCTAAAGCGTCCCTATATCGTTGCACAGAGAGAAACATTTAAAGACGAGTGGATAAAGTCAAAAGTTACCACTTAAGCAAACAACGTACACTGATAAAAAAATATAATATGAATATTTGCACATTGAATGCAAAAATTCCTATTAAATGTTTAAATTAAATAAAAAAACTTAATATTTAATTAAATAATAAATTTAACGCTTGGAAATATTTTAAACAAGGCAGAAAATACTATTTGACTGCATTAAAACAAGATTTTTTAAAACATTTTTGTTGCATACTTTTTGAATACCCATATCCCCTACCCCGTGGATCTGGGGATCCTCGACAAAAGCTCTAATTAATAGAATAAATTAATAGAAACAATTAATAGATGAAATTAAAACATTTACCAAAACAATTAATTGAATTTTCCTCTTGTTAAGCACAAATGAAAACAAACAAATCAAAATTAAATTAAAACGATATTATTGAAATATTTGAGAGACTTTTTTCCCTGTGCGCAAATACGATACATAATATTCACGTTTACACCCACAGCTTGAGGCTGTGGCCAGCTTTTTTTAAAGGAGCAATTTGCCGCTGAATTTATGTGGTAATTACCACAACGGTCGCGCTGCAGCAAATTAAGTTTTGCCAGCTGGCAGCGAGGAGCACGACACGAGACATTTTGCTGGCCAACTAAGCGGATTACAACTTTATACTTGGCTCTCGTTCTGCCCTCCCTCATTTCCGCTATCCCCTGAATTTTCTGTTTTTCGGGCTTTTTGGTCTGCGGCGAAATTTGCCTTTTTACAATGCGATAAGCGGAATTTGGAAGCCAGCGGAATAGCAAAAAATAAGTGGGTGAAGGAGAGAAGCTGAACCGCAGTGGCAGTTTGATCACGTAGTGCCTTAAAGTTGAATTTGGCAAGGAGGAAAATGAAGAAGCGCTTGGCCGGACTGCAGCCTAATCGCATTTCGGCTGCCAATCAGAAGAATTAGTTACGGGGCCAAGGAAGTGCGCTTATAAGCTGTTAAAGACAAAAAAACGACCGATTCCTGACCATGCATGATATGATTTTCACGTTTCCCACCCAACGTTTATGGCCACAATCGAGTTACGAGCCAAATGAACTGCGGGCTCTTACTGAACTTCCATCCCCGAAGTGAAGTAAAAGTTTTTCTCGAGAAAATTATGAAATGAAAATTACCAACTGAAGTCGGGTTTTATGTTCTCCGTCTGCGAATTGAACAATAAAAAGTTCAAAGTATTTTGATGATCCTTTTCAAAGGAAATTCCGTTTCAAACCAATATGCCAGCAAAGCGGGAGCAGAAATTGCTTGACATTAAATTCAATGCGATTAGGTCAGACATACAAGCTGAGATATCCATAAGGAGGAGGTCCTGCAGGAGGAGGATATTGAAACATCGAGAAACATATAGTATTGGGGCAAGAAGCCACTATTGATTGATAGCATTTGGAGCCATCCTCTGATGTGTGTGCACTTAAATTTGATATCCTTTGTGAGGAGAATAAATAGCTCTGCAGGACTCTGCCTCGAGTGCTGGCCCGGCCCCTACCCATAATATAGGTTCGTTAAGCTTTTTGCGCTTTGTCCTGTCTTCCTGTCGTCCTGATCGTCCTCCTCCTGCTGGCCCACAGACTTGGGGAGGGGGGGGGGAAACTCCATGTGACCCAAATAGGTTTCGTTTTAGGACTTAATGGCATAATGACGGCAGCACTGCTGCAACAACAACAGCACCCAGAATCTCGAGTCAAAGCAAACATGCGACCAAAAATTTGGAACCATTTCCCAGGGAAACGCTCCGCTTTCCGCCCGTCCCCGTTCTTTTCCCCCCTTTCCTTTTGTCCTTCAATCGAGCACTTTAAAAAGTTGCCACAAAATGAAATTGAAAAGTCAATACAATGTAATTGTTGTCCCTCTCCCCGAAAAAAAATGTGTTGTCCTTTTGCCGCAGCCAGCGACGATGTTCATTCAATTTATTTGTAATTTTTTAACAATTTAACAGTTAAAAAACAAACCAAACAGAAACAAAAAAAAGGAGATGAAAAAGTCGAAAATAAACTTTTGCACCCAGAAAACACACAAAAATATATATGTATGTATGTATTTAAACTGAAAAAGGGGCAAGATGGAGAGGAACAGAGACAGCATGAAAATGGTGGTTCAAAGCAAATACAATTATGCGGAGCAACAACAACAAGAAGAACAACAGTGCTAAGCAAATACCCGCCACGCCCACCCAAAAACGCCCCCTCAAAAAGCCGCGTGCTTAGAATGTGTAATTCATTTGAAAGTTTCACAACCATTCTCGCGATGTTCTGTCGACAGAAATTAATTTAACTTTCGGCTCGGTCAGAGAGTGGACTGTGGGTGAGAACCCCCACCCCCTGTACATCATGCGGAAAAGGGTCAGCAAGGTCACGGCCCCGAGTGTTGGATGTGCATTTCGATCAATTAACATTTCCACAAGCGGCTTACAGGCTCCTTAATGCGATTAATGCATAAAATTCACTTAGCCAGAGACCCTTTAAAGGGGCGGAATTTCTCCAGTTTCAAAGGGAACGTTCCAATGGACCATTCCTACACGCTGAAATTAGGTAATATAAATTATACGATTAGAAACTTGTCAATTGGCCTTATAAGAGCCAAATGGAAATACCATTTACAATATTTGTAATTTTTGAAGATATTCAGATATAAAATATATAATTTTATAAGATAGACAATAAATTTAATTTTACTTTCCCTGGTTTTTCTCTCGGTGCACTAACTCTCCATTTGCGGCCGTCTGTTTGTCTGGCGAAAGTTTTAATTATAGTTGCAGGATCTGTTGTTGCATGGAATGCTCATATCCTCCAGCCAAGATGCTGTGTCGGAAATTGCAACTTGAAGCGGTTTTAGCTTAATTTCACTTGCACAGCATACACAGCATTTACACAGACATATCCTTAAATGCGTATGTATCAGAGCATGGATAAGAGCCAAAACATTTTTGGCATAAACGCCCAGAACTGCCGAAACAATGAAGTACGACCAGTAGTTGGAGAGCTATTTGCAAATGCAATGCTTATGCAGCAGTAATAATAGTAGCCGTAATAACAGAATAACAACTGAGTTTGCAAATTTTTGAAAAAACAAGACTGGATGCTTTTCAGTCAGCATGCAAAGTTACTTTTAGTTGGCTAGTATGCAGATATATTTGGATCTCTTGTTTTATGGCGAAAACATAATATCAAAGTTCACTTAAATATTTTTAATAACATTAAATTTTACCACTTTAACTTTACAATTACAATTACAATTACATGATTACAAATATAATAGAGAAAGCATTAAAACAAGTTTTTAAATAAAGTCGAATTATGCACAAAATTGCCACTTTACCTTGGCCATTTGTTCAAGACTTTAGATGATGACATAATAGAGAATGCATCAAACTACTTTTTAAATAAAGTTTTTAAATTTTAAACATAGAAAGCAATGAAAAGTTTTTCCAGCTAATTTTAATTAAATAACTTTTTTATTGAGAACAGCTAAAAATGTAAAAATAAACTCTACCATACCTAAACCTTAACCAGAGTGCAACGCCTGATTGTGTTACAGTATGCTCGCTCGATTCGTGTGCTATCGGCTGTAAAAACAAGAAAATTCCACTCCGCTTTTCTCTTCATTTTCCCCCATGTGGTTTTAACCCACAACGCACACACCAGTCATTCGGCTGAGAAACGGCGGAAACCTTAACGGCAAAGCTGCATTTTGGTGAATTATTGATTTGTGGCTGCGGTGGAAGATAAAGAGCTGCGCCATCTGCTGGCGCAGCAGTCGAGCTAATTGAAGTGTAGCTCCAGTCCGAGAGCCAAATGAAAGTGCTTAAATGGCAAACATTTTTCGGACACAGTTTCCGGCAGAGAGTTCTACGGATAGCAGCAATTATGCCATTGCAGGAGTCCAAATTGAATCTGCTCGTTGGGATTCGCCCCCCCTCACTCTTCTCCATTTGCATAATCAGCTGGCGGAAAATGTTCATTGCATACGCACTGGGGCAGAGAGCAGAATGAATTTGTGGGCGCATATTACGCATACGCCTAGTTGGCGCAAATTGCCCCATTGGCTTCTGTTTTATCGCTGGCAAAAATTAAAATCTAAGCTCAAAGTTTTTCCTTGCCCTCTTCACAGTGTTTGTGTCTGCGGCTTTGTCCTAATCACATCACGTGCGGCTGTCTTGTCTCACATTACACACTTTCCTGTTTGCTCTACACTCGAAGAAAATGTGGTGGGAAAAGACAACAATTTCAAGCAGTTTCCATTTCTGAAGATATTTAAATTTAAAAAATTTAACTGCGTCAGAAATTATAATTTTGGTTCTAAAGAATTCTCCAGAATATTTTAAATTATTTTCAAAGGTGCCCAAAAGTATGCTATGATGTATTAAGATTACGAAATAAATACCATGTTTTATAGCATACTTCTAGGAACCCTTTTTAGTGGTTTTGAAACTACTTTTTTGAATAAAATATTTTTTTTGGCCAAGTGTAAAGGGCCAACACACACATGTATATGTGTATGCAACTAACTTTGTGGCCAAAATTACAGGCCATGTGCTGGGCTGAGCCGGGCTGTTGGTCTGGCGTTGTCTGCTTTTGGCATTTGTCGCAATTGCCGTTAACTGCCAGCGCGTGTTGCCTGCCAACGTTTCATTATCAAAGCCGAGTTTGCCACTAAGCACGTCGTAAACAATAAGCTGGTCCCCTCAGTTTTCGCTTTTGGCCCTGGTGGCCCACGCTTATTACTTTCGTCCCATTACGGGGACATGGTCACAGGACATGGAACATGGTACGCAGGGGCCCGGAGCTTGGAGCAGGGACAACGGCCCCTGGACAGCTTTATGGCATGCATACGCATATGGATAAATACATATAAATTCTGCTTAAAATCGTTTAATATGCCGCATTGTCAGCTGGGCCGCCCTGTGTGTGAGGGGAAGACCCAAATAATTACCATTATAATTTCAATTTGCTCCTTCTTTTTGATGTTTGCGAGAAAAGCCGACGGGCATAGAGACTATAATAAATTCCACGGTTTTTGGGGAAATTCCACAAAACATACAGAACAATTCATCTTGCCTTTGTCTAGCAATTCATGCTAGACTAGATTGTAGACATTTCTAATCTAATTTAATTTTCAGTGTAGTGCCTGCAATTGACATTTCATTCGCAACTGACTGCTAAGTGCTCGCACTCTAATTTAAATTAAACTAATTTGTAAATCTTAAACACACACACACACAGAGAAGCAGAGAGGACTTTCTTTGGTGTGTCTGTGTATCTGTTTGCCCTCCACATGCCCTTGTGTATATTTTTAACCCAAATCCATTAGAGAAGTTACTCAAGAATCCTTTAGATATTTATGTGCTGTGAGCGCTGTCTTAACCCCCAGCGCACACACACACACACTTGCAGTGGCATCTGCAGATGCAGATACAGATACATTCGCAGATACAGTTGCATTTTAAGATACAGATACAGATTCGTATACAGATGCCAGTGCAGTTGCTTAGCTGAGAGATTCTGGGCGGGCGAACTGAGCACAGCAGAGGTCACATCAAGTAAATAGCAACGTCGTCGAGGCAAACAAATACGCAAACATTTATAAGACAGCTAAGCTCATAACGAAATGCACTTACACTCGAGAACAAGCTCACTACACACACACACTCATGTGTTGGGTGACCGTAGTTCCCTCCTGGATTTTTCCATGCTAAACACGCTAGCAGTGAGAAAAAATTCGATGTATTTTTCAAAAGTATTTAATTTCAATAAGGCGCTAAACCTTTTTTACCTTCTTACCATTTTCGAAATAAATTAAAGCTGAGGAAATTCGGCGTAAATATTTTATGGGACTCTTTATTGTAACTAGATTTGTTTACTTTTATTTTAAAACATTTAAAATTTCGAAAAATGATTGAAAAACAAGAGAGAACGCTATAGTCGGGTTGAAGTCCCGACTATCTAATACCCGTCACTCAGCTAAAGGGAGTGCGAACGCTGTAGTCGGGTTGGTGTCCCGACTATCTAATAAACGTAACTCAGCTAAAACTTTGATCAGGCATAAGTTTTAAACGAAAGGTCCGATTTAAAAAATTTCTTTTACATTTCGATAGGTATTGATAAACACAACAAAACTGCATTTTTACTTTTCCAAAATATTTAAATTTTTAAAATCGTTTATAAACTATTGTGGGCGTTAGAGGGGGCGTGGCACCTTCTGGAAACAAACTTGCGCTGCGTAGGAACTCCAAGAATCTTCATGCCAAATACCAATCCTCTAGCTTTTATAGTTTCCGAGATCTCAGCGTTCATACAGACAGACAGACAGACAGACGGACAGACGGACAGACGGACAGACGGACAGACAGACATGGCTAGATCGACTCGGCTAGTGATCCTGATCAAGAATATATATACTTTATGGGGTCGGAAACGCTTCCTTCTAGCTGTTACATACTTTTGCACGAATACAATATACCCTTTTACTCTACGAGTAACGGGTATAATAATTTAAGAATAGAGTCAAAGTAAAAATTTGTAAAAATGAAATAATTTGTGCACCCTTAGTTCCATTTTTCTCCGTGTATCAAATATCAAGTATACGCCGAGTGGGACGAGCGACAAGCGACCGTGGGAGCTCATCTTCCATTCGCGTTGACGTCCCGGGACAATGTCAATGGAACCGCGAGGCGCGGTCGCTCTTCAGCTGGCTTAGCCACCGCTCAGCGGTATACTAATGCTTATGGTCCCCAATCGCAGGGATCGGGATCGGGATAAGGCCAAGAAGATGCTGAAACGATTGTACAGCTGGACAAAATGTAATTAACTGCATATTCCCTGGGAAATGAAGATATTCGGATGCGGGCAGCCGCCAGTGCTTGTCACTCAATTTCAGTGTGGCACCCGCATTCCACACACATCCTCGAAAATCCTGGCGTGCAAACTTTCTCGCCTTCGTCCTTTTCCTCCTTGCATCCATGCATCCTCGCCTCTGCCCTCATGTCCGCGCATATTAAAAGTTTAATGTAAATGTAATGAGTGCCAGCGCATGCAAATGAACAGTTTGGCTTTGGGCCCCCCGAGCCACGCCCCTTTGATCCGCCCACCACCTCACGCTTTTTATTGCTTTTGCGGTTGCAGCAGCAGCTGTGTGGCATCCATGTTGCTGCACTGCTAATGAGTTGAGTCACTTAAATACATTGAAAGCGCTGCAAAATTTAAAGTACATTTAGCGGCGTTATTCGAAGGGAATTTTCCCACATGCGCTAACCGTGATTTTAATAAAAAAGCTGCTACTAATTGTTCCTTTAGGAATTTTTAAAAAACTCGAAAGCAACAAATACAAATTGTTTTCCCTTCTGGAAATGTATATACAACCTTTAAGTGAAAAGCATTAATGTGAATTGATTGCTTGGTTATTTGAAATAACTACAATTCAAACTAAACAACCCCCTAAAGTGTAATTAAAGTAGCTTTACAATCAAATACATTCAGAAAATAATATAAAATATTCACCAGAACTCATAGGCTTAATCTTAAAATAAAAGATATGATAAAAATCTAATCAAAAAGATGATTGCTTAAAGGTTTCAAAAGGATTTTCCCTACAACGATCGTTCACACTTTAGACTACCGTTTATTGAAACGCCGGAAACATCTTGTGGAGTCTCTATCGCTACTTTCGCGGTGACCAATAGGGGTCGCATGCTTGACCATCTGATACTTCCGCCGTGAGAACTTCTACAATTTCGACAGCTTACACTCTTGCCAACTGGGGACGGCGAGCGTTAATTGAATTGGCTTCTTCGTCGGCGATGGTGTCACATCTGCTCCATTTGTTCCATTCGCTCTATAGATTCTGGGCCAGATGTTACACCTGGCCACGCCTACATACACATATAGATTCGCATGGCATCGCTTACACGCACGTGCGCACAACTACATAGGCAGTGGCACCTTAATACGCATTCATGCATACAAAACGCCGAGCACGAGTGCCAGGAAGATATCCCTAGCCATTTGGAAAGGGGAATGGGCATGAGTTTTGGGTAATGCGATGGTGGCAATGAGCCCCAATGAGTCGCAATGATGTCGGCGCCTTGCACAGTTTCTCAGTTTCCCCAGTTTCCCCAGTTTCCTTTGCTGCCTGGCAAAAAGGGCGTTTAATTAAATGAAGTCGTTTGCATTAATGTTGTCATTACGCATTTGCCTACGGAGCTCTTTGGCCAAACGAAAGAAAAAAAATAAATGAGGGCAAGATGCACAAAATTCATTACTTAAATGGAGAGCAGGTGCCTGGCCTTTGTAGTCTTCTGAGAAACATAGGCTTTGGATTCGTGAACGCCATCCTACGAAATAAGGAAACCAGGGGAGAGCTCTCGCACACAAATTCAATTCTCGCTCGCATCAAACGATTCCATTCACTCTGGCCAGCCAGTATCGAATTTCCCACTTTCATTTCACAGCTCTGGAAAATCAGATTTTAAGTGCTTCATTGGCTCTTTTTTGGGGTTAGAGGGGCTGCCATGTCAATTAAAGCCACATGGACGCGGCACTCGTCCGAGCTTTGTGCCAATTAAGAGTGGACAGAGTCTGTTGGCAGGATATCTGGTATGTGGTAGTGGTAGCCGAGCTGTCCATGTCACTAATCTAACGCAAGTACCGCCCTAGAAATGGCCTTTCCAACCGAATTTTAAACGGGAAAGTCCCTTAAACACATTGCAACATTTATTATTCAATCCAAATACAAAGTACTTCCACTAATTTTTAAAAATTCATCAAGTGCCATCGATTTTAAGTCTGTAATTCAAATAATTTAGCGTTCTATGACTGTTTGAACTGACCTGAGCAATAGGAAGTACAATATTAAAGCGATGAATGGTGCCGGCTTAATGCTGCTGGATAAGCCAAAGGCCGTTTCTCTGATCCACCGAACATTGCTGTACACGTCGGTGTAGACGGATGGTAAATGGTTGCAGCCGCAGCCAATCGGATAGGCGACTATGCCGACAATCACCCTTCCATCAATTAAAGGGGATCCGATGTCGCCGCTGCAGGGATCAGCGTCCATTGACCAATTAAACTTCCCGGCACACATCATTCCAATCCTGTAGTGTCGGAAATGCGCTTTACACACCTCGTTATCCAGGAGGGACACTTCCAATTGATAAATTCTCACCGCCAAAGGTCCACCCTAGAGCGATGTAAATTAAAAAAAAACGCTATAGTGGAGTACCTCGACTATCAAATACCTGTTACTCAGCTGAATGAGTGTAAGCATTATTTGCTCCTAACTTTTTAGTGAATGGTCCGATTTTAACATTTTCGATAGGTATTAATAAACACAAAAAAGGGCATTTACACTTTTACAAAATCTTTAAAATTGTGGGCGCCAGGATTTTTTAAGGACCTTAAAGGCGATGATGAAACTAACTTGCGATGCGCATGAACCCCAGGAATCTGCAACCTTCTAGCTTTTATAGTTTTACTTTTTTATAGATTTAAGCGATCATACGGACAGACGGACAAACGGACAGACAAACATGGCTAGATCGACTCGGCTAGTAATCCTGATCAAGAATATATATACTTTATAGGGTCAGAAACGCTTCCGGCGAGTACAATATAAATTTTACTCTACAAGTTACGGGTATAAATACGGAATACATTACAACGTTGTTCTATGGTTGCTTACCCTATACAATCTTCCCCAGCCGAGAAGAGAGTGATTAAAGCCGGCTTTCGGTGATGCATTTGGCAGATGAAGGAATCCAATTCGCGGGTGGTTCAGGGGCATTTTCTCCTGAAGTTTCATTAGCGCCATGTTCCAGGTGTTGTACATAGTGAAGTTCTTTGGAACGAAGAGCTTGTCCACCGGCGTGCAGATCGTTTTGCCAGCGACATATCGGAGTCGATGCGGGGATCCGGCGACCACCAGTAGCAATCGTGCCTTGTACATAATCTTGGTTTGGCTAAAGGATTAGAGGGACTAGGATTAGAGATTTTCGGATCCGATAGCGAGGTAACTACGCTTCCTACCCCATGACACAGTGGGCGGCGGTTAGCACCCAGCGCGGTGACAAAAGACCACCCCCGCAATAGTGATTGTCGCCAAAATACTTGTTCGGCGTCCTCGATCTGATGGAGACCACATATTTGGCCAGCTCGACGGTCTCGTCCCCGAAAAACTCGGGCGATGAAAGACGCTTCATTCGATGCGCTCCACTACAGATCAGCATCATCATTACTAATATGGCTACATTATGGCTTTTCACCGCCATATAAAAGTGGAAATTTAAAAAATGTAATTACTCTTATCAAATTTTAGATAAATGTTGATGGATACCGATAAGGTATGGTGTTTATGTGGTTATGCAAACTGTAGGTGGGAAATAAAATGTTTGAAATGTCATCCTTTAAAGGGTATTTGCTATATGTACTCCTATTCCATATTATTATTTTTTAAACATTTGTAAATCTTGTATAATGTTCGGCCTTCTCCTGGAGGCGTTTGAAGTTGGTTTCTGCCTAATGTTTTTATGGCTCGACTTCCTTCTTGTGTCGTTTAAGTTTCCATTTCCACTTTGAGCCGTGCTTTGGTCCACCCTACCGCACCACCCCTTTTCCTTTTCGTTTTCGTTTCGTTTCTCGGCCGCGTGTTTGTGTAAGGCTCAAGTATGTTTAAGTAAAGTTTGCTCGCCAACTTTTGTCAAAGTATTTTGTGCTCTCAAATATTTTCATTTGCCAAGGCAGCTGCACCAAATAATTGAGGTTTAGTTTTTGTCCGAAATTCCCACGAATGCCGCCTTTGCCGCATTTTCTTTTTGCTTGTTGGGGACATCGGTTTGGTTTCGCCGGGCAGGCAAAAAGCAACCGAAGCCGAACCAACTTGTGATGATTTGCGGCAAGCAAATTTATTGACAATTCATGGCTCGTGGTTATGCCCAGGAACCCAAACCCAGAAGTGTCTCGCTGTGTGAGTGAGGCCGTTCAAGCGTTTTGTTGAACTTTTGCGCAAGTTTGTCGCAAGTTTCCGTTTCCGGCTGGCAGGCCATGACAAAGTGCCGCACATTAAGCTGAAGATTTTTCATTTTTCCTCGCTCTATCTCACTCAGCCGCTTTTTCTTTTTCTTTTCCTTTTCCCTGTTTTTGTTATCACCGAGGCCGCAGCCAAGACAAACCAAAAAGCGCAAAAGTTTAAATTAATGACACTCAACTATTAGCAAAATTAAATAGTGCCAAGATTATGTCTGCAAACTTGGAATGCGGTCAGGGACAGGGATGGGTTTCCCACCCTCCTCCTCCTCTCTCTCTCTCTCCCTCTTATTGTGTAGAAATATATATATGTAGTCGACTTGGGCCAGGAAACGGCCCAATTTGCGGTGACAGCGCCTGAAAGTGGGCAACAGGCTTGTAAATTGCCAATGACGCAATTCTCGTGCATTGACGTTGTTTGCGTGTAGGTCCGAAACTTTCACTAGACATTGAAATGCACTCTGGCAAACAAAGTTTGTGCGAAACAACTAAGATCAAACAAGTGTGCCGGCTTCAATCAATTTTCCGTCCAAAGATTGTCCATTACTTTGACTTTAACCATTTGGGGACACAAAGAAATTGAATTTGCTTTAATTGCAATTTAAATTTCACATTATAATAAACTTAGAAATAAATTAGTGGCCCCTCTAATTGGAAGGATTCCTTGAATAAAACAATTAAGAATATCCTTTTACAAGTCACTTTCCGGTTTATAGTTCAAATGGCAACAAACTCACTTGTACAATTTAATAACAGCTTAGTAAGTCATAAAATGTTAGCTTTGCTTTTCGGCTTCACAGTTTATTGTTCTCTATTTTGTAACATAATACACTTACATTTTCCCCTAAATTTCGCTACCATAAGAGGATTAAAAAGTAGTGTATTAGCTTGAAAAACTTTACGTGTGGCGAAAGCTCAGGAATCTATTAATAATGCATTCGGAGCTAAATAACATTTATTTTTCGGGCTCAACAACCGCAAAAGTATCTCAGCGAAGGGCGTGGCTGACGTGGAATTAGTTAATAAATAAACGCGGTCAAGTTGATTTGTATGTTGCCATTAAGCGCGAATTAATTAGAAATTATTGCCCGGCGAGCAAAGTGGAAATTCATGTTAGAGGAGCCGAGAAGGTGAGGAAAGGAAGCAGGAGAAATGGCAGGTGGGCCAAAGTAATTGACAATTTTTGCATTTCACTGGCGACACAACGCGAGGCAGTAGACACTCCTCCATTCGGAGGTCGCGGGGGCCATCCATTCAGCATCATTGTTTGGTGGCCTAATTGAATTACGCCGGCCAGAAGCTGAGCAATAATTAAAAGCGGTCTGCCAATAATCAATGGCCAGGCACTCAGCTGGAGGCAGGTATCCTTGTCTCGCAGTATCCTTGTAACCTGCAGGAGAGGGAAAGGTGGAGAGCAACAGGCGGCGGCAGCACGAATGGCTGGTAATAGAAATAAATTGGCGCCGCACGCAGTTCGCTGGCGACATCGCAGATACAGATACAGATACAAATATCTAGAAGCCAACAGTCCAACAGCCCATTCGGCTGTCAAGTGGCACTTGAGCCAGTCTTTTGGCCAGGAGCTTGTGGGCCAATCTGTTTCGAGTCCTCCGGAGTGCGGACCCCTTGCGTGTGGCAGCTCATGAATTTCCGAGTGCCAGTTGCCAGGCAGCTGGTTAAAAGTAATGAAGCTCCTTCAGCGTGTGTGCCCTCCTCAACTTCTTCATATACGCTTTTTTGTTTTTTTTTTGTGTTGCATGCTCTATTTAGGCGCACGTAATTAAATCCAACTTTATTAGCACATTTCTGGGTACTCCAATTGGTGATGGAGCAACTTTGGTGCGAAGGTAACTTAGTCATCACCTTACGTCAGAAAGTTAATTTTTGCATGCAAGTAGTACACAGAGAAAATTGTTCTCCTCACTTTAAACATTTAGTTATGTTTCAAGATGTATGAAACTTAGGACAACTTTTAGACATCTAATGTACTTTTTCAGAGATTAATTTTAAATATAAGAACCTGTTATATCACTTACACCACTTTTCTCTGTGTACAAGTCAAGTCCTGGTAAGAGTTTATTAATTAGTTCCAGACCCAAATTCCTACAAGTCCTAGCTATACGATTACCCTTGCTCTTGTAAATCTCGTTGTTGTTCCTTGTTGAATGCTGTTGCTATTTAATAACGTTATTGCAGTTGAGTTGTTGTTAAAGACCAACACTTTCGACACCACCACCACCAACCAGCAAACCACCTGTAGCCACCAAAGAAACCACCACCAAACCACCAAAACCAATCCTATCTCACTCGTTCTTATTGTGATTTATTCGCTCATTTCTGTGTGTGTGTGTCTCTGTGCCTTAAAACCCTTCCACTCGCTCTTGAAAAAAGAAAAAAAAAGAATAATGGTGAATTTGCAATTAATTAAATTATACTCTATACTCTTGATCACATTTCTCGTGCTCTTCCCATTCGAACATAAATCAATGCGAAACCAATTGCAAATTAATCGGCGACAATCGAACCACAAAAACTGTGAAACGCTTGCAGCTGCCACGCCCAGTTTGAGGCGTGCAACGGCCATAGATGGCGATGCAGATGCAGATGGCAATGACAACGAAAACCATGTCGATGGTTACAGCGAAGCTAACGATGATGATGATGCTGATGACGACGATGATGAACGATGGCTGAGGGCTGCGGCTCAGACGGATCAAACGGCTCAAACTCAGGCTTATGCCGCTCACAATGACAGGCTGCAGACCAAAACAACAGTCGCCATACGTCAAAACAACCGATGCCACAATAGCAACAGCAAAAGCAACACTGTAAGCAACTATAGAGCAACAACAGGAACATCTCAGTCAAATATTGGCCAAGGACTAGCGCCAAGGGCCAGCTTTCCGGAGATAATGCAGCCACGCCTCTCGCTCAACGGGCTGCTCAACCCCTCGCTGATGCCCTCGCCCCGCCCCCTCTATCGGGATCACAGCTCGAGGTCAATCAACCCACTGACCGCCTATGAGCAGCAAATGGCCGAGCTGGATGGCAGCTTCTATGCGAGCAACGCCGGATATTTGGGCGCCGGAATGGGCGGAAGTGCGGGCGGTGGAACCACCTGCACCAATCTCACGGTGGGCGGTGGTTCGACTGGAATGTCAGCGGGTGGCGGCGGTGCAAAGGCGGGTGGTGGTGGTGGTGGAATGGCATCGCAAGGGGGCGGCGGCGGCGGTGGTGGTGGTGGTGGTGCCGCCATTCACACAACCGAACTCTCGATCACACCCACAATGGCCGGCGATGAGCAGTTCATCGATCTGGGGAGCCTGCGTCGCTTCTCGATCGATCGCCAGAGCTTTCTCGGTAAGGCCACGTGATCCCAGCTCCCCGAAATACGCCCAACTGATCAATATATTGTTCTTCCATCTCCAAACTTACCCCTTAAAATAAACCTAAATGTGGACATGACTCTTTACTTCTTTCTTGCCCACAGATCTAGGACCAAAGTTTGGCATGACCCAGCCGAAATTCGGGCAGAGTGTCTCGCAACAAGGTTTCTTCACTTCGCACGACAGCCTGGCCACACCATGCGCCTCCAGGGCCTCCAACTCGCACATGGCCACCGTAAGCACTGCCTCCGAAATGGATCTTCTGCACAACAAGCAACGCAACAAGTCGCGGGGTCGCCTGAAAGCGGCTGCCAGCGGCGACCAGCCGCTCCTGGGCACCTGGAATCGATCCACCGGCCGCGGCTCGCAGGATAACACACTGGCCGGCGGCGGAGCCACCAGCTTGGCCATGGGCGGCCACAACCAGTACGGTGGCAACTACTGCAACGGCACAGATCGGTGGGTGTTATAATGCCAAGATATCAAAAATATTTATTAGCGAATGAACCAAACTGCAGGAGAACTAAATCAATGTCTTAGATTATTTATAAATGGTCGAAAGTACTGTTTGAGCTAGGAGATCATAAGGAATGAACAGTGTTCGTCTAGCATAATTAAAAGTAGTAGTAGTAGTAGTAATAAAGGAAAGGAAGTAAAGACTGCTTTGGTTTTTATTGTTTTATTCAATTATGTAGAAAGTAATGGAGGTCCCCTGACGAAACTTTCTGGGGCCAACAAGGATTATGTATAGAATATTATACTACTTTTTATAAAGATTAAAAATGCCGAGCAGAAAACCGCAATTGAATTTTTTTTTTAAGTTTGGACTATACTTTGCACTCCAATCATTATGGTGTTATGTTTATCTGAAAGCTTGGCGAAAATAAACATTGTTGAGTATTTTTATTTATTTTCTACCCCACATAATTGAAAGTTATAAATGTATGAAACAAAATAAAGCATCGCCACATCTTCGCTCCAGTCAAATAGATTTTTTTTCTTTTTTTAAAAATTTTATTTAAATGGTGTTATATTGAGCTAAAAATGAGATATCGTTTTGAGACCATGAAGAAAATCTAGATACGTTTCACAAAGAATCACTTATAAATTCGATTGAATTTTAACAAGGAATGGTCCTGGATTTATTAACCTTTAATATGCAGTCAATTTAATAACTTATAAAATAAGTATTTTATTTAAAATATAACTTAACCATATTTAGGAAAATTTAATAGTAATTTATAATTACTTCTGAAGACAAGGTGATTTCAACCCGATTTCTATCCCCTTTCCCTAGCTACCCGCGCTCCCGATCGCAGCAGCAGGGGCACCACAATGCCGCCCAGCAGGCGCACCACCCCTACCAGCTGCAACACTCGGCCTCCACGGTGTCGCACCACCCGCACGCACACGGTCCACCCTCGCAGGGCGGAGGGCCCGGTGGTCCGGGACCCCCCCACGGCGGCGGCCATCCGCATCACACGCACCACGGTGGCGCCGGCGGTGGAGGCGGCGGTGGTCCGGGATCGCACGGCGGGCAGCCGCACCACCAGAAGCCACGGCGAACGGCCTCGCAACGGATTCGAGCGGCGACGGCGGCCAGGAAGCTGCACTTCGTCTTCGATCCGGCGGGGCGACTGTGCTACTACTGGTCCATGGTCGTGTCCATGGCCTTCCTGTACAACTTTTGGGTGATAATCTACCGCTTCGCCTTCCAGGAGATCAACCGGCGCACGATCGCCATCTGGTTCTGCCTGGACTACCTGTCCGACTTCCTGTATCTGATCGATATACTGTTCCACTTCCGCACCGGCTACCTGGAGGACGGGGTGCTGCAGACGGACGCCCTGAAGCTGCGCACCCACTACATGAACTCGACGATCTTCTACATCGACTGCCTGTGCCTGCTGCCGCTGGACTTCCTCTACCTGTCCATTGGCTTCAACTCGATCCTGCGCAGCTTCCGGCTGGTGAAGATCTACCGGTTCTGGGCCTTCATGGATCGCACCGAGCGGCACACGAATTACCCGAATCTGTTCCGGAGCACGGCCCTCATCCACTACCTGCTTGTGATATTCCATTGGAACGGCTGTCTCTACCACATCATCCACAAGAACAATGGATTCGGATCGCGCAACTGGGTCTACCACGACTCGGAGTCGGCGGACGTGGTCAAGCAGTATCTGCAGAGCTACTACTGGTGCACCCTGGCCCTGACCACCATCGGGGATCTGCCCAAGCCGCGATCCAAGGGGGAGTACGTCTTCGTGATCCTGCAGCTGCTCTTCGGGCTCATGCTCTTTGCCACGGTCCTGGGTCACGTGGCCAACATTGTGACGTCAGTGAGTGCGGCCCGAAAGGAATTTCAAGGTGAGTGCGATTTAAAACAATATCTAATGCAAGCACATTTCGGTTTAAATGTGTGCGTCAACCGCTAATGGTATATTGTGCGTGTGGCGGCAGAGTACGGGCAGTCGCTGTATTGAACCTATAAACTGTAGGACTACATATTGTGATTACTCAGAAAAAACTGAACTCAGCTCCATTTTATGACAATTTTATTTCCCATTTTATCCAAGGAAAATTAATTATCAAGCAGACCATTCAAAGATTAAAATTTTCTATACAATCCTTAAATAAATTTCGACTTCAGATGCAACAGAAACAATTGTGCTGCAAAACAAGAAGGATTTGCTCAACAAAAAGCATAGAAATGTTTTCTTTAAAGAATCAATGCCCTGAATACTATCCCAAGTACTTAGCCTGATTAATTGCTGTTTTTGTTTTGTGCAAAGAAAGGAAAATCTCTGATTGATGTTTTAGTATTTAAAGTCCTAGCTTAGAAATCTCCAGTATTATTATAGCGCAATAAATTGCCATATACATAAAGCTGACGCTGTGATAAAAGAAAGCAGGAAATATGAAAAATGCCAGCCAGCTTATCGCCGGAATTCCAGCTCTCGACTTTCCCCTTCGCCAAACCCATATTAATGCAAATAAGAAAAGTGAACGTCAACAATAGAGGCGAAGGTATTTGCCAGAGAATTGACAAAAACTGACCAAACTTGTTGCTTATAGTTGTCCTGACAACTGGACGAGGACCTTGCAGCATATGAATGCCGGCGAGGAAGAAAGGCAACGGGACAACAAAGGGCAATACTCTCGTACTTATCCCTAAGCTGCGGGTTTTGGAATGTATATGATTGTGCGGGTTGAAAGCTGTGCCATCTAGGCCAATTTTATGCAAAATATTGAAATCTGGCGCTGCTGATGCGACTGTGCCTGTGCTGTTCTGGTCGCAGAGCCCGTAATGCCCATTGTGGCATACAAAGAGCTCTCGAAGGACCCGAAGGACTCGTGGAGGCATCTCTCGTAGGCTCAGTTGGGCGTATGGCCATTAGCTAAATGAACTCGTTTACTCGGCCGGGCCATAAATAACTGGACGAAATGCAAGAGCAATCCAAGTCAGCTAAGTGGAAAATGCCAAGTGAAAGGCATGGAAGAACTGGCCTAGGACTACACTGAACAAAATTTATTTGCGAGTCTGTGTATTTGAAGTACTTTCAGAGTTTTTTTCTGAAACAAAGGATCCCCGATTTAAAATTAGAAATTTCTTAAAAATGTAAATTAAATTTTAAATTGCTTTTTCTCTAAATACTTCCAGCCACATATAATCGTTTAGAAAGTACCTATTTAAAAAAAAATTAGCTTTAATCCTTATCTAATTTCGATTTTTTAAAACCAATTTGTAATCCATAAGAGATCGCTAGAAATCGGATTTAAAAAACGATTTCACTTTAAATCCGACGTCTAGAAATGATTAATGATACGTAGTTTTTTCGCTCAGTGCACAAGCCAAGAGGAAAGACGCATTAGAGGAAGCGGAAACGAGAATAAGAAGAAGCGGCAGCGTTGGGCATCATTTCTTGCTTTCATTAAGAGCAGCGTCAGCTGAAAAATATTAAAGCCACTCTCGACGACAACGAGTCAAGGTGGTTTCGGTGGCCTCCTGCCAGCAGGGAGCAAACAAAGCACAATTGGACGCCGGTGGGCGTATCCGAAAGGGGGCGTGGCACCTTGAATTCGAATGGCTCTACCTTCTCCAGGCCAAGCTCCTTCTTCTCCAACTTGTGCCTCTAGTCCTTGTTTTCCCCTAAGCCCCGCCTGCAGCTGCCGGCCAACTGGCAGTTGACTTGTTTACACAACACTTTGCATGTGTGTTTGTGTGCGAGGCAATTGCACATGTGTCCATGTGTCCATGTCCATGTCCTGCCAGGAGAGGAGGAGTAGGAGTGGCAGGGGCGGAGGCGGGGGCGGAGGGATATGGCAAAGTCAGCAAGCAAAGCTCTGGCGGCTTAATGGACGAAACGTGCTGTTGAATTAATTTCTGGCTTTATGCTCTGCACTTTTTCCTTTCCGTTCTCCATTCAGCCGTCTTTGGTTTTTTTTGTATGCAGGCAGAATTATACTTCAAAGTATCGGATTGAAAATTAGATTTAAATATAAAGATTTATAAAATAAAATAATAATAAACCAATATTTATATAATACAAGTTACAATATGAAAAGTATTTACCTATACTATGTAAAAATCACTTGGAAGACTAAGCTTACAAACTATAAAATATGTATAAAGAAAAAATAAAAGAAAAAATATTTTTGTTAATAATATTTTATGAAGTGATTCCAGGATACTACTTAAGTTGACATTCAATTTTTAAAGTAATTGTTCTCTGTGTTTACATTTTGTATGTGCTGTTTTTCCTCGGCACAATTGACATCGGAAAAATGTTAAATTTTTTATTGCGAACCAAGTTCATATGGGGCTGTGCATAAAGCTAATAAAATCGCGCAGGCTTATGCGCCCATCGCCATCCATATCGACTGCTCGGCAGATATCCTTGATTTCCTCATCGGTTACGACTTCGCCCAGGATGAGCATGATCGCACGCACATCCTGGCCGCTGACGTAACCGTCGTGATCGCGGTCGATGAGGTTAAAGGTGCGTCCCAGGGTTTCATCGTTATCCACAAGGGCCATTCGGGGCACCAGCATCCTAATAAACTCTGACAGATCCAGTTCCTCTCCCTCCCTCACAGCCACCGAACGGATGAGATCGTAGAGCTCCGCTTCAGTGATCTCGTGACCCACTGAAATCAAAGCCAAACGAATCTCCGTTGCTGAAAGGGTGCCATTTGAGTCCAGATCGAACCTATCGAAGGCATCCTTCAGCTCTTCGACCTGTTCATTCGTCAGCTCAATGGCCGAAAAAGAAGGCATACTCCAAAAGCAATTCAGGAAAATTGTATAAAAAATGGGGGAAAAAACACAGAAAAAACCGATGTGTATGGAAACTGACAATCAACTCAACTCAACCGAACTCAAACTCTGTTCTCGATGGCTAATAAAACACTTAGGCAAGCAATTGTTGTTGTTGCGGTCGCAAACTTTTCCGGAATAATAATGCATCATATATAGCGGAGGAAAGGCAAGAAGAGGAGGGATGCTGAAGCATGCAGCCTTTGGAGAACCATCCATCAATTTGTCAATTCAGCGCTTGCCTTTGAGTGGACGGCCAAGGGACAGGAATGATGTTGGATGATGATGATGATGGGCAGTAGTTGTGCTGGAGTGCTGGCCATAAAAAATCAAGCAGGCTTGGATGGCAGAAGAAATACAAATAATAAATTGAATAGATGCTCCCACACTAGCCGACTTGAAAGGACTTCAGATCCTGTTAATCCTTTCTCTGCAATGGCATGGTTTAATAATCAATTTCTTAATTCTTAAAAAGTTCCAATAAAAGTTTATATTATATTTTCGGTTGGGAAAAATGACTAGAAAATAATATAATTTAGAAACTAATCACTGAACATATCATAGCGCTTTTCTTATGCTTTTCTCTTGACTTCAACAAATGCTCGGGCTAAGCTCCCCTTTGTTCTCGGAGGACGGGAAGCCAATGACTTGTCAAGGATTTCCAGGCTTAGCAATAAGTTTGCCGGCAGCCCATTTGATTCATTCAACTTTGAGGCCTGCTCTTGTTGCTTTCATTTCCCCCGAGAGACTTTGAGCCGAGATGATAGGCAAATGAAATGTTGTCGCCGTCCCACATGACGAATGATTAATGACACGAATGATACATTTCTCCCGGGGCCAAATTCAAAAACCACGAGCCAGTCCAAAGTTTAAACTTAATTTGAACTGAAAGCTGGCACTTTTTCACTCGGTGTCACGGTCCCTCGCTGCAAATTGCGCTAGTCAGAGCTCAGATCTCGGATCCAGGAGCTTAGTGGGGGTGGATACTGTTTGCAAAGTGACTGAGTCCCGGGGTCTTCTTCTGCTACATTAGCCTACATCCTCCGCTCTACAACCTACATCCTACATCCTACTCAGGATTCCTCTGATGCAGCAACAACTTGTGCCTGTGTATTTGCTTAAGCCGAGGTCGCTTTCCTGTTTCCTTCCGCCGCTTTTCCACTTTTCCACTTTTCCACTTTCCCGCTGAGGAAAAGGGGGTGGCGAGAAAATTGATTTTGAAATAGTTGGTCTGCCTTTTTAAATTTGATTGACGTTATTACATTACATAACATCGCACACTAAGAGGAAAGGCGAAGCAGCTGGCTTAAGTTATTCATCCATTTAGCCCCACTTAGGGGTTGAGGGGGCGGTTGGGAGGGTGGTAGGGTAGGCGGTGGGTGGTTTAGGGGACAACAACAAGTGGAAAACTGTCATTATATTTGAGTTATTGATGGTTCTTTTTTTTCAAAATCATTTTGCAACAATGTTGCCACTACCCAAACACACACACGCACACATAGAGTTTTTCAGCCACATGCTGACAGGAGCACCACCCCCTTCCACCACTCAACACCCACCACCCCCTACCAACACACACACACACACTGTTACATTCACGCTTAGTTAAACGCATGGCTGTGGCTTGTTAACGCCGACAAGCGCAAAAGTTTGCCGTTCACCGAATGCTTGCGATAATCGACAAGCTCTCACATACTCGACCGAATGCACTGAGAGAAAATATTAGTATACTTCCAGGAAGTAAACAAAATAAGTGTAATTCTGTAATAAGAAATGTGCGATTACAAAGTAAATATTTGAAATATCCTAACTAATTTAATCGGAGGATTTCGAATTTTAAAGCAAGAGAGAACGCTATAGTCGGGTGGGTGTCCCGGCTATTTGATACCCGTCACTCAGCTAAAGGGAGTGCGAAAAAGATGGAGATATAAAACTTTGTTCGGGTATAACTTTTTAACGAATGGTCCGATTTGAAAAATGTCTTCTACATTTCGATAGGTATAACTTAACACAGCAAGATTGCATTTATACTTCTCCGAAATCTTTAAAAATGTGGGCGCCAGGCACGGACGGACAGACAGACGGACATGGCTAGATCGATTCGGCTCTACGAGTAACGGGTATAAATATCTACATATCAAAAATAAAAAACTAAAATGATTAATGTTCTTTCAGTGTACGAAACACACAGAAGCAAGCAACCTGCTCGCATTCAGGACATTCTTTGAATTGAGGCTGTGTATTGAATTTTGCCCTGTTTTGGCAACTGTCCAAATACCATTTCAAAAACGGACATTTAAAATTATGGAAATTCAGCCCCATATCTCTGCCCTTACCCCCTGCTCCCGGGGGCCCCATTATGTAATTGTTATTGTAAATAGTTTTATGCAAATTTTCCCGCTGTCAGCAAAACTGTCAACGGACCTTGATTGATGCATGCCGACAGTTTGCATATGAATCATCGCTCTTCCGACTGTTTGTGTTCGTGTGTGTGAAAGTGTTTCTGTGTCCTGGGTATTTTCCCAATTTCATTTCTTGCTTTATTTAGCTTTTAAATATTTATGGCATTCTTTTTTCCCAGCTCGCTGGCAGAGCGAAGCGAACGCACTCAGTCTTCATTTACAATTAACGTCTGTTTGGCTTGGCTTGGCTTTTGGCCTCGCAATTAAAACAATTTACGCGCTCAATTTAAGCCAGCGCAAACAAACATGAATGGTGGCCAAAGGAGCTGAGCTGCTCGGTGTTGCAGCTAGCTGAGCTCCGAGAAGATTTGTAGTGCCTTAGCCAAGCGTTTTCGACTTGGTAAATGCATAATGGACAAAGTGTTGTAGCCTTCTCTTGCTTTTGTTTTTGCTTTTGTTTTTGCGGCTGCTGCTGATGCTGTTGCTGTTGCTGGCCCACAATGGTGGCACTAAAAATAGCAACGAGGCGAAGTGACGAAAAGCAAACGAAATAAGCCAAGAACGCGCGTCAGCCATTCGACATTGGCCCGGTCCAGTCGATATCCTTTCCTCACACATGAGTCCAAGAACTTTGAGGTCAAGAAATCATGTATTTGAAAGTTTTTAGAGTTTTTTATGTATTTTTGCAGAATTTAATTAGAGTTCATAAAATCCAGAATATTTGTAGAAGATTGTTTCAAGAATTACTTAAATTCCTAACAGTTTTTTTAAGTACTTTTCCTTAAAACGTATTCTTCGGATCATCATTATAATAATCACAGTACAGTTAAAATATATTTGCAGAATTTAATTAGAGTTCATAAATATCTGAATGAAGATTGATTCAAGAATTAATTAAAATCCTGACAGTTTTCTTAAATACTTTTTCATAAAACGTATTCTTAGGATCATTATTATAATAATCGCAGTACAATTGAAATATGTTCTGTACATACTTATTTAATCAGGTGATCAAAGATTTTACAGTTACTTAAGTACAGCCAAATATCTTACTAAAACCATTGAAATAAAGGCTATAAGATCATGGATTCTTATAAATCTACATATTGTTATAAAATGTATTTTTCCCAGTGAAAGATTCATCCTTCTAAATGAAACCTCTCCCGAAATCTCAAAGGGCTTTTGTCGTACCTTTCCAGGGTATCGTTTTCTTCGATTAAGCCAGCTTCTTTTGGGCCGTACCTCTTTCCTTTTTCTGTCCCCCCTCTGCCCCCCTTTTGCCTTTTTTAAGAGGGGAAGTGGGCGGGTGAAAGGGGGATGTCCATTATCCACTTTAAGTTGCCCGCCCTTGCTGCGTGTGTGTGTCTGTGTGTGTGTGTGAGAGTGTCCTGGTCTCCTTTCTGCATGGGTATATGTGTTCAGCTTGGTTTGTGTTTGTTGTTCGTTTCGCTGTTTGCTTTTGCTTGCCACAGCAATGTCCTGTGTTTGTGTGAGTTTATGTTTGCTTCTGGTTATGCCCCACAGTTGTAACCGTGTGTGTGTAAGAGTGTTTGTGTGGGGATACATGTATATGTGTATGCGGATTCCAATCAATATCGTAGACGCAGTCGCCGCTGGTGGCCGCTTTTGCCCATTAAGCTGCATGTACACCAACTTACTGTCGTATTTTTAGAACATGCCAGTTGTTGTTCTTGTTCCTCTCGCTTTTTTTCCCGCTCCCCGCCGTTTTTTTTGCCGTTGTATTACGGCATGTAGCTGCTCTTTAAGGGCAAAGCATTCCATTATCCTTGAATGGCGAATTTCCCAAGGATTTCAGCATTCAGCTTTCAGCTCCTGATGCAGCTGGCATGCGCATTGTTATTGCAAACTGCTGGCGCTCCGAGGTGCTCGCCGCATTTATTTTTAGTTACCGCCTGAATAAATCCATCCCCAGCATTTCGTCCGACCATCAGCCTTGCCCAGCTCAGCTGAGCTCCTCTCGCCACATGGCGGCTATTGTTTGGTACTCCAGTCCAGAGCAGTCCAGTCCATCCCCTTCCGTCCCAGCCAGCAGAATCAACGGCGGAGGTAAATGCATAATTAAGGTGCAAAAATCAGAGGCCGAATGCATTTGGCTTGAAATTGAATCTGCACTATTCAAAGGAAGTCCGTATATCGCCGGCTTTTGGTTGGTTTACATTGCCGGGTAGGAAGAATACCTTTTAAGCGGAGTTTGGAAACCACTAGTAACAATGAAATTCGAGATATTTCGAATAACGTTCAAGCTAAGATATTAGGTTTCTTCATCTGATTTACTGAATATGTATTATTGGAATTTTCAAAGAAAATACATGATTTTTATTAAGCAGAGATAATTTACCCATACCTACTGCTTAATACTGCAATTAAAGGTATTTCAAGGTATTAAATAAAAAACAGCAAAATAAATTGTTTTTAAATTGAAAAACTGGATTATTATTATTTTGCAAGTGCTCAAAAGTATGCAATTAAAATGCATATTTCGTAGAAACAAGAGTTTCAGCTCTAAAACATCTTAGCCTGTGAATTAAAATAGTTTTTCCAAAGCCATTTTCTTTTACCGCCACCCCCTTATCTTAGCCAAATCCATGACATTTGTTTTCTGCATTTGGAACATGCCATTCGAAACGGCAGGTGGCGAAAGTGCAGACCATTACTTCTCCTTCACTTTGAATTGCGGCAAGTACACTGTGCACTCGCACTCGGGTGATAATCGCAGACAATTCCTTCGATTCCTGTGCGCATTCAGTAAATGCCAAAGCGTCCTTCGCCCCCTTTCCCCCCTCCTGCAGCTGAACTCCCATCAGGGGCCATTGTTCTGCCTCCAGTCCTCAGTCTCCGGGTCTCCTGGTCCCCGAGCACAACTTCCGTCTTTGGCATAACACATCAGCTTGACTCTTAAGTGGTTTCTAGTTAGTTTGCAATTTTCACTTGGCTAGGATTCTGCTTATTTCTTTTTTATTTTCATCTTTCTGAATGCATGTGTTGTTGGGGGGGCGTTGTTTTTGTGTGTGCGGCGGTTTTATGAAAAGACTGTGGCCCAGGAAGAGCAAGTTTTTGTCACGCATATTTGCTGTTTGTATGTGATCCCCCCTTTGTTCGCTCGGAAAACCTGCTGCAGCAGTTTCGTTGCGAGACAATGGCCTGAACTTTTGCAACCAGATTTCTTTTGCAGACACCCACACTCGCATATCAGCCACTAAAGTCCACCGCCTACCACCTACGAGTATGTGAAGCGACTTTTGTGTGCAGTTGATCCTTCGGCGGCAATTGTCCTCGCCTGTCAGTCGAGAGGCAAAAGTCGAGTCAAAACAGTAAATGTAATTATTGGGAAACGGCACCGCTTAGTTTGAGGTGACACTGCCACACAGCCACGACCCAAAAACAGAAAAAAGGGGTAAAATAGTAAAATGAAAAGAAGAACCACCATTCGCCATTGAAAATTGCAACAGAAGCAGATCAAAGTTCGCCGGGGGCAACTGTAGGCGAAGCAGAGCATAAAATGAAAAATAAATAAGAAATAAGCAGACTGCTGAAGCCAAATGCACTTTTTCCCTTCTTTTTGGCCAAACGCAGCCAAGTGACTTGAGGGCAAAAAATGGCAAATTAAATTTTGCTCGCAAAATGCAACGAAATGGAAGAGGAGAGCGGAGAGCGAGGGGCAGGAAGCAGGACGAAACGTAACCAAACGAAACAGGACGGAAGAAACAGGATAAGCTCTGTTCAGCCACAGAGCAAGCAAAGGAATTAAAGCTCGAGTAATTTCTAAAAACACCAAAAACCATCAGGAGACAGGAGACTGAATACAGAAACCCGGGGACCGAAAAAACAGAGACAGGAAAAGAGTCTATCGAGAGCAACCGCAATTACTGAGCCAACCGCACAAAATACGAGCCAAAAGCAAGAGAGCTCACTGCTCTATTTGTTTATTTTCGCCGGCTGCCATAGGATATGCAATTAATATTTAGATTGATTTTCAATTGTAACAAAAACCCGCAAAGGACGTGCCAGCTGCCAAGGGGGTTGGAAATTGTGTGGAAATTTCAACGGGCGGCTGGTGTTGGGTGCATTCAAGCAGCGCCGCAATAAAAATCGTTGTAATTTTGCATGGCTCTCGTATCACTGAAACGTGGGAAATGGCGAAATGGAGCAGGATCGAGGGGTAAAAAAAGGAGGAGGGCTGGTTACGTGTGTGCGCCATTTCTATCGTCATCCATATCCGATATGTGTAATGGCTGCCAAGAGGCAGACACTGTCATTCAATAATCTTTCACTTTGCCCAGCGACTGCCGCAAAAAGTATTCGAAAAGTAGGATGAGAACATGAGTAAACCAAGCGGAAAACGTAATTCAGAAAAAAAAGCTCAATTCGAGATTATTTACGTTTTAAATGAAAATTTCAATGCCTGACTATTTCGGCTTCCAGATAATTTAAGTTAGCAAGTATATAATTAATTAAAAGTTTTTATTGAATTCATTTGGCTCTATTCAAAAGTCCATGAAGCTCAATTCCAGATTATTATAGATTAATTAAATTAAAGGTATTTCTGTTCAAATTAATAGTGGTTAAATTAATAGTGTAGTGTAGTAAATGAATAATATTTCTGTTATATATAGATATATTAACTGATTCATGGAAATAAAAATGAGAATTTGGTCAAATTATCACTATTTCTTGATAATCTAATGAATTTGTCAAGCGTGTTTTACAATGAGACACGCAGTGTACAATCACAGATAATGAAAACAAATAATTGCGATTTTGACCTATAGAGTCTCGGTCCTTATCTAGGGAGAGAGCTAAGCTCGGCGACAAAAAAATGTATTATCACTCTTTCTCTACGAGATTGCCGATTATAAAAAGAGGGTCAGCTCCCTGTACGTATTCAGTCTATTTTATTTTCGCCGGATCTACAGTTCGCTCATTCAAGTATAAATCCAGTAAAGTTAACAATCGCCGAAATATTCAAAATGCTAAAATCTGGACTCTTAGTTTTTCTCCTTTCGATTTCGGTCGCAAATATATCTTGTGTAGAAGGTTGTCCCTCTGGCGGACCAGAAGGTATTTACAAAATAAATGGGACTGGAATGGCTTTATTCGAGGCCCCCTGCAATACAAATGGTTGGATGATCATACAAAGGCGTCAGGACGGATCTGTGGACTTTAATCGAACCTGGCCGGATTATAAGGAAGGATTTGGCAATTTAAATGGAGAATTTTTCATCGGACTGGAGAAACTGCATCAACTAACTAAGAAACCACAGGAACTCTACGTTAAGCTTGTTGATTTCGATGGAAATTCTAGATACGCTACTTACGATAATTTCGAAATAGGCAGCGAAGAAGACTTATATGAGCTTAGATCCATAGGGACATATAATGGAACCGCTGGAGACGCTCTAGCAATCCATGTAAATAAAAAGTTTTCGACAGTTGAAAGGGATAATGACAACTCGCACTTTAATTGCGCTTTAAAAAACAGTGGCGGTTGGTGGTTTGACGATTGTTTAGATAGGTAATTAAAAAAAAAATTTATTAAAAAATAATAATTTAACACTATTAAATTACAGCTCACTTAACGGAAAATATTTTAAAAGTGGAAATACATCGTTCCAAAAAGGCATACATTGGTATCAATGGCGAGGCGACTATACTTCACTTGCCTTTGTTGAAATGATGATCCGTCCCAAATAAAGTGCGTTAAAGCTAAGCACAGAATAACAAACTTACATGGTGTAATAAGGAAAATATGTTTTCAATAAAATAAATAAAAAGAAAAGAGAAATTGCAATTCAAATTGTTTAAATTTTCTACATTACATGAATACCCTAACACCCAATCGATAGGTCATTCGATTACTTAAATTTCAACCGTTTGCCCGTCACAATTTTTCTTCTTCGCCTCGCCTTTCAACCTGCAACCTGCCGAATTCACGAAATGACGTTAATGCAGATACGAACCGGCCGAAATAGCGAAATGAAAGCCTGAATTCGGCAAACACATTTCATATTTATTTGCTCACTAACGTTATACAAATGAAACTTATATTCAACATTTTCGATAGTTTAATTAATATAAAATTTAAGTTGACTAGAAATAATGCATTTCCAAAGCCAGTTGTTACGTTTTATTTCATCTATGAGATATTACAATTTCATTCATTTATTGAAAGAAAATTCTATTTCCATTACCCCAAAACCATTGATCCCCTAGCTCCAATCTTAAGAGACAAGCGAGCTGAAATTTGAGTTGGACAACAAAGGACATTTGACAATTGAGAGATGACAAATGACCAACAGGGAAAACTTGAGCTTTGGGGTTCCGGGCGGCAGAAGAGCTGACGATTGATTGCATTATAGATGATGTCGTTGCTGGCCACGCCCCCTCTGGACTTTTAGCCCGGTAACAGGGTATTTATTTGTATTCAATCTGTTTGCCTGTTTGTCAGTTGGTTTTCAAATGTTTGCACGAGCAAACACAAAAGACGCAGCACTCAGTTGAGTTGAGTTGAGTTGAGTTGAGTTCAGTTCAGTTCGGTTGAGTTCTACCTGCCGCTCCGCCCATTCGCCATTTTCATTCCCCTTTGGCAAGCGCCGACAAATTGTGTCAATATTTGTTACCACTGACGAGCCAAGAGATTTAATTTCCTCTTATCGACTGGGGATGACTCGCTGTGGAGTGCCGGATTGGGAAACTAAAAACAAAAGCCAGTTGTCATCAATATTGCTCAAACAGAGTCCAGTTCCCAAGCCCCCATCCGGTCATATGGACTGACCCACTTCCCCTCAGATATGGCCAATTGACCGAACATCGCTCATTGTTAAGCTGCAACTGCACCACTAACCCACCGATAAAAGTGGTTAGCTCCTTTGAGCGCTCTCCTCGAAGAGAAGGTATTGTTAATTGCCGGCTAAACACAAGATGGGTTTGCTTGGAAGGCTATTCCTAAGTTGAAGCAATCAATATCGAGCATACGCCAGGTGGGCCACATAGAGCTTATATCTGCCGGACAGCTAAAAGCCTTATATTACAAATTTATGCAGACCGTCTTGATTGAACGATTAGGAAATAAGTCCAGAGTACAATGGTACAAATATCTGAATTTTGGTATTAAACTGGAAAATAAAGAGCTCTTTCTTTCCTTAATAATCAAAAGGAATATATATGCAGATTTTATGTGAAATTGTTTATTAGAACAAAGTCATTACAAACGTCAAAAATATTTGTCTAAGTAAGATTAGTTTCTTAGAAAAATATCTGTGAAAATTAAAAGAGTGTAAACCATTTGCTGAAAAGTATTCTTGAAATATTCACCTTCACAAACAATTTTTGTGAAAAAAACTCCTGGCAACGGAGCACAAAATACCTTTTTTCCTTCCATGGAAAACCCAAAACATTTGCTGACCATCTTCATTCCATCGGCATGCCATTGTACAACCCCCTAATTTCCACGCACTTTGTATGCCCGTCGCGTATCAATTTCCAGGAAAATCCCTAGCAAATACAAATAAAACATTTTCCTTTCTTGTTGCCTCCCTCTTCTCATTTTTTTGGGTTTTCCTTTTCGGATCTCAGCCAAGCTGGATGGCGTGAAGACGTACATGCGGATGCGACGTGTGCCGAATCATCTGCAGGTGAAGGTCATCAAATGGTTCGATTACCTGTGGCTTACGCAAAAATGCTCGGACGAGGAGCGCGCCGTGTCCTGTCTTCCTGATAAATTAAAGGTAAGTACGCCCCGGAACACGATTTGTCCATTACTAAAGGCGAAATCTCATCCCCCGTCCCATGCCAAATGTGCTGCCGCCCTTCGTCATCCCGGCAGGCTGAAATAGCAATTAACGTCCATTTAGATACACTTAAGCGGGTGGAGATTTTCCAAAACACCGAGGCCGGATTCCTGTGCGAACTGGTTCTGCGCCTGAGGCCCGTGCTCTTCTCGCCCGGCGACTATATCTGCAGAAAGGGTGAGTGCCTAAGCCTAGGGCCAATTGTTTTGGAATCCTCAATAGTTTTTTCTGCTCCAATCCGAACCATTTAGGCGAGGTGGGCAAGGAGATGTACATTGTGAATCGAGGACGATTGCAGGTGGTGGCCGACAACGGAAAGACGGTGATGGCCTCCCTGAAGGCTGGTTCCTATTTTGGCGAGATTAGTATACTCAATATGGGCACCGCAGGTAAAGAACTTGGTAAATATCCCGTTTTAGTGCGACAGGCGGAACAATAGCGATAACGTAACTACTACAACAACCTTCCAACCCCCGAAAGTCCAGAAAAAAAAAATAGAAAAATCATAATCTATTAATTAATAGATTATAATCAACAGACACACTCACACACTTTAGAAAGCATACAATGTATCGGTGTCTATGTGTGGAATGTAATTGTCTATAATTGTGCAACTAAGTGTTAACTGGAGTCCCCCGATCCCACCGAGCAACATACATATATAGTTTAGAGATTGGTCCCCCCAAAAGAAATCCCCCAGCACATATGTAACCAACTAGCCGAGCACTCGAATCAATTTTAATAGAATTTGCATTTTAATTTATTAATACCATAAGGGGAAAATACATTTTTCGTTCGTTTTGTTTTTGGTTTTCATCATTTTTTGCAAGTTTAAATTGTTCAATTTGGTTTTTTTTTGCGCCCGCCCTTAGAGTATGCAACGAATTTTTATTGCTCACCGTTTTCACAGGGTTGAAAAATTAATGAATGTCAAATGCAATTATTGCACCTGCATGCACTCACACGGGTCTCCCGCTTTCATTGTTCTCGACATTTTTATTATAGGCATTTGTATTCGAAAAAAAGGGATGCAATAATTGTGGTTGTGAAGCGGAAAAACAATTTACTGCACTTTATGGAGCTTTAAGGTCGTGGAACAGTTGGCCAGCCAAGCGCAAAGTCGATTCATGGCGGGAATTTCCCTTAGTTTCCTTCAGTTCATCATAATCAACGCGATTGTGCGCCATCCAAATGCATGTGCGATATCTGTTCGTTGCATACTCGAAGGTGTGTGCCATCTAATTGAGTTTGCGAAGGAGCCAGAGTGGCGAAAGCAACTCAATTTGCAGGCAAAAGTTAAGGAGGTGGCCCAAAAGTTTTGCACTAAACCACCTTACACCCAGCAATTAGAGATGGCGAAATCGAATTGTCTAAAGTTCTTTGTGTTTCTGCATGATTTAAGCATTATTCTGGTCTAGTTCCATTCGAGCGCGCTCAACGGTGAGAAGTGCCTACAGGAATTTAGTTAGTCGCTCTCGCTATCTCTGTCTTTGTCTTTGTCTCTACTTTAATCTCTCTGTCTCTCTCTCTCTCCATATATGCAATATATATATCTATATTTGTCTCTGAGTCGATGTTGTTGTTGTATTGCTTTGCCTGGACGTAATTTAAACGTTTCTCCACACGTAATTGTATTGCGAGTTGTGTAATTTCAATTAAGTATACGACCCGTTAACACAAGCTACTCCTTCGAGACCTTCGATTCTTCCTGCTGGCGGGTGGCCGCCAGAAATGCATATACCGAATTTGGATAGAAAACATTTTAATCAGAACATCTTTTCCGTTGATCCCATTCAATATTTACTTCCTGTTTTCCCCCAACATCCATCCATATTGTGTGGCATGCAATTTTAATGTCTTTGTGCGCCCAAGTCAACAAGAAGAATCGACAGACACACACTGACTTGAGAAACACACACACACACACACTGACTCACTCCGGGAAATGCTTTTTTGCAAGACCATTAAACTTTTCTCTTTGCGTTGGCAAACATTTGCTTTGCCAACTTTCCCGATGCGAAACAAAAACAGGCAACCGACGCACAGCCAGCGTTCGCTCGGTGGGATACAGCGACCTCTTCGTCCTGAGCAAGAAGGACATGTGGGACGTGCTGAAGGAGTATCCGGCGGCGCGTGTTCGTCTGGAGTCGATAGCCGTCAAGCGATTGGAGAAGTACAAGAAGGCCCCGCTGGAGAAAGGTAAGGCACTTGTCTTATTTGTCCCCTCCCTGCTGTAACCCCACCCCTCAAGAACCCAAGAACCCAAGAACCACACAACATCCAGAAAACCAACAGAATCCCCGCCCAAATACAAATACCACTCGAAATTCAAAGATACCAATACGCATACGAATACGATTGCCCCAGAATAACACGATTCGATTGTTTTCGCCTTCCGTTCCGTCTCTCCTTCCTTTCATTTTTCGTTCTTATCGATTTCATTTGTGAACGATTTTGGTTTTAAAACACAGTCAAATACTTTAATGTAGTTGCCATGGGCCGCTGTCAATCGACGCCGGGCTTGGTCGAGAGCTGCGGCCGCACCTCTCTGGAGGAGATGTGGCTGCCGCCGGCGACGGTGATGCACCACCACCAGGCGCTCCAGCAGCAACAGCAGCAGCCGCTGCAGCAGCCCTACCAGGCGGCCCAGCAGCCACACCTGCCACATCGTCAGGAGTCGACGCAAACCTCCTCTCAGACGCACGGATACAGGTGAGCTTAACGTCAATAAAAGCGGTCAGAGTAATAGCACAGCCTTCAAGTGGGGCAATTGTGGATACAACCAAAAAAAATAGTCATAGAAACGAAACTATTATTACATGAATTCTTCTGTATTGAGTGTCAAATTTGCATCAAAGGGATTGCAACTTTCGGTATAGAAATTAAACTACAAAATATTACGTTCATAATATTTCATATAAAATGATTACTACTGAGTATAGAATTTGTATTATTTAGTATTAGGTCAATACGACTTTTTACAATAACACAATGCTTAGGGAGCTAACACTTTTGATTTTTTTTTTTTGGGTGTACTGGCTTTGATAGTATCTTAAACAGTTTTGCAACATAGCGATATATGTGGTTTAGTACAGTAATTATTTATTAAAAGCTCTTTCGATGGGAATTATGTACAATGTATTATTCTTACAAAAGTCTTAAAGGAATAGGTTTATAGTTGATCATTTTAGTATTATATATCGTACGAGTGTAGCACACTTTTCGGCAACTAAAAATTGTTAAAGATGTTTTAACGAGCATTCTTAGTAATCATTTCTTACTTAATTTTATAACTCTTACTTTAGAATTAGTATTAGTATTCCTGTTGATTTCCAGGATTGAGTCTTTCCACAGAAAATTATTATTTAGAAGGAAATATCCTTATCTGAGCTATTATTTTGACCGCACTATCCTCTGATAACTACTTAAACTTACCTTATTATTCTTGAAGTCCACGCAGTTATGCCGATCGCTTAGTTCGGGCCACTGATTCCCCCCGATCGGTAAGCCCCAGTGCCCATGGATCCGAGGAACGACCACGTAGTCGAACGACTTCGCATCACTCGATAAGACCCCAATCCCAACCCAGCCACACGGGTAAGCATGCAAAACCTATATAAAATATTATGTACACCCCACACCACTGTATAACCTTATAATCCCCATATTTAGGTCACATTTGCGACTCCAGTTCGCAGCTGGAATGCTATGGAGCGGGTGTGGGCGGGGCTGGTGGTGGGACCACGCCCCTTTTGGGCTCCCACGAAGTTCTCGAGGATGAGATCAAGAGGCTGAGGGAACGACTGCATACGGTGGAATCGGAGAATCAGGCCCTCAATACGAAGCTTTCGCAGCAGCAATGGGATCTGGAGAATAGACTGGCCGAGATCGAGATGCAGATCTGCGGAGTGTCGTCCACATCCAGCGTGGATCCCGAGAACGAGACGGAGGAGCTGGAACGGAACAGAGAGAGTATCATATAACACGGGAGCGTGCTGCCCCATCAGGCGATCGGTATGGTGTACATATCATGTTCCTCATGACTCCACGATCATCATTGATCATCTGAACAACTGACTGCATCCGGCGATCTGGCGATCGGGCGATTTGGATCATTAAACCGCATCATATCGCATCTATCTCGCATCTAGCATCTCGCCTCCCCAACCTCCCACTCTCTATCTGTCTCGTATTTGTGTTTCTCCCTCTCTCTCACACTCACTGTGTTTTTTGTATTTGTGTGTATGAGTGTTATGCATGCAATCCAAATTGCCTTACTAACGAAAAAAACAATAAATCAAATAAAAAATGAACATAACCAGGAGCAGCAGCAGCTATACAGCAGCAGGAGGATCGGAGGAATGAGGAGAATCCAAATCAGAATCGGGAGGATCACGGGCGCCCACTCGAAAGTGAAACGGGGACCCAAACCTGTGCCAAATACTTTTCGCTTTAGAGAGCCATAACGAGAGAGATAGAGAGGGGAGGACAGGGCGCCAGATGTGCAACCCCCAGATGAAGATGTGCAATTAATGTCTCTTATGATCCCGCGACACCAAAAGTAAACGCAAAAAAAGCCAATAATGGCACTGCCAAAGAATATTCTCTGTACATAGAAATCGAAGAAATTCAGATCAAAATATATGCAAAACGATGGTAATTGATTTAGTTATGCACAAGCGATCGGAGAAGCTTTAGTAGATAATCCGAGAGAACTTTTTCCAAAGCCCCTAACAACTTGTTACCCAAACACTTACACTTTTTCCATACTAAGCTCAGAAATAGATTGAGATTTACATAGATATCATTAGGCCTAGACGCTCTTCGCTCCTTTTAATGGTTACTAAACCAAACCGAAACGGGTATTCGAATTCCCATTGTAAATACTTTCGCTCTAGGAACTCAATTAGCATTATGGTCAATGACATAAGTATGGATCATCTGAAATAACTAAAAGATTACTTTAACTCATGAGTGTAACAAATGAATCGTATATCTATTGTAATATTTGCTAATTGTAATTCGAAAAACAAAAATTTACTAGATGTGTATATGGGAAACGATTTACTTTACAACTGAAAATAATGCATAAACAATTTATGGACAACTAAGTGAATATTTGCAAAATATTTGTACTATTGGAAAAGAACTGCCAGAGCATACACCACACACTCGAAAAACTATATTAATAATAATAATAAACATAAAGAAAACTCAAAGAAAACGCTAAGGACATTAAACTATTAATACAACCAATATTAATGAGTAGATATGTCAAAATGAAAACACTTTTAATGCAATATTATATTGTACTACTGTCGTATATAGTATCTACATTATACATGATCTACATTATACTTGATATGGTAAAAATTTAAAGGTCTAAATGTATTTAAATTTAGTTAGTTGCCCCAAAAGCCAAAACCAATGCTGAAGATTGTAGTTGAGAAAAAAGGAAAACCAATATTAATTTAGGCAAGAGGGTTCTGTAGCAGAACACAGAACGCAGTTCACGAATCCCCATAATATGGGGGCTGCGATAAAGAAGAAACAAGAAATTTAGCTGTAATTCTAGTTATACCTAGTTATACCATTAGATGTGTACCAGAGAAGACCAAAAAAAGATCGAATCTCGATCGATTAAGAAAATTGTTCAGTGTCAACTCCCCAAATATTGAAATCCACAAGCTGAGTTGATAAGGAAATCTATTAATTATATAGCAAACTCGAATAAGAACCTAAACCTTACAGAATGAGCAGGCGTTTGAGCCAGGATACGTTTGAGTATCTGCCGAGAAAACGGAAACTGGAACGAAACTCATTTCATGCCAACAATATAAAGGCCAAAAACTTAAGCTCAAATTTTGTTAGGATTTTTCTTAGATTTTTATCAACGAGGTTAGCTTATTTTCCTTTTTCTAGAAAAAAAAATAGAAGGAAATTCTTTTTTCGTATTTTTCAACCTAATTACTTTTTGGAATATCATATAACGGATTAAAAATTAATTAATAATTACAATAAACATTAAATGGGGTTTCATCTAAGACAAAGCTTATACCGAACAAGAAGAGTGTTGAACGAGAACTTGTAATAGTTTATCGGATTTTTGATTCCTTAGTTAGCCAATTATTGCCAAAGTTAAAGTTGAATAATATAACTAAATTTAATTACATTTTTATGGCTTATTAGCACGCTTATCACAGGGCGGAGGCTCTGACCCCTGTTAGTATTGTTCCCTCTGATTTCTTCAATGTTTTCCGTTAGAGCCCGTATAGACATATATCTATTTGTTATTGAAAGTAAAATACAAGGAACTACATCGATTCGGTTGTGTTGTTGACGCCAGGTGAAGAAGGAATAGTTGGCGAGCTTGAATGGCTTACATAATAATAATTTTAAAATTATTTGATGCATTGAGATCATGAAAGAAAGAAAACCAAACAAAACAAAAGAAGAACATTTATAGCTTTATTTTTACTATAAATTAATTAATTAATTTATAAGTACTAAACGGTAAATTAATTCAGCATTAACTTCAAAAAAAATCACAGAGAAACAGCAAAGTTCTCAGATCATCGGGCGAGAAAAGGCATTTTTAAAATCGGTCACTATAAATCAGATCAGATCAGAAAAGGCCCCGATTTGCAGCAGGTAAATTGAGCTTATCGTGCGAGAGAGTTTCAAAGCCGTTTACATTGCTGAACCACTCTAAAATCTGAAAAGGGTAAAAAAGAAAACCAAAACAAATGGAATTATAAAATAAAAACGGCAACCAAAACCAGAAAGAAAAACTGAAATACAAATAAAATCAAAACAAAACAAAAAAAATTCTTAATACATGAAAATCGTGCGTTTCGTTTTGCTTCGGGGGGCCAATATCACAATATCCATCGACTCATCCATCCACTTAGGCCAACAATCGGTCGATCGGTCGATTGCGACTGCAACTGCATGTCGTAATCAATGGGATCTGAGAAAAAGCCGCAAAATTGTTCAATTACAAAGGCCGAAACCACACACTCATCGGATTGCCGACGCCTGCAATTAACGAGCTGGTTGAGTAGTCGAGTCCATTAGGCCAACACTCGCGAGTCTTGAGTCTCGAGAACCAACTTACCGCTTTGCCAGGCGGAAACGTGGCACCTGAGCGAATTGGGGGCCCAAAACAAAAGCGCCAACAAAGCGGGTAAGCAAAACAAGCCGAGATCGAGCCAAAAACGATGACGTCGCTGGATTCCAATTCGAAACTTCCAGTGCAGAGAGCTGGAGCTTTTGGCCCGCTCGCTTCGACTTAATTCTGCTGCCAATTTCAGTCGTTGTGAGCAACTCGTGCGCGCTGGACGTGTTTTTTTGGTTTTAGAGTCTTAACGCTTTTCTCCCCTCTCGAAGGCGAAACCGAAGTGTAAGCAACAAGTGCCAAAAGGGAAACAAAACAAAAACCAGGCAATCGTACACTCATCCATATATACCTACACATATTTGTGCTGTGCAGTGTGTGCGCTACTCCCCCCGACTTTTTAATAACTTCTGATGCCGTCGTCTAACGTTAACGTTAACTACATATTTCGTTTTTTTTTATGAATCTTCATGTGTCTCGCTGTTCGCCTTGTGTTTAATTTTGAGTCTATTTCTCTGTGTTTCTCTTTGGTTTCGAGACAGAGACTTGCGTGCCGAGCGCTGTTCTAATTTTGAGCTGCTGCTTAAATTAGAGGGGCATATATATCTATATAGTTTCGTGCGGAATTTGTGCTAAACACGTGAACGGGCCTCGAGGCGTGTGAATCGGAAGGAAAAACAACAAAAGCTTGGCCGCCAGCAGCATAAATACCAAAAGTCGCAGTTATAAGATATTCAGATTCAGATATCTGGCCTAGCCCATTGCATAATAGGCGAATGCGAGGGGAAGCAGAAACAAAAACAAAAACTAAAACTTAAACCGAAAGCGAATCTGAATCTTAGTCTGAGTTTGCGTCTGAATCTGGTTTTCCGCTGGCGCTGTTCGATTGGTTTTTAAACTGGCTAAAACCCATTTTCAATTGTAATTGCTGCGGCTTTTAGGCGAATAAACGAGGCAGAGTAATGAGCAAGAATTAAAAAAAAACAAAAGAACATACACTGGTATAAGTATGTATATAAGCCAAGAAGGTTTGGCTTGGCTGCGCTTTGGCGACGCCTAACGGCATTAATCAAAAGACTGAAGACACAAACTTGGCAGCGCCTCAAAAAAAAAAGAGCTTGGAATACGTATGTGTGAGCACATCGCTTGGAGTGTTTTCTATTTATGACGAACCGCCATAAAAATGCTGCCAAAAATAAACGCTCGTTTGCCATAGAAGCGTGCGCTAATAGGCCATCATTTAACTTTGAGGCGTGGCCCTCAGCCGCTGGGCAAGTGTTACAATCGCATTTGGCCAACAGGAAATGGAATGTGTAATATCATAAGGCAAACGAATAGCCCACTCCTAGTTGGGGCTTTTTCGCTCTAAGGAGGAAATGCCATTGGAACTAGACATGATTTCCTTGAGTATAATTTTATTCTGCTCTTAAAAATGGTATATAAAATGGTAGTGGTTCCTTTGGCAGGCTATCCCTACAGCATTTGGCACTGGTACAAATCACATTTCCTTAATGGGTAGCAGAAACTATAAAACTGGGGCTTAAAGTCTGCCTGGGAAAAATCAAAAATATATTAAGGAGTCCATATATCATATCAAACCAACCGAGTTATGCCTCTACGATCTTTCATATATACTCCATTCATTTTTCACAGTTTTTTACGTAGAAGAGCTTTCCGTAGTAAATTCCGTAACGATCCATCACCATAATTATGGGCTTCACCTCCACTCCAGTTAATCTCATATATTTCAAAGTTAATGACGTTGTCATAGAACATTTAACCAAATATATTCCCACAGCACAGATCTAAACAGAGTTGTAGCTAGGCGGCCACTACAGAATCATTGAGAAATCAATGGCCATTTGGTACACGGTTTTGGCACAAATCAAACTTGAAATCGCACCCACGTCTAGAACGAGGCGTTGAACCAAAGCCATGTGGGTGGCAGTCGCGATGACGACGACTACGAGATTTCGCTGGTCGTGTGGGTTGGCAAGGCAAAAAAAAAAATACGAATATATTCGGACAGCAAACAAATCGAAAAGTGTAAAAAATGCCAGACACCTACGTGCACATCGCATTCTGTGATATAGATACACCGATATTTGCCAGTGCAAAGTCATGATATTTTGGCCATTACGTAATGCCCTAAACTAGGTGTGCTAGCTGGCTAGCTGGCCCTCTTCTACCAATTTAAGTCACGACAACACTTTCGATATTTGCTCGCTGACCAACTGAGTAAACTAAGGAGCGGATTGGTCACTCCGCTTGCCAATACCATTATCATTACCATTCCCATGACCTTGCCTCGAGCTGAATATATAGAACTCGGTGAGGGGGGCTCATTCCACTCCAGTGGCGAGGGGCGAGTGCCGAGTGCAACTAATTAGGTTCATTGCCAATGTCAAGTGTCAGTAAATGACATCAGCCGCGGGATCACTCATAAGTTGGAGGAGCAATTCATTTATTTCCACTTTTTGCTGTCTCCGCCAGTTAATTTATTCCATTCAAGCAACGCAGTTTTGTCACTGAGAAAAAACAACAATGCGTGCTTATTTGTCATCTCTGTTTATAATAAATCTAAGTACATTTGATGTAATAGCAGGGTTAAACAAAAAGCTTGTTAAGGGTTAATGAGAACATCAGTTAAAGAGGATATCAGACTAATAGGATTAATTAGTTGGAAATAGCTAATTGATAGTACAAGGTGTGCTCTATTTTTAAATTGGCTTTCATTGATTCTATCACCCATTTTGGTAATATTTTCTCGCTCTGTACTCTCCCGTAGGGGCGTTAAAAAATGTTCAAGCCACAACTCATCGCTGTGCTCGTCAAGTGATGAGTGATGTCATCTCACAGTTGTTTACCTCTCCGAATCCGAAAAGTGTTTGTCAATAAATAGTATTTGTATTCGAAAATCTGCATACCAGCCTCGCTCAGAACTGGACATGCTATGATATATGTACAAATCGGTTGGAAACGCAACCGGATTTCCTATAATTAAGTTGGTTAGACAGTCTTTTGACGCCTCGTTGTCTTGGCGACACTCACCGTGTGGAAAAATGCCAAAAAGCCAACTTTCGGTTTGCGCAAATTGTTAGGGTAAAAGTGCGACAAGTGAAAACGGGCAAACAATTGACAATTGATCGTGGCAGATTTCATTACTGTGATTACGGCCATTATCATCGGCGGAGCGGCGGCTCCCACGTTTACACACATGTTGGCCTTCTAGCGTGGCGTTTGTGAAAGACTTGCTCAAACAATCCACAGCCAGCCAGTCGTTCAGTACTGCCCACCAGATCTGCTCGCTTTTGCCGCGGCGAAATTCCAAACTAAGTGATTTCTGTTATTTTTCAGACTCTTTTTTTTTGCTTTTGTTATTTTTTGTTTTATTACTTTTTGTTGTTGTTATTTTTGTATTCAATTTTCCTTTTCGCCCGCTTCGTTTTGGCTTGGAAGCGACGAAACCAGTTTTGCTTTATAGCCAGATTCAGAGATATTCGCACACACACATATTTGCTGGCGAAACCCCCCCGCATTTTGGTTTTTTTTCTCCTTCTGCTCTCTGGAGCTTTGAGCTTTGGCCATGACGTCATCGTTTGTTTTGGCCAGGCCAAAAGAGAGCCGAAGCCGCTGAGATCGAGCCAGCGGAAAACAATTCCAGTTCGCTTCGAGCAGCGAGCGTGTGCAAACGAAACTAAAACCGATACTGAAACCGAAACCGAAACTAAAACCCACTCGCGATCCGATCAATAGTAAATTCTTTTTTCCATTTCCGATCAGTGTTTGAACGCGAGTTACACCTGTACATATGTGCGAGTCGCAGGTGAAGTGCAGTGACGTGCAGTGAGAAGATGGACGTCAAGGACATTAAGGGCGCCAAGGTGACGCATGCGGGGCTGTTGAAGCACAACTCCGATGGCAGCACCGAAACGCAAAAGATCACCCACGCGGGGTTGGTGGCCCGGAGTCCCGAGGGCACCGCCGCCAAGGGCATGAACATCCGGGGCAACGAGGACCTCTGGGTGGAGATCCAGGCGAACACATTCCGCAACTGGGTCAACGAGCATTTGCGCGAGACGGGAATGCAGGTGAGTTGCTAAGCTATAGGTATAGGTATAGCTATAGATATAGATACAGATACATACAATCCCCTGGTACTCCCTTATGTAACACTTTCTAACCGACTGAATGCCTGCCGACTGAATGTCTGATCGATCAAGCGCGAAAAACAATTACCCAATCAATAGGCCGGCTTCGTTGAATACGGAATTCGTAGAACCAGCGATGAAGCAGGGCCTTAGAATGCATGGATAAGTGGAATAGAAAACGTTTTAGATCGGAATTTTATCTAGGAAATGAGAAATACAATTGGAAAATAAATATACAAATAGGTATATTACTTTGGATCTATCCCAAGTTTAAGAATAAGTTTTAGTGAAGCTTAAAAACCTTTTAATTACTTGCGATATAAGGAAAATAGTAAAAATCTGAAGGAAACTTAAGAAATCAGCGAGACAAAGAGTTTTATTGGGATACCGATGAAGTTTATTAAACTTGTATTATCTTTGAATATAAATACCATGTGCAGAGCTCTCTCAAATCAAGGTTTTATCGAACCCCTCGCTAAAAATGACAGAACCCGTAACAAATTTCAATCCCCATCATAAACTGGGCCTGCCAGCTCTTCCGCGAGTTGCCTTAAATGGCCGGGCTCATAAAACTCGGCTCAGCGCCCACGCAGAGCAGCAACTTCAATGGCAAGTGGCAGCAGCGATTACAATTACAATAATTCCAAGAGTACTCACACGGATTTACGTACTGGCAACAATGCATTTCGTTTGTCCAGGGACTTTTAAACTGTCACTCACTCGTATTTTCTCACACGCACCGAACTGAGCGACCTGAAGCGACCATATTTGGCCGGTTGAATGCCAAGGCCGACGCATCGAATTCCCATTACCAGTTACAATACACAAAACACAAAACAAGCTAAAGCTTTTGTCCGCAATCTTGCCCAGTTTTGTGTATAATTTTGGTGTTTTTTATGGTTGGGCCAGAAACGAATGCGATGAGCAAGGCTGAAGACCCCAGTAAACAGCGCTAATTGCCCTGGCTAGCTTCTACATATTTGGGTCACCAAACCAAAACGAGTCACCAATGTTTGCGCTTTTTGCGCTGTTTACAATTCTAGTTCATGCGTAGATGTGAGACAAATAATATGGCAGTCAACTTTGTCTGGCAAGTGCAGGCATAAACAACAAAAAATATCTTAAAGGTGATTTTTGTAGGACCACTTCCCTAATGTCACTACGCAATGTCACTTTGAATTTTAAATGCCTGTATAATTTAATAAACTCACACAAATGTTCGTTCCGTAACATTTTTTTACAATGACAATAGATTTTTTTCTGATATGTAGGAGTACTCCGCATGCAAATAAAAATGCACGTAAAAATGGGGGATTATTCTGTCAGGTGAAAATGCAACTCCCTCCGAAACCCAAGTTCATCGTAAAAGCAGAGGCATCTGAAAAATTTAAAGGTTGTGCCGCGCAGAATAACAGCGAACGACAAATAACAACCTGCGGCAGCTTGTTAGAGAGCCGTGGCGCAACTATGTGCGAGATTTTTATGGCATCCAATGAATACTTTCCTAGGCACAAACAAACAGCGACAGACACGCGATTGTCTCCGTACCCAGTTCTCCAGCTCCCCAGTGTTTCAGTTTTTCAGTTCCCCCGCCCGAATGCTGAATGCTGACAGCCAGCAGATAAAAAGCTTTATGTCAAATGCTTAAAATCGCGCACAATTGGTTGCACCCGGGCGGAGAAAGCCGCTCAGTTCCGAGCAGCGAACCTGTTGGGCTCCCATGTTCCGAGATTCGAGCTCCGAACAGGCGGCTTACCTTGAAAAGTGGGCCACCAGTTGGCGGAAGGGGCGTTGATTGCTCATTAGGAAGGCTGCCTGTCAAGCGGCCCTCTTGCATATGAAAGAACTTGGGAGGGCGTTTCGCACGTTTGCTAATCTATGTTGGGGATTACTAGCATACATATAGGTACTTTATAATACCAGAAGTTACAAAACTTGATTATATTTATTTAAAAACTGTAGTTTTCATAGTTTAATGTGAGATGGAATTTAAAACTAAAACCATTATTACAAAAATTACCCAGAAATACCGGAAATAGAAAGGTTTATACCAAAAATACAAATAATCTTAAAATGATCGTGAACCAATTAACCGAGCTAATTTAAATTTTGTAACTTAGTTAAAAATCTCTTTTTATTTCCTACATATTTTCCCATTACTGTTGATAATGATACAGCAGAGTTAATGCAAATTTCCATTGTTCGCTCCAGGTTCATGACTGGGCCACGGATTTCTGCGACGGCACTTGCCTGTGCGCTCTCGTCGAGAACCTGCAGACGCGTCCACTGAAGCCGTCGTGGAACCGCAGACCCGCCAACCAGCATCATTACCTGGAGAACGCCAGCACGGCGCTGAAGTCCATCGAGGCGGATCACATCAAGCTGGTGAACATCGGCAATGTGGACATCGTCAACGGGAACATAAAGCTGATCCTGGGCCTGATCTGGTCGCTGATCGTGCGCTATCAGATCGGCCGCAGCAAGTTCCCGCCGCGCAAGCTGATGCTGGCCTGGCTGCAGGCCGCCCTGCCGGACTGCCGGATCACCAACCTGACCACCGACTGGAACAGTGGCGTCAACCTGGCCGCCCTGCTGGACTACTGCCAGCCGGGCCTGTTCCCCCACTGGCGCAGCCTCGATCCCAGCCAGAGTGTGCGCAACTGCACCCAGACCATGGATCTGGCGCAGCGGGAGTTCGGAGTGCCGAAGGTCCTGGAGCCGGAGTACCTGGCCTCGCCCTGGTTGGATGAGCTGTCGGGCATGACGTACCTCTCGTACTTCATGAAGCCCGGCGGACCGGGCTATAATGCCACCATGCGCTGGGTGAACACGCAGGTCAAGGATCCTGTGAAGAACTTTACGGTGAGTCGCTGATAATCCCTTAACTTTACGGTTGTCGGTTAAATATTCCATTAAAAAAAGGCTTTTAAATTACATAAAAATAAATATGGCTTACATGTGTAAAAAGTGCGGGAAAGAAACATAAATACCATTAAGAAGCTTACGAATTAATTGCGATTTATAATTGCAGACCGATTGGAACGACGGGCGCGTTATGTGCGAAATTATTAAGGGACTGGGTGGCTCGGCGCCTGCACCGGAAAAGCTCAGCACCGATCCCTTCCACTACGAGAACAATATTCGCAAGGCGGTGGACGCAGGTGCCCGGCTGGGCGTCCAGCCCATCCTGACGGCCAAGGACATGGCCAACCCGGAAGTGGAGCACCTGGGCATCATGGCCTACGCGGCCCACCTGCAGTGGGTGCCGCCAAGGCCGCCGCTATCCGACCTGGTCAACGTCTACCTGGAGAGCACATCCGGTCGGGTGGGCGAACCGGTGAGTGCAGCATGAATATATATATATTTCTACAATTGTGAACAGAATAATAGTTCATCTGGTACACTTGAAAATGCTTCCTTTTAAATAAAGGCCGATTACTCAATATCATGTTAAGGTTTAAGTTTGAGAAAGAGAAAGTTAACCTTAAGTTAAATGGTTTGGAAAAACCAATTCGTTTTCTCAATGTGATGCTAACTTTCCGAAAGGAAAATCTTTACACCGTCTTTTGTCAGACGATTTAGTTGGAAATTTGGTCTGACAAACCTAAAGAAGAACTGTGTTGGATTTGTCGACTAGGAAATTTAACTAAAAAGTACAAGTCAATCCTAATTTAATTATTAAAAGAATTACATAAAATTAAATTAAATTAAATGTTAAACTTGTTTAGCAATTGCCTTAAAACCAAGGGCCTTTTCCACTTGAACGGTACTATTATTCTGATCACAACAGTATAAATATACACATTTGCCACTTCAGAGTGCCATGTGCAGTCCGTAAATGTTTAATGTCCGATTCACACGCAGACCCACTTCCGCATCGACGTGATGTCCCGGGACATAAGCCTGAGCTCGGTGCGCTGCCACGTGGTTCCTCCGTCCGGCCAGCCAGGACAGCCCGTGCGCCTGAATGCCCACGGCGAGGGAGTCTTCGTGCCGGAGCGCTATGGGATGCACGAGATTGTGGTGGAGATCGGCGAGGACAGCCTGGGCGGACACTTCTTCCGCGCCCTGCCCCGTCTGCTGCAGGTGGCGCCGCCGGGCATGGCGCCCTGTGCCCTGGGCAGCCTCGTCGAGGTGCTGGTCAATGCCACCGGGGCCCCGAAGACGGAGGACATCCTGGTCACGGCCGTCTCGCCCACCGGCATCTCGCACAACTGCCCGCTGAAGAAGATCGACGAGGGACACAGTGCCATATTCAAGCCGGACGAGGCGGGCATCTGGGAGATAGCCATCACCTACCAGGGCCGCCACATCCAGGGCGGACCCTTCACCTGTGCCGTGTTCGATGCCTCGGGGGTCTCGGTCCATGGACTGGACGGAGCCATGCCACTGAGGGCACACACCTTCGAGGTGGATGCACGCGGCGTGGGCGTGTCGGGGGAGTTGCACGTGGACATTGTGCATGACAAGCACTCGCTGGTCTGCTCCGTGGAGAAGATCGTGGAGAACAAGTACCGGGTTACCTTCATGCCCAGGCAGAATGGCAAGTACCGGGTGTACATCTACTTCAATGGCTACGATGTCAAGGGCTCGCCATTTATGTGAGTAGATTTGGATTTACCTTGAAGATTCGGTACATTTTCTAACCGAAACTTAATCCTTACTTAACCAGCATGCGCGTGGGCACCAAGGGAAGATCGGGCAAAACGCGCAGCAGTCCGCTGCATGATAGCAAACACCGCTCGGAGAGCCCCTCGATGCACTTCATCTCCACCACGAATGCCCGGCACAACGACTATCGGAACTCCTCCTTATCGAGGCACAACACGGCCGAGCGAACCAACAGCTACTCGCCGCAGTATTCGCCCAAATTGGACACCACCGACTACCACAGTTCGAGTTCCAGGTACTATAAGCGGGAGAGCGAGGTGAGTCAAGGGTCACGGGGCAAACAGGGCATGCGGCATGGCATTTTCTTCCTCATCACCCAGACAACCCATCAAAATTGAATGTTTTGGCTAACACACATACACTCCCCCAATCCGGTTCCCAAACACACACACACACACTGAAAACTACCTTCGACAGGAGAACCAGCCGCCAGCTCCTCCACCACTTAGTGGCTCGCCCACGGTCAAGTATCTTAACTCGGCCGATCTGTACACGGAAAGCCCAAACGGACGACGTGACTCGAAGACCTCGAACGGCAGCTCCTCAAAGAACGACTACTACTTCGACAAGGAGAACGAGCTGTACAGCCAGAGGCGTGGCGTTACCAAGACCAAGTTGACACAGCCGCGCGAGGAGCGCGAGGTGACCTCCACCAGCAGCACCACCAGCAGCTTCCAACAGCGCCAACAGCACCAGCTGGCCACCAGTACCCTGACCAGATCGCTTAGTCCAATACCTAGTCCCACACTCAATGTAACTAAATTTTTGTTCTTTCGATTTGCTATCCCCGAAAAAAAACTAGAGATTAACTCTTGCCTGCTTTGTGTGAAATGCGTTTGTCTCGAACATTTGGTAACAATTTGTTGTGCATATTTTACAGACCCGCTCCAGCGAGCTGCACACCCACAGCCCTTTGACCATCAAGACGTCCAATCAGTACGAGAGCTCTACGCGAAATATCACCAGCAGTCCAAGACACGCCTCCGTTTCTCCCGTGCAACGTTACTCGCCCAACAGCGCCTACATTTCCACGGCCACCCACCGGATGGGAAGTCCCTTGACCAGTCCGGTGAGCAAGGTAACTTAAATCTCTTGAATTTTGAAATAACCTAAAAAGGTGTCTAAAAGTATGCTACAATTTATTTTGAAACCGGATGCGGGTCGAAAGACTTACATTTTTACAGCATACTTTTAGACACCTATTTATATAGAGATTTTTCTTAATCTTCGGTACAAGACCTATAAAACTCTCTCCCTTTTTGCATTTCCAGAATGGTTACGAGTCGCGAACTGTGGAAAAGTCCTCGACCTACAAGTCCACCTCGAACTATGTGACCGACTCGAATGTTCGCGCCAGTCCCTCGCTGTACGGAACCGCCGAGCGACTGCGTCGAACTGGATCGCCGGAGCCGCGCATCGACCACTCCTCCAATGTGAGGGTGTCCTCGATGAAGCCGGCTTCCGCCAGGCGCGACAGCTGGGACGTTATCAACAAGACGAAGCACATGCTCTCGCACAATTCGCTCGAATCGCTGGCGAACATGACCGAGAAGCAGCTGAACACGGAACTGCAGTACAACCGGCCGGATTTGGACCACGAGACGCACCGGAACACCCAGTACAACAAGTTCGCCCTGCATAAACAGCAGCAGCAGTCGGACTATCGCCGGGATTCCCCCGATGATGGAGAGCGCTACAAGTAAATATTCTAAGTACTAAGTTTAAAATATATTATTGCATACTCTTAGACACTTTTTAAAGAGATTTTAGAGAACTATAGTTTTCTCCTATTCATTAATTTTAAACCTTAAACCGTTTTGCAGACCCAGTGCCATTACAGTCAAGTCACATTCGAACAATACGTATACGGACAAGTCCGGCGGATACACGAAAACCGTAAAGGAGTCCAGCGAGCATGTGGTTACCGAGAGCAATGGGCACGGACCTTCTCCTGGCTACGGCTACAGCTCACTGTCTAGATTTCGACCCATAGACAGCAACGCCACTGGTGCCAGGGCCATTCGGGTGCAGGATATTCCCAACGGCTCCATTGGACGGCCCGTCGAGTTCGAGATCGATGGCTCGAAGGCGGGCTCCGGCAATCTGGAGATCCTGGTCAACGGCGGGCGTGTCACCTCCTCGGTCCGCTCGCTGGGAGGTCAGAGGTTCATTGCCAGCTTCACGCCCCACGAACACGGAACGCACACGGTGCAGATCACCTTCAATGGCGAAACAGTTCCAGGTGAGTCGCCGATCGCGCGGATCGACGTGGGGGGTTGAGGGGATAAGACACCTCACTTGGGTGAAAAGTAGGAGGAAATGTGGTATTTAAAAAGTGTGCATCAAAATATGTATTCCGGATCCGCCACTGGCTTCAACCAACTGAACTACAATTTACCTATCCCAGGCGAAAATGACTTTATCGAAGAAGGGGCCAAATGGCATTGTGCTCTCACCCATATATCACAGCACCTGAGTGAAAGTGATAAAACTGTGGTCTTTTGAAATCACTGGTTTAAAGCGTACTGTATCCTTGAGGTCCGGCTGCAATATGTATAATCAATTATTTTGTATTAATTACACAATGGTGAATTGGCTGCACATAAGACTGGGTGGACTGCTTTCTAGTGGAGTGGATAAAGAGGGAGTAAGAGAAAGACAATGAGCCAAAATAATTAATTTTATCTAACGCATTCAGTCCGCAACCAGTCTTCCTACAAAGGAGTATAGTGTGAACCATTTAATCTTCTTAAGTTAATTTTGCTTAAATAAACAACTCATGTAAGAAGAGGATAATAATCCAATTTAGATTGACTAATTTGCATACTATAAATATGAGCAATGCTCATTGAGCATTTAAGTTTAAGAAAATAACAATCACAAGGTGTAGCTTGCAAGGAGTTTGCAACTACAAAATATGTTTGAAAAATTCGCACCCACAACAAAATCCATCATTCGATTCTGATGTGACAAGTGGTTTGGTTACTTATAAAGGCATCTTACTTGAGACCACATATTTTTGCCATAACAAGGTATTTCGTATTTCGGAATTCTTTTGATTTTTTGATGAACAAGAGAAATAATTTTAATTGCAATTTAAGTTCTCATAATTTTAATTTATTACCTTTGATAAATTTTCGATGGGTTAGTTTTTTTTTATTTTTATCTATCTCATCTAGTCTATGAAAAATGATTATATTTTTAACATTACAAACAAGTATTTAGATTAAATTTACAGGGTATTTTTTAAATACATTTTTTAACTTTTCTAAAGCTAAAAAATACATAGTTTAAGAGATCGTTTAGGGTTATGATATACCCAATGGCTCACTTCCTGGTTTGGTTTTTAAGATTTTTTGAAGAGATACTCGCCACTGTGCGGCGAATTCGCGGCATGTGCTTGGCTCTTTGAGTTTCCCACACCCGCAGACTCTCAGTGGCTCTCACCTGAGCTCACCTGTGCTCACCTGCCGCGATCTCTGCGAGAACTACGCTCCAGTACGCTCAGCAATGGGTTTACCTGCTCGACGGGTTTTCGGACTGGTGGTCGAGGGCGCTCCCATCGAGAGTCGCGTTGGCAGTCGAAGATCGCGCTCCAAACGAAACTGACACGTCGGCGGCATCGCAGCTAACAGATCCACACAGATCGGATCGCAAAAGGCCAGGAAAATTGGCAAGAAAAACGGACTGAAATTGTGATTGTGGCCAGCGGAGAATTGGATAAAAGTGAAGAATTGTGTGTTGAACGCGAAACAAGAAACCCACGCGTAAACAAAATAACAGTTGGCTAAAGAACACGGAGCTCTTTTTTTGGGCTCCCGGAATGTGAAGCGAATCGAAAAGATTCCGTGTCTGAGATTTCTAAGCCAAAGAAATATGCTAATATTCGCCCCTCCACTCTCTGTTTTTTTCGGGGTCTCTTGTGCGAACGAAAACCAGTTTAATGAACCTTTAAGCTGGAAATACTTCAGCTCGAAGCTCGCAGCGTGCAGGCTTTTTCGTTTCTGTAGCTGCTGGTGGCTGTGTGTTTTGGCTAAGCCGAATCAATAATGCGAAGAAAACTGTCTCCGCATTGCAAGGCAATTTGTATTAGCCATTTTCGCAGTGACAAAGGGGGCAGCCATCTTGGTTTGCCAACTGCTACTTGCACTCTTGGCCAAGCCAAGCCGAGCTGAGATACAGATACAGATACGCGATACGCGCTGCAGTGGTATGTGGTTCAAGGCGCACTTGTTGCATGCCAGTCCATTGTGTGTACATACATATATATCGCCATATCTCGCGGCTCAGGCGGAAATCAAAGTGGCAGCAAGAAAACCGATTTCCCCCCGCCGATTTCCTACCTGAATGCTGCTCCTGCTGCAGCCGAAAACCCAAAACCCGTTGGGATAGGTTGTCAGTCAGGTATGCGGAGGGCGCGACAGGTATGCGCCAGATCTCCGGCCGAGATTGCGATTTCTTGGCCACGTCGGCCACTTTCCACCGATTTTTAAAGCTCATGAATATATACATTTATTCGGCTGATTAAAGTTTAAGCATCGTGAGCAAACATTTCGATTTCGTTTGGCTTCGTTTCGTTTCTTTTTGTCTGTTGTTTAACAATGAGTGACGGCCACACCTCTCTCCTCGATTTTTTAGCCTCCTTTGCCCGCTTTTACTTTGCTTTTGGCCATTTCCGCTCAGCATATTGGCACACATTCCCACTTCCAGCGCTCGGCTGTTTGGGGATTTTTATGAGCCACCGCCATTCAAAGTGAAACTGCCTGCCTGTCTGTCTGTCTGCCTGGGTTGTGCATAATTTAATAACGAAAATTGTCGAAAAGCAGCAGCATTAACTGGTTTTCGACGCGCCCCCAAAGCCCCCACACCCCCTTGACTTAAACCCCCAACGCCACAGAGAGCTGGAGTTCAACTCGAGTGATTATAAATACTTAAAAGCAAACGTAGTTAAACCAAAGTGTCGCCGGTGTCGTGGTAAAACGCGATTAAAACGTGCGCCGAATCGTGGTCGTGCCGCGATGTCATTTTGTGCAACGCTCCGCAAATTCTTATAAGCGTTTTCGCTTAATCGTTGTCTTGCCTTGTTGAAATTTAGATTGGCAGCGCATAAGCTTACACATAAATAAATAATTTACAACCCGCTGACATAATCGCTACACGAAATAATAATAATAACAACCTCTTTCAAGTTCAGACGTGCCGCCAGCGCTTGTGATTTGATTCAACGGCAAAAGAATAAAGGTCCACGCGCGTTTCCAGCATCACATTTACATTCCGCAGCAATCTAGCACTGTCAACAGCACCGGTCTGCAGTTACCAATCTCCAGTCTCCAGCCACAAAAACGTAAATCTTCCTTTTGTAACAGTCGAAAAATAGTTTGGTGTAACGGTCAGGTTCAGATTCGGATTCGGGTTCGGATTCAGGTTCGGATTCAGAATGAGAATCAGACTTCTGCGACAGCTGCAGGCCATCTAACGGGCTTCTGCGGCGAGTCACGTAACCGCAGGCAAACAAGCAACACACATACAGGTGCCCTGCACTGAGAGAAAAAGTGGGAATTACAAATTACTAAAAAGTTCTGGATTCCAAAAACTGAGATCAATTGACTTTGATTTTATTATTTTTAATCATTTTCCAGTGACCCTAAGAACTAAGAAGCTTAATTATTTCCTGTCTATCGAGATTTCTTATATAGACGAAGTTTATAAATATAACAAGATTACATGTTCTTAGGATTAGGAGAGAGTTAGCTGTGGGATTTTCTTAACTTACAAATGTTTAAGTTAATATATAAACAGAATACTTATTAAAAAGAAAGCTTTCTTAGGATTGGGATTGAGAAAAACCAAAGATACCAAAAATATAAAAAAATATCAAATATTATCAGAATTAAGAAATGTAGCATTAGGATTTTTTGTCTTTAATTTGCACTTCTTGATTTTCTAAAGACACAGTTAGTTTCCCAAAACTATTTCCCAGTGTGTGTCTACAGTAGATGCCTATGCAGATTGAATAACAGCCTTAGATGCTGCATAGCTGCACTTGTTCTCCGACCATCAGGCAACAACTCAGCACTGCGATTAGCACTCCAGCTGGGGAACCGGCCAGAAAGGCGGCAAAAAGCCAGCTTTTCAGTTGGTCGAAGTGCAGTTGCTCTTGCCAATTGCCCCGGGCAACTTGCCTACGAGCGACAGCAACTAGCAACTAGCAACTAGCAACTTGCAACTTGCCACATTGTCTGGGGAAGTCGACTGACTTTCAGCTGGGTGCGATGGACTCTTTGGATCGGCGGTCGGCTAACTGTAACTTTTTGCATAGCCGCTGGCCATGAGCAGAGTTATGAGAATGCGATAACTGATTAATGATGGCCCCAATTGGTAGAATACCGAAAACAAACAGCCAGAAACAGTTACGAAAACTGTTCGACCCAGAGTGCTGTGATGGGAAGTGTCGCTCTGTTGAGAGATTTTCACAGCTTGGGCAAATAAAAAAAACACTTTGTCTGTGTGTTTTTCAAAGTTCAGAGATGGAAGGGAAGTTTCCCAGGGAAAGACAAGTCGCGCGTTAAGCGATTCAACTGGCGGGAACCCGAAACGAAGCAAGTTTTGAGCTATGACACACAGCTACAGCTCGATTTTTTTTCCATCGAACTGGCGACTGACCGTTTCAGCAATTTTCATGGAAAGCCATAAAAACAGCAATACAGCAGCGACTGCAAACGAGCACTAAAAGGAAAAGTGCAACAATTGCTAAAAGAGAAATGCATGGAAAGTTGCAAACAAAAGTAAATTTGAGCGCCAGGCAACAAACACAGAAAAGCAGAAAAAACTGAGAAAATAAACCAAAACCAACCGTGTCCAATAAAAATGCCGGGAGATGTGAGATGCGAGTGCCAACAAATAAGCGAGCATTAAACGAGCCAATTGCCAATGCCTCTAGCATCGCAAATTGGCATCCCAGCCACTCGATTGCGGCTCCTCCGAGCGATTTAATGATGCTTTCGGGCTCGTTTCGAAACATTCCCGAACAAAATCATGTCGCTCGAACCGTAATGTAGGCTGCCGCAGATACCGAACCCTCAATACTGACGAAAGCCCAGGCACAGATACTCGGCTCTAGATCCAGATTCAGATTCAGATACGCACTTGTCGGCGGCAACCAGGCGGCACAGATTGAGATTGCGACAATTATAATGAGACGCAGCGAGAAACAATGCAAAGTCGCAGCGGAAACCTTGTCGGCTAAAGAATGCGAGGTTGGGTTGTAGAGTTTTAGGGAAATAACAAAGTAAATCAGCAGGGAAATCTCTTTTGAAGAGAAAACTGAATAAATAATTTAAAGTCAAGAGTTTCGACTTGAAATTTGGTACTAAAGTAATATTTGGTATTAGAAATACTATGAAACGTTCAGTTTAAGTGGGAACTTTCAAAATCAATTATCATTCGAATCGAAAAAGAATTATAAGAATTAAACCATTTATAATCTCCCAAAGTTTTAATGATATGAAAATATAAATAAGATATAAAACTACCTCATACATATCTCATTCATGTCAATTACGACAGATTCAGTTGCAAAGTGGACTTTCCGGGTCAAAAATCATGATTTGACTGTAGGTCGGTACTTAGTTCTTTAAGTTTCACAGTTATTTGCATTTTTCTGCAACTGTCATTTCTCTTTAACTTGACCTAATAAGTTGTCTAACGATAAACAGATGCAATTAACTCCAATCTTGGAAAATGTAGAGCATCTTTAAGTCAGATTTTGCACTAGTATCTTTTTAGTGAATCGTCTTAATGGTGATGGCGATTACGATTGAATGTGGAGCATGACAGGTTATCATTCTCAAAGTGCTTGACCCACCCGCTGTGGCATCCATATCAATTACCAGGGCTGTATTTGTGGGTCAAATATCGTTATTTGCTATTGCCTTAAGTTGACTGTTTTAAAATGGGGCAATTTCCAGAGCAATCTTCATTGTTTGTCACTGAGTTACTAATCGATTTGTTTATCCTTCTCACCTACAGGTTCACCGTGGCACGCTGAAATCATGTCCTCACCCGGCCTGACCGCTCTGGGCGAATCCACTCGCCTGGTACCCGCCAACACGCCGGCGGTTTTTGAGATACTGCCGCCTCCTGGACAAAGCCTGAGTAAGGGCGAGTGCGTGGCAACGGTTTTGACCCCTAGCAAGTCGAAGCTGAACGCCAGAGTCACCCACGAGGCGGCAAATGGTGCCGCTCGCATCGAGTTCGTGCCCACCGAGGTGGGCACCCATGTGATCGATGCGTCGATCAACGGCACGAAGATCGCTGGCGGCCCGCTGATCGCCAAGGTCTACGACTCCAGCCTGATCCAGGTGACGGAGGTGAATGGCGGCGTGGTCGGCCAGCCGTGCCAGTTCCGCGTGGACGCCAGCGCCGCCGGCGAGGGCCAGCTGGAGATATCCATCAACGAGGGCGAGGTGCCCAATCATGTCCAGGTTGTGGGCGGCGGCCGGTGCCTGGTCTCCTTCACGCCGGAGCAGGCCAAGTCCCATTTGATAGACATCAAGTTCAATGGCGAAACGGTGCGCGGCTGTCCCTTCGTCTGCGCCGTGGCGGACACCTCGCGAGTGCTCTTGAATCTCTCCAATCTGGAGCTGATCCCGGTCAACCGGCCCTCCTCCTTTCACATCACCGTGAGCGGAGGCGGGGCAGCCGAGCTGGCCGTCAGTGTGCGCGGTCCCCAGGGCGAGTTGCCTGTCCGGGTGACCGGAGATATCCACGCTGGCTTCACCGCCGAGTTCACGCCCACCGCCGTCGGCGGCCATTCGATCAATGTGGAGTACAACGGGTTCGCCGTCCAGGGCACCCCTTTCCTGGCCAAGTCCTACGACGCCAGCAAGGTGGTGGTGGGCAGTGTCTCGCGGGGAACCATGGGCCGCCCGGTGCAGTTCACCGTGGATGCGGGCGATGCCGGTGAGGGCAATCTGGAGATAACGATTTCGGCCAAGGGACAGAACATTCCCACGCAGGTGCATCCGCAAGGCAGTGCAAGGTGAGTGTTGATTGGTTTAAGCTGTTTAATGTGTTTAATGTGTGGAGCTATTTTCATCTTTTAGAAAAAAAAACTGTTTAGTTTTCATTTTTAATTTAATTGATCCCCGTTTTTCATTTTTCTTATTACTATAATTACTACAGCTATTATAATTTCTGTAATTTTCTGAACAATTAAGTATAGCTATTAAAAAAATATATATCAGGTAGAAGAAAGTGTTTCCTTGGCTCACTATGAGAGTAGAGTCCGTAGAGATTAAGCGAACCATAAAAGCTGGATTAATGGGATTTGTTTTCTATAAGATCATAATTAGACTTATTATGTTGTTTTCACACTAGATTCCGTTTTCCAAATTACTTTTTGATTCAAAACTACAATTTTAACAAGAGTTTTATTAACATAGATTAGGTAAGGGGTATCTCATAGTCGGTTCACTCGACTTAAGAGTATTTTTTACCTTTTGCATTGCATGCAAAATATGTTTAATTTTATTTTTGTATGCATTTCTTTTTAATCTCAATATGCTTTTCCTCTCGCTTGCAGATTTTCCGTTTCGTTTGTGCCCACGGAGTCGTGCGAGCACACGATCAACGTGTCATTCAACAAAATGCCCGTGCCCGGCTGTCCGATTACGGTGGGCATCAGTGGGGGCGTGGCCGGGCCGCAGGTGTCTCTCGGAGGCCCGGGACCCGTGCATCAGACCAATTCTTTTGTAATCAATCACAATGGCGGCCGTCTGGAGGACATTGAGGTGAACGTGGAAGGTATGTAGGCAGTATGATGGCCAGTGGTGTGCCCAAATCGACCTCCTGTTAACCACAAGTCATCTGTTTGTGCGGGGCTATCCGACCCCCAATTTATCCCCTTCATTTATCCCCATATTTATGTGTTTTATTGCATTTTAGTCTTAAGGCTCGTAATTTAATTGCTCGTTTTGCTAAATGTTTGTGTTCGCCAAGCGTATTATTCGATTTGATCCATTTGCATACACATACCTGTATCTGGTAGCAGTAACCGTATCTGTATCTGTAATTTGTATCTGCAACTCGTATCTGCAACTCGTATCTGTATCCGCATCGCACCCACTGTCTCACCTCACGCACACAAAGACTTGTACAGGCAATTTGTATGAGCGGAAATCGTTGTGGAAACTCCCAAGCATGCCACACCCCCACATTTCACCGCCCCCTTTCACCAGACCACCCCACATGTGGTTGATGTCTCCAGCTGAATCTAAGCATCCAAAGACAAGGTGCTGCACTTAGAGAGTGGATTTATGAGATGCGCAGCCTAGTCGTGTAGTTTGTGCGTGCTTGTGTAATTATAGAGCCCATTTATCATTTGCTTGTACAGTCGAACTTCGTTAACAGGAAGGAGCCTCTTTCAAAGAGCTTCAGTTTTGGATAATTCCAGCAAACAGATAAATAAAATACAAGGTAATAGTTTGTTTCTAATAAATACCTCGGTTGTTTTAACCATCAAGTCATAACCTATAAAAGTGTAAAGTTCCATTTATGATGATAGATAATATTATCCATAAAGTCCATACAGGAGTTCAGGTTCAAGTTGGGAAAGTTCGACTGTACTGCCTTGAGTGATCGGATTCAATGCTTTTGTTTTGGGTATTTAGAAGTAGATGCAAAAGAGCAAGATGTGGAATTAAAGTTTCCATAGATACCCTTCAGTTGCTATTATTCATGTAGTTCAAGCCTATTCCTTGTGTGTTTTGTGTGCATTACCTATGATTGTATTTGTCCTTTGTTTGTAATTATGTGTCCTTTTTGTAATAATGTTGCTCACTTTTGTATCTGTATTATATTTCAGGACGGCGAAATCTCTTGTACTAGACTATATATATAAATATATGCATATACTTATATTACCTATACTATTAAATGGGGGAGTAGTCTCCGTGCTCTCCCCCACACATACATATATATACTATTTACCAGGTGTATATATACTCGCTAACCGTCCGAACCACAAAATAACCCCAGAAAGAGTTTCCCAAGAGCGAGACTCTAAGCCAACAAAATAACAAAATGAAGTATTTACTAATGTCCGATTGTTTACTAATTTGTTTCATACTGATTAATGTGTAGAATTACTCGAATAAAAATAATAAAAGAAATGGTTTAAAACAAACTCGCATAGGTTGTATATCCAGCAGGCTCTTTCACAGTGCTCTGTATACAGTGTACAGATCCACTTGGGATTACCCGTATATTATATCTATTCTCTACTGTCTCTGACCCTTGCCACATCTCCGTTTACTAACCGTTTCTGGCACAGTCAATGCAATAATCAATCAAAACTAACCGCACTCCAAGTAAATGACTCGAACTAATCTCAAGAACACAACTAACCGCAAGACACCCCTGACTACCAAACACCGAAACATTTTAAACTTTAAAATTACTAATCGAGTGAACATTTTTCCAAATTTTTTCGCTTCATCCGCGACTGAAAACTAAACACTAACCCAACACACATCTGACCCAATCGAATCGTTGCCCAATTATCGAATTTCAACAAAACAAACAAACGAAATCAATCTCAAACTCGTTTCCGGCCGCGTCGCAACTGAAAATCAAAATGAAAATCAAACCAAACACACAATAATTAATCAATACTAAAACCGAATACGAAATGATAAACAAAAAAATGCAATTCGCTGGCCGAATCAGGACCCGCTGGCCAGTCGGTTCCGGCGCAAGTGCATCAGTCGGCCGACGGCGTCTTCAAGGCGGAGTTTGTGCCCAGAGTCGTGGGCGAGCATCGAGTGAATGTCACGGTCAACGGATTGGCCACCGCCGGAAGTCCCTATGCGGCCAAGGTGAGTGCAGGGGATTAAGTATACTACAATAGGTGGTTATTGTATATATGTAAAATGTATGATTTAAAAAGTTCTTAAGTCTAGTTGTGAGTTCTAAACTTGATTTTATAGCTAAGGTTGAACATTTATTGCAAATTCAGTAGGTACTTCGGTTATTTAAAGGCAATTTAATTTTTAGAATCCCTGTTTAAAGGTAAAAGAAACCGAAAATAATATTCGATCTATACAACGATCAAAAATTGGAATAGAAAAATAAAAACCTGCTTATCAAATCAGAAAAGACTTTTGGAATGTTTAAACAAAATATCTAAAATTATTTAAGGACCCAATTGTAATTTCTAAATATCAAAAAAAATAAACAAACCAATAATAATCCATAAGGGTAAAATAAAATCATCTATAATTAAATCTAGGTAACCTTCTCAGTGAAAAATTGCCAAATCTTAATATCTTATATGCCAGTACTAAAATGCTTCTCTCCCCAGGTCTACGATGTCAGCGCCATCAAGGTGAAGAATGTGAGCAGTGGCACAGTGGGCAAGGCAGTCACCTTCCTCGTGGAGACATCCCAGGCTGGACCCGGCAACTTGGAGGTGACCGTGAACGGCGGCAGGGTACCGACCTCCGCCCAGGCCCAGGGTCAGCACACCTATGCCATCAGCTTCACACCGCGCGAGGCTGAGAGTCACACCGTGGAGCTGCGCTTCAATAGCCAGGATGTTCCGGGCTCCCCTTTCACCTGTCGCGTGGCAGCCGCCGCCCGCATCCAATCCCCCGAAACGATGGACAAGGTCAGCGTGGGACGGCTGTTTGAGTTCGTGGTGGAATCGGACACAAAGCCCACCGTTGAGGTACTGGGCCCGGCCAGGCGGAGTGTGCCCGTCAAGATTGACCCCCTGGGCACGTCCACCCTGGGCTTCAATGTCAAGTTCGAGCCCATGGAGGTGGGTGATCACTCGGTGGAGGTTCGCTTGCCCGGCGGTGGCCATGTGGAGGGCAGTCCCTTCCTGCTGAAGGCCTACTCCGCCGAGAAGGTCATTGTCACCGACATTCGCGCCGGCGTGGTCAACAAGAGCGTGAGCTTTGGGATTAATGCCTCGCAGGCGGGAGCTGGCAACCTGGAGATCATTGTGGCCGTCAACGGGAAGAACGTGCCGAACTTTGTCCAATCCGAGGGCAATGCCCGGTTCAAGGTGAACTTCAAGCCCACGGAGGCGGCCACCCACTCGCTGTCGGTGCGATTCAATGGACATCCGGTGCCAGGATCGCCATTCAGCTGTCACATCGCCGCTGCAGCGGCTTCTCCCTCGATGGGACGACTGCCACGGGCCATGGCCATGGGGGAATGCCTGAAGCAGGCGGCCGTCAAGATGGACAACACCTTCGAGCTCGAGGGCTTCGAGGGCGTGGAGCCGCAGATCTTTGTAACCTCGCCGTCGGGCGACAACGAGCACTGCCAGTTGAGTCAGCACGACGGAGGCAGTTACTCGGCCTCGTTTCGTCCCACCACCGTGGGTCGTCACCTGATCAGCGTGACTGCCAATGATCAGCACATAAACGGATCCCCCTTCAGTTGCAATGTCTTCGATGTCTCCAGGGTGAGCATCAGTGGCCTGGAGCAGCAGTACGGACCGGCCAACCTGGGTGTCCCGGTGACCTTCAGTGTGGACGCTGCGGGAGCTGGCGAGGGAACCCTCGAGCTGGTCGTCTCCACGGACAGCAGCACCGTCAAGGCGGAGGTGGTGGCCTGTGCCCGCGGCCTCTACGATGTGACCTTTGTGCCCCAGAGCACCGAACCCCACTACGTGAACATCACCTTCAACGAGGTGGCCGTGGACGGAAGTCCGTTCCGCGTGGACATCCAGCAGCACACGCAGCACATTCAGATCGGCAGCTTGGCGGCCATTGATTTCCCAGCCGATGATCAGATCGTTGAGATCTTCTCGCCGGATCAGAAGTCGGTTCCGTATTCGATTAACAGGCAGACGGCGGAGTTCAGGACCCACATGACCGGGAACTACACATTGCGGTTTATAGATCGCGAGACCCGTCAGCACATTGGATCGCGCACCCTGTGCGTCTTTGATCCCACGCTGGTGAAGATCACCGAGGTGAGCGAGGCCTTCTGCCACCGGCCTGCGAGCATCGGAGTGTCCCTCAACGAGGCCGGTCAGGGAGATCTGTCTGCCCTGGTTCGCTGTGGAGCCACCGAAGTGCCGCACACCATCCGCGGACCCAGCAAGAACGGAGTCTACGAGATCGTATACCAGCCCACGCGTGTGGCTCCCCACAAGATCAGCATCCTCTTCAACGAAGTGCCCATCTCGCTGAAGCCCCTGGAGATCGGTGTTCTGCCCGCGAGCGCTGGCAAGGAGATCAGCGTCAGTGGACTGGGATTGTACCAGTCGCGAGTGGGCAAGACCACTTCGTTTGCCATTGACACGGTGAAAAGGCCCGCCAGGGAGTTCGATGTGGTGGTCTCGGGACCAGGAGGTCAGGCTCTGCCAGTGCGATGCTATCAGACGAAGAACGGCCACCTGCAGGCGGAGTTCACCATCAACAAGCCGGGACAGTGTGTGATTGGTGAGTAATACTTAGGGAGGTTCCAATTCCAGTATATAACCTGTTATCTACCCACAGAGGTACTGCATCAGTCCAAGCCCCTGCCCGGCAGTCCCTTCACCTGCGAATCCTTCGACAGCAGCAAGGTCACCACCCAAGGGGTCACCAAGGAACCGCTGGCCCTTCACAGTCCCAACAGCTTCACCGTTCGCACGGATAATGCCGGAACCGCCGAACTGGAGGCCTTCGCCATATCGCCCAGCAATCAGAGCCTTCCGGTTTTGATATCCGAGCAGTCGGAGGGCGTCTACAACGTGGAGTTTGTGCCCTCGCAGCCGGGCAACTACAAGTTGACCTTGATGTATGGAGGGGAAACGATTCCCAGCTCACCGCTGAACTTTACCGCCTCCTCCAGCGGCGTGAGGAACGACGCCCGGGCCGCTGGCCATGGACTGGAGGTGTGTCACCGCAACAAGGAGGCCTCCTTCGTGGTCTACTGCCCCATTGCGCCGAATGTCCAGATCGAGCGCCTGGACGAGTATGGCGAGCGGATAGAGCCCAAGATCAAGGCTCTGGGCAACAATGAGTGGCGCATCTCGTACACGATTCTCTCCGTGGGCAAGTACGAGATCCGAGCCAGCTGTCCGAACCGGGGAAGCTTGCCGGGATCACCGTGGCACATCAGCTGCGTGGAGTCCAACAAGGTCACGCCGGTGGGGGGCTGGGGCACTTTGGTGGATCACGACGGCCGCCTGATTCTGCCCGCTCGCATCATCTTCGATGTGGAGAATGCGGGACCGGGCAAGCTGGTCTGCAGCATCGATGGCATCGAAATACCGGTGGACAAAATGGTCGACGGCAAGATGTGCCTGAACATCACGGGCGAGAATCTGGCTGCCGGGGAACATGATTTGGATCTAACTTGGAGTGGCCTGACCATTACCCAGTGCCCGAGGAGTGCCTTCGTGACGGGTCAACAGGCGGCGGATAAGGTCCAGCTCATGGGTCGCGGCCTGGCTGCAGCTCAGGCTGGAGAGGCGGCTCACTTCACCATCGACGCCTCGAATGCGCCGGCCGGCAGACCCGAGGTGATCCTCACCAGCCAGGACAGCACATCGCTGCCAGTGAGCCTGGCCCAGCCGAGGCCCTCGGAAAACATCTGGATGGCCTCCTACACTCCACTTAAGTCCACAACCGGCACTCTTAATCTGTCCGTCAAGTGGAACGGTCGCTTGGTCAAGGGATGTCCGTTGACGGTGGCCGTTGGCTCCTCGATGGATGCCTCGAAGGTGATAGCCTCCGGCGAGGGACTGCGTCACGGGATTGTCGGGAAGGACATCAAGTCCTGGATAGACACCAGGAGGGCAGGGCCCGGCGAACTGACCGCCCACTGCGCCGGCGTACGCAAGGTGGCCTATTGCGAGCTGTACGATCACGGCGATGCCACATTCACCCTGAACATTAAGCCCCAGGAACCGGGTCGTCACCTGTTGACCATTAAATACGGTGGGCAAAATGTTCCCGGCTCTCCGTTCGCCCTCAAAGTGGCCGGAGCACCGGATGCCAGTAAGGTGGGTTGTCAACAGAATCAGTTTGGAATTAATTGCTTACCTGACCTTTCTTTTTTATAACTAGGTCCGCGTCTATGGTCCTGGAATCGAGCATGGCGTGCTGGCCACCTTCCAGTCGCGCTTCATCTGCGACACTCGAGGTGCTGGAGCTGGTCAGTTGACAGTTCGGGTTCGGGGACCCAAAGGAGCTTTCCGCGTGGAGATGCAGCGGGAGAGTCAGAAGGATCGCACCATACTCTGCAAGGTGAGGTCTTAGAGAATGACCTTAAATACAATTACAGCTAACTAAGTTTATCGTCCTTAATTTCCAGTACGATCCAACCGAACCGGGCGACTATCGCGTCGAGGTCAAATGGGCTGGCGAATTCGTGCCGGGATCGCCTTTCCCGGTCATGATCTTCGATACCGAGGAGGAGTTACGAAGGTACTTGCAGGGCATATGAGGCCAGCTCAACCACCATGTCATCGTCTTCCCCAGTGGCCTCAGCCCCCTGTCCCTTAGCCGTGAGCAAACGCGGCGACGAGCCCCAACTTGTTCTCCTCTCTAGCCGGAGGGGAGGTCTAGAAATCCACACCCCTGTAGTATATATAATTAAGCTAACCACGAGACCTAAAGCGTAAAATGTTATACTAATCGAACTAGCTAACTTAAAAACAGAATGAGCCGAATAACTAAATCTCTAGGTTAATCCCAAACGAAAGCTTCCGCTTTTGACTATTTATAGATTTAATATGTTGAGCAATGTAAAAACTTGCAATTGGTTTAAATATTTAGCATTGTATGCAATACAAAAATACACCATTAAATAAATACCTGAGTTCATTTTATTTTTTTCGAACATTTGTTATCAATAATCCAGCAGTCCATTATTCTAAACTCTCCAGATCTGTAATTTTATTTTGTATTAAAACACACATATTGGAGTATTGAAATATGGGAAAAACTAAAGTGAACCAAATTACAGATTGAAAACCCCCCAATCCTCTGGTAAAGCAAACTCATGCGTGAAATCCTTGCGATACGTTCGTACAAAATCGATTACATTTTCCTCCAGTCTCTGCCGCTGCGTGGTTTCCAAACTGCTCCTGGCATAATTGGCATCCTTGTTGTTCATCAGCAGCATGGCCAGCAGGAGTCGGCGATTCTTCAATTGCAGATCCTCGAATCTGTCGTGCATCAGGAGCTCCGTCCAGGGTTGTTGAAAGAAGTCCAAGAAGTTGCTAGTCCAGCCGGACTGAAAACGCCCACGCAAATCATTGAGCAGCATAGCGTGCTTGCCGCAAAAGTACTCCAAGAAGTAAAGTCGTTTCGGCTGAGTAATCATTCAAATTATTCAACTATCCAAATAACCGAAGCAACATTATACCTTTTTGGTGACACAGACAATCTCGATGACTATCAATTTTTTGTTGAGACGTATGCGGCAGAAATCCCCATTCTCGTAGGTAGTCATGCTCTCCGAAAAATCAATGGGAAGTTGACCTACAAGCAGGGACTTCGGTTGGGTGAACTTGATGATGTGATAGCCCATTGGCAGAATGCCCGTGAACATAAATGGCCTCGAGTACCGCGACTGCATCACAATCTTTACCATATTCAATTCGTAGGCAATCTAAAGAACCCAACCCTTATAGCTATGGATGGAAAATCTATAGATGGACACTCACCTTTTCGGCCATTTCTTGCGGACTGGTAAAGGAGTACTGAAAGTTGGGCTGGGGCAACATGATGACATTTCTGCCTCCGGCAAATATGTTGCGATCATTAGTGCCATAACGTGCGTTAACCACGATCTTCCGGTCACGCATCTCAATTCCTGCATCAGAAAGAACTGGAACAGGCCGAGGTATAGAAGTTCAAAGAAAATACAAATTTTTGTATGTATCTCACCAGTTTCCAAAGCCGTACTTATAGTATTATTATTATAGTTGACGAAGAGATCGCAATCCAGCGTTATCTTTTTCCTACTTGGATGCACCTCAAACTCCACTTGCTCGATGTACGTATTGTCTTGGCTCAAAATAAATTGGCTGTAGTTGGTGGACAAGTGGATCGTGATACCCAGATCGGCTACCATTTCCAGGATGATCGGATCCAGGCGAGAGTCCACTTCAGGATTGCCCAGCTCCTCCAGTACCCTCGGCACATGGGGCTGTACATATGTGATATTCTGGGCAGTGCAGCCATGTGTGACCAAAAAGTGAAGGCACTCGTAGAGGGCCAAGTGATAGCCGTAGACTATAATGTTGTAGTGTTCCATTGTCTCGAGCATGTCACGCACCTTGTGATAGAAAATAATCCTGTCCAGGCGATGGTTGTTGACTATGTAGTTTATGGGCATTGGATGCCCCTTGAACTCCTTGTCCTGAAAGCCGAACCTTGTGGCAGCCATCAGGAGCAGCTTCTCGTAGTACAGATTGCAGCCGTCCGTTAGCTGCAGCAGCCTTGCCTGCCTGAAGTGGTTTACAATAAAAGAAACAAGAAAGGAAGCTAGCTTCGGCCAGCCGAAGCTTATATACCCTTGCAGATAATTCCTATTAATCACTAATTTTGAGATCGTTCCTATGGCAGCTATATGATATAGTAGTTCGCTATTAATAAAATTCAAATCGACATTCAAAAACATTTAAAAAGAGTCATATCTCAGAGTGGAAGAGAATACGATAAAAACCAACGAAGCAATAATTTATTTCCTATTATATTCTCATTAATTTTCCGATCGTTCCTATGGCAGCTATATGATATAGTCGTCCGATTTTGAAAAAATTTTATTCGAAATTCAGAATTAGATAAAAAATGGCATTTCCAAAAGTAGGAGGTTCTAGGTTCGAAACCACCCAAGATATAATTTTTTTAAATTTTTTTTCCAGATTATTCCTATGGGAGCTATATGATATAGTTGTCCGATCCGGCTCGTTCCGACTTATATACTACCTGCAATAGATATATGACTTTTGTGAAAGTTTTAGCCCGATAGCTTTAAAACTGAGAGACTAGTTTGCGTAGAAACAGACGGACAGACTGACATGGCTAGATCGACTCGTCTAGTGATGCTGATCAAGAATATATATACTTTATAGGGTCGGAAACGTCTCCTTCACTGCGTTGCAAACTTCTGCCTGAAATCATAATACCCTCTGCAAGGGTATAAAAACCGATTCACCACATAATGTATTAAAACTGTATTAGTTGGATTTCGATTTTCGCTTCGGTAGTCACTCACCTATTTATACTTTTAAGAGTTCCAGGAACAAATCGCACCCAATGCCTCACATCCATTCGCTGCATTACATCCCTAACAAAGGGATTCATGTTCCCCGTGTCCACATAGCAGTTCCTACCATTCGCGCAGTAGCTGCAGGAAAATTCACAATCATATGCCGCTTCCAGAACTCCGTGACCCACCAGCACTGTGATGTCCACCATTGGCAGGCAGTTGTACTTCTTATAATTAACCATACTGATGGGGACATAATGGGAGAAAGGTATATCACCTATATCATGTAATATAAATCTTACTCGTGAGAATTCCAGGCGAAGATGACGGTCCGCAGAAAGGCGAGGCAAGTGTGAGACAAGCCCACGATGACCAGGGAATTCTTCACACCCATGTGCATGGTGGGCTGCAGGTTGTGGCAAAAGAGACGCAGGCGGCTGCGGCAAATATCCACATTGGAACCGCGGGAAGTTCTAGATCCCCGTCGCCGGGGGGGGAAGCACTTGTAATCGAAGAGGTTCTTCTTCATGCGGCGCGGCTCCACGGGCATCATGTTGTACATCAGATCGTTGGGCAGCGAGATTCCCTACAAATCGGAAGACACCTTTTGAATTCCATCCAACTTTTGAAGCGGCATTAGAACAAACATTGAAGTAGTGCATGTAATAAAGTTCTCGGTAATTATCGTACAAGGCCACCGTGCGAAGGATGGGATTGCACCACATCTGGAAGAACGGGTGTAGCCTAAACATGACAATCTCTCCGCGATTGTGCGTCAGCGGGAACTGATCTCGGGGCATCATAAACACCTTGCTTAGGTCATCATAAATCAAAAAGGGACTAAAGGTGTCCTACAGATTAGATAGATGTATTTAATGCAGACTATTTTTTGTTAGACCCACCAAAGAACCAGAAAGCCCACCAATGGGCAGTCTGTGTGCTTCTTGGATTGACCACAGCGAATGGTGAAACAGGTGAGATCAGTCATGGGTTTCTCGAGGATTTCCTCAATGATATCATCGAAAATGCCCAGAACCTCCTCCGTATAATCGTCGAGTCCACTTTCAGCACCAGGCTCATCATCTAAATAGGTGTCTCTTTTGCGGGTCTGCGAGCTTATCATGGTTCTGATCTCATCAATCTCCTGTCTTTCGAAGCGCTGCACACGGAGTTCCCCAAACAAAGTACTTCGATGGGCAACGAACATATTTTCGGACACGGAGCTACTCGGGCGATGGGAAACGGGCTGGAGGATAGGAAATAGAAAAGGAACTTTCAGAAACTGCGCCTTATTCCACTCACCAAAAAGAACCGCAGCAGCTCCCGCTGACAAGGACTGGTGGACACGGTGGCCGGCACCATTGTCACACAGTAATCGTGGTCCGGAAAGGCACTGAACATGGCCGACAGGGAGTAGAATGTGTACTCAAAGCGCACCAGTGGATGCAACTGGAACATCTTGAGCAGGAATCCATTGGAGGCCTTTCCCAGGTACTGCAATCGATATTCGCTGTGCGAGTGCTCGCCAGGTGGCAAATCGAAAGCGATCTCCAGCCTGTCTTCGTGGGCTTTCAAGTAGTAGTGTGCCTTACGGAGTTCTAATTTTGTATATTTTTCGAAAACAAAATTGTTAATGCTGTTACGTGCCCTTACTCACCGTCATAGATATGCTTATACTTTCTGAATAAGACATCCTTTGCTTGGTCTTCTCCATCTTGGTTTATCTTACTTACTTGCGTTTGGCCTATTACATCCATTTGTGACTTGGTGTACAGCTCCTTGTACGATTTTTGTTCCACTGAGCTATAAAAATAAAGCTTTAAAATAAAACCCTTATTCTTGCATCTTAAGAACTAACAGCACATCGAAATGCACACGAGCGTGCTTTATACCCGGTGTGTACCGAGCCAAGTTGCCCAGACGTTCCAAGTGAAAGTTTGTGGCCAGCTTTTCGATATCTATTGAATCCGATAGCCACATTAAGCCGGCTCCCTTGACGTTATCCGCGATCTCCTCCTCAAACTGAAGAGAAACGTCTTTATAATAGGCAGCCCGGAATCAATTATCCCACCTACCTCGGCTATTATAATCTTATCATTATCGTCAGACCCCTCCTGATTCAGCAGATGTTCTGCAATGTAAAAGTCACCGTGCTTTTTGCGCAGTTCCGGATCCTCGGAATCTATCATCTCGACAATATCGTCATTGTCCTCGGGTCTGTGAAGAAAGAAATGTGGAGCATGGATAAAGATTCTTGGGACCAACTCACAGGGCTTTGCGAAAGTTGATAACTGGCATGATGTTCAGGCGATGGATCACGATGACAGCGGGCAGATGCCTTTGCTCACTGACTTTGGAGTACTTTGGGTAATAGGTCTTTCCAAAGGCCTGAATGGCATCATACTCCCCTGTTGGGCAATCCGGGGGTTTGACCACCAGTATGTAGTTGACCAAGTGCTCGCTGTAAAAGACCTCCAAGATGATATTTTTGAGAATATTTGGCTGGCCCTCCTTGCAGATGAAGAAGTTGAAAAAGATTGAATTGAGCAGCGTGATGGGAAGATCTAGGCTTTTGAGGGAGTTGAATCATCTAGTAAGATCAATATACTCGTGATCTACCTACCAAAATCTCGCACTTAGCCAGTGCAGCCAAAGATCGTTGCTTAGCACCGGAATATTTGGATGGTTAGCGAACTCGCTGTAGGCCAGCAATAGGTGAAACTCCTGTTTGTTGTAGACCAACAGACGTTGCGCCTGGTTCCTGAAGAACAACGTTTCCAGCGGCGGCGTGTCCTTCGCCCCAAAGTGCCAAGTGTTCTTGGCCTCATACAGATCCTCTATGCGCCGCAGATCCCGAAATCCCGCTGTGACAATTAAAATATTATCTTGGGGGTTGGACATTGTTGAAAAAAAAATTAGTTGAACGTGTATTTGAGTTGGAGCACTACTGCACAAGGAAATCGGAAAGTACAGAAACGGACTGCTTTGCTTTGAAAAACTACGAGTCTGTCGAGTCTGATGACGCATTATTCTCCTCCTCCTCCTCCTCCGTCTCCACGTAACTCTCCAAGTCGGACGGATCCAATTTGAGAAAATCCTCGGGCAGGGCAAATTGATGGCGAAAGTCCCGACGATGCTCCCGCAGGAAAGTGAGTAGTTTGAGCTCCACGTAGCGCTTGTTGAGCGTGTAGAAATCCATATCGGTTACATCCCCCAAAGCTCCGCGGTCAGCACGCTGTAAGGAAACCAACAACTATGGCTGAAGTTTGGTCATTAACCCACTGATGAATGAACCCACCGATAGCGCTGAACTGGCCATGGGACTTAGCAGTTCTTTATTCTCCGCCTGAAGGTCCTCAAAGCTCTCATGCATGATCAACTGTGTCCAAGGCTCTTGAAAATACTTTAGAAAATTGGTAATCGTGTGGGCCTTGTAGCGCGACTTGAGTTTGTTCAGAAGCAACTCGTGCTTGCCACAAAAGTGCAGCAGGAAGTCCAAATGGCACTCCTAATGAGGAATAAAATGATGTAATAAGACACTATGGCTACTCCGTAAAAGTGATGTCACCATTTTAGTCACAACCACGATCTCATCCACCAACATATGAGTGGATAATGCTACACGGCAGAAGGTATTATTCTTATACGTGGTCAAATTGCAATTGCCCATCACATTCAAATGCGATTGGAGATATCTCCGTGGCATGGTGACTTTTGTGATGAAGTAACGCATTGGCAGAATGGCCTGAAAGAACAGAGGTTCAGAGAATCGATCCTCAAAATCCTTCTGGATGACAATGCCCAAATAGTGTAACATCTAATGATCAAAGGGATAAGACGTATTAGGGTATGTAGATGGCTCAAATGGTGGTATCCCTACCTTACGGGCCAACTCCCGCTCACTGACAAACCTGTACTGGTAATTAGGAGTCGTCCGGATCTTGGCAAAGGTGCCCACTGCATAGATATCAGGATCGTTGGTCTGGAAGTGCTCATCTACCAGGATTTCATTGCCTTCCAGCTCGATGTTGGCAGCCCTTAGCCCTTAAGAAAAAATAATGAGAAATATAAGCCATCTGTTATTATCTTCGATCTTCCGATTAGGGGTACTCACAATGTTTGTGCCTATGGTGGAGGTGTCCCTCCTCGAAGGAGATGAAAAGGTCACATTCGAAAGTCGCCTGCCTTCGACTGGGGAAATGCTGAAATATCACTTCCATAATGAAGTCCGACGATTTGTGCAAGTTGTAGTGATGAAAGTCGTAGTCCATAAAGATCGAGACGCCCTTGTCCGCAAGGATATCGTCCAGGATGAGCTGAATGTTCTTGTCCCAGTAGGGATTCTTTTCCTTCTCATCGGCTGCCTTGCCGGTGAAGCGATGAGGCTGGACGAAAATCAGCCGTGAACAATCGACACCGTGGCCAATCAGAAAGGCAATGCACTCATAGGTGAACAAATTGGCACCGTAGACCAGGACCAAGTAGGTTCGCGGCATTTCCTCCAGGAGAGCCCGTACCTTGTAGAAGAGCAGAAACTTATTCAAGCGGTAATTGATCTCGACGAGGTTGCTGGGCGGGTTTGTGTTCATCGGCATTTCCAAAGAACAAAGTTCGAACATCCGGTCACACATCAGCAGTAGGGTGTCGTAGTGAACCTCGCAGGTCTCGAGCTTCACGAGCTTTTTCTCCCTGTGCATTGCAAGGTAATGTCTAATCGGTGGGTAAAATAAGATTGTGACTATCCTACCTATTAATCTGTTGCACCTTTCCGGGCACAAAGTGCACCCAGTGCCGGAGGTCAATGCGCAAACTGCAATCCCGTACGAAACAGGCGTTGTTCTGGTAAGAAAGATAGCATCCAAGGCTGCTCGTGCAATAGGGGCACTTGAAAAGACTGTCGTAGTCCGCCTCCACGATACCCGCCCTGCAAATAACGGTCACTTGAAGGCGACTCAAACAGGTGAAGTTTTCCGAGTTCTTGTGGCTGAGAAGAAGTACGAATGTTCATAAATGTGTTTTTCTTTCTATAAACCTATATAAATTTATACCCGTTACTCGTCAACTAAAAAAAGAACAAATAAAAAAAAAATCATTAAAAAGTTACGAGCAAATAATGGAATGGCCCCTAGGTTGCGTACATGCAAGCAGTGCAAGCAGTCGCTTTGCTGCATATCTATATATCTCCCTCGCACTTTCTTCAGCTGAGTGACGGGTATCCGATAGTCGAGGCACTCGATATAACTCACTCCCTGCTATTCCACTGGAACACTAGCTGTCGCAGAAAAGCCTTCGTCACTGCACTGAAACCGATTATGACCAGTTTCCGGCTGTTGGTGAACCACTTAACCGGATTCAGTTTGTGCCGGTAGATGATCAGATAGTCCTTGGCGAAATTGGGAACAGGCAGATGCAAATTGCTCCTCGGCTTCTTCAGATCCCTGCTGGCTTCGGAATAAACCGGAGCCTTCTTAACGGGTTTCGGCTCTATAACCATCATCATTTTTTTCAGGTCGTTGCTGTACTTATAACCCTGCGAAGTAGTTTTTTCTAATATGTATAAATAAATCCAACACCCTAACAACTTACTTCAAAGGCACTGATAAAGTAAAAGTCGTAAAAGTTGGTCTTCCTGGCCAAATCCCTGAAGATCAGATCGGCGCTGACCAAGAAGAGGGGGTGCAGTCGCACAGATATGATCTCGGCCCTACGTCCGTCCAAGTGATTGTCGTGCCTGGGCAGGTGGTAGTGGTCGAATAGCTTGTCATGGCTGTGGAACTGTCGCAGAACCACAAACCCAATAGAAGTGTTCTCCTTGGCCGATCTCGTGGAGTTCCCACACCGGATCGTGAACACCGCGAACTTACTGAACTCGTTCTCCAGCACATCCTTCATTATGGCATCCAGCACATGAAGCTCGTGATCCAGCTCCGCCCGTTCGTTGACCTTGGAGCAGTACGAGAAGCTGCTGGTGCTAGATTCTGGGGAATTCTCCTCACTTTTCAAGTTTCCCAGGGCCATTTTATGCACCACGGAAACGTCTTCCTTAGCCAGCTTGTACAGGCTAATCTCGCCAAAGATGGTGCTCCGATGGGTTATGTACACCTCGTCGAGGTTGCACACATTACTTGGTCGTGAGACCACTGGCTGGAGTAAATAACTCGATTAATTCGCTAAGACACTAACTAACAAAGGAGTAAATGAGGAGTTAATAGTGCAACCCAGTTTACCATAAAGTACTGCAACAATTCCAAAAAGCTCTTGCTGGCCTTGTTCTTCGAGGTTATCAGCATCATGCAATAGTCCCTCTCCGGATAAGCGCAGAACATGGCCACCATTGCGTTGAAAAGGCGTGGCAGGGGAAAATCCTGTCGGGCCACCAAACACTTCAGGATGAATACGTTGGAGGCTGCCTCCCTGGCTGCCGGACCTGCAGGCTCCAGTCCGGCGGGATATATGAAGTTTATCACGTTTTGTTCGTGCCGCAAATAGTACGCGGGGCTGTGAAGTTCTAGGTGGAAATAATCTATGTAATAACCTTTGGGCTTAGCTGTAGAACTCACTCTCAAGGATGTACTTGAACTTGGAGTACAGGCATTCACGCATGTAAAACTTGTTTTCGCCCGCCGCGACTGTATCGTCAATTGTGCCACCAATAGAGCTAACCTTCATTTTACCCACGCTGGCCACGCTGTTGAAAAAAAGGCTTAGAGGATTACAGGATTCTAATCCCTTCCACTCGGGAGAAATGTGGATGAAAATTAGTCTTTACAGGTTTTGTAAAAGTGTAAATGCCATTTGGTTGTGTTTATTTATACCTATCGAAATGTAGAAGATTATTTTAAAATCGGACCATTCATTAAAAAGTTATGAGCAATATAGAATATGAAAGTCGAGGTGCTCGACTATAGCGTTATCTTTTCTTTTTCTGACTTTCCATTCTTTAAGTATCTGTTTTGATGTCAATGCAGATAGAAATGTTATCCCACCTCATACCGCTGTCAACCTTCTGCAGTCCTCCCAGAATCGTCATGGCATCCAAGTCGTCCAGGGCATCTGCGGTGAACATGCTGGCCTCTGCTCTTCGCTGGACCGAGCTGCAAGATATATTATAAGATATATTATATTATATACTCTGTCCTCAATAAAGCCGATTACTTACGACACCGTCATCGTTTCGTAGTGGAACGACTGTCTATCTACGGGCTTCACCAGGTTGCCCAATTGCTCCACCTCGTAGTTACGCACATAGAACAGGATGTCTATGTCCGTGGTCAGCCACAGGAAGAGGGCCATCTCGGTCTCCTGGCACTGGTTGGTGGTCTCGGCCACGACCAGCAGGCTCTTCTTGGCATCGGCATCCTGTCGCATCACCTCCTCGGCTATATAGAATTCGCCAAGCTCCTCTCGCAGCTCGGGCATTTCGATCGCTTGGAGTTCAATTATATCATCATTGTCCTCGGGTCTTAATTAAAAACAAGAGAGAACGCTATAGTCGGGTTGGTGTCCCGACTATTTAATACCCGTCACTCGGCTAAAGGCAGTGCGAGGGAGATGGTTATATCTCCATCTCCCTCGCACTGCCTTTAGCCGAGTGACTGACTTTGATCAGCAATAACTTTTTAACGAATGGTCCGATTTAAAAATTTTCTTCTACATTTCGATAGGTATTGATAAACACAACAAAACTGCATTTTTACATTTCCGAAATATTTAAATTTTTAAAATCGTATATTAACTATTGTGGGCGTTAGAGGGGGCGTGGCACCTTCTTGAAATAAACTTGCGCTGCGTAGGAACTCCAAGAATCTTCATGCCAAATGACAATCCTCTAGCTTTTATAGTTTCCGAGATCTCAGCGTTCATACGGACAGACAGACAGACAGACGGACAGACGGACAGACGGACATGGCTATATCGACTCGGCTAGTGACCCTGACCAAGAATATATATACTTTATAGGGTCGGAAACGCTTCCTTCTCCCTGTTACATACTTTTGCACGAATACAATATACCCTTTTACTCTACGAGTAACGGGTATAATAAATTACATTAAATTATAGTTAGCATATAAAAGAACTTTGGTTTTTATATAAAAAAGTTCAGAAACCACTCTTATTTGTCGAAGTAAGATTTTTCAAATGGAACCAACCACAACTTACAGTGCCTTCCGATAAGAAATCCTCGGCAATAAATCGAACCTTTGCACAATATATAATGACTGCGTGCTAGAGTTCTTGTCCGTGCTAAACTCCTGCGGGAAGAACACCTGGGATATTTTTTCCAAATCGTCGTAGCTCTCAACAAAGTGGGAGGGTTGTCGCACATACGGAGGCCTTACTGCGATCAGATACCACACCCTGTTCTCCCTGTACAGCACCTCCTTCACGAGTTCAAGAAGAACCGATGGGGCCTCGTTCTTGTAGATGCAAAAGTTGAAGAACAGAGCATTCAGCCAGCTGATGGACAGTGTTAAGCTAATGGAATAAGATATTTATCTACTGCATTATTCATAGATTGTATTCATTGGATACCAGTATCTCACGGACAGCCACTCCAGCCAGCAATCCGCGGGCAGAGCGGCGATGGACGGATAATTCCGGAATTCGGCGTAGGCCACCAATTTAGAGGATTGCCTGCAAGTGGCCAACATCCTGTAGGTCTGATAGGAATGGAACAGGGTGTCCTTGCCCCGAAACTTGGGACGGATATTGCCGAACCACTTGACACCCGGCGATCGGATCAGCTTGTTAATCCCATCCAGGTCCGCCACTTCAGCCAGGCGAACGTCAAAGTCATTCATCAGTGCGAGTACTTGGTGTATAAAGTGTGATTAAAACAAAAAGACATACTGTGTTTGCATGCCTCATGTTTGCGATAAATCAGCAGGGTAAATAAATCACATGACCACTTTAGTTTTTATTCGAGTTAAGTATACATTTAGTGAGCCCTCTTTATAAAGGACTCTTTGTGGGCAGCGTGATTCCGTCAATTAGGTAGCACTTGGCTCTGGCCTCCTCGCACAGATCCTTCGTTCCCGCCTTCTCGCTGCCCTCCCAGCGGAAGTAGGGGCACTCGTGCTTTTGGTGGTAGTCGCTCATGCACATGAATACCATCAGCAAGTAGGGACGACAGGCGTTCTTCAGAAGAACCTTTGCCCCGGGACTGGCCTTCAGAAGACTGTAAACTCCCACTGCATCCTTTCGGCAGAAATCGTACATTTCGATATGGTATTCCTTCTCCTTTGGCCGATCCGCGTACATCTGCTCTGCGTCCAGCTTGACCATCTTCATGTTTATGGTATCGCTCTTGCCGATGTACTTCTTTTGCTTGTACAGGCACTCCACAAAGCACTAAAAACGGTGGAAAAACTAGTAAAATACGTTTATATTCTTTGAGAAAATATATATACCCACCGATAGAAACCTCAGGGTCTTGCCAATGTCACTATCCCCGTCCGCTGGTAATTTCGGCGAGTGTATAACGAAACACTTGACCAGGTCCTCTTCGTCTCCTATATAAAGTTCAGAGCAGCAGCCATCCCTCTAAGTTCAAGGCAAATATAAAACTCATTTCTCAAGATTTCCCAATTCAACTCACATTCTTGATACATTTATCCTCAGTCAAATCGCTTTCCGAACTGGACACCATGGCGGTTTCCTCGGCATCCTGGGCCCTCGAAAAGGCCAGCAGTATTAAAAACGTCCAACAACAACTTAACTTGACCATCGCTTTTCGAATGTTATTTACTTACCATTGCCATAATATTTATAAAATCATGCGACCTCATTATTTGAATAAATCAATTTAAATCCAAATTGGATTGCTTAATTAAATGTAACAAATGTCCGTTGAAATGGCTGAAATTAAATGAGCGGAAAAAAGAGACTTTATTTTCCGACAGTTTGATGGCTAGACATTTGTTAAATTCATGGCGATTTCCTGATTTTATTTAAACGATATAGGTGGTCACCATATAAGTAGTCGAAATAAGCTCTTTTTGCAGAAACGGCGGAGCAATGAAGTCCACAGTTCTGTTGAGTCTTTTCAGCCTCATTTGGGTGAGTTCCTTGGCTGAAACAAAGGCATCTTTATTACTTACATTTACTTTTAGTTCGCTAGTGGAATCAAAATCGATTGCGAAAACACGGAGGCAATCAATGAAGGGCATATCCATTATTGCTGCAAACATCCCGATGGACACAACGATGTAATCGAGGGCTGTGCCAAGGAACACAACTTCATGGTGCCGAATCAAAACGAGGAGGCATTGGTGGACATCACAGCGGACCGGGCCATCCGAGGCACTTGTTTCGGCAAATGTGTCTTCAGCAAACTGAAGCTCATGAAGGACAACGACCTGGACATGGATGCTGTGAAGCAATATTTCACTGCAAAGTTCCCCGACGATCCGGAATATGCCAAGGAAATGATCAACGCCTTCGATCACTGTCACGGCAAGAGTGTGTATCAGATATTTGCCTTAAAAATAGTTCATTTACTGTTTTTTCTCCCTAAAAGGTGAGGAGAATACCGCCATGTTCCTGTCGAAGCCCCTCTTCAAGCAGATGTCCGATCAGATGTGCGAGCCCAAGTCCAGCGTCGTTCTGGCCTGTGTGATCCGTCAGTTCTTCCACAACTGCCCGGCGGATCGTTGGTCCAAGACCAAGGAGTGCGAGGACACCTTGGCCTTCAGCAAGAAGTGCCAGAACTCGCTGGCTACTTTGTAAAAGTTCTCTATAAGGGTTTTTACCAATAAAGATCGAACAATTAAAATTTATTCGTATTTAAAATAATTGATATTTAATTTAATACGTTTTTTTAAATAATAAAACAGGAACACAAAATGCAACTTATTTCTTGATTCCACAAATATTTTATGTTCATGATATGTGGGTGCTCTTGAGTAAAAGTCCCATACGAACTTATGTTCCATAACCATTATAGAGAAACCCCCTATACTAAAATATGTCATTGAAATCACAATCAAATTAGGTTACAATTATTTAAGTGATTTCTGTGTAAAAGCTTAATGATAATTTGTTAATATAAAGGAACGTAACAAATAAAAAGTATTCGAAAATTCTACACAGACATCAAGCTATCAAAATATCCCGTAAAATATAAGAACTGCTTCTAATGCGACTCTGCCTCATCATTTTTGCGGGGAATTTTAGGCATAAAATAACACTAATAAAATCGACATTATTTTTACATATTTTAATGATTGTTTGAGGAACATTTTAGAATAAAATAACTATTACATTGTTGTCAGCACATCCTTGCACTTCTTGGCAAAGGCCAAAGTTTCGGCGCACTCCGTGGTGTTCGACCACCGACTCTTTGGACAATTATGAAAGAAGTTGTAGATTACGCAGGACATGATAATACTGGAGGTTGGTTTACAGAACTTGGCGGTGGAAAAGGTCCTAACAATTGGTAGCGACAGGAACTTTTCCGTGGCAGTTTCGGCTAAAAGGAATGATTACAAATTAAATTCTAAACATCTTGACACCAAATTGAACTCACAGTTCGTGTGGCATCTCCCGTAGGCATTCAGCATTTCGGTTTCGTATTCCGGATCCGTTGAATGGTACCTTTTGTAATAGGAACGCACCTTGTCCATATCCAGGGTGTTGTTCTCCATCAGATTGTAATGATCGAAGACGCATTTGGCCCAGCAGGTGCCAGCCATCGCCTGGTCCACCGTCACGTCCTCGATGGCCTCCTCCTCGGGATTCGGCAGTCCAAAGTTGGTCTTCTTGGCACACATTTCTGTGACTTCATTATGGCCATCAGGATGCTGGCAGCAGTGGTGAATGTTCTCCTCGTGAACAGTCTCCGTGTGTCGGCAGTGAACCCGAATGGCCAAGAGTCCAGCCTGAAAAGCAGCAGAGATAATATTGACTATCTTGTAGTTTCCCTGTAAAATACACACCAAAAGCGGCGATAGAATCACACAAATCACAATGCCAGTTTTCAGCATGATGACAGCGATTTCCCGGCGATTTGGCCTCCGCTTTATATGTCAAACGGTTCCCCTTTGATGGACAGCCCTAATGGCGTTTTGCAATGTTCCGCATTAATTTAATTCGCATCCATTATTATGGCAACAAACCTGGCGACGGAAAGCGAAATAATGCGGAGTGGGTGGTGGGGGGTTAGTGATTCTTTGCCATGACAACGGCGGCAATCAATTTGTTATTTGTTGTTTTCCGAGGCGCCGCTTTCGCTCGCTTAATTAGTCAGAGATTGGCCTTTGAAATTTGATAAGCTCATTTTTGGGAAACGTAAAAAAACGGTATCATGGGCAAAAAGGGTAAAGGAAAAGGCAATAAATTGGCCAAAATGTCCGAGGAGGAGCGAGCCCGGTATTTGCAAATGAGGGCCGATATGGAGGAGGAGACGAGACGGCGGAAAATGCAGCTCATTTCCATGTACATGAAGGTATCATTCCCCGAATATGAAACGCCTATACAATCTCTTAGATCTATTTTTCTTTTGATTAGAACAAACTGAAAAGGGAGGATGCCTTTGGACGCTTGAACATGGCCAAAATCAACCAGGAGTGGCGCAGCATTTTGCGCCAGGTGAAAATCCAAGAGTTGCGCCGCGAGATCGTCGATGTGGAGTCCTTCTTTCAGGAGGCTCTCAAACGCAAGGACCAGGTGATCCACCGCCTCATCGCCCACATCGAATCCACGGAGGATATGTACGCCAATCTGCAGCAGTCGCATATGGAGAACATCACCAAAATCGTTGGTATGTTAAAGATATTACAAAATAATATCATAATTAGAGCAGAAAACATTTGTGTTTATTGTCCATTTTTGGAGGTTTTCAATAATTACCAAGCCACACAATTAATTTAATAACTGGTATTTTCCATACCCTTTTCGTTATGACGTTTTCAACGATATAAAGTAGATATAAAGAAACTAAGCCTCGAAACTAATACCACAAATGGGATATCTATAAAAGTGGAGTATTTGTATGTACGTTATTAACAACAAGTGTATAAGAATAGAGCGTAAACCCTTAAAACTACCTGTTTTTATCCCATCTTTTATCTTTATATTTAACCTTAGACACCCATAGAAGTCGCATCGAGTTCTTCCGCGGGATCTACGAGGACGACAAGCAGGCGGTGCTGAGCCAGTGGGAGCAGGACTCCGCCGGATTCAAGGAGATGCATGGCCAAAAGCAACAGCAACTGGAGTGCGTTTTCTACCAGCTGGAGGAGAGCACCGATGGCGGGATCCGTGACAACCACGAGCGCTTCCTTGACCGCTGCGAAGACCTAAAGAGTGGGGTAAGTTCGATCCTAGTTGAAGAGCATGTTGCCGTGCTCCCCCCAATCCTCGCACTGCGCCTTCGCGTACTCCGACATGCACTTGACCAGCTCCCGGGACGCCGAGCACTTGTTGTGCCGGCCCCTTCCCCCGGTGCTCTCCAGATACCGGAAGCACTGCTGCACGGTGTCCGTGAAGAAGTTGCGCAGCTCCCGATCCCGAAGGTCCTTGGTCAGCAGATAGCTCACCTTGCGCCGGTCGGGCATCCCATTGCCATCCACCTGAAAGGATGATAATTAAAGGAACTATAATAGCTTCACTGATTTAAAAATTGTGATAAATCCATTTGTTTTTCACTCGTTGCATTTTTTAATAGTTATACCCGTTACTCGTAGAGTAAAAGGGTATATTGTATTCGTGCAAAATTATGTAACAGGTAGCCGAGTCGATCTAGCCATGTCCGTCTGTCCGTCCGGATGAACGCTGAGATCTCGGAAACTACAAAAGCTAGAATATTGGGAATACCAACACACATTCTTGGGCTTCCTACGCAGCGCAAGTTTACTTCAGCCGAGCGCCACGCCCCCTCTAACGCCCACAACCGCCCATAGTCGCTCACAAAAGATACTAAAATGTGTCCGGCTCCCAAATTTTTAAAGATTTCGGAGAAGTATAAATGCAATTTGGTTGAGTTTAGTTATACCTATCGAAATGTAGAAGAAATTTTTCAAATCGGACCATTCCTTAAAAATATTTACCCGATCAAAATTATATATCTCCATCTCTTTCGCACTCCCTTCAGCTGAGTGACGGCTATCAGATAGCCGGGACACCCATCCGACTATAGCGTTCTCTCTTGTTTGTTATTGCTTTTAATATAAATATTAACTAATTTTGTATCAGTAAAAGGTTGATACTCGTATATTAAGGATCCCTCACTGTAGTGGCTTATTTTATAGTTAAGATTTCAACCCGAGAACAACATACCATATTCATCTCCTCGAAAAAGCACTGGGCCACACACTGACCTCCATCGCTGCTTGTGTTGTTCCTGTTCTCCGATTGCCTGAGACCCCTTCTCTGCCTTCGGTTGCCATAGACGTCGCCTCTGTTGCCTTGATTTCGATCCCTATCCTGCTCCTCATCCTGACCCCTTCCATAATCGAATCCATACCCGTTTCCTTGCCTGCCCTGCCCTCCCCCTCGTCCCACTTCTCGTCCTCGATCCTCGTTGTCGTCCTGCCGATGCATGCACCCACGTACGGTTCGCTTGAGCTCCGCTTCGCTTAATCCCTCCTGGGATCGGCACTTGAGCCCGGAAATGGAGCAGGACCAGCAGGTCAGGCAAATCAGCAGCACAATGAACAGGCGCATTTCGGCAACTGAATGGAGGAGCAGTTGGGCCAGCAATATTTATAGTTCAGGAGAGTGACATCCCAAATTACAGTGACTGACATACGAAGCAGCGTATCAATCTTCATTCTCACATTGCGTGCCGTTTTCCAAAAAGTGTCATTAATTGACCTTCAACCTAATAATCATTAGATTATTAGAAAATCAAATTTTAATAAATTGTAAAATATAAAAAAATATTTTTTTAAGGCTTTATGAGATTAACATAAACCTTAAACGGTAAACTTGTATTTTTATTTTATAGATATCACAAGATACGCTATATTCCAATTGAAATAATTACTTTTCCGTTTCCCAGATGCAACTGCAGCTGGAGCAGATCACCTCCAGGGGCGAGGCCAAGCTGGAGAAGCTGTGGCAGGAGTACCAGGGTGTTCTGGCGGGCTACTGTCAGCACATCGAGGGCTTCTACGCGGAGTACGTGGATCTCAAGCAGCGGGATGAGGAGGCCGCCTTCCAGATCAGCCAGCAGACCCACGAAATCGAGCACCTGGTGGACCAATTGGCCAATTTGCGTCTGGTCTCCGAGGAGTTCTATGTGAAGCAGCAGGGGCAACTGGAGCAGCGGATGACGATCAAACAGCAGCTGACGGAACGCCTGAGGGAGCTGCGCACCTGTGTGGAGCAGGAGGTGTCCCGGGACCATCAGGCATTCAAGCTGATGTCCGTGGAGAGTTACAACGCCCTGGAGTCGCTGCAGGAAACTGTGGGCAAGGGCGAGACTTTGGTCCAGCTGTCGGCGGTCTGTGCCAAGATGGAAACGCAGCGAGAGAGGATGTTTCAGCTGCCGGAAATATCAAAGGAGATTATCGAGATACGCGAAATAGAGACCCATGATAATGGAGTTTCCTCCGATCCATCCACAGATCTTCTAAAGGTGGGTTGAGATTTTATTTAGTGAAACTTAATGCAGGTACACATTTACAATCCTTGTTTCCAGGACGAGGTCGCTGTGGTGCCGCAAATGGAGACCTTCTGGCGGCGGGTCAACAACGTGGCCGTGGACGTGGCCTGCCTGAAGCAGCAAAAGCGCCGCCTGGAGGCGGAAAACAGCCAGCTGAAGGCGCAGCTGCAGGAATACCTGGTCAATTTGAACATCGCCCATGGCTCCAACAGCCACATCCACAGCTATCTGGCCCGGCGGCCCAAGAGCATGTCCGTGGACCGAGTGGCGCGCCTGCAGCTGCAGCCGAAGCTGGTGAAGAGTGCCCTGTCCGCTGGCCGCCGCCCACCAGCGGCCACTCCGCCCACCTTCCACTTTCACCAGGGACGAAGTCGAGTGCCCGCCTTCGATGCCAATTTCTCCAATGCGGTGCGCTCAAGGACCCTGGTCAGGGGAAGGATTGAGTAGGTCTTAAAAATTGGATTTAGATTCTTGTTAATTTTAATCTTGCAATTTAAACAAAAGATGGATTTTGAAAATATGGTAACTGTAAGTGACACTTTATATTTCTTAAAATTTAAATATAAAAATTAGTACTTAGTATTTATAAAAATGTATAAAATATATACCAGAAATTGTAAGATGTTGACTAACATTTATTTATTTATTCAAATTTATTATAATTTTAAATTCAAACAGTGACTTCGAACAGCGCTGCCATATCACCGAAAAGAGATGGTGATTTGGTACCCGCGCGTTCCACCGACCATTAAATCCCGATTCCATCGTTGCGCTCTCAGATTCCACAGACACGGCCCACGTCGAGAGAGGGGGTGAGAGGGACAACAACAGCTATCTCTCTCAGACTCTTGCGTTTTGATTGCACTTCACGTTGTTTCCTTACGATTTGAGTTCCACATTACGTTTTGATTGCACCTCACGTTGTTTCGTTACGGTTTGAATTCCACACTTACGTTCTGATTGCACCTCACGTTGTTTCGTTACGGTTTGAATTCCACACTTACGTTCTGATTCCAATTGAGTTTTCACTGCAACCGTTCGCACTAAAATCGCAGGAAAAATTGAATTTGCAGCAGCTAAATTGGAGTAAGTTTATCCTGAAAGAAACTGGGATAGAACCGCGAACCTAGTGCATAGTTAAGTCAAGTTTTCGGCCATCAAAAAGTGCAGCTGCTGCGGATGTAACTCAAATATTACAAGGAGTTATAGATACAACACTCTGTTATAGATACAACAACAAGCGGAACGGGGGGAAGTCCCAGGAACGGCAGGCGGTGCGAGCGAGACGGAAAGAGGAGTGCGAGTGAGAGGGGGGAGTGGCAGTTCTTGTTCTTGTAATTTTACCAAAAAGAAATTCGTTCGGGAAATGTGGAAAATGTGCGCGAGGAGAGCTGATGGAGAAAACAACCCCGAAAAGCGAGCAATCGACGAGTAAATACCAACAAAACTTACACTGCGCGGCTGATTAATCAAAAACCAGGAGGAAAAACAAAAACTAACGAAAAACGAAATAAAAAAGCGTTACAAAGAAAGTGTGAGAACGTGAAATCAAAGCCCAAATCAGAATTCGGATTGTAAATTTCGGGGCTGGTCGCGTTGCTTTTCGAATGGGAGATAAACACAAAGATACGTGGGTGTGAGTGAGTGTGAGTGTGTGTGCTTATCGCATGGAAATGCAAGCGTAAGTGGAGCATAATAATTTCGGAATTTCGGGACAGATAAAAAGCCCAAGTAAGCCCCGCAAAGTCCCGCTATAAAGGCGCTATAGTGCTGCCACGCCTAACGAGCGAATCATCCCAACAGCTGCCCACATTTCGTTAACCCCCATATCGATATATCATCCACCTAGGACCCAAAAACAACGCCAAAATGATACCCGCTGCATTGGGTCATCTGTAGAGTCGTCATCGCAACAGCACCACCATACCATGCAAACCATGTATCCCGAAAACCACGCCATCGCCTGGAGCACGAGCACCCAAATTAACCCCTCGAACAGCAGGATGCGGCTCCTGCCCGCCTGGCTGCTCCTCGTCCTGGTGGCCAGCAGTGGCCTGCCAGCAGTCAGAGGTAAGGCTTGAAACCGTGCGAAGAAATCCCAACTCCTGGCCAAATCGCTCACCCATATCCCCAATGTCCCCTTAAAAACTTTTTGCAGGCCAGTACCAATCGCCGCGCATCATCGAGCATCCCACGGATCTGGTCGTCAAGAAGAATGAGCCCGCCACACTCAACTGCAAAGTGGAGGGCAAGCCGGAACCCACCATCGAGTGGTTTAAGGTACCCACAAAATAATACTTTCCCAACTCCAATCAAAAGTGTAGCCATAAAAATACACGGGAAAAATGGTTTTAATTAAATTAAAATGGGCCTCTTAAATATATATATTTTATTTCAAGGGTTGGTTGTTGACCTAATGAATAATATTTTCAAATTATAATGCGCAATTCATTGGAATTTGGCATACATATCAAATTGATAAGCCAATGTGTAGTCGAAAAATTGGTGTCCCATTAAATAGATTTTTCGGAGAAGTATAAATGCAATTTTGTTGTGTTTAGTTATACCTATCAAAATGTATTAGAAATTTTTCAAATCGGACCATTCGTTAAAAAGTTATACCCGATAAAAGTTTTATATCTCCATCTCTTTCGCACTCCCTTTAGCTGAGTGACGGGTATCAGATAGCCACCCGACTATAGCGTTCTCTCTTGTTTGTACCTTAATGGTCCGAAACAAGAACTTTTTTTAGTCGCCACTTTTACAAAATAGTGTATGTTTTCTATGTTCAGATATCTTTACTTTTTCTTTAATATTCTTACCTTTACCAGTAATCACATTGTAAATGGAAATACTTTAATATGTACCAAATATTACATAAATTAGTTGTAGTTTCTTCGAGTGTAGCCTCCAAACCTTACCAAATCGTAACGCAACTCCCCCGTATTCTTCCATTTTCAGGATGGCGAACCCGTCAGCACCAACGAAAAGAAGTCGCACCGCGTCCAGTTCAAGGACGGCGCCCTGTTCTTCTACAGGACGATGCAGGGCAAGAAGGAGCAGGACGGCGGAGAGTACTGGTGCGTGGCCAAGAACCGAGTGGGCCAGGCCGTTAGTCGCCATGCCTCGCTCCAGATAGCTGGTAAGTTAGTCCGCCACTCCAGTCTGCAACTTGTCTGCCCACACGCCAGGCTTTGTCTCTGATTATTTTGTGATTTGGTTCTTTTTTCGTTGCTTTTCTTTTTGCCAGTTTTGCGCGACGATTTTCGCGTGGAGCCCAAAGACACGCGAGTGGCCAAAGGCGAGACGGCTCTGCTGGAGTGTGGGCCGCCCAAAGGCATTCCAGAGCCAACGCTCATTTGGATAAAGGTGGGTACCGAAAACTAGACTCCGAATATCAGTCGAAACTAAGTGGATAAACCGCTTTTTGTGTGCTCCTAGGATGGCGTTCCCTTGGACGACCTGAAAGCCATGTCTTTTGGCGCCAGCTCCCGTGTTCGAATCGTGGACGGTGGCAACCTGCTCATCAGCAATGTGGAGCCCATCGACGAGGGCAACTACAAGTGTATCGCCCAGAATCTGGTGGGCACTCGGGAGTCCAGCTACGCCAAGCTGATTGTCCAGGTCAAACCGTACTTCATGAAGGAGCCCAAGGATCAGGTGATGCTCTACGGCCAGACGGCCACCTTCCACTGCTCCGTGGGCGGAGATCCACCGCCGAAAGTGCTGTGGAAAAAGGAGGAGGGCAATATTCCGGTATCCAGGGCTCGAATCCTACACGACGAGAAAAGTCTGGAGCTAACTAACATAACGCCCAGCGATGAGGGCACCTACGTCTGCGAGGCGCACAACAATGTGGGTCAGATCAGCGCCAGAGCTTCGCTGACAGTGCATGGTACGATCTTATTATATTCTCATCTCATCAAATCACCATTTAATATCAAATCCGCTTCATTAAAGCTCCTCCGAACTTCACCACTCGACCGAGTAACAAGAAAGTGGGACTCAATGGCGTGGTCCAGTTGCCTTGTGTCGCTTCCGGCAACCCACCGCCCTCTGTTTTCTGGACCAAGGAAGGAGTATCCACCCTCATGTTCCCAAACAGCTCACACGGCAGGCAGCATGTAGCTGCCGATGGAACCCTACAGATCACGGATGTGCGTCAGGAGGACGAGGGCTTCTATGTGTGCTCCGCTTTCAGTGTCGTAGATTCCTCCACGGTGCGAGTTTTCCTACAGGTCAGCTCGATAGACGAGCGTCCGCCTCCTATTATTCAAATAGGACCTGCCAATCAGACGCTGCCCAAGGGATCGGTGGCCACATTGCCCTGTCGAGCCACGGGAAATCCCACTCCTCGTATCAAGTGGTTCCACAACGGACATGCCGTGCAAACTGGCAATCGTTACAGCGTTATTCAAGGCAGCTCACTGAGAGTGGATGGTAAAATATATCAAATAATCTGTCTTTCATTGTAATAACTTTTGGTTCTCTTATCAGATCTTCAACTTAGTGACTCGGGAACATACACCTGCACTGCGTCTGGGGAACGAGGAGAGACTTCCTGGGCAGCCACACTAACGGTGGGTTAAATAACATAACCCTCTTGAAACTACCTTCTAATCAATAAAAACATCTGCTCTTTTAGGTCGAAAAAGCTGGCTCTACATCCCTTCACCGGGCAGCTGATCCTAGCACCTACCCTGCTCCTCCTGGCACACCCAAAGTCCTGAACGTCAGCCGCACCAGCATTAGTCTTCGTTGGTCCAAAAGCCAAGAGAAAACCGGGGCTGTCGGACCAATCATTGGGTGAGTTTAGGCGGCACACCCATGCAATGAGATCATCATTATATCTAATTTTGAATTGCAGATATACTGTTGAGTACTTCAGTCCGAATTTGCAAACTGGTTGGATTGTGGCTGCCCATCGAGTGGGCGACACTCAAGTCACTGTAAGATTAGCGCTGAATAATTAAACTTCCTTTTTGACTAATATTTTCTTTGAATTTTATGCAAGATCTCGGATCTCAAGCCGGGCACTTCGTACGTCTTTCTCGTTAGAGCTGAGAATACGCAGGGTGTATCTGTACCCTCGGGCTTGTCGAATGCAATTAAAACCATCGAGGAGGATTTCGATGCAGCTTCTGCCAACGATCTGTCAGCAGCTCGAACTTTGCTTACTGGAAAGGTGAGCAAATGTTATTGCTGAAATATAAATAACCCTAATAACCCTTTCTTTGAACAGTCCGTGGAGCTATTAGATGCCTCATCCATTAATGCGAGTGCCGTGCGCTTGGAATGGATGCTGCACGTGAGTGCGGATGAGAAATATGTAGAGGTAAGCCCCGTCGTTTATATAAGCATTTACCAAAACCAAGCTTAAGTTGTCGTTCCCTTACTTTCCAGGGCCTTCGTATACACTATAAGGATGTCAGTTTGTCATCCGCACAGTATCACTCGATCACTGTCTTGGATGCCTCTGCAGAATCGTTTGTGGTGGGAAACCTTAAAAAGTACACCAAGTATGAGTTCTTTCTCACACCCTTCTTTGAGACCATCGAAGGACAGCCCAGCAACTCAAAGATGGCCCTTACCTATGAAGATGGTAAGAACTGGGAAGATTAGTTATGTGTACCGTATTTATATACTCTTGCGTTTGTAGTACCCTCTGCCCCACCGGACAACATTCAGATCGGGATGTACAACCAGACCGCAGGATGGGTGCGTTGGACTCCGCCACCCAGCCAGCACCACAACGGCAACCTGTATGGCTACAAGATCGAGGTCAGTGCCGGGAACACCATGAAGGTTCTGGCCAATATGACCCTTAACGCCACCACCACGTCTGTGCTGCTGAACAACCTAACCACCGGAGCTGTGTACAGTGTGCGCTTGAACTCGTTCACCAAGGCGGGAGATGGGCCTTACTCCAAACCTGTGAGTTAACTTACCTTATTGATTAGGGGTCTTGTTATACCCTTCCATTCCTCAGATATCACTCTTTATGGACCCCACCCATCATGTGCATCCGCCACGGGCCCATCCCAGCGGCACTCATGATGGCCGACATGAGGGCCAGGATCTCACGTACCACAGCAATGGCAATTTACCCACCGGCGACATCAATCCCACCACTCATAGAAAGACCACTGATTACCTATCTGGGCCCTGGCTAATGGCTCTGGTCTGCATAGTCCTTCTAGTCCTGGTAATTTCGGCGGCTATATCCATGGTCTACTTCAAGAGGAAGCACCAAATGACCAAGGAACTGGGACACTTAAGTGGTAAGTGTCACCTTTCAAATAAATAGTGGATTTACTAGGTTTACTAAATGTATATTGCACATTCTTAGTGGTCAGCGACAACGAAATAACCGCACTGAACATCAACAGCAAGGAGAGCCTGTGGATAGACCACAATCGTGGCTGGCGAACAGCAGATACTGACAAGGATTCCGGATTGAGTGAATCCAAGTTACTATCCCACGTGAACAGCAGCCAATCCAACTACAATAACTCCGATGGGGGAACGGACTACGCCGAAGTGGATACTCGAAACCTTACAACCTTCTACAACTGTCGCAAGGTAGGGGTCATAGGGATACTTATGTTAGAGAACATTTACTTACAAGAACTTATTTTTGCAGAGCCCCGATAATCCCACTCCATATGCCACCACCATGATAATTGGCACGTCCTCCAGTGAGACCTGCACCAAGGCGACCTCGTTGAGTGCTGACAAGGACTCGGGTACCCACTCGCCCTATTCCGATGCTTTTGCTGGCCAGGCACCAGCGGTTCCAGTTGTGAAATCCAACTATCTGCAGTATCCGGTAGAGCCGATCAACTGGTCCGAGTTCCTACCCCCACCACCAGAACATCCACCACCGTCTTCTACTTACGGATATGCACAGGGATCCCCGGAATCATCGCGGAAGAGCTCCAAGAGCGCAGGCTCAGGCATTTCCACCAACCAAAGGTTAGAGTCCTTGCAGATTTAGTTCAGGAATGCATTGTTATCTCCGAAAAATTATGATGAACGATTGGAACTTTTGGCTGACACTTCCATTTCATTGCAGCATTCTGAACGCCTCCATACACAGCAGCTCCTCGGGCGGCTTCTCCGCCTGGGGAGTTTCGCCGCAATACGCCGTCGCCTGTCCCCCAGAGAACGTGTACAGCAATCCGCTGTCGGCGGTGGCTGGCGGCAACCAGAACCGCTACCAGATTACGCCCACCAGCCAGCATCCGCCGCAGCTGCCGCCCTACTTTGCCACCGCGGCTCCGGGCGGTGGGATACCGCCCAACCACCTGCCGTTCGCCACCCAGCGCCATGCGGCTAGTGAGTACCAGGCCGGATTGAATGCGTCGCGCTGTGCCCAGAGCCGTGCCTGCAACAGCTGCGATGCCCTGGCCACGCCCTCGCCGATGCAGCCCCCACCGCCAGTTCCCGTTCCCGAGGGCTGGTACCAGCCGGTGCATCCCAACAGCCACCCGATGCACCCCACCTCCTCCAGCCACCAGATCTACCAGTGCTCCTCCGAGTGCTCGGATCACTCCAGGACCTCGCAGAGTCACAAGCGGCAGCTGCAGCTGGAGGAGCACGGCGGCAGTGGCAAGCAGCGCGGCGGACACCACCGCCGACGGGCTCCGGCGGTGCAGCCGTGCCTGGAGAGCGAGAACGAGAACATGCTGGCGGAGTACGAGCAGCGCCAGTACACCAGCGACTGCTGCAACAGTTCCCGCGAGGGCGACACCTGCTCCTGCAGCGAGGGATCCTGTCTTTACGCCGAGGCGGGCGAACCGGCGCCTCGTCCAATGACTGCTAAGAACACCTAAGGAAGAAGTATTTGGGCCTCCCCGACTGGGTGGATTAGTATTAAAGATAGCATCTAGTCTAACTCTTCACTCATATCGAACTGGAAGACAGTCTGCGGACTGTCTGAACTTAAAGTTTCTGCATCAACTATAAAAATCGGATAGCTGATGCCTTGACTCCATTACAACATGCTTCTCGTGAAAGTTAAGAAATGCTATATTTAAATTGTATTTAAAATCGTATCTAAAACAAGCAATTAAGAACATTCAGAAGTCGAAAACTGATAATCAGGGAACATGTTGCAGTGGAATCATGGGTACTACACTCAGATACACAAAACCACACTTGTCACAATCATGGGGGCATTGTGCAGCTTTAGCAATTACGAATTTTCCATTATCACATCTACCAGCGTAGAGACTCATAGACAGGCACAGTGCTCCCCCATCCATGCACCACAGAAATGTTCCCCCGCAGTGGGGAACGAATAACCTTTGTACTTAAGAGACGCGAATGCTGTACGATAGATGTTGCTTCATAAACGCGAAGAGACAGTAATCACCTAATAGCAGGGATCTGTGTCCCAGCAGAACTTCATTAAAATACGTACTCAAAGGAACTTATAGAGGAAGGTAAACCAGATCAGGCCATAGCAAGTACACACAAACAAAAAACATAAAAAAGGGTGACTCACGACGTATGTAGTTAGAACCAAAGTACACATATTTGTACAGCATGTTTTGGGGCTTTCGAATCGGTCCTAGTCAATAGGCTTGATAGCGATACAATAACGATACTGATTACGATATACTTGTATGCAAAACTCTTTCATATCTACGATCACAATCGAGCATTTGCCTCCGACTCGGACTTGTGGCGAGGTGAGCGAGTAGAGTTCCGGGGGACAAGTGAAACGGCAGTTGCAATGTTTAATGGTTAGTGCTTTTCTATAACAAGGAATAATATACTTCATTGACCCAGTGAATATATATATATACATACATACTAAACGACACACTACACAACTACTTACATAGCATTTAGACGAGTTGGGGAGCTGCACACGGCCAACAGAACAAACCCCAGTTGTCCGTTCCGTTGTCCTGTCCCTGTGCAGATCCCTCCATGACACAATGTTTTCTACAATCTTGCATTTTGAAGAAAGTCTAAAATGTACCTGTGATATAACCCCATTATACATTATAGTATTTTAATCATTTTTTATATTTATGGTTTTCTGATTTCGAGTCGCGTTTTTTGTTCATTCTGTTCGAACAACGAGGAATGTTTGTTGGAAATCTCCATGCAGGCAGAGTTTTTTTGGGAGAGTATATAGCATAATTTAGAACTTAGGCACGTACCACATTAGAAATGCAAAATGAATATATCATCAAATCAAATCGAATCGAAGCGGAGGAGAGAAACGCTCAGAGAGTTCGGCTCGCCGAAGGGGCCCAAGCACTTTTCTACTAAACCCCCGATCGTGAGTTGAATCGGGAAAAGTGGGGAAGGGAGAAGTGCTTCGAGCCGAGTATAGAGCCGTGGATATACGAATTATCCATGGGGACTAGAGTCAACGAATCGTTTAAACAATACTAAACACATATGCATTACATTTACCTATATAGAGATCATATAGCACCTAGAACCGCGCATGTATCAAATCAAATCAAAATATGCTTTAGCATACACTCACACAAAAACCACTTCCTTGCTAGCCGCCCCAAATCGGCCCAGCATGTACATATATATATTATATATATACGACATACTCCTAATCCTAATATCGAATCCAACTTGCTTGAGTTGAACTGCCCTTCCGTAGCCATATACATATAGAAAAAGCATAGTTGGGTCTGGGTTTTAATAATTAGCATCTAGTTTCTAGAGTTGTGTAACGGGAGTATTTTAAAGTCATAGCGTAAACGAATTTTAAGATCGAACAGAACCCCTAAATCGAATCGGACATTTAGTTTTTAGTGCGTAATGCCATAAACGAACATTTTTCAAAAGCAAAAATAATAACTGACATTTACTTACGATATAAATACTATATCTAGATATATACATATAGCATTTAAAATTACATAAACAATAAAGGAACATTTTACATATATGTGGAAATATGAAAGTCTTTCGTTTTGGAATGATTTCAGATGGACAGCTAAGTATTTTAAGGGATATTTTTGATGAAAAGATATTTTTTTATCCCAAGTGATTCAGTTACTTCATTTTGCCTTTCCTGGTAAATTCTTTAGTTGACCGATTCCTTTCCTGTAACGGTCTTCGATCGCTTTGCGGATATCTACATACTTCGCCAGAAATCTCCTTGAGCTGCAGCGGAACTTTGCACTTGAGACAACGACAACCCTTGAGATTATTCCATGACCTCTCAATCCGGTTTCAGTTTACAACGCTCTGCTTGCCCATGTGAATGTGGAAGTGGAAACCGTTCCGAGAGCTGGACAAGTGTTAATTCCCAACGGGACACTATAAATTCTTATATCCTCTTCCCATATGAATCCACTTGAAGCCGGAGGACACGCCCTAGGATCGGGAACTGGCTGTTTTCGTCGAAATGGGGTCTTAAAAAGATGGTTTTAAGATCCGAGATTAGATTGTGGGTGTATGATTTAGAAATGTGTGACCAAATTGCCGTTTTTTGAGTCTAATGGAAAATAGTTCTTCAGTTATGGAAATGAACAATTTTTTTTGATTTATATAAGGGCAAGTTCTTTAATAGCAAATCAAATTTGTTTGAACCGCGATTAAAAGCAAATTATGTGATGTACTGAAACCAATCTGTCACAGCATGAGGCCCGTTTCTGATGGCGGTTTCCAAAATCCCACCGCCATGCACTCGCTGACACCCTTTTGCCTGGCAAGAGGTCAGAATCCAAGGAGAGATCTGATCTGGAAGAGATGCGGGCAGACCACAAATTGGTCAAAGTTGGCGATAGGCGATAGCATCAATTGGACGCGATGGCGGCGCCTTTTGTATTGTTTGTCCCTCCCTTACTTGCCACACTGGCAACTGACTCAATCTGGATGGATCTGAATCTGCAACTTGGTGTTGGAATACATAATAACGTGACTTTAAGATCCAAATTTCAAAATCAATCAAACCTCCTCAACCAAATCCTGACTACGCTTCTGATTTCAATTGTTATTTCTGTTCTAGCATCAGCATTTCAAAAACTGCGCAGGCATTAACTCTCCAGACCTTATACTTTTCGAGATCTTGATGTTTATACCTATGGACATGGCTAATACTAATCAAGAATGTATAAACTTTATGGGGTCACACACACTTCTTCCTACCGGTAACATACTTTTTAGCGAATACAAAACACGCTTTCCTCCACGAGTATCCGATATAAAAAGAATAAATAGAATTACATGTTATTATAACTAAAATAAAAATATTATTAATACTAACCCTTACGAGAATCTGTTTCTACTAGTTTTTCCCCTTACCGTCATACATTTTAGTATATTTATTAAAGATCATTTCGATATCTCCGAACGACAGCTGTTAAACTTTATTTGCAATGAAGTTCTGAACGTGGCTTAATCAATTATTTGGGGGAAATGTGGAGTTAAGTCATCAATTGGCAGATGTGCACATTCGCAAATGTGCATATTCAGATTAATCTGGCATCTTGTATCTGCTGCCCGCAGATAAGACAAGTAGCTATGCAGATTGAATTCGCTGGGCTGGGCTGTCTGCGTGGGCCTTTTCCCTCCGCCCCACCCGGTTGCCCTGCCTCATCCTCAACTGCCCACGGAGATTGCATTTGGCCCGTTTGCACTGCGACTGCGTGTTGCACCTTTTCCGCTGGCTTATACTTCTACCTGTGATCCCCAGCGGCAGCTTTAATGATCGTGATCATAGTACGCAACGCGCAAAAAAGAAAAGAAAATGAAAAGAAGAGCCAAGATGACGAGGGAGAGCCAGCCCAGCCGAAAACCAATCGATTATTATATGTGCCGCACTATATTTCTGCGTCGGAGACGGAGGACTGTGGCCGATGCAGAGTTCCAGCGAAGAGATTATTTTTTTCGATGGCCGCCTTGACACGTCCAAAAGACTGATAGAGGGAGAGATTGGCCCTTTTTGGCCAAACCGGTTTGACAGGTAGAAGAGGCATAAGATGCGGCCGAGGCCCGGAGGTTGGAGGGACGCACGCCTTGCCCTTCTGCCCGCCAGGATAATGACTGTACGGCTGCGAGAGTCCTCGGCAGGAGGCCCGTGAAATCAACGTAGGCTCTTTTCCATGCACTGAGATAAAAACTGTTACCAAACGGTATATGGAAATTCTGATAAAGCAATTCATATGGTAAAAGAGGTGTGATTAGATTTATATTATATGTTCTTTGGGATATTAACATTAACTTTTCTAAATAGATTTGAAAAATGTACATTTTTGAAGACAAGTGGGAAATCAAGTTTGTAATTTAACCATACATGTTTACAACCAGATTTACATAACTCCCTCAAAACTTGTTTAGTTTTAAAAAATATACATATACTTTAAACAAAAAATATGTTGTATAACCCGAGTTTTTTTTAGATATTTTGCATTCCAAATAAAAGTAACATTTGTTTTAAGGTAAGTCATTTTTAATAAGAGATGTTACGTATTTATTGTAATTTAGAATCTGACCAAGGCTCTGATTTATCTTAAATTTTATCTTATTTATCATCTAAGTATGTAATTATTAACAAATTTTTCCTTAGTGTAGTAATGCCTCCTCAACATCTTCAACTCCAGGATGCTGATATCAGTGTCTGCATGTTTGAGGGTGCGGGTGTGAGCGTTTCGGGGTCAGGTAGCAGCTCAGATTTTCCCATGTCCTAGGGCCCTTTTCTCCATTTCGATCCTGTCCCTTTTCTTCTATTTTTTTAGAAGGCAAAGAAGACGACGGCGTTTTCCTTTTTAGGGGCCAAAGGCAAATGCACAAGAGAGAGTGCATGGCTTTCCTAGTATCAATAACAATGCCAGTTCGCTATTGTTGTGCCATCCGTTGGATTTGTGCATCCCAATCTGTTTCTGTTTCTGTGTGCGGCAGCGTATTTTTTCTTCTTTTTGGAGTTATCGTTAATATTTTCCTGGAAACCGGGATTGTGTTGTTGTTGCGTTCGCAGGTAGCGAGCAGCGATCGCACTCACACAGATGCGTTAGAGGGAGAGCGAAGAGGGGGAGAAGGCGAGGAAGAAAGACTGAGAGGGAGAGAAGACAGGTACCTGCTCGACTTCGGAATGCAGCGGCAGCAGAAACAACAAATGCGTCGGAGTTTGGCATTGAGTTTGGCTCGGCGGGTAAAGAATAACCTGAAACATGGAGCAGACCGAAAGATAAATCCAAGCCTGGTCTTATAACAAGCAGTTGTCTCTCCCTGCCGTACGCTCTCTCTGTCTCTCTCCAGTGGCCTGAGTCTCTGAAGTCAGTGATGAGAGTGCTGACAAGACTAAAACGGTTTTCAAACAAGAAGGGAAGCTTACGTTATCAAGAATATGTCTAAATCTATAGCAGGGGTTGTTTAAAGAAGAAAGCTTAGCTTGCAAAGTTTCGGCAATCCAGCGATTGGATGCTATAATAACAGCAGAATGAGATTTCCCCCCTCTATCATAATAAAGATCAAATTTCTGAAATAATATTCAATTGATTGAGAGTTGTTAAGTATTTTAGGAAATAACATTTGAAATCGGTTATTTATTACGCTCTAAGCAGATCCGCTTTTCTGTGATTATGATTAAAAACCAATATACCCAGAAGACGTTTAAAACTTTTTACTAACTACACTTTGTTCCACCCACACCTTAAAACTAGCCTTAAACAAGCCAAACTAGCTATAAACCGCCGTTGACTCAGCATTCACAGAGAGCGCACACGAGAGAGAGAGCAAGAAGAGAGCCAGCGAGAGAAAGCGCACTTTGCTACCTGCTCCGAGCGAGCAGCCTTATTGCTGAATACGCTCAGATAAACCCAATCCTCCCTCGCTCTCTCTTCCACCGCGTGTCTCTCTTCTCTCCCGACTCAGGCTAAAAGCAAGGGGACTCTGCGAAGCGAGTTAAGTTTTTCATCGTCGTCCGGTTCGCGCACATCGCTTCTGCCTCGGCCGCAAGAACGCAGAAAACAAATAAAGAGCCCCACTGGGACTTGGACTACCGACTTCCACTAAAACCAAAACCACCCGACACAGTGCTCCGCGTTACGGTGAACAGCGCGAGTGAACAGCCACAGTGAACACCCACTAGTCTTCAACCAGGCATACAGACAGTAAAATGCAGCGCATATAGAACGACCAAGCGCAAGAGTAGATCCAAAGTAGCAGTCAAGCGAATAGCCAAGTGTAAAACCAAGCCGAGGACATGGCCACCAACACGGAACTGCTGCCCTTCCACCACCAGACGATCGCGGTGTTGAACAATCTGAATAGCCACTGCGGCGGATCCGGCAGCAATGGGGCGGCCACCAGCGGCGGAGCAGCGGGGGCGGCCATCAGCGGAGGCGGAGGAGCGCCCAGCTGGGCCATGGATGAACTCTATCAACAGACTGAGCTGCCGGGCCTGACGCGAACCGGGGCCACCACGACCCACCACCACCTGCTGCGCTTCACGCCCTACGCCCTGCACCACCGACCGCCGCACCACCAACTGCAGACGCTGCCACCGGCCTTGTACTTGCAGCATGCCGCAGCAGCGGCGGCGGCGGCAGCAGCAGCGGCAGCCCACGCACAGCATCACCATCACCATCATCACCACCTACCGCACAGGCCCGCCTCGCCGGAGAGTCCGCCGCCGGTGGAGGGCACCCACATCAGCAATCTGTTCCCCGAACTCCTCGAGCAGATCTTCGAGCACCTACCCGTCAGGGATTTGGGCCGGGCCGCGCAGGTCTGTAGCGCCTGGCGGGACGCGGCCTATGCCAAGAGCGTTTGGAAGGGCGTCGAGGCCAAGTTGCACCTGAAGCGCTCCAGCCCGAGTCTCTTCAACTGCCTGGTCAAGCGCGGCATCAAGAAGGTGCAGATCCTCTCGCTGCGCCGCTCGCTCAAGGACCTGGTCCTGGGTGTTCCCGCACTGACCTCGCTGAACCTGAGCGGCTGCTTCAACGTGGCGGACATGAATCTGGGCCACGCCTTCAGCGTGGACCTGCCGAACCTCAAGACACTGGACCTCTCGCTGTGCAAACAGATCACGGACACGAGTCTGGGCCGGATTGCCCAGCATCTGAGGAATCTGGAGACCCTGGAACTGGGCGGCTGCTGTAACATCACCAACACAGGCCTGCTGCTCATCGCGTGGGGCCTGAAGAAGCTGAAGCACCTCAATCTGCGATCCTGCTGGCACATCAGCGACCAGGGCATCGGTCACCTGGCCGGTTTCTCGCGGGAAACCGCCGAGGGCAATCTGCAGCTGGAGTACTTGGGACTGCAGGACTGCCAGCGGCTGAGCGACGAGGCTCTGGGACACATTGCCCAGGGTCTGACCTCGCTGAAATCGATCAACCTGAGCTTCTGCGTCTCGGTGACGGACAGCGGACTGAAGCACCTGGCCCGCATGCCCAAGCTGGAGCAGCTGAATCTGCGCTCCTGCGACAATATCTCGGATATCGGAATGGCCTACCTCACGGAGGGCGGCAGCGGGATCAACTCGCTGGACGTTAGCTTCTGCGACAAGATCAGCGATCAGGCACTCACGCACATTGCCCAGGGACTCTACCGATTGAGATCACTGTCCTTGAATCAGTGCCAGATCACCGATCACGGGATGCTGAAGATCGCCAAGGCGCTGCACGAGCTGGAGAACCTCAATATCGGACAGTGCAGCCGGATTACGGACAAGGGCCTGCAAACGCTGGCCGAGGATCTGACCAATCTCAAGACCATCGATCTCTACGGCTGCACGCAACTCAGCTCCAAGGGCATCGACATCATCATGAAGCTGCCCAAGCTGCAGAAGCTCAATTTGGGCCTCTGGCTGGTCAGGTGATGCGTCCACCACGATTGCAACGCCTGTGCGGCGGAGGAGGCCGCTCGCGGCTCTTATAATTCCCAACCATAGATTCCGGGCGGGAAAGAGAGGGCAGGAGACAGGATAGGCGGTGCAGGCGGGGCAGACGCAGACAAGATACACTGAGAACTCATAGCTTTCGTTTGCCATACCACACGCTGTACTACATTTTTTTCGTACGAATCGAGAAACGAGCAGAGAGGCACAAAAAACCCAGCAACAAAAAAAAGCAAACAATGAGGCACACACTCAAGCACACATACACACGCAAGCGAGCAAGGCGAGCGGGTGGAGTTGGGGCAAGAGGGACAGAGACAGACGGCGTCAGGGAGAGAGTGCTGCAAGCTCAGCTTGTTTCTAGCTGGGTAAACTTTAGTATGTGGGATGATAATGGTTGCAGATTTTTGGTTTCTTTTAAAAGTTATTATGAGTAAAATCAAGAGTACAGTCCTTGAAGACCTTTTTACACGACCTTAATTTTCATCACATTTTTTCTTTCGACAAGATGCTGTAAACGCCAGTCTAAGGTGTTGAACCATCATAAGTACAACTTTTCTTATACTTCCATAGCCTACAAAACATCGATCTTAAATACCAAACTTAGATGAAAACTCAGCTTGCGTAAAAGGGGCTATAGGGAACCATTTAACTTAAAAAAAAAAGAAATTTCTCAGAAAAACTTCAATTAGATAGCCTTCCCGCTAGATCTAGCTAGCTTACGGCTGAGGAAAAGACAGCACCGTTCATGGAGCTCGCTCCGCTGCGTTGTGTTTTGTTGTGCCGTGCTCCTAGGGGGCCAGAGCGAGAGGGGAGATGCCGCTGGCGTCGGCTTACACGCACGCAGCGATAAAAAAAATATAAAAGAGAGAAAAAGAAACAGCAGGCAAGCACAACAACAACTGCAGCTATGGCCGACAGCAACAAAGTGCATGGCGATGGAGACGCGCGATAAGGAGTAGGAGAGGGTGAGGAAGGGGGAGAGTGGGCAGCACACATACAACCCAGGCACGCATGTGTGTGTGCAATGCAGGCCGCAGTTAAGCAGATGCAAATAAATTTAAATAGTTTATTTTAATTCACGCTTCGGCTACAAAAGCCAGCGTCCTCCATTGCCACAGCAACAGCAACAACAACCACATAAACGATAAAAACAACAAAGAAAATAAGAAAAAATAGAGGGAGTGTGGGGAATTAAAGCTTTGGCGACTTGCGACTTGACTCTCCGCTCTTTTCGCGCTCCGCTCTCCACCGCATTCTTCTCGCTTTGTGCTGTGTGCTCCCTTTTTGTATTTTTTGTGTTTGTATCTTTTTTGTTTTGTGCCTCGGCGTTTCTTCTCGTCTTCGTTGCGAATTTGTTTAGTACAGCGTCGTTAGATATGCCGTTTAATTTAGTTGATTAAAGCGTAAACGTAAAAAAGTAACGAAAACTTAAGCAAAACAATGTTAATAGTAGACACTTAATGAAAATGCGTAAACTTAATTCCTAGCTCTTAACATTTGTCAAGCCACAATTAGTCAAATAATGAAAAAATGAGGGGAGAATAACCATTAACACAAGTTATAAAAACATAAAAAAATCAACCTTGTTTAATAGCAAAAAACTCACCCAGACACACGAACACACACACAAAACACAAACGTTAAAGAAAATTCTGTAAATTTTTTATTGTTTAATTTATAAGTAAGCAAGCGAAAAAGAGAAGATAACGATTGAAAAGAATATGCGAATTAATTCTTTTTTCTATTGTGATATAAAATGTATTGTATAAAAAGGAAAACATAAACACAAGCAAGCAAAAATTAATGCTAAAACAACAATTACGTAATTTTATTTAAGCAGCGACAAGCGGAAAAAGCGAGGATTAAATTAAATAAATTAAATCTAAATAAATATGTACAATGTTAATTTAAGTCTGGATTATTCCTCCGATTCTCTGTTTTTCGATTAGTTAAATGAGCCCGATTCGATTCGATTTTGTTAAACTGCAATATACCGAATGCCTTATTCATTTTGCAAGTTATATTATTAACTATGTTGATTCTGAAAACCCCCTGAGTTTCGATTGTGAGTTTTCCCTAGATCTAAGTTATTTCGACAATTGATATTTCTGTTTTAGGAGGCGAAACCCCCCAAAAAATTTGAACGATACGATGACGTTGGCGATGCTGAAGAAGAAGAAGAAGGAGAGAAAATAAATTAAATATGTATAAAAATCAAAAACAAATGCCAGCGATTTTATTGATTGCACTGGGAACTCTGCTGTTTATCTTGCTCGGCAAGTGCGTGAATGTAAATGTTTTGTGGGAAATTTATTTTATTCGGTACCGAGTGAGTGTGCAAGTGTGTGTTTCTCTGCATTTTGTAATGAACAAAGGGCCCAGCACTAATGCAATTGCAATGAAATGTGCAGCCAGCCAGAGATGCAGATGCCTATGTATAAACATATATACGCACAACCCGATATACGTATATAGCAAATGCGGTTATGCAACGCACACATGCACACCCGCCCGACTATATACTGCAATTATTTATATTGCCTGCATTATGTATAAGCATCGATGCATTTACAAACACTTGCATTTATATACGCACACATAGGCGCAGCTCCATATCCCTGTGTACACATAACGGTTTTACTTGCTTGCTAACTGCTTAAATTTGCATTAAATGTGCGTATGCATCAAGAGCCTGTGTGTGCGTGATTACCCTGCAAGCATTTTCTATCGCGGAAGTCACTATTTAGTGACGTCTGGAAGATGAAAACGATCGTCCGCGATATCGCATTCGGATCGCCGAAGTCACCCCTGTCGGGAAGAAGTGTTCCACTACGGCGACACTTCCAGAAGTCACTTCTGAGTGACTTCCAGAAGTGTCGCGGAAGTCACTTCTAGAAGCGTCGCCGAAGTCACTTCTAGAAGTGCCGCCGTAGTGGAACATTTCTTCCCGACGGGGGAAGTGACTTCGGCGACACTTCTGGAAGTCACTCAGAAGTGACTTCTGGAAGTGCCGCCGTAGTGGAACATTTCTTCCCGAAGGGGGTGACTTCGGCGATCCGAATGCGATATCGCGGAAGTCACTTCTGGAAGTTACTCAGAAGACACTTGTAGAAGATACCTAGAAGACCCTTTCCCAATTACAAAATGGTTAAAAGGAAAATATGTTTTTTGTACTCATTTTTCATTTTTATTCTTTCAACACATTTGTTGAAATTTATAATTAGAAAAGCATTGAATACTGTCCATAAGCTTCTAGGAAATGGTGTTGTATTATTTAATTTAATTCCAGTTCCGTGGTCTATGAAAATTTCTAAAACAACAAAAAAATAATAAATATTATGTCATAAAAATCGGAGAAAGTATTTACCTTATATAATCAAATAAGTGGCGTATAGTTAAGTTTTCGGGTTGCCCAGAGTTTCCTTTAAACATCGTTTTCTTTAACCACTTTTATTTTTGATGTAAATAAGTATTGAAGTTTTTAATTTTCAACCGTAAGCGGTATGTAATATTTAAAAAATAGCAGGTTCACTCCGCATTTCATCACAAACACAGAAATTCAGAATAAAACGCACTGTTCACAAAGAAATCTCGAAACGAACTGACGCTTGAATTCGAAATACAAAGTGCGTAGGTCAAAGAGAAAAAAGGGTAGTTTTCAGGTATAAAGAGAGAGCCAAGAGCGGACTGTACTTCTTCACGATCGCAACCCTTTTTAGGTAGTCAAATGTGTTCTATCGTCCTTCTATCGTCCAGAAGTGCGTTAGAAGCTACTCCACGATCGCGACCCTTTTTGTTTTTGTAAAATGTGTTCTATCGTATTTCTATCCTCCAGAAGTGACTAAGAAGTGACTTCTTCGCGATAGATGTATATTTTGTTTTTGTAAAATGTGTGCTGTCGTCTTTCTATCTTCCAGAAGTTACTAAGAAGTGACTTCTGGACGATAGGCGATAGAAATATCGCTTCTTTGCTTGCAGGGTATGTACACAAAGGCACACACTTACAAAGGTACATACATACATGTGTGTACATGGGAAAACCACCCAATCGGAAATTTTATTCAATCGCTGGAACCTCAAAATTAAAGCTTTAAATAGCCCCAAGCACATTTGTCCCCGACCCGAAACTCGGATTCGAAATTTAATGCAAAGATCCGATTTGCCAAGTGGTTTTATTGATGATGGTCTGCAATCCAAGGAATTCCCACTTGGCTACCCACTCTTATTGCAACGGAGAAGTCGAGAATCGAGAATGCCCTTAATTGCAATTTAATTCATCGACGTATAAAGGATAATTAGTTAGGATATCAGAACTCCAGGCACGAAACTTAATGTAAATTCCAGCAAAGCTAAAGGGTTATATCTAAACTAGGTTCTAACTTCTATGTTCTATTGGGGTATTGTGAAGAAGAAGAGTAATTCATGGGGATGTTATATATACTCTTACGAAGTTTCGGATTAGCTATGCACTGGAAAAGTTCATTAGTTAATTCTAGTTAGAAATATCCCAAGTCACTTGGTTTCCAATCTCAAAGTACGATAACTTTTCCTAATCCATAAAATAAATTCTGATTTGGAAATTCCCCCTCAGAGACCGCAGCCCTTAGTCGGTGCAATGTGAATCCCGGAATAAGGTTGGGTATTTTTAGTGCTATAAGCGGGACTGAGCGGCCCGTTTAAGTTAGTTTTACTTAAAATTCAACTCACAAAACCTGACTTAAGCTCTCGCCGACCGCCCCATTCCTCTAATGCTTTCCTAGTCAAGACCTGAATCGGTGTGGTCTCCGTCGCAGTCTCAGTTTCTGTTTCTATTTCTGTTTTTGTTACTGTTTCTGTTTCTGTTTGTGCCTCAGCTGCGACTGCGATTGCGAGTGGACCTGGGAGCGCGGTCGTGTGCCGGGCAAAATGTTGTTTAACCAACATTTGCATTCTATGAATTTTGAATTTTCTGAAACTGAAACGCAGCCGTAAGAAAGCGTCGAGTCACGACAACAACGACTGTATGCTACAGGCTATCCGACGGTTCCGGGGTTCCGGGGTCCCGGCCCTCGGTTCCACGTTTCTGGGGTCCATGGGCCTGATGTCAGACTTTTCGACTTGCCTACTGCTTATCTTATCAATGCGTCGACGTAGGCAAACAAACGGAGCCACCCCCCAACGGGCAACCACCCACCGAACGAACGGGCCTCATCACTTATCGGTCATGGTGGGTGGGAGGGTTTTCGAGGGGGGTTTTGGGTACAAGATTCCGGGGAGCTGCAATTGCATTTGCGTCGTGCGGAGGGGACAGCTGCAATTGTTACACGGAAAAAAGCAAAACATTGTCATGTCATTCAAATATGTTTGTTAATATTCATTTTCACCAGTCTTTTTAATAATCTTCGCCACAGGGTTGTTTTCTTTTATAAGGTTTGGTATTAAGCTTAGAAATAATTTAAAGAAGAGCCTATGAGAGAATTGTAATCTTAAATAGATTATTTCCTTAATTTTCTTAAAAACATTTGTAAAATAAATATAAGAAGGCAAGAAATATATCTAATTCTGTCATAGTAATTCCACATTAAAATCTGTTTGGTATATAACCAGATCCCCATTTCCACTCTCCAAGTATTACAGCCTAAAATCAACGATTTTTTTTGTTAGTAAAAAACACCTAAAATTATACAAAGTATGTGTTATATTTTTTCAAAATCTCGTCTATATTTTTTCTGTGCGTGGGGCCTTCTTAAGGGGGGACCTCATTAGCATGGCCGTGGCAGTGAAAGCCGTCGAGGGGGGATCCTGTGTGCCGTGTCCCGAGTCTAACTCCCATTTATCAGCATTTTCCACACACTCGCCATGAGACGAATTCCAAAATCGATTCGACGTTGCTGCTGTGCTTTGCCCATGTTGCTGCTGCTGTTGCTGCTGCTTACACTTGGCCGTAATGTCGCACAGGGAGTTTGAGACTCGACGGCAGTCTGGCATCCAAATGTGTTCCTTCCACACACACGCAAACACACACACACACAGGGAGGACTTCGTCGAGCAACCCTTCGCACATTTCCATTCCGGTCCCTTTCGCTGCGATTCGTTCGGTCTAGCGCTTTGAATTCAAACCCCCGTTTTTTCAAAGGACTAACTTCAAATGCCGAAAATAAATGCCCCCCTCCCCCTTCCCCTCCCCACTGAGCCCTGCCTTCGCTCCCTCTTCGCCAAGGGAAATGCATTCAACGTACATAAAAAAGTAGAAGGAACGAAGAAATTTTAATCCACAACGGACCCCTATGTGTGTCCCCTGGATACCCATGGGTGAGTGAGTGTGTGTTGGTGTGTGCGTGTCATGGATACACACACATTTCGTGAATGCCGCCCAAGGTGACCAAGGAAGGATATTCAAGGCACCACCATTAGCTCTGCCAGCTAGACTATAGCCATAGTCTATAGCACCACCATCTGCAATCGCGACAAGGTTATCACAGCAGCCACACACTCACGAAACTACCTGCTCTCGAGCGGCGGATGTGGATGTGGATGTGGATGCTGCATGCCAGGGATCGTTTGGCGTGGAATGTGGAAACAGGTGTCCTTGAGCCGAGAGCAGGAAGCATTCGATGACTAATCTGGCCGCTGTGATATAGAGTTTCCCTGGGAAATCTCAGTCAAGTGGCATAGGCCCTTTCCCAGATGAGCTTGATGTTTTCGAGTTGCAATCGTTTCTATTAATTTATGTTATCCATTTGTATCCAACACTTGTATTATAAAATTCAATTTATTTGAATAAATCAGTTTAAATAATTCACTAAACTAACTTTTAATACCATATATGTATTATAATATTAGCTTATTCATTGACCTTATTTAAACCGTATTATGTTCCTCTTGAATTCATTGAAAATGTGTAATATATTTTTATGAATTTTAGACTGTCCCACGTTAGTCCTGTGTTATTTATTGCTTTCTTTTTTACCTCATTATTTTATGGTTAAAGATATTTTTATTGATTCGAAAAAAACCTTCTTCTACTATTAAAGATTATGAATTTTAAAGCCAACATCAATTTCGACTTAAATTACAGAGTTTGGATCTTAAAACCGCATTCCTGCTTTTGAGCAAAGGGAAAATAGTGAAGCTATCGGCAGTGGAATGTGAGCAAAACGGCAACATCAGTATGAGCAGCAACAACAACAAGAAGAAGAACAGCAGCGAATGTGAAACAAGCGCTGAGATACAGATACAAAACACTTATTTTTAATTTCGATGAATCACCATCGGTTTGGTTCAGTTCGCTTTGGGTTCGGTTTTGGTTCTGGTGTTTTGGTACGGTTTGGTTTGGTTTGGCTGAAATGAAATTCAGCGACGTCGCCGATGACTGCATGCCTCGGAAGACAGAAGACAGGAGAGACGGGAGACAGGAGAACGGAGAATTGGGGGAGCGGAGAACGGAGAACGAAGAACGGAAAGCCGAGAACAGGCGACAAAGGCACACAGAGAGACGACGCAAAACAAACTGAAAGAATGCACAAAGAGCAAACGACGATCGGTACTGGCAACGAATCGAAACGAAACGTAAGGAAAAATGTTAAAAAAAAAATAAACTGGGGAAATACATATGTACATATAACCCCAGTTGAGGGCCCCAACCCCTCCGGCATTCCAGAAACCCTAAGCCAGTTGACAGAGATAAGGGGTTATCGTAGCCCTCAACGTTGATATGTAGGTGGGTTCAGCCTCCTCGCCCGCTGGAAATTCTAAACCAGAAGATCCATTCTTAACCCTTCCACGCATCACGTGGTCTTATACAATAGAGGCCTAGAATTTAACACGATTTTGAAAAGGAGGTGTTTTAAAATTCAGTGGAAGTATGGGCTTAAAGGTAACATACATTTCGAAAAAAAAACAAAAAATAAAATTACATGATTAAATCTAATCTTGTATTTTTTAATGTTTGTTTTAATATTTCCGCTCCGTGTAAACTTATAGTATTTGGTTTATTATACCCGTTACTCGTAGAGTAAAAGGGTATATTGTATTCGTTCAAAAGTAGAAGGAAGCATTTCCGACCCTATAAAATATATATTCTTGATCAGGCTCACTAGCCGAGTCGATATAGCCATGTATAACCATCCAGATTCTTGAAGTTCCTACGCAGCGCAAGTTTGTTTCAAGAAGGTGCTACTCCCCCTCTAACGCCCACAATCGCTTAAAACGATTTTACAAAATTTAAAAATTTTGGAAAAGTAGAAATGCAGTTTTTTAAATTTTATGACTCCATCTCACTCGCACTCCCTTTAGTAACGGGTATCTGACAGTCGGGGCACCCGACTATAGCGTTCTCTCTTGTTTTAATTGTAAACGATCTTGAAGCGAGGGAGGTGTTGTGCATAAACAAACGGTATAGTATATAAACATTCCAAATACGAAGCTCTGCTGATTTCAAAATTGTGCTGATGCTGCTGCTGCCTTCAACCCGGTTTGTTGGGAAACCATTCTTTTTCCGAGTGCCCGCCTTTGAGGAATATCACAGGCAGGCAGCATCCCTTTGTCCGAAAGAGAATAGAATGGCAGCGGAAGTGCTTTGTCGCCATTGATGTGACAACGACTTCCGCCGCCTCAGCCTGACCTGGGCAGCCTGGATTTTTCGTTGGCTTGGACTGCTCGCAAATATTGATTATTCGAGATTGCGTGCCATATGGACTATGGACTACGGGCTGGAAAGGTGAGGAGTGGAGGGCGAGGGGGTGACTAAGTCACCGACAACGGCGCACATCAAAGGCTTCGTCAAAGTTCTCATTCTGGGCTGACGTTGCCGTTGTTGCTGTGCTGTCGTCATTTGCATTTTGGCGGGTTCCCAATGAGAAGCGAACGAAGGTCTCTCAAATTGATTGTGAGCCGCAAAACCTGAGAAAGACCTTTGCATATGCATGTCAAAAGCTGCCCGGTGCTCGCCATTGTAGTTGCATGTTGCTGCTGTTGTTGTTGCATGTTGCTGCTGCTGGTGTTGCTGTTGCTGCTGTTGCTGTTGCTGTTGCCAATATTGCTGCTTCGCCTGTTGCTTGGCTTCGCCTGGCAGCCGGGTTTCTGTGTCAGCCACCTGCCAGCCTGGCTGCCTGATCCGCCTTAGGATCTTTGCGACTCGTTTTAACCCCTCGAACCGCCTCTGCCCCCTAAAATGTCCCCCAATCCGCTCCTGTTAATTGCAAAGGCCGAACGACGCCACGCCCCGAAATGAATATTAAAATGTGTTGCCATATATGCGAATAGCACATAAATAAGTGAAAACCGTTGGCCACCGCAGCCAGGAGACAGGATAGCACTTCCTTTAAACCGCAGTAATATCATCGAAAAGGGAGCAGTTGCAGCTGAATTTTTTGATGCCATTTTAGATGCTCTGAGTATGCAAAAAATATACAAAGGATTATATAAAATGGTAAGCTATTATTGGGATCTGTAGAATTTGATAATGATTTGGTTTATCAAAAACGTAAATGAATATTGCACATTGTGGCTTATGGGAAAATTTGAGACGCTTAAATATTACAACAGTGCCATGGCCATAATTGCATTGTTTTGACAAAGTGATGTATAAATATGTTTGTAATACAAAACTCACTTTTCCGACAACTGAAAACATTAAAATAACATTAGAACTTATGTTGCTCTGAAAATAAGAACATTTAGTGCTTTGTAATAATATTGGAAAATTCAATCAAAATGTTTATCCAATTACAAACAAAAAGTTGGTAAAAATACAAAAAAATTCCAAATATCTTTGAATTTGGTTCCTTGTTTATTGTTTTATTGGGAAATTGTCGAAGGTTTCGTTAGGGTATTACTTTAGCATAAAAATAGGCAACCAAATCAAATGCAACCAAATCATTATCCGCAGCCACACAAAAATGATGTGCGTGCAACAAAAATGCAATCGGAATCGGAATTGCTGATGGCGATGTGGCGATTGTGTTGCTGTTGCTGTTGCTGCCGTTGATGGAGTTGCTGTTGCAGTTGCAGCTATTGCTGCTGCAGTTTGTTCAGTACATGGTCGGAATATATTGTATATGCTTAATGGTGGGCGGCGGGGCGTGTGCGTGTGCTTTTCGGTTGGGTTGGGGTTGTTTTGGGGTTGCATTTGGTGGACAGGAAACTTGATAAGTTGCCCAGCACAAAGGAAATGCATGAAATGTGCATGGAATGCACTGTCTATGTGGCAGTGCGTCTGTGTGTTTCCCTGCAGATAATTGCAATGTTTGATTATCTCATGCCAGCCCCGAAATGTAGGCAATGAATAATTGATGTTGTATCTCAAGTGTTTATTTTTCTAATTCCTGTTTCGAAATTCCCAAATTCCTTGAATACTTCCGTAGAGCACCTAAAGTTCAATTTTATTTGCCTATTTTTATGGCTTTTGTGCCCTTTTTGAGCTGCTTAACTTTAGCATGACCGTTGTGTTTTCAAAACGTATTTCAAGCTCATTCAGCAACTGAGAGATACATTCAGCAGGCCCACACACAGATACTACTCACCAATACCTGCGACAAAAGGAGAGAATTCCGCTCTCCCCACACTCGCTCTCGCTCTCTCCGCCTCTCTGTCTCTCTGTCTCTCGACTACACTACACTACCCACCACTGGGCTGAAAGGAGCGAAGTTGGAGGGGGCAAATCCGCACCAGAAAGTATCTCAATCGCTCGACCCGCTCGCATCCACTCGATTTTCTCCCTTCTTGCCGGGGCGATCGGCGCCAGAAAGTTTCGAATTCGCTGCCAATGCCTCTTCGGGCCACATTTATACGGGACATTTTGGTGGCGGACGCGCCATAAAGTAGCGGATTCTTTTATCTGCCGCCTGCCTGCGATGAATTTCATCGATTTTCAGATACTTTTCGGGGCGGCGCGCCAGCAAGTATGGGGAAATGTCAAACGCTCGACGGCGTGGCGGCGAATTCGCTACTTGATGGCTGCCTCAAATGGGCGCTGCGCCCCCCGCCCCGCCCCCTCGGAGCCGTAGATGTTGTAGCTGTAGCTGTAGATGTATCCGTAGCTATAGCCATATAGCTATTGCTGGAGCTGCTGGCCGTCTTGCCTGGCCGCCTTGCCTTCAGTTGCCGCTGCCGCTGCGTCGCCTTCCCTCCATGTTGCTCCATTCTACCAGGGCTGCAATTGCCGTATTCTATATAGTACTCTATATATATAGTGCTCCCAACTATGTTCCTACCTTCTTAACATATTTTCACTTTCGTATTTTATACCTATAGCCTTTAGAAGAACATATAGTACTCTTAACAATAGAGGTTACATACTATCTTCATTGTAATACTAGCGAATTTCAGACGAACGTTAAACTTTAAAAATAAAATTATAAAACAAGTCAACTAAGAATTTTATTTCTTTAAAATCAAGAATTTAAAGCATCAAGAATCTATAGTTCTCCAAACTATTGTACTACCTACTTTGTACTTTGCACTCCCCCGGGAGTTTCATACGCTTTTCTCCAGGGGGAGGGGCCGTATTCTTATCGGTCCTCCGTCAGCTGTACAAACCGAAAAATATCATTTAATTTTCGGTGTTCCCTGATAAGGAAGCAAACTTGGCTCCGATCGCAGATAGGCTTTCGATTCGCTTTCCGAATGACCCATTTCGAAGTTGAACGATGGTCCAAACTGTCCCGAAATAGTGCAGCCAATGATCGATTGAGTGAACATCATGATGGGTAATCAATCGTTAAGTAAAAACTATGCAAAATAGAAAATATTTTAATATAAAAGATTTTCCCATCTTTAAAGCTTTGTAAATGTACTATGGTACATCCCCCTTTATATGGGGTATATCTGGAACAATGGAGTGTGTTGTATGAAAATAATTTACTCATATGACAGAGTATTCACTCTTCATGGCTAGCTATGCATATAGGTTTCCGGGAACTTGCTAGTTGGCTTCCCCGGGGTCGCCCCGTGATATATCTATAAATAAAGCCCCCCATCGGAGTTGGTTCAGCTGTTCGTGGAACCCCAACTTTGGGGACCAACCTTCGCGGGTGTCATTTTATTTTGTAAGGTATACTCCAATATTTGTTCGGATATTTCGGAACTGCTGCAGCCCTGGAATCTTTGGCTGTTTGTGCTGCGCTGTCGCCTGGCAAGTATTTTTCTTTCTTGGACTTGGACACATAGCGTTCGTCCGTGAATTTTCTTCCCCGTCAGCAGCTGCAAATACAGGGTGCCCCACCGATCGCGTACCGACCCCCTCCCCCCTTTAAACAGCCCCCGCTTCACCACTTTTAAAACAAGCAGACGAACTTCGCCCCAAGGCTGGGTCTCCGTTTCTCCACTTCTCTGGTTTCCCAGCACGCAGCGGGAAAAAGCAACAAAAATATTGTTTTTTCTCTCGAGTTGCTCGTGGCCCTGTATTCCGAAGATATATGTATGTGTGTGTGGGCCAACTGAGCGTGTGTGCGTGCAAGTGTGCGAGAGTTTAAGCTTAAAGCTATTGTACACTTGGTGTGTCGTGTCTGCCTCCCCCTCCTCTCCACCCTCCTGCCTTTCTTCTTCGACCGCCCCAGCTCTTCTTCGTCCTCTCCTTCGTCCTCGTCCTCGGCGGCCTGTCGCTGTCCTTTCAGCCAGAGCCAGCGAGCAGCCAGGCAGGATGGAGCGGCTTAGTGGGCTGGGTAACCCGACGGCGTGATACCCTCTCCGAATTAGGTAGGTGGTATCCTGTATAAGGGATGCAAATGTTTTGTGTTACGACTATCTAGAGATTTGAGATTTGAAAACACTAAAATAGGAGACTAAAAGTATGCTGTGAAATAATTTAAAAATATCGGGGCATACTTTTAGACACCTTTCAAATTAATTTCAGGTCACTAAAAAAAAACCAGTTAATATCACTGACAGCTACTGCTATAAATCAGTTACTAAAACAGTTTTATTATCGTTGAATTATAGTTAAACTAAAATAGTGTTTAATTATGACCACTTTAACGAACTCGAAATGCTATATCAGAAAAAATATATTAAGAAAATCGAAAGTTGTAGCGAATGATAATCAGATAATATTGGTGTTGTGGGTCAATTAAGAATGTGCCTTAAAGTGCTAATATATTTTAAATCCAACTTCTGGCTAACGAATATTTCGGAGCATATTTTGAATCACCAATTTAAAACTTTGAATGACCATATTTTGAAAAATATGAATTATATTTTATTTTCTTTATTTATTAAAAGTTGCATGTTTTTCCTTAGATATCACCAAAGCAATTTTGTAACAATTTTAAATGTGCGACTTTCTTCACTGAAATACTGAGTTACCCTTTTGGATTAGGGTGTCGCACTAACGTTGCCTTTGCTGTTGCCAGTGTCGCCATCACCATCGCCATCGTAGTCATCGTAGCCAGCTGCCTCTGCCCTGCCACGCCCCCCGTCCCCCGCCACAGCCCCCGCCCCCAGTTTCCATTTGCTGTCTCTGGGTTCTTCTGTCTCTGGTCCTACGCTTTTGCCAACGCATTTTTGTTTTGTTTAGAGCGCAAGTTATGCGGGCGCCAAGGAGGAGAAACCGGGAGCCGGGAGTCGGGACCGAGGATGGAAGAGATGCAGATGGGTGGGCAGATGGGGAATACCTCTTGGTGCTCGACACATGCCGACAGGTATCGAAAATGTTACCCAAAATGCAGCTCAGCGCGTTCGCAGGGAAAAAGGTAAAGTAAAGTACTAAAAACTGAGCAAACGGAAGAATTGAAGCTGGCGTTAAAAGTTTGTAGGCAAAGTTGTTCTTTAAGCTGACTTCACCTGACGTCAGACAGCACGCCGGAAGAGCCAGCCGAGCAATCACACCACCCCAAAAGGGCGAACCCCCCAGTGACGGCCCAAGTCCACCCCCTAAGGCCACCCCGGGTTTTTCCCCGGCACACGCACCTTTACACATTTTTCCACTTCCCTTTCATTCCTCCGCCGGCTTCAGGGCTCGGGACTCCGGCTCTCGGGCCAAATGAAAAATTGCACACGCGGGAATTTGATTTTAACATGAGAAATAAACACAATGAAGCTGACGGCCCAAACGGGCAGGGCCAGAGGCGTTCAGGGGGGGGTCTAAGGGGTCTGAGGGGTCCGAGGGGCTTCCCAAGGACCCGAGGGGGTAATGGTGACACTGCGATTGTCGTACATTCTTCGCTCTTCGAGAAACTTTAATTTTTAACTTTAATTAAGGAAAGAAACGTATGTCGCTTGCCACTCAATTTATGGGTCAGGTTTTTAATAAAGAAATATGAAAGAAATATTAAAACACCCTAAATATATTCAATAAATATTTAAATGTTTATAATCTGGTCAGGTTTTTATAGAAGCTATCAATATAGGTAAATATTAAAACGCAAGAAAAAGTTAGAACTTGAGAATATTTAAATGTTTATAGTATTACTAGGATAAGTTGAACATTTAGCTGGAAAAAACGTATTATTTTGGGGTTCAGTTTGTGAACAGGTGTTTAAATTTATTTATTAAATTTATTTTAATTTATTATTAGGGTATTCTTGATTATTCCAAGGATACGAGAATGCAATTCCAATTAGTAAAGATTTATTTGACAGACTGTAATGGGTGACGAACGATAATTTCTTGGTGCATGAAATTCGACGTGCCGTGGCACATTTGAAACAGATAAGCGGCAGCAAATTTTCCCATCCCATCTCCCCCTTTCGAATCCTTTCGTCATAGCCACCCCTTTTGGATAGATTGTGTTTTACGTTGGTCGCATTCCTTGCCTAATGCTGGAATTTCAATTTTAAAGACCAACTTGATTACCAGGAGGGGGTGAGGCGCACAGAGGGTAGTTCCCCCATTGTCTCTCGCATGAGTTGGCCCAAAGTTACTCGCAGGGATCAAAGTGACATAAGTTTGCCATTCGCTGCCATCTTCACATTCGGTTCTAGATGTAGCTTCATCTTCATCTTCATCTTTGGCTCCAATTTATTTAATGCCTGCTGAAAGTTTTTAATGTAATTAAAATGGCTAAAGCCTAAAGAGTGTTTAAAACCGGGAGCTATCGCAGCTTTAAGGGGATTCCCCCGCTCGACTTTGGTTATCTAACACCCACACACACGTACTGATTCAGACACACGTGCGCGTTGTGCCATAAAGTGCTCAAGTTACTGGCGGGGATTACCAGTCCCACCCCCTAATCCTCCGCCTTCACTTCACTTATTTTCCAGGCGATCCTCCGTCCGGCTGGACAACGCGGCGTATGCGTCATGCGAATGCCCAGCAGGAGAAAGGAGTTTTTAACATTTTCCAAATGCTGCAACGCTGATTTTGCTTTTATTTTTCTCGCTCCTCCAAGCAAAACGAGAATTTCCAACTACACACAAGGGCGCAGGACGAAGGACGAGGCACGAGGAGCGGTTGGGTGGCACAGGATGTGCGGACGGTCGCACAGATGAGTCGGAAGCACGGACAAACAAACGGATAAGAAGGCGGAGGGCCACGAAGGACGAACGGCAAAAGGACGAAGGCGAGGAGGAGCTGGAGCTGGGGATGGAGCCAAAGAACGAAGCGCACATGGAAGATAAGCGCACAGAGTGTGGCGTTGATAACGCAGGTCCTGCCGCCTGTGGGCCAAACTAGAGGGTTGGAAAATGGGGGAGGCGAGCGACATGGTGGGAGGTCCTGTGAATTTTAACATTTTAGAGAAAGTACGAACGGGAGAATTTCGAACGCCGAGCTAGAAGTCTGAAGCGAATTGCGCGAGGGCTGCGACTGGGTGTGCGATGTGGGAGGAATTCACTGTGTGTGTCTGTACGTAACTACAGTCAAGCCTCTTTAAGTCTATTTTACTTTTACAGCTGCTTTTAATTCGGGGGAAAGTATTTTAGTAAAAACGTTCTGTAGCGCCTAAGTTAAAGTATTGGGGAGAGGTCTGTAGGTTTTGTTACTAAAAAGGAAATACAAATAAATAAAATAAAAATTTTTTAGTGGAAAAGTTTTGAAAAAATGGGGTGTATCAACTTACAGACAGTTTTTTTTTCATTTAACATGATACATGAAAAAAAAAAATTTATCTTTATTTTTTGATGCTTACAAAATAAAGGACTTTAGAAACAAGCTCTGTTAAATAAAATTTGAGTTACTTATTAATAAAATACAATTTTGTTTTAAAACATTAAAACATTCACAAAAAATATATCTCTTGGATTATAATATTAAGTTTTTGAACTATTTTAAGATAAAAACAAGATTTTATTGTATTAATGAAATCATTTTTATTATTCTTTAAAGTAAATCTAATTTGCATAAGCTCTTTGCCAAGATTAGAATTTAAAATAAGTTTGATATTTCGGGATAGCACAAGAATAACATTTTCGATAGGTTTACATGCATACATTCAAAATGCGACAGATGGTGGTTGAGTTAGGCAAGCTTGACTGTGGCTGCATAGCTGGAACGAAACAATTTGTAATTTATTTGCGAAGCGTGCGATGTGCTCCGGCTCTGTGCGAAAAGTTGAGGCAGCTGCCAAAGGCGTAGCCATCGACCAGAGACAGTGACTCCGGCTCCTGCTCCTTCACCGACTGGAGCTCCATCTCCAGCTCCTGCATCTGAAACCGAAGCTCTGGCAGAAACGTTGCTCTGATCTGAGGCCCGAAAACGAAAACTGGAGGCCGGGAGCACGCGTAAGCAGATACTCAGATACAGATACAGATGGTGCTCCCCCCGCCCGTCCGGAATACAGAGCAAGGCACACACACACACATAGCGACGCGGGGAGGGCAGGGCAACGCGTGGGTGGTCCGGGGTCCTGGGGAATAGGTGGATGGTCGGATGTACTGGCATCCAGGCAGGGTGGGTCTCTCTGCTCCTTTGCTCTTTAAAGACCTTTAAAGTTTAAGCCGAATGTCAGCCATAAAAAGAATCAAAAATAAAAGTTGGCAACAAAAGTTTTGCAAGTCGGATAAGCTCAAATAAAAAATATTAAACTCAACTGTTAGGGGCAGCAGAAGACAACGCCGATTTGGAATAGCATTTTCGAAATTTATTTAATGTATTTTATAATGCTTTAAAAGTTTATGCTTTACAATTGGAATTCAAGTTTTAACTATCCGTGTGGTTGGTTGTGTGAGTGCGGCTTTAATTGCTCTTGCATAAGTTTTGTCTTTGTCGTTGCTGTTGATTAATGCTCAACGGGCCAAGCATTTGGAATACAAACTGTTCATATTAATTGTAAATGTTTACGATAATCCAAATTGAAGTTTGTCTATTGGAAGTTGTTCTTCGACTACGTTCGGCAGTTTTGAGGAGTGTGTGTGAGTGTTTCGTGTGGCTAAACAATCTATCTCAAAATACAAATATCAAGCACTTTATAAACCATTATATCCGTTATCCAATATTAAATACAATCGTTCATATCAAAATTCTTGTTTTTTCTTTGTTTGTTTGTTCGCTAAGTAATTATTGCTATGGTGGAAGAGCGTTTAAGCTCTGCTAAGTACAAAATTCTCTTTTTGCGAGTTCGAGTATTCGTCTATTGTTTGCTGGAAGGCTGTCCTTCCTGGTTGAAAATTTAAATCAAGAGCGGACCGGGCTGGGTGCGTGTACGGGCGCCTATATATCTGGTTGGTAACGCTTAATCAGTCTTGTATACAAACAAATTAAAATTAGCAAATTGTCTACAACCAAGCTACGTGGCTCTCTCCTCCCTACTCTTCGTTGTCAGGCAGCATTTTCTAGTTTAAAAAAAGGGGGATAGTTTATAATAGTTAAACAAACCATTGGAGGGGGCGCTGCTAGTGGAACATTGAGATTAGCTTGCACTTAGTTAAACCATATTTTAATCGACACTTACAAAACAAATGATATCTTTGTTGAACATGTACACGGCGGTTACACACAGGTGCCTTTTCATCAATAAATTAGGAATTAGAGTAGCAGAATTAAATTACAACTAAAATTACGATACGAGACAGAGATATTCAGGGAACTCTTGCATCGCTATTTACAGGGTTTAGCGCATTTAAAGATTGGATTTGGAGAGCGTCGTGTAAATGCAATCGACTCGCCGTCGCTTCGCTTTGCTTCGCCAACTTGGCCTGGGCTGGAAGTCATGAAATTGTGGGCGTGGCTTTCGGGGCTTTGTATGTGGCCTAATACTTGGTAACTTAAACGGATTTCGATTTACAATTGTTATCGCCAGGGGCCTAACACTTAGAATTTACAACTTGTAACAGGGGACCGGGAACCGTGGCTTAGAATATCGGGGAGCTGGGCGTTCGGAGGCCTGGGATGCCTCCTCTAACTCCGGCTGTCGTTGCTTTCGCTGAAGCTCTGCTCGCTGGACTCGCGCCGGCTGCTCACCGGCTTGGCCTTGTACTCTGTGATGAACACGGTCACCGAGTTGACCGTCACCTCGCGCGTCTGCGCCGTCGATCGGTCCACGTTCTTCAACCGGGCCGGGTAGCGCTTGTGCCGCTGCCGGTCGTGCCCGCTGCCATGCCGCGACCCGGAGGCGGACTTCCCGTTGGGCATGTTGGCGCTGGCGCCCGGCAAAGTGGCGGCCTGCTGGGCGACTAGCGCTGAGTTCAGGCGCGGCTTGCGCGTGGATGTTCCTGATGATAAGAGGTACAAAATGTTAGTTGGGTGACTTGGTAATTTCCCAATAGTCAGGCACGTTTCGGTTTTCGCTTGTTCATAATAAAATAATGGTCATGTACCATATTCCTTATCACATTTTATTACGATAACATTTACGAGTGAATCAATTTAATTCTAATTTTCAAGCAACCATTAATTTGAGTTAAGGCACCCCAAATGTTTCAAAGATATATATCATTATTAGTATATTATTTATATATCATATCATTATTAATTGAACCGTTAAAAAGTCGAGGGAATGCATTTAAACTAACTATAAAAAACGTTTAAAATAGCTAGAAATATAATATTGATTATAATCGCTACAGTTAACCCAGTTTACAAAGTAGTGTATCTAACAGATACCCCTATCTAGTTCGCTATACATCATATCTATTAATGTTTACACATATAAAGATATATTTCCATGCAGATGGATGCATAATTCCATCCGCAAACCGTTCAATAGTCGATCGAGAAGGCGAAAACCGGAACGCGTGCCAGGCAATCTGGGGAATCTTGGGGATTCGGAAACGAAATCGGAATCGGGGTCACTCACCTTTCCGCACGTCGCACATGCGACACTTGAAGGCCTCCGCCGAGTTTCTATATGTGCAGACGCTGCAGTCCCAGAAGTTCTCCTCGATCACCTTCGCCTGCCGCTTTTGTCGTCGCACCGGCGAGGATTTCTTGTCCATAATATACGTGGAGAGGAGAAACGCCTGGGCGCTGCTGTGCTGGGAAAACAACAATCCAAATCGAATCCAATCCAACGGGGAAGAAGAAGCAGCTGAAAATGCCCGACTTTTCCCTCTGCCACCGCCTCTGCCTCTGCCCGCCCCTTCTGCTGCTGCTGCGCTGCTGCCTGTGATGTTTTGTTGCTGTGCGACCACCTCTGCCACGCCCACGAACACACGGTGGCCTCAGTGGAGATTCGCTGCGCTTTTGGCACGCATTTGTTGCTTAATTTGCGCGATTTAGGTGGCTTTTTGTTGTGAAAAAAACTTTCTGCAATTTTGGTATTTGGTTTGGTGGTAAGGTATATAAATACCGAAAAATCCCGCGAAAACGAGTAGGCAAAATGTCCTAAAATTTCGATATGTAATTTGGCTGTTATTTTTATCGGTGGGGCAATCGATAGTTATGTCATTCACAGTTGTAAATATGGCAAAATGGCAAGAAGAAGAGCCATTTAACACCCTGTGCCTTTGGCGCCAAAATTGAATTCAATTTAAATTGGACGACAAATGAGGGCCAGAAGAACTATTTGTTTATTCAGATGTCGTATAAATAATAATTAGGGTTCGTCGTAGTCCTCATTAAAAAGTTTTACCTGCAACGCTGATGTGGCAACTCTTGTGCCTAACGCCAACCAAAAGAACACCCTGTGCCTTTGGCGCCAAAATTGAATTCAATTTAAATTGAATGACAAATGAGGGCCAGAAGAACCATTTGTTTATTCAGATATTGAAGAAATAATATTTAGGGTTCGTCGTAATCCTCATTAATGAAATTAGTTTTACCTACAACGTGCCTAGCGCCAAACAAATATTTAATACTTTTTTTATTATTTTTCTTTTGATTTCTTTATTGTCAAGCCAAGCGAAGCTTCCACCTACGCATTTATTTTTACTAGCCAGCCCAGCCAAAAGGCCAGCTGCTCGGCCATAAAGGCGAAGGTAAGCGGTTTTGCCGATGTTTATTATAGTGTTTATTATTTTTAAATGTAAATCTCTTTTTAAAGAAACATTGTAGAGGCTATAGATTCAAACTTTTTCTTTACCTTTAGTTTTTCTTTAACGCTTTGCGTTTTAGTTCTTCTGTACAATCTTAATTTATTCGCTGGCAAACATCAGCTGATTTTTGTTTCCATACAACTTTTAACTGATATATTTTCTTGGCCCCCGTATCACATCTTATCGCAGTCTTATCATGAGTTTATCCCTTTCGGATTGTAGGCTCCCAAGAAGGTGTTACATTTGCGACAATAGTGATTTCCTGTGCGGCAACTGTTCATGCAGTAGGGAACAAAGCAGGCACAGCAGCAAAATCTAAAATAAAATTGTATTAAGGAAAATAAATTAGGAAAATAACATAAAAATTATATAAGAGATTAAATTTGCAGAAGTTAAAATATTATCTATTTATATTTGTAATATTTTTTAATTTTTGTGTGTAAATATTAAACAATTATAAATAACTTTAAAAATGATATTATGAGTTTTATTTTAAAAATCACATTTACAGGTATTTTCTGATTTTTAAAGTAAAACTCAATGTATGACTGTTATTGTTTGAGTTTTTTAATAAAAGTTGAAAAATAACAGTTATTCGTCGTGATCAAAAATAATACTCAAACTTGAATTATGGCGATTTTGTGGGTAAAATAATTTTAAAGAATTTTTTAAAAGATTTTTAGTAAGTTATAATTATTTCATTTTTTCAATAATGTCAAATAATAACTGTTATATTATTAATGAATAAAGATTATTTTTTGGTTTTATTATATTATAGTGGTGTAAATAAAAAAAAGTAGGACTCTTCTATGTGCATGGTTCCTTATGTAAGGAAAATGTACAAAACCATTTGTTTATGGTCCCAAATGATAAGAGAGACAATTTTAAATGTTTTTCCATTTCAAGTTGAGTTTAAGTTTCTCAGTATAGAAAGAGAAACAGGTATTAAAGTATATTTTTGATAACCTTCAAGAGAAACCACAACTTACCCTACTAGGCAGAGAAGACCTGCTACCATATGAGTCCTCGAGTTGGCCGTGTGTGTCATCCTGGTGGTCTTGTTGGCACCGCAGGCGGGACAAAGAACCCTACTTCGATTCGGACCCAAGTGCAGGGTATCTGCAACAGCAGAGAGTGACGTCAGGGGAGCTTTATACGAAAACTACCGAGTAAAGTACCAACCTATTGGAACCACTGTAGGCGGCTGAGGTGCTGGCTGCTCGACTACGACTACTGGCGGTGGTGCTGGGGCGATTGCTGGTGCGGAAACCACTGGAACCACCGGAACAGACACCGCCATATCGTAAGACGGCGGAGCCTCTAGGGGCAAGCCCATGGGATTTCCCAATTCCCTCGTTGGCGTCGGCGAGGGAGCACTCGGGGTGTTGAAATCCACCTGGGGATAAAGCATGGCTCGCTTCTGATCCATCGTTGAAAGCACTTCAAAACCCTAGTTTCAGTGCGAAGTTCAACCTCTCTTTATTTGATTTTTAATGAGTAACAGATTCCGGTTCCCGTTCAGCAGACGATTTTGTTTACTTTGCGTATTTACAACTAGACGGCGTCTTTTGCACTTCGATCGCCGCTCACAACTGCCAGCGGACTCGGATTCGGATTCGGATCCAGGTAAAGATTCAGTTTCGGAATCGCAATCAAGTTTTTTGGCTCAGATCGGAGCGAGCTTGGAAAAGCTCCCCAGACCAGCAGATTGAGCAATCATTTTCGGCCTGATGCGTTGCAAAACCGAAAGTATCTCTTGAATAATGTTTACCGAGCTTTATCTAATGCATACAATGAGTATCATTGTTGATCCAAGATATCTCACGTCGGAGAATAGGATGTCCGATAAAGATACTTATAGCAATGTGCAGATAGTAGTATGTCGGTTATTAACTAAGCTTTTGGTAAATAATAGAAAGAGTTAAAGAGTCGTTATAAACGGCAAAATCTCTAATTATTCTAAAAAAAAAGACCAAAAGCTTTTTTAAATTAATTAGTAAACCAAATAGCCGTAATAAACTGAAATTGGTATGACTGCATTTAATCAGATTTAAAGATCCATTTTACTTTTTAAAGAATTTTCCAAAATTATGTATTTGTTTCTGGAATATTATTATAAGAAATAAATGGTTAAATAGCTTTTGAAATCCACTTTCAAGTGCGAAATACATTCTTTTGGTTGAGCTTGCTTGTTGCAGACCATTTATTAACTAATTACTTGAAGAAAATGTGTACAAATGGGCGGAGAGCCCAACAAAAACTCCTTAGTTGCTCACTTACGATCGTAGGTGCCCAAATAACGATCGCACATGCCACAGTAGTGATTCGTGTTCATGCAACTGGAAATGCAATACGGCAGGCACACACAGCAGTACAACCTGTAAGAGGTGAAATAATAGACAAAATGAGTCATACTTAAGTGGAATTTGCAATGAAAACATTTAGATTGTTTTCATTCTCCTTTTGCGGTTTATTGTAATGTTTTAAACAAACAATTTATAATTAGATTTAGCTTAAAAGTATTTAAAATCTCCAAGTTATTCTTACGGAATGACGTTACAAAATTTAAGCTGCCTAATTATTAACAAATATAGAACATTATTGCTGAAAGTTTAAAGCCAACCTTTCAAATAGATGGTTATTCATATCAATCAAATCATTGATAAGAAAAAATATCAAAATAGTGTACACCAAACAACATTTTATCATTTATTTTTTTATCAGTCACATAAACTCTTTCGCTAGAGTTCTTTGATGACTGCAGTGACATAGTTACTTTTATTACGAACATAATTTGAAAATATCTCTTACTTATAAAACTTAATGAACCACAGTAAAAATATTTCGAATTAATAAACAGATACACACTTAACTTACATCAGTGCTGCCAACAAAAATAGGACAGATGTTGAATAAAACGCAAAAACAACAAAATACAATATTTTTTAAATACAAATCACTTGATATAGGGACAAATTTCCGGAAAATAAGAGTTTGATGGAGCTTTTCTGGCTAGATCTATAAAATTATTAATGGATCTGTCCTGAAAAAGGCTAGAAATGGCAGCCCTGACTTACATTGTAAATAAGACAAAGCTTTAAAATCTATCTAAAATATTCCGTTTTGTTGGAATAACTTTACTGGCTACTTTCATATCGAACAGAAGAAGAATATCTAATGAGCAAAGTGGTTGCCTACCCATTGAACTCGAGTGGTCAACACATTATTTTAATATTATCTTTTCTGGGTACTTACTGGAACAGGCACAATATCAGGGCAATCAGATGGGTGCGCGAATTGGGCCTGTAGGAGACCCGAGTGCGGGCGTAATTGTGGCAATGCGGGCACTGCACGTCCATGGGTTCCGGGCCGTAGGGCGAACTGGGCACCACCACGACCGTGTGCTGGGTGGTGACCGAGGCCGGTCTGTCTGGAGCTGGTCCCGTGGTTTCGGCCGGAATGGAGGTGGCCTGGTCGTAGCTCGGTGGCGCCGGGGGAAGGAGCTGCTGGTGTTCTCCTGGTGGCGCCTGCAGCACCGCGGCCTCGGATCCCTTGGGTCCTTCCAAGGGCGCAGCTGGATAGACGGGCTCCATATTGTTGCCTTTGCACTGGGTGTGTGAATCGCTGGGAAATGACTCAAGGGAGCGCCGCGGAAAGAAAAAAGTGCTTGGTATCGTATCGCGTATTCTTATCAAGTAAAGCCGAAAGCTCGCCGGCCCGATTGTTTACCCTATTGGGAAGGGAAGGGGAATTTCGTCGTCGGCTGTCTGTCGACACCTGACCAAAAATGTTCGCGTCCATAAATGATTCGTGGGTTTGCTGTTGAGGGTGTGATCGGTTCGATTTGGTTCGGTTCTGTTCGGTTGGTTCTAATTACTAATCGCTATTGTAAACGCCGACGAACTTGTTGCAATTGCCGCAGAAGTGATTTGCATTCATGCAGCTGGTGGCGCAGTACGGCAGGCAGGCGCAACACCAGAGGCTGTTTGTGATTTTCCATTAAAGATAAGATTAAAGAACACGGGAGTCTGGAGTCTGGAGATGGGGATCTTACCCAACTATGCACAGAATGGCGGCCATGCAGTGCGTCTTCACACTGGGCGAATATTCCACGCGGGTCAATTTCTGGACATGACAGTGCGGACAGGTGATGAAGCTGGGATCGGGACCCACGGGCAATACGGCTTGATCTGTAAGCCAAATATATTATTATTCGTATAGAATATATCATTACTAATTTTCCCGCAATTAAAACCCACGTTGTATGATCACCACGGGCGGAGGTGCCGTCGTGTGAACCACTCGAATGGGCGCCTGCACATGCACCACTTGCTCGTAACTCGGCGGAGGCATCTGATGGGGATACCCTGTGGGGCCCGCCGGCGGTTGGTTGTACTGCATCTTCGTTTCGGCACCAATTTCGAACTGAAACTGAGTACATTTCTCGCGTTTTACTGCCGCTGCGATGTCTACCAAAGCTCTGTTTTTGAGCTTTTTACCTTGTTTGCATTTAGCTATATTATATTTGTACTTATGCCGTCGAACAACTTAATTTGTTGAAAACGAAAGTGCTTTTCCACCTGAAGAAATTCTTTTTATTTTTTTTAATAGTCGATAGATAGAAAATAAGTGTTATATTAAAGCATTATTGTGGGGGTGATAGAACAATTGTTATGTTGCATACTTTGTGAATACGAAAATTTCTTTCAGTGATATATCATCCATATCACTACCGTGGATGTTATACGTATAGAACTATTAATTATATACCGTTAAAGAGGTTATGGCTCGGTAGATGCTTAGTATTCGGTTAACTCCGCTCATTCATCTTCACTTGTGAGGAGAGTTTATCGTCAGGAATCAGAAAAGTTTTCCACTTTCGCGGAGTTATCATTATAGTTAGGTGACTGAATAAACTTAAGACTTCTTAAGACTTAAGACTTCTTCGTAATTTTCGATATTTTAGTTGTTATATTATATTTGTAAGCTGTTGAAACACTACAGGGTTTTTCTTTGAAATTATTTCGAATACTTGCAAAAAATGGCATTTTGTCTTGTGCAGCAATAAATATAAAATCTTGATAAGAATAATAAGCTGATACAAAGTGCAGGTATTCCATTTTATTTTATTTAATTTATACACAGAAAAAAAAAATGATATTAAATTGCACCAAAATCAACATTATTTAATGTTAATTTCCAACCGATATGATTTAATGCAGCACCAACATTTCGAAAATATCGAGTTGATATTTTCGAGAATATCAAGCATATATTTTTTTTTATGAATTCGATCTTATAATAGATTCATTTGAAACATGACATTTGAACTTTTTTGTCATCCAACTGGTATTTTTCATATAAATTTTTGTCATCCAACCGATATTTTTCATATTAATTTTTGTCATCAAAATGTTATTTATTCGTGTATATCAGTACCCTCCCAGTAAAACAAAATTATTATTTTATATTAAAACAATTTATTTCTAATCATTTCACATTTTTTGGAATAGGTATACATATGTATAGATGGGCCACATTCTGAAAAGAATAATAATTATAAATATTTGAATAATTTAATATCCAAATCATGTTCTTTAATAAACTTCTTAAGTTGTTCATCATCTGCATGAAAGGGACTGCCCTTGTGCGTCATCCAGAAGCGGTCGTTGCGGTCCAAATCGCAGGCCTTCGGCTTCTTGCGGGCTCCTAAGGGAAACAAGTATTAATATGGTTCAAAGGTCAGGGTGATAATGAGTCATTCAACTTGCCCGCACTGGCCGACTCATCCTCCACTTAGACCAGGTTCAGTCCCAGGTCCAGAACATCGTGCACCAGCGGCCGATACGACAAGGCGCATCCCAGAGATTCTCGCGCAGCTTCTTCTCCAGCTTGCTGACACCGGCTGATGGGCACATTGCCCAGGGTCACAAACAGAGCGAATAGCGAGTCCACATTGGAGTCCGCGCCTCCATCTCCTCGTCGCGGGTGTTGGCCCGATTGATGGCGTAGTAGGAGAGCTGCTCGCTCTGCTGGTGCTTCAGGCAAAAGTATATGGCCGGCACATCGCGATCGGAGTGGAGTTGCCTGTTGGATGGGATAATGGGTATATATAAACTAGATCTCTAGAGGATCTCAGTGGATCTTACACATGCAGGGTAACGCCCAATTCGCGCAGCTCCTTGATGGAAATTATGGGCGATATTATGTCCTGGCCAACGCGATCGTAGATGAGGATCTTCCACACGGGCTCGGGGGCCAAGGCCTTCGGCTGCTGCGAGTTCTAATTGAGCATTTGCTTAATGGCATCTGGAATTGGATTGGCAGAAAAACCCATTAATTAAGCTGTCCCCACACACACATTCAGAACCGAAATGTCTTTAAATTGTGTGCTAACTCGACGGCAAAGTTAAAATCACCACCACTTTGTAATGTTTCGACTTAGCACTCAATAAGAAAACCAATTAATGTAATTTTATAATGCAAACTCACCTTATTCTCGATATTTTGACGTCGCAGAGTTCCAGCTGTTGGCTCGAGTTGCAGTGCTGCACAGTCTCACATTCACAGTGTTGTAAACTGTGGACCACTTTCGAACTAATTTCGAAACGATATATCGCGATAGGTTGACATTTAATATCATATATCATCAAACATATATGATTTTATGTAAATTATAAATATACATTTCTCATTTTCAAAAATTGATATGAAATAAGATAAAACCAATATTTATTCATTGTAGATCGATATGACAAAACTTGATCCTAAAAAAAGTCAAATTAACCAACAAATTTCAATTTGATATTTTGTCATTTTTTTTTCTGTGTATATACAAATGTTTTATTTGTATATTTTTGTTTATTTTTAAATTACAATATATGACGACATTACATTTTTATATATTTGTTTATTATATTTCTGAGCTATAGAAACACTACAGGGTTTTTCCTCGAATTTATTTTGAATACTTGCAAAAAATGACATTTTGTCTTGGACAGCAATAAATATTTAATCTTGATAAGAATAATAAGCTGATACGAAGTGCAGGTATTCCATTGTATTTTATTTAATTTACATACTCAAATGACGACATTTACATTTTTATTTTGTGTATTGCATTCAAGATGCAATTATCTCCATGCCTCTACACAGAAAAAAAAAATGATATTAAATTGCACCAAAATCAACATTATTTAATGTTAATTTCCAACCGATATGATTTAATGCAGCACCAACATTTCGAAAATATCGAGTTGATATTTTCGAGAATATCAAGCATATATTTTTTTTTATGAATTCGATCTTATAATAGATTCATTTGAAACATGACATTTGAACTTTTTTGTCATCCAACTGGTATTTTTCATATAAATTTTTGTCATCCAACCGATATTTTTCATATTAATTTTTGTCATCAAAATGTTATTTATTCGTGTATATCAGTACCCTCCCAGTAAAACAAAATTATTATTTTATATTAAAACAATTTATTTCTAATCATTTCACATTTTTTGGAATAGGTATACATATGTATAGATGGGCCACATTCTGAAAAGAATAATAATTATAAATATTTGAATAATTTAATATCCAAATCATGTTCTTTAATAAACTTCTTAAGTTGTTCATCATCTGCATGAAAGGGACTGCCCTTGTGCGTCATCCAGAAGCGGTCGTTGCGGTCCAAATCGCAGGCCTTCGGCTTCTTGCGGGCTCCTAAGGGAAACAAGTATTAATATGGTTCAAAGGTCAGGGTGATAATGAGTCATTCAACTTGCCCGCACTGGCCGACTCATCCTCCACTTAGACCAGGTTCAGTCCCAGGTCCAGAACATCGTGCACCAGCGGCCGATACGACAAGGCGCATCCCAGAGATTCTCGCGCAGCTTCTTCTCCAGCTTGCTGACACCGGCTGATGGGCACATTGCCCAGGGTCACAAACAGAGCGAATAGCGAGTCCACATTGGAGTCCGCGCCTCCATCTCCTCGTCGCGGGTGTTGGCCCGATTGATGGCGTAGTAGGAGAGCTGCTCGCTCTGCTGGTGCTTCAGGCAAAAGTATATGGCCGGCACATCGCGATCGGAGTGGAGTTGCCTGTTGGATGGGATAATGGGTATATATAAACTAGATCTCTAGAGGATCTCAGTGGATCTTACACATGCAGGGTAACGCCCAATTCGCGCAGCTCCTTGATGGAAATTATGGGCGATATTATGTCCTGGCCAACGCGATCGTAGATGAGGATCTTCCACACGGGCTCGGGGGCCAAGGCCTTCGGCTGCTGCGAGTTCTAATTGAGCATTTGCTTAATGGCATCTGGAATTGGATTGGCAGAAAAACCCATTAATTAAGCTGTCCCCACACACACATTCAGAACCGAAATGTCTTTAAATTGTGTGCTAACTCGACGGCAAAGTTAAAATCACCACCACTTTGTAATGTTTCGACTTAGCACTCAATAAGAAAACCAATTAATGTAATTTTATAATGCAAACTCACCTTATTCTCGATATTTTGACGTCGCAGAGTTCCAGCTGTTGGCTCGAGTTGCAGTGCTGCACAGTCTCACATTCACAGTGTTGTAAACTGTGGACCACTTTCGAACTAATTTCGAAACGATATATCGCGATAGGTTGACATTTAATATCATATATCATCAAACATATATGATTTTATGTAAATTATAAATATACATTTCTCATTTTCAAAAATTGATATGAAATAAGATAAAACCAATATTTATTCATTGTAGATCGATATGACAAAACTTGATCCTAAAAAAAGTCAAATTAACCAACAAATTTCAATTTGATATTTTGTCATTTTTTTTTCTGTGTAAGAGTTAGCCTAGCATTAATAGGGTTCCTTTTAATGGCAAATAATTTACACAGTCATCGGTTTACCACAGCAACAGCGGCCTCTGAAATATGCAAAATATATTTTGATAATCTGCTTCTTTGTTATTTTTACCACCTCAACATACCGCACATTTAACCATATTCGTTTACTCCAAGATAACTTTAAATTCTCCGAATCTAGAGATCTTCGGGCTGATTTTCTCTTCCTCTCGGCTTTCGAATTTATCATTGGTTCCGACAAACTTCTGTAAACCTCCGTCGACCGACTTTTAAAAACTGTTCTGTTCCTGAACGACATCTTTTTAAAACTGAGCTCGACTCAATAGCTACAGATTTGCGCTCAAAACTCGTCTCCCCAATTATTAGGAATTCCAAGTTTTGCTGATAAGCCTCGACTCTTATCAATAATTTCTTAATTCGCTTTTCGCAATATTTATTAGTCATAAATATTTCTGTGCTGAAGCGAGATGTCAATAATGAAATCCAAAGCGCCTTAATTCAAAAATATATACATATATACTTTTTACGAAAATTCAAGTTTATTAATGAGTATTAATCTCCCATGGGAGAATAAATTTCATGTGCGTATGTACACTTGACAATTAATTTAAACATATAACATACATATTAACAATTCTTTTTTATTACCAGTGAGTCTTTTTCGGTAAAATGACTAGCAAATAATTTTATTAGATTAACATAAAAACCATATTACATAGTAAAAAAAAATTGGAAACTCTAGATTTGTTTTCCTTTATATTTTTATTATATTTTTCCAGAGTATTATAAAACTTCTTCCCAGAGCTCTGGGGCACCCTAATATAAAAAATATTTTATCAGAGCAAAAAAGTATGCAACAATTTTTACAAACTAAGTGGCGTATGCTTAATATTTGTAGCACGTGTCAAAAAAATTATATGAATACTCACGACTCTTTCCACTATCTGTTGATTTCAAATAAATATGAGTTATTTATGCGGTTATTCCACGACATTGTTTGACTCATTTATCAAGACAGATAAATGTCAGCTGCAATGAGCAATTAATGAGCAACATTGTAAAAACCGATGAGCACTTCCGGTATTTTGTTTGGTATTTTAAAATACCTCCATACGGTACCTGGAGCAACATTGAATCTAAAAAGTAGGGGAGAGTAGGGTAATGTGACGAACTATTCGTTTTTTTAATGTAACTTTTCTAAAAATCAATATTTTTCAAAAGTGTAAACGCAGAAAGTTGCTTACATCTACTAAGCATATTTCTGTAAAATTTGGAGTCGAAATTTCAACGCAGCCAAATCCCACAGTGTTTGGCGTGAACCCTTCTTTTTTTGCACTTTCAAAAGTGGTAGGGTAATGTGACGAACGATTTGTTCTTTAATGTAACTTCCCCAAAAATCAATATTTTTTAAAAGTGTAAAAGCAGAAAGTTGCTTTCATCTATTGAGCATATTTCCGCAAAATTTGGAGTCGAAATTCCAACGCAGCCAAAACCCACAGCGCTTGGCGTAAACCATCCCTTTTACAAAAAAAAAATATATTTTTTTAAATATAATTTACGGAAAAGTTATTTTCGATATGGAATATGGAATATGGAATATATGGAATATGGAACTTACAAAAAAAAAGATTTGTCAAAATGCAATTTTTTTTTTAATTTAATTCAACTGACGTCACTACTAAAAAATATACAAAACAACAATAAAACTGCAGCAGTAAATGTTATCTGGTATTATTATATTTTTTTTACACATAATCAACGATAACAATTAAAATTCTTAAATAAAAAAAGTTCGTCACATTACCCTACAAAAAGTTCGTCACAATACCCTACCAGGTAGACTTGTAGCAAAAACGGGGTCACTCTCAAACGGCGCAAAAGAAAAAAAACGCAAAGTACCAAAAACTGTTGATAAAGATCTTATGTATACGTGCATATATTTGTCTGATTTTATTTTCCACTCATCTTTGCTCTGGCACTGCTGAAACACAAGTAAACTGAATATGTTTGCTAGTTTGCGCACCACATTTTTAGCGAAAATTACCTCACGAACAAATTACGGGACTTCTTATTAATATTACTGTAAAAACATTGTCGACACGATAAGGGGAGACGACTACATTTATTTGGAATTTTTGTCGTGACGTCATATATGAGATTCGACGAGTTCGTCACATTACCCTACTCGTCACATTACCCTACTCTCCCCTACAATTTTGCTCATTCATTAGAGCTACTGTGAAATCGGATCAATAATACAAATTAATTTGATGATTTTTAATTGAGTTTTGAAACCTTTTGCGACTAATTAGGTGCTATAAACAAATAACAACAATACAAATAATATTTCAGCGACCTACTCGTAATTACTCCGTTGCGAACTAAAAAAACCCCTCACACTTCAAAATTACCACATTGATAATTTAATATTATAAATTGCCATTCTAGAAACTACTGCCGGATATGATAAAATGAAGAACAACAAGATATGTACTTTGTACAGCCCAAAACATTTTAATATCGTGTTAAAAATGTCCGCTTTCATGGCTATACACTCAAAGTTTTGTGAATTAGAAAGATTAAATTTATCGTTTAAATTCTAAGTGACCATGAAGTCTTATCCAAACAAATTCCAGTAAATGTATATACATTTGCCTCTTTCTAAGCCTCTAATCAATGCTTTAATGAATGAGGCGAACAATGTGGTGAAATAACCGCATACATAATTTATTTTATTATTCTGAATACAGTTGCTTTGTTCCCCAATCCAAAATCACAATTGGAAGTGGTTTCTTTTAATAAATATACAAATTAAAAGGTTCCTGGTTATATTGGTTCTTAGGATGCATCTTTTAGTTATTGAATGTTCCCACGTAGGCTCCACAGCTACTGCAGGTGTGTTTGGCCGACTGACAGGAGCTTTTGCAGTATGGGATTAAACAGCAGCCACAGAAACAACTGGAATAGAAGATTTGTTTTATTGGAAAAATGTTCAAACAAAACGATCAATTACATACCCAATAATGCAGATTAGAGCGGCCAGCAAATGAGTCCTGGTACTTGCCTCAAACTGGACATTCGTTATTTTACGCTCGCCGCAACCCGGGCAGGTGGCTATGGCTGGAACATTTCCAAGCGCATTTGGGGGTGCTAAAAAATAACGAATAGCAAATTTCATTCAATAAAAATTTGTTCTAAGATATTGTCTTGTATAACCATAGCACATGTAGATTGAAAGCAACACAAACAGAAATTTTTTTCATTTCCACTTAGAAAGAATTACAAAAGTACATGAATTGACGGAACGCTTTCTGATTTAATTTTTCCAAAAATGTTTTGCACTTATTAAAAATTAATGGGCAGATGGTAAATGGGAAAGGTTTTTTATATTTACCCTGAAAAGTATGCGGCTGTGCCGCTGATGGCTGAATTAAATTTGGATACATTTGCTGCGTGTTGTCATAACTGGGCGGGAAATTGGGAGCATTTTGATCCCGGTTAAATTTAATATTCTGCTCCATTCCTATCTTTATTGAACTCCGACCGATGTGTTTCGCGTTCCGATTCAACCACTAAACTAAAGGGCCACAAATTTGTTTCGAGAATTTAAGTTTATGCTTTCCATCTGAGAAAGGCATTCCATCTAAGGGAGAGCGAATTTTTGTTTGCGATAATTTTTTTTTCTAGGCGCGGCAGAGAGTTTATGCTTTTTTTTTTTTTTAATGTTTTAGAAAATATGACAAGCAAGAAGAAAAAAAAACCCAATTATCGGGTGCCCCGACTATCAGAAACCCGTTACTCATCTAAATGGAATGCGGGGAAGATGGAGATTAAAAAAAAATTTTATTGCGCATAACTTTTTAACGAATCTACTATTATCCAAAAATCGATTTTTTTGGCATAAATTCTAAAAACTGAGTTACAGAGTTAAAAATGTTTTTTTTTTTTACGAATAGCACGGAAACAAATTTTGATTCTCGATGAAATCTTTAAAATCCTATTTGCTGTAAATAATTATTATAATCAGTGCTCTAAATGTGCTCTCGAAAAATTCTCACACGCGAGGATTCTGAGAAAAAGGACATTAAATTTGGAAAAATTCTGTTTTTGTTTTGTTTGTTTGTCCTATGAATGCTTAACAAAGAAGGATTCAAAACAACTACTTTTTTTTATTTATTTCTGACTTTTTGGGAATTTTATTTTACATTTACACATCAATATAATTTTCTACATACACATTTATATGTTGCAGAGTAGCCCTGTAGCCAACATAATTTAGGCTAGGGACAATTTACCGACAATACCGTCCATAAGCCGTAGGGAAACAAAGCCCCAAGCAAAAATGAATTAATCTTCCCCTGAAATACCAAATCAACTTTAATCCCATTTAAAAACTAAAAGCAAGCGAATTTTACGCGTCATTTTACGCCGCTAGAAGCAGATCGGAAGCAGAAATTTAGTTTAAGTAGTTTTAAGAGAACAGATTTAGCCAGCTTCCAGAGAGAAGGTCCATTTTCGTTTCCCTTCCCTCTCCCATGTCTTAACCACGAAAGATCAGCTAAAGTAAATTGCAGAGTACCGTACCGCTTTAGATTGCGTGAGCAAGTCGAGCGAGAGCGTCGCAGTTAACTTTTTAGTGGTTGATATTCTCTTTCACAGGCCCGTCGAGAAGCGCTTCATCGTGGGATCCCAAAGTGAGTCTATTGCCAATGTATTACAAGAATTTCAACTACCTTTTTTTAAAATAAAACAAAAAAATCGACTCAACCAGTCTAAGCGGGCAACTGAGGTAATTTAAGGAAAAGAAAAATTAAGATTTAAACCATTCTAATTGCCGTGCTGAGAAAGAAAAAGTAAATCCAATTTCATAAATTTTCTCCCATAAAACCCAACCCACAACTTCCTGTTCTTAAAATTTAAAAATGCAAGCCACAAAAATAATAGCATAAGTTTACACATGTTACCCGCTCTCTACATAACTCCCTGTAAAATCTGAACCTTATCTACATGAGTATTGGAAAATTAAGCGATCGCTATATTTAGGATTTTTATGTTAAAGTTCAATGTTTACTCACGAATTATACTTTAATCAGTTCTTAGGATCCTAATGCTATTGTATAGATTTAAATTTTGTCAAATTTTAGACTTAGTCTATGTTTAAAAATAAAATTGATAATGTTCAGTGAAGTTGAGTAGTTCTCTTTAGGGAAGCCATGCGTCGTCAAATGTTGTCTGACGTGTAAAGTGTAGTCGCCTTTTAGGGATCGCCATAAATGTAGCTGGTCAATGGTGATCAAGGTAGGGTGGGCCAGTCAGCACAAACAACCGCTGGCATAGAGGCACTACGTCCTTGTTCGTCCTTGTCGGTCCTGTATTAGTTAATAGTCCGGTTTAGTCCTCGGAGATTCCTCATTTAGCACGCGAATTAATAAGGATTTATTGTAAAGAGCAAGTAGCTGCGTTTAAGATCTCCCCGACCCCCTCTACTTGAAACCTTACCATCTGCTCTCAATACGTGGTTCGCTACAGGTGTCAATTGGCTATGAAAAACGACTTATATATGTGCAATCTGGCGTACTTAGTTTTTGTATGCAGACGTCGGGTCGTTAGTTGTATTCCACGAAACACTGGGAAAAAATGCTAATTTTCTAAAAAAAAAATACACATAAATTGGACATTAGACACATGTCGCAGACTAAGAGTACACATAAATGTACTATACACACTAAATATTACATACCTTTATCTTCCATTTGCATAATTTACTTAATTTAGTCCGGACAGAGAAGTTTTATTTTTTCGCACAAACGAAAAGAAAATACGTTCAAAATATTTTGGAAGCTCATAAAAAGCGTTATTGTAGCTTTTAAAGCTTTTTTTTTAAGTTTGTATGATCTATTAACTTTAAGAATTTAAAATCAAAAATACAAAACATTAACATACAAATTTCAACTTTAAAAAATCGGCTGCTCGGACCATAGTGGAATGGTCCGATTTCTTTTACATTTCGATAGGTATTGATTGACCCTTCTACGAGTAACGAGTGCCTCGACTATAAGATACCCCTAATAAATATGTATTCGATTAGATGTGAAAATACATCGACGCTTACATTCCTATCTACATTAAATTTTAGACTTTACATTTTTATATACTGCCTGTTAAGTCACTGGCCACGTTCTAGCTATCTTAATTAACTAATAGTCCAATGGTACTGGCAAGTAAACTAAATGTGATGAACCCCAACATTCTAGCTTGTAAAACCCTTTTTTCTTAACTTTAAGAGTTATTAAACGTTAAACATTTAAAAATGTTTATTTCCTTTGAATTGGCTCTTTTCAATTAACAAAAGGGATGTTAAAATACGGCAGCGGTATGAATTTCTTAAATCTTACGAAGCTTTAAAGACAAATATGACGATTACTAGAAACTTTAAAAACGAGATTAAAAGATTTAGATAGCGAACAAGAAAACTCTTTCCCGAGGAGTTACCCTGATATTACAAATATTTCATAAGCTCATTAAAGTAGGCAACGATTTTTACGATTTGATCGTCGTATACTTAATATTTAAAGCACGCGTGATAACTTTTGACCCAAGGAGTCTTTGTTCTAAGTCTTAAATGTTTATCGCTTACAAGTAGAAATTATCTAACAAATTATTATTATTTAAATTATCATTATTTATTTAAAAAGGTTGGTTTTGTATTCTTGTGTATGCCTACTAAATATTGTCTTCTTCATTTACAATCCGATATTACAAGGATAAACACGTTTTGATACGTTTTTGGGTTATTTGTAAAGACAAGGATTTCCTTACGAGGAAATATTAGAATGAAAACTTGATGTCGATTTTAATTTTTATACCCGTTACTCGTAGAGTAAAAGGGTATATTGTATTCGTGCAAAAGTATGTAACAGCTAGAAGGAAGCGTTTCCGACCCCATAAAGTATATATATTCTTGATCAGGATCACTAGCCGAGTCGATCTAGCCATGTCCGTCTGTCCGTCTGTCCGTCTGTCCGTCTGTCTGTCTGTATGAACGCTGTGATCTCGGAAACTACAAAAGCTAGAAAGTTGGGATTACCAACACATATTCTTGGGCTTCCTACGCAGCGCAAGTTTATTTCAGCCAAGCGCCACGCCCCCTCTAACGCCCACAATCACCTATAATCGCCCACAAACTATACTTAAATGTGTCTGACGCCTACATTTTTAAAGATTTTGGATAAGTATAAATGCAATTCTATTGTGTTTAGTTATACCTATCGAAATGTAGAAGAAATTTTTTAAATCTGACCATTCGTTAAAAAGTTAGGCCTGATCAAAGTTTGTACATATCTCCATCTCCCTCGCACTCCCTTTAGCCGAGTGACGGGTATTAGATAGTCGGGACACCAACCCGACTATAGCGTTCTCTCTTGTTAGGATTGGATTTCTAGTTTTTGAATGTTCCCACGTAGGCTCCACAGCTACTGCAGGTGTGCTTGGCCGACTGGCAGGAGTCCTTGCAGTATGGGATGCAACAGCAGCAAATACCACTGGAAGAGAGGATTTGTTTAATTGGGAAAATGTTCAAACAAAACGATCAATTACATACCCAACCAAGCAGATTAGAATGGCCAGCAAATGAGTCTTGGTACTTGGCTCAAACTCTACCTTCGTTTGCCTACGAACGCCGCAACTCGGGCAGGTGGCCATGGATGGAACATTTCCAAGCACATTTGGGGGTGCTAAAAAATAACGAATAGCAAATGCGTTATTAAACATTTTTCATCAGCATCTCATTCAATAAAAATTTGTTCTAAGATATTGACTTGTATATCCATAGCACATGTAGGTTGAAAGCGACCCAAACAGAAATTAATTTTATTTCCACAGAGAGAGAATTACGTATACATATTTGTGTTGCTCATATAAATATTAGGAATTGACGGAACGCTTTCTGATTTTCCCAAAAATGTTTTGCACCTATTAAAAAATAATAAGCAGATGGTAAATGGGCAAGTTTTTTATATTTACCCTGCAAAATATGCGGCTGTGCCTGAATTAAATTTGGATACATTTGCTGCGTGTTGTCATAACTGGGCGGGGCATTGGGAGCGTATTGCTCCCGGTCCAATGGAATATTCTTCTCCATTCCTATCTATATTGAATTCCGATCGATGTGCTTCGCGTTCCGATTCAGCCACTAAACTAAAGGGCCACAAATTTGTTTCGAGTATTTGAGTTTATGCTTTCCGTCTGAGAGAGGCAGGCCTTGATCATGACAAGAATTTTTATACATTTTAACGTCATGCTATTTTTAGGTGTAGTTATGTATATAAAGTATATATATTCTTGGTCAGGGTCACTAGCCGAGTCGATATAGCCATGTCCGTCTGTCCGTCTGTCTGTCCGTCCGTATGAACGCTGAGATCTCGGAAACTATAAAAGCTAGAGGGTTGGCATTTGGCATGAAGATTCTTGGAGTTCCTACGCAGCGCAAGTTTGTTTCAAGAAGGTGCCACGCCCCCTCTAACGCCCACAATAGCTAATATACGATTTAAAAAATTTAAATATTTCGGAAAAATAAAAATGCAGTTTTGTTGTGTTTATTAATACTTATCGAAATGTAGAAGAAATTTTTTAAATCGGACCATTCGTTAAAAAGTTATTGCTGATCAAAGTTTATATCTCCATCTCCCTCGCACTCCCTTTAGCCGAGTGACGGGTATTAGATAGTCGGGACACCAACCCGACTATAGCGTTCTCTCTTGTTTTTAAATTAATTATTTTAGAAAATGTTTAAACGTAAAGTACACGAGACCCAATGTCAAGGGTTTGCTTTAAATATAAATTCCGATTCAGAAACTAAACTAAAGAACCCGAATAATTGGTTCTGTTTTTATACCCGTTACTCGTAGAGTAAAAGGGTATATTCGGGGGTGTCACAGGAATCTCTTCCAGCCAAATTTCCCCCAAAAGCAAATCTCGGTGTCACAGAAACCGTTTGAAAATCAAGTACACGATTTTAAACCAACCGAATAGTACACACAAAAAAAAACTTGGTAAAATCAACTGTAATAATTGTCAATCAGTCCCAACTGCAAAAAATAGTCAATTCTACTAAGTAAATAGTTACTTTCACAACAACAAATACACACAATTAACAAAGACACACACCTATATCCTTAACAAAATTGACAATTTTTTGCAGTTGTGGTCTTTTTGACAATTTGCATTGAAGCAAATGTTCCGAAAATCAGAGCAAATTTACTCCGAAACTCCTAGAAAGCTCTACAGAATCTGTGACACCTATGGTTTTGATGGGTTGGTTTTCAAACCAACCGTACCCAAATCCGTTGGCGGTTTCTGTGACACCGAGATTTGCTTTTGGGGGGAAATTTGGTTGTAAGAAAATTCTGTGACACCCCCGTATATACTTATACTTATACTTATATATATACTTTATAGGGTCGGAAACGCTTCCTTCTCCCTGCACCCAGAAAAATGATGGACAAAATTTTAGGTCATGCATAGCCTAAAAAATTTAAAATGGACTAAAAGTTCATTTTTAGGTCATGTACGGCCTAAAAATCTTAATTTTTGGACTATTTGCCCTAGCTTTTAGGGAACATATAGCCTAAAATTTTAGGTCATCTTGGGCCTTAAAATTATTGCACTTTACCTAAATATATTTAACAGTTGAAAACCTTTTTAACTAAGTATGTCTGTTAAATATTGATGCTGATCCTAACCAAATAATAATTGTATTGCTTATTTGTATTTAATATATTATTTAAGGTACTATTTTAGGAAAGATAATGTTTAAGTATTATAAGGCAGCTGTATAAAAGTGTTGAAATATCCGATATAAGGGCTAGTACTCAACCCAAAAAAAGTCGTCCAAAACTAAAAACTTCATATAAAAAACGTCACAACATTTTTGGTGGCAAAATTTTGGTTGAAGTTTTTGGACGGCAGTACTTAGGCTCACAAAAATACCGCGCAAGAAATAATTAATTTTATATATTTCTTGAGCTATCGATCAATTCCGATAACAACCTAGTTAAATCCTTAATTAAAATACTCTCTCAAAGGTCGAAGACTATTTACAATGACTAACGCGTACTGTAACAATAGGTATAGCATACGGTTGATTTCGCTGATAAAATACAAATTACAAATTTGAATTTTAAGTCCACATAAGTTGCTTATGTTTTTGAGCCAGTGTGACCGAATGTTTTTGAGCCAGTGTGACCGAATAATAGCGAACGGAAATTACCAACACTGACCCTTCAAGAAGAAGAAGCACACAAGACAATACACAATAGTGTGCATTACATTTCGTGAAAGTCAAAGTGAATGTGTACAGGTGTCCTGGCTTGGATCAATTAATATTCTGGTAAGTAATGTAAATAACACAGGTTATAAGGATAGTATATACAAAAGTAAACTGCAGACTTCCCAATTGTAAGAAAAAGGTCATTAAAAGTAAGGAACTCATTTTTCCCGGAACTTTCCATTTTACACACATATGTACATACGTATGTAAATACATACATGCATCTGCATTCTTCTACAACTTTCGTTTTGACACACATTCATAGATGCAACTGCGCACTTACTTTATAGTAGCTTTATTCAATTTTAAATTCTACTGTAAAAGAAAAGGCTTTAATATGTTGGCCTAATTAGTTAATATACCACATTAAATTTACTAATGCGCAAGTGAATGTTTTTGTATTCACTCATATATATACATATATTTCATATGTATGAACGCTTGTATTGGGTTCGTTCAGTTCGTGCTGCGCAGTAGGCTTACTTAGTTTTTGGCAATAAGTAAAGGATATTACATTTATTTTAGATATGGAACAAATATTAAAAGATTTTAAATGCGAGAAGCTGAAAGAGTGCTTTGAAGGTACGACTAATGTAAATATAAAACCAAACGCCAAAATTAATTTTGTATTTAAAAAATAGAACATGGAATTGATGAAACTACCATACTTTTACTGACCGGTGAACACCTAAAGGAAATAGTTCCCAAACATCTGTTTGGGGAGCGTGTTCGATTTGAGCACGAAGTTAACCGCTTTAATGAATGGGTGAGCATTGTAGTCATAACAAGAGAGAACGCTATAGTCGGGTTGGTGTCCCGACTATCTAATACCCGTCACTCAGCTAAAGGGAGTGCGCACTCTGTAGTCGGGTTGGTGTCCCGACTATCTAATAAACGTAACTCAGCTAAAGGGAGTGCGAGGGATATAAAAACTTTGATCAGGCATAAGTTTTAAACGAATGGTCCGATTTAAAAAATTTCTTCTACATTTCGATAGGTATTGATAAACACAACAAAACTGCATTTTTACTTTTCCGAAATATTTAAATTTTTAAAATCGTTTATTAACTATTGTGGGCGTTAGAGGGGGCGTGGCACCATTTTGAAACAAACTTGCGCTGCGTAGGAGCTCCTAGAATCTGCATGCAAAATGTCAATCTCCTAGCTTTTATAGTTTCCGAGATCTCAGCGTTCATACAGACAGACAGACAGACAGACGGACAGACGGACAGACAGACATGGCTAGATCGACTCGGCTAGTGATCCTGATCAAGAATATATATACTTTATAGGGTCGGAAACGCTTCCTTCTACCTGTTACATACTTTTGCACGAATACAATATACCCTTTTACTCTACGAGTAACGGGTATAAAAATGCCCGTTTATGTTTTTTATAGTTGCTAAAAATTCCTATACTAATTTTCAGAAGAATGGACTTTCTGAAAATAGACCTATTGGGTATAACCAAATTGGCGAAAAGGGGAATAATGTTAGTAGCCAAGTCGGAGTACAGGCAAGAAAAAAAACAAAAATTGTAATATTCATCCTTACATTTTACTAAATTATTATTATACCTCTACTAGGTTTCTGCTTTAGGTATTTTAAAAGTATACCCACAATTTGTAAACATCCAAGCACTTTATCGAAAGAAGGGCTACCTTGAGCCGAGTCACCGCAAACTGATAAGCAACTTAATTTGCGATTTTTTAATCAGTAATGGAATCGATTGGCAACCTAGGAGGTTTAAAGAAATTTCAGAGCAATTAGTCGAAATGTTTCCCACTGAAGTGAAGGTAGTAACTATATTATGTTAATAGAAAGGAATATTTTTCTAAATTTAAGTTTCAAAACGCGTTTATTTATTGACTTATATTTTGATAGGAGACTTACTATCTGCAAATCAAAAATAAAAAAGCTGGAGGTGTTTTGTGCTGCAGGTATAGAAACTCCTTGGCCAAACGAAGAGTCCTTGAGTCAACAGTCAACATTGAAGACGACGGAGATGATCCTGCTGACGAAGGTGCTTTAAACTTAAATAGTAGTAGTATATTTAATAATTTGTTGCATTTTATTTAGATAACGATAACTATAACAATAATGCAAAGTACTGGCTCAAATGCAATGTTGCCCCATTGAATATAGTCAAGGAACATTGGGAACACACCTTCTCAGAAAGAAAATTGTCGATTCAAACTGAAGGCAAGAACTTAAACGCAATTCTTGAAGAATGGCCAATTTTAAGACAGAGTTTTGGACATGAATTGGTAAGCTTATCTGTATCTTTCTTATCAAAATGAATATTCATTATACATTTTTGTTTAGATAAGTCGAGATTTTGAGCTTAAGTATCCAGAGACTATTATCAATTTGGAAACTCAATGGTCAACATTTCGATCAAAGTTCCTGCAACTATCGCAAGAAAGAGTGAAGGAAAATTACAGCCTGGAAATACTGAAGAAATTAAAAACGGATTCAGCAGACGACGGTAAAGTTTCCTACTCTGCTTAGGTCTACCATATTTATAAGTCCCTGCTTCCAGATCAACTTAATATTGCAACCATTACAATTTTACATGCCATTTTGAAACCAACGGCTCGTAAAGTGGTTAAGAAGGGAAACAACAAGAAAATTGGCGTAAAGGTAACCATTCAAGACTCGCGACAAAGTTTTTTCGCACAGTTTTCATCGTCCGCCGAGTTGGAGAGTGCTATAAAAGAAAAAATCGAAGAACAGTTGAAGTGCAACGAATGTCTACAGCCAATTATCTGTGGCATCGGTCCAACCGTTTTGGAAGCTACTGAATTTTTCGTTTATTATGCCGATATTTACTATAAGTTTACAAACATTTTAAGCGCCATTGAGTCTTGCTTTAAACTTTTTTATGTCCTTGATCTTAAATATCCTGAGTCGTGTAAGTTAGTATGGTTGTTTTTTCAAGAATATTTCTTTAACTTCAAGTTATCCGATAAAGATATACATCCCTCGGTGAAGTCATTAATTAATGACCTAAAATGAAAAACAAGTTCTTACTTTCATGAGTGCATATAATTTTGATTTAAATATTCTTTTTAAATTTTGAATTTTATAAATTTTTTTTCCTTTTTACTTTTACTTTTTATACCCGTTACTCGTAGAGTAAAAGGGTATATTGTATTCGTGCAAAAGTATGTAACAGCTAGAAGGAAGCGTTTCCGACCCCATAAAGTATATATATTCTTGATCAGGATCACTAGCCGAGTCGATCTAGCCATGTCTGTCTGTCCGTCTGTCCGTCTGTCCGTCTGTCTGTCTGTCCGTATGAACGCTGAGATCTCGGAAACTATAAAAGCTAGAGGATTGGTATTTGGCATGAAGATTCTTAGAGCTCCTACGCAGCGCAAGTTTATTTCAAAAAGGTGCCACGCCCCCTCTAACGCCCACAATAGTTTATAAACGATTTTAAAAATTTAAATATTTCGGAAAACTAAAAATGCAGTTTTGTTGCGTTTATCAATACCTATCGAAATGTAGAAGAAATTTTTTAAATCGGACCATTCGTTAAAAAGTTATTGCTGATCAAAGTTCATATCTCCATCGCACTCCCTTTAGCCGAGTGACGGGTATTAGATAGTCGGGACACCAACCCGACTATAGCGTTCTCTCTTGTTTTTGTTTAGTTTTTTTATGTTTGGGTTGCTTCTTATAGGTTTATGTATTTTTAAGTATAGTTTTTCTTATTTTCTTTAATTGAATTTTGTTACATTTTTTTTTTTGTAGGGTTTAAGTTTTCTTGAAACAATTTTAATTTTTTTTATTTTTTTAAAAACTTTCTCAAAATGCAAGTAATATGTAAATCATGTCATGGCAGAGAAACCTTTTTTGAAAACTTACATTTATTTTATGATCATATTAAAAAAATCCATCTTCATTTTGTTAGTTCTTTTACTTGTGGATTTGCTGATTGTAGCCAAAGCTTTACTTGCCATAAAAACTTAATAAAACATATGAAAAACGAACTAAAAAAATGTAATAATGGTTTTTTTCAAATAGAGAACTTTGCGCCAGAGGAGATTTTAAATAGCGGCCTACCAGATTTAAGTCTTGATTGCTCAAGTACAACATCGACTTCGGAGATATCTAAATATGCTACAGATTCGGCTTCCGTTCATACCAATGACTCTGAAAAACCAGATCTAAAGAGCTCGGCCTTAAAAATGTGCCTAAAGAGTTACGCAGACATGTCGTTACCTAGAAAAACGGCAATCACAATGCAAAACTCTGTAAGGGAATTCATGACATTGCCTATAAAAGATGAACTGGAAAATATATTGGCAATTATCCCTTCTGGCTCTGAAGCTTCTGATAAACTTAAATCGGTAGTAAATTTTTGCAAAAGTCCCTTTCAGAAATGTAATTCTGAATATATGATGATAAAAGAGCTAATATCCAAAGATTTGTGGGAGTCAGCAAAAATAGTTACTATTGATAATACCGTACAATCGTTGCGATCTGAAAACCGGATGACTCTGGGTCCACTCAAAACAAAAGCGGTAGTATTTCCTCTTAAATTCTATCTAAGAAAATTTTTTGAGCTTCCTTATGTTTATGACGATTATAAAAGCCATTTAAATTACTTAGCAAAACAAACTACATATAAAAATTTCATAAATGGACTTCGATGGCAATCCAAATTTAATAATAGATCGTCTGATGAGTTTCGCATGCCAATTTTTTTATATTTTGACGACTTTGAAACCAACAACCCATTAGGTTCACATACAGGCTCTTTGCTGGCTGCATATGTGTCTTTGCCTTCATCTCCACTAGGCTATAGAGAAATATTTTGTGCTGCCTTATTTCAATCTACCACTGTTAAAACTTTTGGAAATGATAGATGTTTTTATAGTTTGATAGAAACGCTTAATGACTTGTCTCAGAATGGTATCAAACTCAAAACTGATGAAGGAATTAGAATTATTTATTTTACTGTGGGTCTGGTTATCGGAGATAATCTTGCTTTAAATTGCGTTCTTGGATATAGCAGATCTTTTTCCAGTACATACTTCTGCCGAACTTGCAGAATGTCAAAGGAAGAAACTCATACTTCCCCGTCAGAAAATGTCGAATTGATTCGAAGTGAATCTGATTACGTAGAAGACTGCAACAGCCAAACTTTTGGCTTGAGAGAAAATTCAATTTTTAATAGGCTCACTGACTTCTCCGTGATTGAAAACTATTCATTTTTCACGATGTATTTGAAGGAGTTTTAAAATACGACGTTTGCCACATTGTTAAATATTTTATAAAACAAAAAGTTTTCACTTTGGAATTTTTAAATATAAGGAAGCAAAATTTAAATTACGGAGAAACGGAAATTGACAATCAATCTCCACCTCTAAAGTCGTCACACTTGCAAAAGAATACCATAAAGATGTCTGCACGTGAAATGCTTTGTTTTATATTTCACTTTCCTTTTATGGTTGCAGACAAGATTTCTTCAGAAGATGCAGTTTGGAAATTTGTAATTAACTTATTAGAGCTCCTTGATTATCTTTTACTATTCGATTGTACTGATGAAGATATTAAAAAAACTGAAGAACTGATAATATATCATAATACCAAATATATAGAACTTTTTAATGATACATTAAAGCCAAAACACCACTTCTTAAGTCATTACGGTAGAATTATAAAAAAATCTGGACCGCTTCGATATCTCTGGACGTTCCAGTTTGAGTCAAAGCACCGAAATTTAAAATCTTACCTTAAAAATATAAATAATAGAAAAAATGCGTGTATTTCCTTAGCTTATAAAATTAACTTTAACTTTGCTGACAAGATTCTTAATTATAGAAAGCCAAATATTATTTACAGTAAAACATCGTGTAAATTTGAAAATTCAGTTCACTATCAACAATTTCAAGAAGCCTTTCCTGAATTAGATTTTTCATCGGCAAAATGCTTTACTTATTGTAAGAACTTTAGTTTTCGTTATAAACAAAAATATGTTATATTTAATAATATTAATAATTATTATGTTATAAAAGATGTTATTTTACTTGAAGAAGAAACATACCTCTTTGTTCAGGAGCTACTTACACAATTTATTCCAAATTATTATTGGTACGAGGTCATCGGATATGGAACACATAAATTATTTAATCTTAAGAATATAACTAACCCGCCTATTCATATACATGCTCTTAAAGATAAAAACTATGTTAAGCCAAAACAATTTTAATTAGTTATAACTGAAAATTAAGTACATTGAAATAAATAAAAGACAATAATACAAATCTGTATTTATTTTTACAATAAGGTAGTTATTACCTTAATTTTTAGGTCAAATTTGTCCTAAAAATTAGGCTGGGGTCAAAATGAGAGGCTCAAATTTAAGGTCAATGCTGGCCAAAATTTTAGGCCGTTGGATGCCTTAAATATCGGACATGGGGTTGTTTATAGGCAGCCCATATCCTAGAATCAAGGCCACAAATTACTCGAATTTTAGGCCGTTAAATGCCTAAAATTTTGGATTGGGAGTTTTCTGACATTTTTAGGCAGCCAATTACCTCAAATCTAGGTTAAAAATTACCCCCATTTTAGGCCATTTATGGCCTACATTTTTAGGTCATGGAATCCTAAATTTAAGGCCATTTAAGGACTTAGCTCCAGTTTAAGGCCAATTTTACCTAAATTCTAGGCCATTTTTTGGCATTTTAGGTCATTTTTTTTTCTGGGTGTGTTACATACATTTGCACGAATACAATATACCCTTTTACTTTACTACACTCAAAACATTTTTTTCCTAAATTTTAGAAAATCGCCATAAAATGAAATTTTTTCTTAATTTTAGAAAATTTTCTGAATTTTAGAAATTGTTTTCTTGAATCTAGGAAAAAAGACCATAGAAACAGAATTTTATGAAAAACCTTTCTTAAATTTAGAAAAATGATTTTTTTTCTTAAATCAATGGTGTTTTTTCCTAGTTTGCTCTCCAAAATTTTTCTTAAATTAATGGCGATTTCGCCATTAAATTAAGAAAAAATGTACTTCATCCCTTCCTAGAATCTAGAAAGTCGCCATAAAAAACACGGTACATTTTTTTTAATTTAAAGAATTTTTCTGAATTAAAAAAAACTTTTTTCTTGAAAACAGAAAAGTAGAAATAGAAAATCACCATAGATTTAAGAACAACTTTTTTTATTTCTGTTATGCTTCTCATTCTTTCTTCGAAACGAAAAAGAAGAAGACATGGGGTTAGTCCGCGGCGCGTTGCGACGACAGTTTTTGGCGTATGTATATGTTTATGTGTGTTTGTGTGTATGATCGAGAATTTTCTTGTGCGTAGCTGTAACTTTTATTGCGTTGTTGTTTTGGAAATGCAGTCTCTCGCGAGAGAGTTGCTTGCGTTGCGCTGCATCTTGAACCCTTGCGCTCAGTTTTGGATGAGCATTCAAAGTAATAAGTTTGTGTAGAGCCTATTTAAGAAAGTTAAAGTGCGATCCCTCTAAGAGGCAATTTATAGGTAAGCAATTGAAATAAATTTTAATATAAATTTGGTAAGTAAGTAAAAATGTATGGTAAGCAAAGGGCAAACTATTTTAATAGATTTGGCTATTAATAATATTGCAGGCCGCAAATACCATCCTTCTCGAGTATTAATTTTTATTTTCGATTGCAGGAATAATTTCAATTTCAGGTATTGTTGATAATTTGGCAGTAAGTAAGTAAATTTTAATAATAATATATTAAATATTTAATATAAATATTAATAGTTTTATTTTTATCTTTTTTGTTTTCTTTTCTTTTTTTTGTTAAGGAAATATCAAACAAAAACACCTCTTAACGAGGTAAAAAAATAGTGACGACCGCACCTTCAACATACAAAAGATCTGATATCATATTTTGTGACGAAAAATAATTTTACATTCGAAAATATAAAAACACTTTCTAAAATTTACTCATTCGGCCCGCTTCAGACAAATTTATAAGATTTTACCCACACGAACATTTTCTATTGTAGCGTGCCGAAAAAGTAAATTTTAGAAAGTGTTTTTATATTTTCGAATGTAAAATTATTTTTCGTCACAAAATATGATATCAGATCTTTTGTATGTTGAAGGTGCGGTCGTCACTATTTTTTTACCTCGTTAAGAGGTGTTTTTGTTTGATATCAGAAGTTTTTAAAGAGACAATTTATCCCTGGGTTTAATTTACATATTAGTATACCTCATACCATGACCAAAAGTCATCCCCATATAACTTAGTTATTAAAAAACTAAAGCACATAGGATTGACCCCTGATCTTAGCTGAACGCCGCCTGATATATTGCAAGCACTGTTGCAAGCCCTACTTGCTGCAACGTGTTTTCATAAAAAAAAGCAGAGGCCATTTTAAAAAAAATTCGATTTATTAAAAACTAAAAATGGCTCCAACTGTTTACAAAAATCGATTGTAACTAACAATATGGCGCATATATTGATTTATAAAAAAAATTTAAATACAAAATTTTTTATAATCTTAATTTGTTTTTATTTTTAAGAAAATAAAAACTTATTTTTTTTAACATTTTTTTTTTAAAGAAGAGGTTTTAGAAGAATTAAATCAAAACACATGAAGTCACGCGGATTCATATAACCGGAGATAAAGATTTTCAATGAGAGGGTACTTTTTCAAATTTATCAATTTTTGGAAAACTTTAAAAAATTCTAACTAAAAAAATATTTTTCTTTCGGACAAATCCTGATACACGTGATTGCTCATTTTCCGAATAGAACATGTAAAAAAAATTTCAGGCAAATCAAAAATGTAAAAATTTTGTTTGGCCCAAATCTGTTCGGCTCGTAAATGAACGGCCCTTAGGCAGCATTAATTGTTATGAGCTGGCAAAAGTGGCTATTTTCGTTTCTTAATAACTTTTAAACGTGACTTTTTACAGTAATGTGTTATATACCAAATTTTAAGGAATCTCAAGGGCTATACAGTTTAAAGTTGTAAGGAAAATCGTTAGAGCCGTTTTTGAGAAAATTAAAAAAAAGCTAAAAAAAAAAGTTTAAACAAATTGTCTTTTGTTCATATCTTTTTAACTATTACATTTACACAATGTGCATATAGAAGGCGTCTATAGCATTTAAAAATACCTTTCAAACGAGATGCAGCACAAGTCTGTAGCTTTAGTAGTATAGCAGTTACGGCTTTCCGAATTTTAGCTATTTATAGCTGTTTTCCCGCTAAACTAGCGGGTTTTTCCAAAAGTGGTAGAACAAAACTTTTTTATATCGATGTGATGAACGTCATATCAAATTTTCAGAACTTAAAAAACATATTTTGGACAAACTGACAAACTGACAAACTGACAAACAGAATTAAATTTTCATTTTGGGAAGAAGAAGTAAATCTTATTTTGGCTATAACTTTTGAACGGAGCGTCCGATTTTCTGATATGACCCCTCATATTAAGCGCATTTTCAGTAGCAATATAACTAACGTAGTCCGGGGGGCCAATTATCCCCACCGGCCCCAACAGATCCAAATTTCTAAATTTTCACTTTTACACTTTCACCGCTCTCCCTCCCAAACCAATTGATTTTCTTGAGGTCTTGGTATGCAATCCTTAAAGTTTTAGCAATACCTTTAATTTGGTGTATTACTCATTACGATCGGACTATCACAGCAGATTTTCATTTCTTCGTGTATATATAGTAGTCGCCTTCGCACACTCTCCTGGTGCGCTTCGTCACTACATGGACTGCCGTCCATAGTGATTTGTAATGCTATTTTTTCTTTTTTTGGTTTTCTTTTCTCTTTTTTGTTTAGGAAATATTTATAATCTTATTTTTATCTTTTTTGTTTTCTTTTCCTTTTTTGTTTAGGAAATATTAATAATTTTCTTTTCGTCTTTTTTATTTTCTTTTCCCTTTCTTGTTTCGGAAATAAAATAGTAAAATAAATATGTAAGCATTTTATTTAAATAAAGAAAATTTTTTAAAAATAAAAAAGTCCTTTCTTATTTTAAGAAAAAAGATTCTATATTCAAGAAAAGTACTTTCTGGATTTTAGGAAAATTTCTCAATTTGATGGCAACTTTTCTTGATTTTAGAAAAGTATTTCTGCTTTTCAGGAATTTTTTTCCTAAATTTTAGAAAATTCCTTTCTAAAAAATACGGTAAATCGCCATCGACTGAAATTCATGGCGAATTTCTTGATTTAATGGCGATTTCGGGCTGTTTTTTTTTTGAGTGTAGTAACTGTTATAAAAACAATGGTAGCAAGTAAACTAAATGTGATGAACCCCAAAATTCTAGCTTGTAAATCACTTTTTTCTTAACTTTAAGAGTTTCTTAATTGTTGGCAATTTTTTATATGTGCTTGAAAGCTTGTTTGTGGCAAGCATTAAACATTTAAAAATGTTTATTTCCTTCAAAAATTAATTAAGTAAATTAAATTAACAAAAGGGATCTTAAAATACGGCAGCGATATGAATTTCTTAAATTTTCCAACACTTTAAAACAAATATGACGATTACTAGAAACTTTAAAAACGAGATTAAAAGATTTAAATAGCGAACAAGAAAACTTTTTCACCCGGAGTTACCCTATTACAAATATTTCATACGCTCATTAAAATAGGCAACGATTTTTACGATTTGAACGTCGTCGACCCAAAGAGTCTTTGTTCTAAGTCTTAAAAGTTTATCGCTTACAAGTAGAAATGATCAAACAAATTAATACCATTATTTATTTAGAAAGGTTGGTTTTGTATTCTTTTGTTGCCTACTAAATATAGTCTTCTTCATTTACAATCCGATATTACAAGGATAAACACGTTTGGTTACGTTTTTGGGTTATTTGTTAAGACAAGGGTTTCCTTACGAGGAAATATTAAAATGAAAACTTGATGTCGATTTTAGTTTTTAGGATTGGATTTCTAGTTTTTGAATGTTCCCACGTAGGCTCCACAGCTACTGCAGGTGTGCTTGGCCGACTGGCAGGAGTCCTTGCAGTATGGGATGCAACAGCAGCAAATACCACTAGAAGAGACGATTAAATTAGTCGCAAAAAGGAACAAGCAAATGAATCAATTACATACCCAATCATGCAGATAAGAAGGGCTATCAAATGGGTTTTGGTACTTGGCTCAAACTCGACCTTCGTTTGCCTCCGCTCACCGCAACTCGGGCACGTGGCCATAGATGGAACATTTGCTAGCACATTTGCTAGCAAATATCGAATAGAAAATACGTTTTATAAAGTTTTTTAATAAAATATATCGGGAATCGAAGAATTGGACAAATTAAAAACACGAGAGATCGCTATAGTCGTCTTTAAAAATAGCACAGCTAAGCCAGAAAAAGTTGTAGAAATGTACTACAAACATTAAAAAAGGATACAAAATAAGTTTTTAACACTCCATTATTCTTTGAACTTCTCAATATTTTTATAAGAACTTGCACTTTGGAAACGGTTTTTGATACTTACACATTTCTATATATTTTTTTTTCCGGCAGATGTGCTTCACCGTTTGCCTCAGACACCAAACTAAAAGAAACAAACATCTGAGAGAAGCAGGCCTTGATAATGACAAACATGCGCGGATCCACGGGGGGATTTGGGGGATAAAACCCCCCACCCTCTCGGACCAAATATAAAAGTAAATTTGGTGTTCAAAAATGATGCAACAAAAAATTAGTTTTGAAAAACACCCCGAAAACTAAATCCTGAATCCGCCACTGATGACAAGAGTTTATATCTACTGGAACGTGAAACTATTTTTAGAAGTATGGGAGGGACGGAAAAAGCAAAGAGAGAGTTTTCATTTCAAATAAATTATGTTAATAAAAAATGAAAACGTTAAATACATGTGATCCACGAAAGCAGTTTGACCAAACCAAAATCATTGATAGGAGCGTAAAAAGAGAGATTTTAATGGGTTTTCATTTTTAGAAAATTCTTTTAAAATATTAGGAATAAAAGTACATGTCAATAAAGTTACCACAATATACATATATGTATAATACTTACGTATATACTATGTAGAATATGTTTTTCTTTGGAACGATTTGTTTAAATTTCAGAGCTTTTTAATTGTTTGCTATTTTTTATTTGTGCTGTGCAAGCTTTTTTGTAGCAAACACAAAGGGGAACAGCTGACTGAAATTTTGCAACTGCAATGTGAAATAGTGATTTATTATTTATTTACAACAAATGCATCTAAGTGTAAACTTTGAAAATGGCCCTTCCATCCGCAGGATCGACAATTGAAGATGGTTTCATAAATTCCTACTCCACAATACCGACGACAGCAGCAAAAAGCGCTAAAAAGAAAGAAAATCTCATTCAATTTTAATGAAAAATGTGGAATTTATTAATTACCACAAATCCATCTTCAACTTCTTCAATTTTGATACCTCTTCCTCATAATAACCTTCGAATCGCAGTTGGGACACCTTAGATCTGCCGACTTTTCTTTAAGTTTTGCAAGCGTCGAATGTCTTTATTACAAAGCAATTTAGACTTGTGTGCCGGTTGCATGCTGCATTGTAATTGTGTTCGAGTTCTCTTGAACATTGTGCTTATCAAGAGAAGAGAGGTTTTTCTCGGAAAAGTTCGAATTCGCTGATGCTCCACAATTTTTTTACTCACGAATATGTATACAGATCATTGCTTGATTTACCATATTTACCATAAACAAAATAAATTGGAAAAAAAACAAGAGAGAACGCTATAGTCGGGTTGGTGTCCCGACTATCTAATACCCGTCACTGAGCTAAAAGGAGTGCGAACTCTGTAGTCGGGTTGGTGTCCCGACTATCTAATAAACGTAACTCAGCTAAAGGGAGTGCGAGGGATATAAAAACTTTGATCAGGCATAAGTTTTAAACGAATGGTCCGATTTAAAAAATTTCTTCTACATTTCGATAGGTATTGATAAACACAACAAAACTGCATTTTTACTTTTCCAAAATATTAAAATTTTTAAAATCGTTTATAAACTATTGTGGGCGTTAGAGGAGGCGTGGCACCACTTTGAAACAAACTTGCGCTGCGTAGGAGCTCCTAGAAACTGCATGCAAAATGTCAATGTCCTAGCTTTAATAGTTTCCGAGATCTCAGCGTTCATACGGACAGACAGACGGACAGACGGACATGGCTATATCGACTCGGCTAGTGATCCTGATCAAGAATATATATACTTTATGGGGTCGGAAACGCTTCCTTCTAGCTGTTACATACTTTTGCACGAATACAATATACCCTTTTACTCTACGAGTAAAGGGTATAAAAATTTTAAGTCAGTATTGTATCATTGTGAAATCCATTTTTTATTTATTTGGTACAAGTTTCGCTGAAAAAGAATTCCAAAAGTTTTATTTTATAATGGATGAATTTATGTGTGTAGATTTGCAAAACAATTTAATTACCAATATCTCACGACGCATCCTCTACAGCGTTTCCACATTTGGTAGTCTTCAGAGCTCATTGTATTCTGTGCGAATTTTTCTAGACATTTATAACAATCCCTACGATCAACGAAATTATTTCGCTTTGCAATTGGCTCATATTTTTGGGGCGGTTGTGAAAGAGGTGGAGGCGTGGGTACTCCTTGGAATTTACCCTGATGTTTACTTTCTATATCGGATTCAATTTCTCCCATTATGCTGCGGTACGTAAACAACTCGTACGTAACCAACTCGATACTGAACTTATTGCGCTTTGCATTTTGCCTGCATCATAATACTTACGGATTGATAGTCGAGCATGGTGAAATAACCTAACTAGAAGGCTTTGGAAAAACCAAAGGAAATGAATCACGCTTAATAGGTTTGCAATGCAGTCCGGATTGTCGGATGCTAAACTATTTTTAGTTGTAGACCTAAGTGAAGTGTTATCAATAGGTCAGCAAAAGCAAGTTTAAAAGCATCTCCGCTAGTCTATGTCAATGTTTTAATTAATAGAAAATACAAATCAAGCAACCAACACGTTATGAACTGTTTAAAACCGGCTTGTTACAAATGTTTGGAGTAGGAAACGGGATTTTTAGATTTAAAAGTGGGTTTTCCCAAGAACTTGTAATTATTAAACATTTTTTGTGGTTACAAAAAGATAATGTATAATTATAATTCAAAATATTATTAAAATAAAATAGATAACTCGTCATGAGTCTTAGGTGTTGAATATAAATTTAAACCAAAGTACTTTATCACAAATACCACCTTTTGATGATGGTTTATCTCCCCGCATGTAATACAGTGCGAGGGTCAGGTTGATTTCCACGAATTGCCAGCGATAAGTTCGTTTACTTAATTATTTATAAAAATACTCTACATACGCTCAGTGTACACTGTACATATAAGACAAATTACGTACATTCCTATTGTGGATGTTCATTGTTTATCTTTGAACAATTAAAAAGGGGTTGCTGAAAATTAACGAGACTATTATGACGTCAAACTTCAATGGTAATTGAGTCAAATTTAAAAAAAATTCCGAAACAATATTGGTCAAAATATCAATAAATATTAAAGAGAACACTTAAGTGGAATTAAAAAATGTTTTATATAAGAGAGATAAACGGAAAGACAATTCACAGCGGTTTTTACCGCGAGGGTCTTAAATTTTTAAGTAGCATTATTTTTGGGGACTAATGAAATATATTTTCAGTAGCATTGAAAGCTAACAACGCCAATGCAATCTGTTTTCAGTAGCCATACTTTTTTTCAATCTAATGAAATTTGTTTTTAGTAGCACAACTTTTTTCAATTCCAATGAAAAGTGCTTTCATTACTTTTTTGTATTTCTAATGAAATGACTAATGCATTACAAAAGTAGTATCATAATATAATGATTATATAAAAATGAAATGACTTGTTCAGGGGGGTCACAGAAATCTCTTCCAATTAAATGTACCCCTAAAACCAAATCTCGGTGACACAATTTAATTTTCCAGAAATCGATGGGGACCCTTAGCTGCCCAAAAATACTTTATTTAATTTACATGATAAACTGTGAGAGGTGTCAGTGTTCCTTTTATTTATACTACGGTGGCCTAATTACGAGTTTAAAGATAAATAAAGGAATGGTGGAAATCTTTTTGCAATTCATAGTTTTGTCGTTCTGTGTGATGTAATATCCTTTTTTGCGATTCATCTTTGCTTATTTGGTTTTCGGAACAGATTTCTAGTTCTTGTATGTTCCCACATAGGCCCCACAGTTACTGCAGGTGTGTCTTGCCGACTGGCAGGAGTCGTTGCAGTAGGGAATGCAGCAGCAGCAAAAAATACCCCTAAAAAGCAGGATTAGTATTACAAGCTACAGGATCAAGCGTGATTTACATACCCCAGCATGCAGATAAGAAAGGCCAGCAAATGAGTTTTGGTATTAGGCTCGAACTCGACCTTCGTTTCCCTACGGACTCCGCAACTTGGACAGGTAGCCATAGATGGAACGGCACCCAAAACATTGGGGGGAGCTAGAAATACAAATACATTGTAAGAATGATCAAAATGGGTAATATCCGCATAAATAAATAATTTATTTTTGTTCAGTACTTAGTAAGTACCACTTACTCTGCATAATCTGAGTCTGACCAAAAATCACCGGCTGTGTCTGTTTGAATTCTTCTCTATTATTTGCTTTATTTATTTCCGACAAAAGTGCTACGCGTCCGAATTCAGACATGCGACTGAAGTAAGCTCCATAGATGGACCTAAAATTCGTTTAATTTTTCTTTTAATCTTTTAATTGGCGAAATTGGTGATAATTTCGATGGTCAATGAAGCAATTTTCGACAAATGCTCAGAAAATAAAACATTTTCTGTTTAAGAATGTGCTTCTTATGACCATTCCTTTTTTTAGTTGAACCTTTTGCCAACTGTAGGTTAGGCGTTGCATAAGATTTAAAGGAAATATAGGAAGATTTTAGGCCTGCACACGTAAAGCTTCAGTATACATTTGCATATATTTCACCTTGGAATACCAAAGAGCGATTTTTGGGCATTAGTTGAAAGGTATTGATAAAATAAATGCAAAAAATTGACAAAATAAATGGCCTGACAATCTTTTAAATTAAATCATAGAAATAATACGATAACCTTTCATAATCCCAACTTTCTAGATCTTAGAAGTAGTTGGCAAGATTGGACTGAATAGTTTTAAAATCATAAGCAAACATACTTTTTTAAATTAAAAATTAATTCAATTTAATAAAAAACATGATTATGTTCAATTTTTAAACAATTGAAAAAGAAGGGGTTGAAAATCAATGAGATGAGATGACGTAATAAAAACAAACTTTTATTGCAACTGAGAATTAAGTCAAATCAAGAAAAAAATTCCCTTGGGTCTTAACATATATGGGTAGAAAAAAATGTTAATATAATAACATAAATACATACAAACATAAAAGGTCTGGCGGCAATACAACGCTCATATGTTTGTACCAAGAGCGTGTTATTCTGAGTAGAAAATCTCATAAAACCCAGAAAGGAAGCAAGCTTCGGCCAGCCGAAGCTTATATACCCTTGCAGATAATTCCTATTAATCACTAATTTTCGGATCGTTCCTATGGCAGCTATACGATATAGTAGTTCGATATTGATAAAATTAAAATCGAAATTCGGAAACATTTAAAAAGAGTCATATCCCAGAGTAGAAGAAAATTCAATAAGAACCAACGAAGCAATAATTTATTTCCTATATATTCCCATCAATTTTCCGATCGTTCCAATGGCAGCTATATGATACAGTCGTCCGATTTTGATAGATTTTTTTTTGAAATTCAGAATTAGATATAAATTGGTATTTCCAAATACACCCAAAATATATATTTTTTTACATTTTTTTCCGATTACTCCTATGATATAGTTGTACGATCCGGCTCGTTACGACTTATATACTACCTGCAAAAGAAAGAAGAAAGTTTTAGCCCAAAAGCTTTAAAACTGAGAGTCTAGGTACCAATATAACCAAGTAAATATGTTTATTTATTTTAACTGAAATGTAAAATTATGTATTAAATACAATACCCGATTTTGGATGTGTTTATTTATTTATTTAAATGTAATGTAAAAATATGCATTGAGGCTGCTTTACATTATACACTGGGATAGTGTTAACAGACCTATTATGTATACATCGGTGTGCTAAATCGGAGTTCGAAGATCAATAAAGAAGTGATGAAGATCTATTAGGAATACAAAGTTTTGTACCAGTATATTTTTCACATTTTATGACGTCATAAATTTCCTTGGTATTCGACAACCACGATTTCTAGTTCTTGTAAGTTCCCACATAGGCTCCGCAGCTACTGCAAGTGTGTTTGGCCGACTGGCAAGAGTCGGTGCAGTAGGGAATGCAGCAGCAGCAAATTCCCCTGAAACACAGGATCAGAATTAGGCTCATTGGGTGAAGGATCAGACACGATATACATACCCCAACATGCAGATAAGGAGGGCCAGCAAATGGGTTTTGGTACTTGGCTCGAACTCGACCTTCGTTTGCCGACGGACTCCGCAGCTCGGACAAGTAGCCATGGATGGAACGCCACCCAAAACATTAGGGGGTGCTAGAAAAATGTTTTTATAAGTATTACGTATAACGAATTTTGATAATGTTCTTATCATATTTTATAGAATATATATTTGCACTCAAAGTTTAAATAATCGGTGGCCCACAAACATAGGTTTTATTTAAAGAATGTTTTTTCGCGAATGTTTCTCGTCATAAATTTATATACACACTTTTTTCGAATATCAATGGCATCGGTAATATCAGTATAGATTCAGTATCTGTGTACTGTGAAGTCCTTGAAAATGTACTTATATTTACCCTGCATAATCTGCGGCTGAGTCAAAATCACCGGCTGGGGCTGATTCAAGTTGGGATAGACCTGGGTGTTGTCATAACTGGGCGGTGCCTGAGCACCAGCATAGGGTTGCTGTTGCTGTTGCTGCTGGTCGTACGGGAAATTCTTCTCCATTATTCGCTTTATTTATTTCCGACTGTGGTGCTACGCGTTCGAGTTCAGGCAGACGACTAAAGCGCGCTCCACATGCGGGACCTAAAAATCATTGGACTTTTCGTTCCTTCTATTTGCGATGTGGGGAATTTTTTGTAGCCTACGTTGTGCTCACTAAGCAATTTCCGACGAATGCTCTGTTTCGATTAGAATATTTGTCCAGAAACCGGTTGCACTGACTGAATATAGCACCTATATTCTTCCAACTTCATCTATAATATTTGTAACAGTTTTAGGCGTAAGAAATAGGATTAATATGGGTAAAAAAAACTTAATTGTAATATGTATTTTTTAAGGAAAATCAAATTTCTTTTTTTAATATTTAAAGTTTGATTTTAAATATTTTAAAAAAATTTTAAAAATCATATACCGTATAGGAAGGTATTGCTGTAGCTCTTAAAAGGGGAATATAAGCTCTAAGGAGTATCCACGCCATTTCCCCTGCGAACTATTTGGATTCCCTTAAACACTAAGTGACGTGGGCTGTGAATAATGTCCTGGCATTCCAATTAATTTCTCTCTATTAGGCTGCACTTAAAAGATATTATTTTGTGACATATTTTAGAATTGACGCAAATCCACTTAAAGCTTCATAATCATTTCATTTACTTAAAGATATAAGTTCAATTTCTGAAAGACGCAAAGCATAATTAACCATCCAAACCAAATAAAAGTCATTCGCTTCTTCCTCGAATCTTTTTATTGCTGTGCTAAGGATACAAAAGCTTAAGTTGGTACTACAATGTTTTGCGTGCTAACAAAATATTGTGTATGGAAAATGTGAGAGAGGTAACAACGGTGTATAGGTACGATGGTTTGGATTGCATTTCATCACGGCTGCTGGCCGCAGGCCACGGAAAAGCAAAGACTTCCGCCGGAAGTCCCCTAACGCTCGTAGGTGCCAATGTAAGCGTTGCAAGAAGGGCAGTGATGGTTCGCGTTCCTGGCACAGTTGGTGCAGTAGAGGCACCCAGCACAGGGCCAGCAGCTGGAAAAAGAAAAAGTTATTGTTATTACAACATTTTTATCTGAACTGAGGGTTAATTGCTTGTAGCTGATATTACCAAGTGAGGCACATGATCAGCGCTATGATGTGCGTCTTGGTGGAGGCCTTCGGCTCTATACGGGTGGTCACCTGCTGGCGGCAACTGGGACAGACCACATTGCAGGGCTCCGGACCAACGGGAGTGGACATTTTGCTGGCAGCACTGCGGAAAAACGAACAGGAAACTTTAATAACTCCGGTATTGATTGCTGCACCGACCTTGAAAACTTCGCGTGCCTTTGGTACATAAGCATTAAAATTAAATTAGTTGTGTGATGGCGAATTTAATTGTATACCCGCCATGCAAACAAGCTGTCATCAGCCTTATCTCCCGTTGATTGTTCCACTGTTCCGTTCAATTTCTTTTAGGGTTCTGTTAGGCATGTGTGAGGTCATCTTTCGGGTCCACAGAGACTGAAAGTGTGGAGTGCCATGTGGCAAACTGTATGTCGATGTCGTCATCGCAGAAATCGCGTCTCTCTTTGCCCAATTCAACCCCCAATTCGTCCATCATCTCCATCTCCCTTCGCCCTCGAGGTACTTGCCCAATTTGTTTACGCGGCGGTCTGACCCTGCCCAAAATCAACACAATCTATTCTATTTATATTCACACTTGCTCCGACCATAGCATAGTAACATCATTAAGCTGAGGGTGTGTCCGGCGCCAGTGATTAATACTACCCCTGGACCCACCTGTGGCCTGCGTGCTTTTCCTCAGTTTTCCCCAAACTAATTTCAAGGAGCGCCGAATGAGCGGTAACCATCTCAAAGGCGTTGTCCTGTTTACCCAGAGAAATATACAATTTAAGGCGACTTCTTTATAAGAACCATACTTCATTGAACTTGACTCGAAAATCCGTTGCCCATATTTGTCACAATATTACGCGGTCTGAATTTTAAATTTTGGCGCTATACTTACAGAGTGGGTTCTAAGTCGTCAAAGAAAATGTGTTGGACTCCAACTGAAACTCGTATTCAATAGCAAGCCCAAAACTTATTGCGCACTGTTGGAGCTGTGAATTGGTTCTGTGGAAAGAAATTCTGCGCGCGTTGAATTTTCAAATTTTTGTTACGTTGCCACATGTTGCTGCAGCAATGTTGCTACACAGAGAAAAAAATTACAATAATTAAACTTTAATTATTAAAGATTTAAAATAAAATAAAATTAGAAATTCTCTTGTTTTACAGATGTATGTATATATTTTTTTTATTCAGGAACGAAGCCAGATGAGCAATGACATGGATGATATTTTGAAACAGTATAAGCTCGCGATGAAAACATTGCGATAATTATTTTTTTATTTTTATTTTTGTTAAATTTTAGATGATTTACGATGGAACAATAACTAAATAAAGTTTCTAGGAAAAACATGTGTTTTGCAATCCCTTAAAAAACTAAATTAATTTGGAAGCTTTTTTCTACAAAATTTCTCAATCCCATTACTCAAAGACAATAGCTTAAGTGAGTAAGAAAGAAATGATAAGACCATTACATTGTGATTTCACCTTTGGTTTAACCAACAGAAGTTTTCAGATATATCATGCTTTCCGAAAAGAAAGAAAATTAGCTTCGACAAGCCAAAGTTTATATTGTATAACCGAGCAGTTAAAATAAATACTTATAGGTAAATGTTCGCTCGATCTGTGCTGCTGCAGATACTCCAGATATATTATTGCCTTAAAGTTTGGTTTTTAAATTGTCAAAAATTTAAACGCAAACTTGCGCCTGGCTCCCATAGGAATAATCGATAAAAGAATTGAAAAAAAAACACTTATATTTATAGCAAATTAGCGTTTTGATTTTTGACACAATTTAAAAATAAAAATATCTTATGGCTCCCATAGGAATAATCGATAAAGGAATATATCAGTGGTACAATCCGGATCGTTCCGACATACATATGTATGTACTGCAATTGAAATGAGACTTTTTTGAAAGTTTCACCGCGATAGCTTAAAAACTGAAAGACCAGTTCGCATAAAAACGGAAAGAAAAATAATAATATAGAAATGTAAATTTGTTTTTCCACATGATTATGCCCTGATATTGATTTCTAGTTGGTTTGATCCCCAGCTAAACTAAAAAATTGAAGTGTAGTTTGATTGATATGTAAGCCAAATAAGTTTTTGCTATTTTGTTGTTATTTTTTGGACCAGTCTTCTGATGTTAATTTATCCTATAGGAATGCTAATATGTGACATTTTTCTGCACTGAATGCCTCATTTACATGTTAAATTATTAAGTTAAAAGCAAAACAGCCAGCCATTGAGGGTTAGGGGTAAAAAAAATTCACTTTAAACTGCATTAAAAACAACTGCAAATAATTTTTGAGTAAAACCATATTCCATCAGAATTCGCAGAATATTTCGTTTTCCTAAACTTCCAGAAAAAGTTTCAGCCAAATGTTGCCAGAACCGCAGAAAAACTGTGTATGTATGTATATGTATAAAGAAAATTCATTTTATGGGAATCCCAGAAAATGCTTCGTTTGGCAAAGCTTTATTTGCATATCTTTTCTCTCTTTAAGTTTCGCGTACAGCAATCAGAGTCGATTGAAGAATGTACATATGAATGTATGTATGTATGTATGTTTGGTAAGTGTTAGTATGATAAAGGCACGTGCCTGTGGTGTGTGAAGTGGTACCACTTCTTGTTGGTGTCTACACATTAGGACATATATATGTATACTTAATTATATACGAATATGAAAATAATGGTGTACATATGAAATCGGCGAGTGTTTTCGCTGGCGTCTTCAAAACGATCCCAAACAGGCGTTGCAGTTGGGGCAGAACTGGGAGGTCTTGTAGCAGCAGTTGCAGCAGCAAGGGGCGCAGACGCAGGGCCAGCAACTGGAGGATAAAGGGAAGAGAATGGGGTATATTGTTTACCAGGCACGATCGACGATTACTCATTACATTTCCTGCGAAATGAATGCAAAACAATTACGGCCACAAAAATAGCCCAACCAATATGCTTTATTATATTAAATGTAATACTCGGAAAATTTTTTTTTTAAGTTATAACAAGACTTTGGTGCTATTATTATGGCCACTGTTGTAACTATTCAGTCAGGGGTGTCACAGTAATCTTTTCCAACCAAAGTCCGTTACGGTTCTTCCGTTAAAAGAGATTTCTTTGTCGCCACGGTAAATAAAAATGTACTTACAGGAAGAGGCAGAGGAACGCCGCCAGGCAATAGGTCTTTCCGGTAGGATGGTGTTCCACTCGAACTCGAATACGGGCGTTGCAATGGGGACATATCATTCCCTGCCCGGGAGTGTCCACCAAAACTGTGGTCTGGTGATGGATCACGCTCACCGGCTGGGGTGGTGACATCGGCGTCATCTGAGAGGCCTGAGGAACCTGCGGATAGAGCTGGTGGGGCGGCGACTGGTGCAGGTCCATCTCCGCCGGAGGAGCGGTGGCGAAGTCATCCGAATAGGCCGGCGGCGAGTCCACGCGCTTGTAGTCCATTGTAGATAGGAAATATTTAACCCACGAACGCAAAACTAAACCGGCAGTTGTTTACAGTTAAAAATTCTCTTGACGACTGCAGCAAAAGCTCCCGAAATGCATGTGCTTTGGTTCGGCAAAAACAAAAAAATAGAAAAAAAAGTTTAAACTTCGCGTTCGGCACAGTGAGCAAGCGAGACATCTATACGATCGCAGTAGGTTGCACATATCGATTAGTTATCGCTGTGGGGATAACATCGATAAGAGCTACTGAAATTCGAACTCGAAGAAACGGACAAAAGCTTTATCAGTTCAGAGTAAATAGTTAACCATAATTAGATATGAAACTTGACGATCAACCCATTAGGTCTTTCGTATTATATGGTTAAATGCCGTTTTGTTTGACTGCAGCTGGGCGAATGAGACACTTTTAAATGTTTAGTCGTCGGCGGAATCATTTTCATTTTCATGATTCGCCGCCAATGACATATTAGTCAGATGCTATGCGTAGCTTATTGTTTTCAAAATCTTGAGACTTCCAAAAAATAAACAGGCAAATTCTCGTTAAGATACATCTATAATATATATTTTAAGTCTCAAACAGGACTCTGTACATGTAAATGCTTACTGGCAGTGCAAAAAACTGGATCATTTCAAATGCTGTAGCTTCCTATATGACATCCACAGTTGGGGCAGTAGTGCTGCACACTCTTGCAGCAGTTTATGAAGTAGGGCAGGCACACGAAGGGCCAGCAGCTGAGGGATCAAGGGGTTCCATTTAATATATCTATATATCGTGGGGTATCCGGACTCTCCACTCACCAGCAGACATACAAGGTCAGGGCGCACAGGTGGGTCTTGCGGGTGGGGGCCGTGACCAGACTGGTTGTGACCTCTCCCCTGCAGGAGGGGCACCTCACCCTCATCTTCTGGTAGCCAACAGTCAGCGGCAGTGCGCCCGCCCCCACTCCGTTCAGGGTGTAAATGGGTATCTGGGTCACCACCACCCCACAGTCTGGCTGAGGTGCTGGGGCTACGGTCACCATTTCCGTGTCTGGAACCGTGCTCACCCATGTGCTGTTCATGTTAACGGCGGGGCATGCACTGAACTCGCCGGCCATTTAATGACAACTCTGCTCTATCGCACTCGTTATCTTTTCTGACTAATCGACAGGTACTTTCTAACCGAAACAGCTATGACGATATGGCAGGTTATAAAAAAAGAGTTGGCATTTGCAGCACTTAATCGATTGACATTGGCTCCAGTAACTCCATACATTTTGATGATTAACAATTCGATAGATTAAGTGCCAGAAGAGTTAGGTTCCCTAGACATCTTATGTGGCTTTCATAAAAGCCTTGAAAATGTGTGTTTTATGAGACCTCCAAAGAGGTTAAACTGCACGTTTAGCCAGAAAAATTCATTCCTACCTATATGGCAGCCATAAAACTTCGCTAAGCTCTATAAATATACTGATTGTATAATAGTCATTAGGCTGTTGCCAATGGTTTATCATCATCATCGATCTGAAATGTTAGGCTGCCTTAAGTCCTTCTTAATTTTAAATACCTGCACCTTATACTTTCACAAGCTGATAAAAACCAAGTGGTGGCATTGAACTTTCTAAAGTTGTGTTTAACATTATTCTGGCATATAGGGAGAGCTGTGGACACTTTATGACCCACACGAGTGATTAAGCTTCCAGCGTAATTAGACCAAGTTCGCAAACCAAGTTGGCTTATCGCATTTCCCTTTTCCTGTTTGAATCTCATGTTTAATGTGTGACGGTCGTACAATTATATTTACAGTTAAGTTTCGTTGGAATATGACGCTAATGTGTAGGGTACTCTATAGGTAGATGTGCGTAAGAAGACATTAGTTCTCGTAGGTGCCGATGTAGGCGCTGCAGTTGGGACAGTAGTGATTGGCATTCTGGCAGGAATCCATGCAGTAGGGAAGACAAACGCAAGGCCAGCAACTGTGGATGGAGATTAGCAGAGATCGATTAGATAAGTTCGGGGAATTAATCGGTTAATCAGAGCACTAATTCCTATTGGCCTATACAATGCCCTAAGGCCGACGTCTACAGCCCAATTTCAGTCCGTTTGCTTGTTTTTAGCCCCCATTGCAGGCAGCGTTGTTATCTGACTCAACTCCAGCCGACCCAGTTGAGATAACATTGTTTTCACACGCAATACCTATAGAAACTTATTGTACTTTTCAGGCGATAACAGGGCGCAAGTGTTGCATGGGCGTAGCTTTTTTATTCTCAGGCAAAGAAAACTCTGACAACCTGTCTTTACAAACAAGTAATGAAATGTGTTGTTAGGAAGATAATAAAATATATCTAAAAATATTCAAGTTCTAGTTTTGCAATAAAATATGATTGACGATTGTTACTGATTTCTGTGCCATAACTTCAAATAAAAGATTCATCAAATACTGAATTATTACTATAAACTACATGTTGTGATATTAGACATAGAGTATCTCTTGATCTTTTGAGGCATTCAAAACTAAATCTGTTAATGGTACGGTAAATCTTAAATAAGGGACGAACTAAAAAATTCATCAAATCCAGAAATAACTATAAAATAAATGTTATGATATTAATTATAGATTATTTCTTGATCTTTTCGCGCATATAGCACTAAATTAGTAGATGGTAAGTTTAGATAAATAGAGACTATAGCTACGAATTCAACCACTAACATGAACAGGCACAGGATGAGGGCCCAGCAGTGCGTCCTTCCTGAGGGAGTGGCCTTCACGGTGGTCAGGACTTCGGCGTGGCAGGAGGGGCAGCAGATGCGGGTCGGCCCATTGCCGATGGGCACCAGGTTGGAGGTCGTGGTGGTCTGGATGATCACTGTGGAGGATTGCGGTGGTCTGGGCATCGGTGGATACAGAGGTGGCTGGGTGGGTCCACCTGGTTGATAGGTCTGTGCCGGCGTGAATCCGGGCTGCTCACTGTACGGCGGAGGTTGCTTGCTGTCCATATTTTTGAATTGTTTGTTCTTAAGAGAGTCTGGATACACCGATTGAACTGAAACGGAAACTGAACCGATCGCTTTGCTGGCTGGCGTCGCACTGAAAGCCGAACTGAAACTAAAGCTCCGTTGAAGTCAACGATGGGTATCGCTATCTTATCGCTACGTAGTGATAGCTTCCATACAACCGGGGGTTTCTGTCGAACTCATAAAGGGATATCTTCTTTATTGTGCACTTGATTTAGTGAGCGACAGCGATGCTCCTCTAAATAGGTGACAGATGACTCACTTATTTGATAACACTCGCAATATATATAAAGGCGATGAATAAGCTCTAAACGCTTTAACAACATGGAATGTATGGAAAATGTAATTACCTGTATTTGGTTAAGAGACATATTGTCAGAAGAGAGTGTAAACAAATAAAGGTTGTCGACTCGGACTCTCTCATTTTAATATTTGCACTTAATCATATTAACAAGTGCGTGACTCGTTTGGACAAAGTACTGTACCGGTTTTTGCATCACCATTCCATTTCTCCAGCCTACGTTTGGATCTAAAATAATGCACCTGTTCTTTTCTTTTATTTAATAAGGCTATTCAACTGTTACTTGATTTGTATAAACGTGAGACTCATACGAATACAATTACAATGTAAGTGCTATTCGAACATTTTCTTAATATAAAGTTACTAATAAATTAATAAACAAAATCACATTTTTTTTAAGGTTCTCCGATGTAGCCATCGCATAGGGGACATAAGTCGTCGATATTGTGGAAGTAATCAATGCAATAGGAAGCGCACACACACGGGCAGCACCTGCGGAGATTGAAAGTGATCGATTAGATGGTCAGATAATGGCCAATAAGGATATAGAACTCACATGAAAAAACACAGGATGAGGGCCATTAGGTTCGCTTTGCCGGCGGGAGTGGTCCTCACTTTGGTCTGGACTGCATTGCGGCAGGAGGGGCAGCGTATGAGAGTTGATCGCCTTCCGGGGATGGTCACCACGTAAGTTTGTGGGATCGTTACAGGCCAGGAGGGGAGTCCGAAGTGCTCATTGCTCTGCCAAGGCTGCCTGCTGTCCATTATTCGGAACTTTTGTTTTTTTAATCAACGAACTGAACCCTCTCCTGAATAACTTTGCGACCGAACTAACATAATAACAGCTTCCATTTCTAACAACATGTTTTGCTTACATATTTTTTTGAATTTGTGATTAATACAAGCACTTACTAATTCGGGTGAATAAATATAAAAAGCAAGTAGTTACCGATTACTCAACAAAATAACAGCGAACTCCCATTTACACTTCAAAAATATATATTAAGTTTTCCACAAACCTATAGTTTGTCATATCGGTGCTCAATGGGTTAAGTTAACTATATTTGAAACGGTTTTTTTATGGAAAAAGCTGTATTAGCCACCCACTCGCCGGAAGCTTTGGGGAAGCTTTCCTTCATGGGCCCCACGTTCAAGTGCAGCCGTTAACATCGCAGCCATGAAAATAGTGTTAGGCAAATACGGGGGCTTGACAAAACAGATGAACAACTGGTTTGGCTAACACCCCCTCTCAACCCTAATTTAACCCCCTGCCCTGCCTTTCTTGCCAAACGATAACTGTTTGACTTATGTTTTTTATGGTTTCAATGTTTCAATTGTAAAATAACCCAATTTATAGGCAAATAGAAATCCCAAGTCGAGTCAGTTCAACAACATGAGTCGCCAGCTGAAGTTCCATCTGCAAGCCCCCGACGACGAGGAGTTCCCGGCGGATCTGGTTGAGATAAACCTGAACCCCAACTGCGGCCAGGTTAAGCAGAAGTCAGCCCAGGCTCTGGACCAACTGCTCCTGGCCACTCCCCCCCACAGAGGCTATCCCTATGGCTATGCGGAGGACTCGGAGCCGGAGACCTACTTCTGCCGGAAGAGCAACTCCACCGGCCAACTGGCCGATAAGGTATCCCCACCCCCACCAGCGGCCACCAATATCAGTTGCCTGCGCCAGATGTACTGTCCGGAGTGCAACGAAAGACTCCACGAGCAGGGAGTCCGGCTGGAGCGACTCCTGACCATGTGGTAAGTGCTAGACCGCAAATATGTTTATTTTAAAAACTACAAAATTTTAAAATTTTCCTAATAACAATTTTCGAATAAATCAATCATTTTCGGTAGAAATTTTACGTTAATTTTAATTAAGAGGTTTCAATACCTTACGATTAACGTGAAGCGATTAAAATAAAACACTATCTAATACCCGTCACTCGGCTAAAGGGAGTGCGAGGGAGATGGACATATAAACTTTGATTACTTTTTAACGAATGGTCCGATTTAAAAAATTTCTTCTACATTTCGATAGGTATAACTAAACACAACAGAATTGCATTTATACTTATCCAAAATCTTTAAAAATGTGGGCGCCAGACACATTTTAGTATAGTTTGTGGGCGATTATGGGTGATTGTGGGCGTTAGAGGGGGCGTGGCGCTCGGCTGAAATAAACTTGCGCTGCGTAGGAAGCCCAAGAATATGTGTTGGTAATCCCAATATTCTATTCTATTCGGCTAGTGATCCTGATCAAGAAAATATATACTTTATAGGGTCGGAAAAGCTTCCTTCTAGCTGTTACATACTTTTGCTCGAATACAATATACCCTTTTACTCTACGAGTAACGGGTATAAAAAACAGGTTTTAAATTTGTTGATTAGAAAATTACTAAGATGTGCGTTTTTTATCCTTATTATTTTCCTTTAACTTCTTCCAGCTGCTTTGCCTTACTGCCCATTTATCCCTGCTGCCCGAGACGCTCGGCCAACGACTGCAAGGTCATCTGTGGCAAATGTGGATACCTCTTGGGGGCATGGAAAAGACAATGAGGAGAGGGGAAGGCGTGGGGAAAGGGGGATTTGGAGTGGGTGCTCCGCACTTAATTATTTGTTTTGTATACTTTTTAAGCACTTTTTTGTTGACCTTGCGGCGAGTGATGAGCGCTGAGACTGAGTAGCCGAGCGCCAAAAAATTGTTAATTTCTGCATTATTCTCTCAGTGTTTCTCTTAGGTCAGATCTCTTCGGTTAGGTAGTTCTCTTCGATTTTCGTTTCACTGCTGGGGGAAAGAATTTGCCAAAATGTTTGGCATTTAACGCTGGCCAGTCGCAATGTCTCGTGGGAACGACTTGGATGCGGACCTGGAGGTGGATCTCCAGGGGGGGGATAGCCATTCGGCGGCCACCACGGTCACGCTGGAGGAGCGTCCGGGCAAGCCTCAAGTGCGATTCTTCAGCATTGGACCCAGTAGCTACGAGGTGCGGTGTCCGCTGTGCCAGCAGAATTCCAAAACGGAAACCGTGGAGATGACGGGAGCCTTGGGCCAGCTGAGTTGCCTTCTGTCCGCTCTGTCCTGGTAGGATACTTAAAACTTTGGAAAATATTCCGCCTTAAAGGATTAACTCTTGTCATCTCAATTTCCAGTTGCTTTCCCATCTTCGCCCTGACCTTCGTCTACTCCTGTCTCCAGAGCCGCCTAAAGTCGAAGCGTGTGTTCTGCAGCCGATGCGGCGGCCACTTGGGCTTCCACTGGCGTCCCACTTAGCTGGACGGACCTCCACTTAGTTAGCTCTCGAAAATCAACGCAAATGATCTATAAATAAACCGGCAGCTGTTGTCAAATTTTTTAATAAGTTACTTGAATTTATTCGATCATCACTCAGGCGGTGCCTCCAAAAAGCATGTACATATCTCTCCCACTCTCTGGCGCACTCTTAGCTCTTTTGATTGTGATGTAGACACGAATGCAGATGAGGATACACTATGCGAATGTTCTTAACTCTTGGCTCAGTTCGCTTCGCTCAGTCGCTGCGGAATGGCCAGCACCGAGAGTCTGGATGGCAGTGCCTTCGAGGGCGACATCTCGGCAGTGCCGCAGGTGGGTCACCTGACCACCGAGCCCCAGGAGTTGGAGTGCCCGGCCTGCCAGGAGCTGCAGGTTACCCGTGTAAAGCCGGAGGCGGTGACCGTTCTACAGAAGATTGCCTGCTCGCTAAATGTGCTCCTCTGCTGGTATGTTGAAGTACCGAAGCGGTTATATTAACATTACAAGTGATAAATAGTAAAGAGATTACTAAAATCAAATTCGAACTATTTCTTAAATATATTAGTATAATTACACCCATAAATCTCAAGATCGATCCAGCTGCGACTTTATACTAAGATTGCGAATTCATTATATGAAGAACACCTCTTTGTTTACCAAATATAGTTCCAATACATAGTACATATAAGGCCAATCTAACCACGTGCTCTTTAAACATATTTTGATATTATTATTATTATTATTTAGCAATCCCATTCGCTGGAAGGGTCGTCACGATGTCAATCACTACTGCAGCTCCTGTGGCTGCTTCATCGGACGCGACATCACTCTAAGTTGGTACAAGAGGACTCTCTTCCGCCTTCAGAGGGGCGAGGTGGAGGACAATGGACGCTGGCAGAGATTCCACAAGGTGGAGAAGGAGGAGCTCGACGAAAAGAAGCTGGGTAGACAGCGCAAGGCTTTAGAATCGAAGCGTTCGAATGAGAATTATTAAATAAATTACCTAAAAAATATATTGTCATGTCTTTAATTTTGTTATGGAAGTACATGAAATATTCTTAAAATATTAGGAAATCTCTAAAGCGCCTTAAACTTTCGAATTTTATTTAAATCAATTTCAAATCAATTTCAAACAGGTAGTTGCTCTCCTCTGCCCTGTTCCCTGAAGAGTCGAAAGCTTCTTCCAGCTGAGAAGTCAATTGTTTAGCTGGAAGAGAACGAAAGCCTGAAAAAAAGCGTCGAGATCGCAGTTCGTTATTTGCTTTGGTCGGTTGTTCGCAATGCTTATCGGGAGGGTCTATGTCTATATAAAACCGAGTCCCAGCCAGTAGAATTGTGCAGTTTGAGAAGTGTACATCGAGGAGTTTGGGAAGATTTCACCATCATAAGAAATCGGATTTGTTAAATTCCAAAAATTGCAGTTTCACTTTATAGCCTATCAATATGTGGGCAATTGTTTTGCTAATCCTATCCCTGGGCCTGCTGTACAAATATGTGAGGCGTCACTATACTCACTGGCAAAGATTGGGAGTGGACGAGGAGCTGGCGAAAATCCCCTTTGGAGTAATGGATACTGTAATGAAACGAGAACGCAGTTTGGGAATGGCCTTAGGCGATATATATGCCCGGCACGAAGGAAAAATAGTTGGAATATACATGATGAATAAAAGGAGTATCCTTATCCGGGATGCCCAATTGGCTCGCCAGATCATGACCAGTGATTTCGCTAGTTTCCACGATCGCGGAGTGTATGTGGACGAGGAAAAGGATCCGCTGTCCGCCAATCTATTTAACCTCAGAGGTGCATCATGGAGAAATCTCCGTCACAAACTCACTCCATCGTTCTCCTCCGGAAGAATAAAGGGCATGTTTGGAACGATAGATGATGTGGGTGATAAATTAGTGCAGCACTTGGAGGCAGTTCTGGACCAGAGTGACGAAGTGGAGATCAAGGATGTGATGACCACTTATGCGGTGGACATCATAGGTTCGGTGATCTTCGGCCTGGAGATAGACAGCTTTAGTAATCCGAAAAACGAGTTCCGTGAGATAAGCAGCTCAACAACTAGGGATGAGTCTCTGCTGCTCAAGATCCACAATATGTCCATGTTTATATGTCCACCGTGAGTACGAAAATTTCGTTTTACCCAATACATATTGCATTGCAAGATTCCTGAATTTTAATAGCCAGAGCAGTAGCTATATTTAGATGCGAGCTTTAGTACTTCTGCACCAAAAAGCAATAATTAAAGTGCACTTTTCAGAATGCTGTACATACACACAAAAAAAAAAACTATGTAAAATTAACATAGAAAAATAGTAGTACACTATTTTATGAATTTTTCATGTATTTTGTTGTTTTATTTTTTTGTTCATTGAATAGTATTTAACAATTAAAATAGTGAAAAACCAATTTACGAAATTTTCATGTATTTTGTTGTTTTCTTCATTTGGAAAATTAATAGTAACGTCCTAATTAATATCGTAGCAAAACTATTTTATTTGTTTGCGTGTATTTTGTTGTTTTATTTTTTGGGGCATCGAATAGTGACACCACAATTAATATCGTAACAAAACTATTTTTTTCCTTCATGTATTTTGTTGTTTTAAAAATACCATTATAAATTGTAGGTCAACAATTTTTCTGGATTTAGGGTGGTTAGAGTATCCGACTCATAATCTCTGGGTCGTGAGTTCAAATCCTGCTTTTGCAGATGATGTTTTTCCTTTTTTTTTTTTTTTAATGTTGATTTCAAGTCAAAAGATTTTCCTCTACGAAAATCATTCTTCTGTGGCCTACTGGTTAGAGTGCTCGACTCCGACGATTGCGACCCCGGTTCGATTCCCAGCGGAGGCAAGAAACCTGATTTGTAAGTTTAAGTATCTGTGAAATGTAAGTGTCTATAAATAACTTCAAAATAAATTAATATAACAAGTTAAATTAAAAATAAAAATAGTTAAAAAAATAAATTTAAAAAAACTACAATATTTTTCGGGTAAAATACTATTTTGTAGGTCATCTACTATTTTTTAGGTAATCTACTATTTTTTGGGTCATTTTCTATTATTTATTGGTTGGGGCAGTTTTCACTATTAAATCGTTGATTTTACATAGTTTTTTTTTTTGTGTGTATTATAGAGTCTAGGCATAATAAAAAAAATGTATAATAATAATAAAATATTTAAAAAAAATGGTATCTAAATCATTTTACAGAAAATTGTGAAATTCGATTTCTATAAACATAAATAATTTGCTTCAAAAAAAATGAAATATCTAAAATTGTGAAATTCAGTAAGAAACTATGCTATAATAAAAATCGAACCAAATTAATGTTATTAAATCACGCCCTGTAGAATTGCCAAGCTGATGAACCGTTTGGGCTACGAGAGTCGTATTTTGACATCCCTCCGAGACATGATGAAGCGCACCATCGAGTTCCGGGAGCAGCATAATGTCGTCCGTAAGGATATGCTGCAGCTGCTGATTCGGTTGCGGAATACAGGCAAAATCGGCGAAGACGACGATCAAGTATGGGACGTGGAAACTGCACAGGAACAGCTCAAGTCAATGTCAATTGAGAAGATTGCCGCCCAGGCCTTTCTGTTCTACGTGGCTGGTTCGGAATCCACAGCAGCCGCATCCGCCTTCACTCTCTATGAGTTGTCCATGTATCCGGAGCTTTTAAAGGAGGCGCAGGAGGAGGTGGATTCAGTGCTTCGGAAGCACAACCTAAAGCCCAAGGATAAGTTCACCTACGAGACAGTGCAAGACTTAAAGTTTTTGGACCTCTGCATCATGGGTAACTAAGTTTTAGCTTCTGGCTAACTTTGATTTTATGGAAGATTATTGTTTACAGAAACCATTCGGAAATACCCCGGTCTGCCATTCCTCAATCGAGAGTGCACTGAAGATTATCCTGTGCCCGGTACTAACCACATTATAACCAAGGGAACCCCCATCCTGATCTCGCTCTTTGGCATCCAACGTGATCCCGCTTATTTTCCCGATCCCAATGGCTATGATCCCCACCGATTTGATGCGGATACCATGAATTACGATCAGGCTGCTTATATGCCGTTTGGGGAGGGTCCCAGGCACTGCATAGGTGAGACCCGATTTGCCAAGTGATATAGAAAATGCTTTTAACGTGATTTATTTTAGCCCTTCGCATGGGCAAAGTTAACTCCAAGGTGGCCGTGGCCAAAGTGTTGGCCAATTTCTATCTGATGCAGTCTCCCCGCAAGGAGGTTGAATTCCGCTTCGATGCCGCCCCTGTTTTGGTGACCAAAGAGCCTCTGAAACTTCGTTTGACCAAGAGAAAGTAAATCAAAAATTATATCTTCGGTCGGAAAGCTATTTCAAAATGTATACAAATAATGTCTTGTTTTTGTTTTGTACCATATAAGCGTTTGTTTGAAAAATATCATGTATCAATATCAGTGGCGGATCTAAAATTGTGTTGTGGGGGGTGATATCAGAACAATTTTTTTGTTGCATACTTTTTGAATATAAAAATTCCCATCATTTTTCACCTGAGTGGGGGGTTATATATCACCCATATCACCCCCCGTGGATCCGCGCATGATCAATATCAAATATCAATACAAATATTGAACTTAGCTTTCGTAGGGTGTTTTTCAAACTATTGCGAGTATTAACTTACTTTTTTTTTATTTTCTAGTTTTAATAAACCTTTGAATTTATCTGCCTTTTCTTGAGCTTAAAAGCTCTCTCTCTCTCCATAAAAATTCACTCAGCTCAGCTCTAAATCGTGAAAAAATGCTAGCAAAGCGAAGGCAAACATAAACAATAAACTTTAACCAAAACATAAACATAAACATTCATAGGCATCAGCTGGTTTTACCGGTAAACGTGTTTATTATTATGAAAATAATACACTGATCAGCAAACTTATGAAATCTATGAAAGAGACTAATATTTGTTATGAGTTCCAAATATTTTTAAAGATATACCTACATACATATATTTTATTTGTTTTGTTTCAGTATAAAGGCACATCTTTCAATATCTATAATTTGCATCTTGAAGTATTGGGAATATTAGGAATTTCGAAACGTTTTCCATGTGGGTTATGTGGGTTAGATCTATATATTGGACAAATATACATTCGCCAAACGTTTGGCTGTCGATCTGGTTCTGGTTGAGGGGCCACACCGAATGAGTATTCCCTGAATAGCTGCTGATGACATCATAGCTCCATGGTCATGTACAAATTCTTCTCTACAGCGGAGGAGTCTCTCTTCGAGTTACTCTTTGCAATTAGCTCACTCTCGCCGCTGAGTTTCGCTTGTTCTAGCGGAGATCAGATAGTCATTTGCCATGGAGCAGCATCAGCAGGTGGAGAGGTTGCGGGTGAGATTGGTGCCCGCTGGAACGGCGGAGGAGCGTGCCAGGAATATCATAGCCAATGTGGTGCTGGAGGATGGTCTGGTGCCGTTCATAGACGACCACGAGGCGGAGAAGGTGACCCTGATCGCACAGGACTCTGCTGCCCCAGCATCCGCCTCCAGCCAGCAGCCACGCCTCCGGTACTATGCCGTAGGACCCTCCACCTACAAGCTACTCTGCCCCCTGTGCCGGGAGAGAAGCGAAGCGGCTGTGATGAGAGCAGCCAGTTGCAAGGATGCCAGTTTCTGTCTGAGTCTGCTATCCTGGTAAGGGATTGGCAGCATCAAGGATCTGGAAATTCAGCCATATATATCTTCCTTCCTTGCAGCGTCTTTCCGCTCTTTTGGATCTGCTGCGTGTGCACGTGGTGCGGTTGCAATCGGGAATGGACCACCAAGGGCGTTTATTGCAGCTCGTGTGGCGGCAAAGTGGGAATCCAGCGCAAGGCCAAATAGGCCATTCAATGGACCAATTAAATTGATATTAATGCCAAATATTTCTCGGTTTTATAATTCTATTACGCATCTAACTCAATTAAAGACGCACCGTAAATCAATTCTCGCCTTGCTCTTGTTTTGCTCTTCCAGAACTCATACTCTTCGCCACACTCGGAAAATAAAAGCATATTAAGAGATACACAGATAGATTTAAACCGAATAAACAGTATATATTTTCAAGACTTGCAAAAGATTAATATTATAATAAAAGTAGGGGTTTCGTTTAAAAAAAAACCAAATTTTCTAATTCAAGTTCTATAATTTCAGTAATGATTTTAGAAATGGAAAGAGATACTAGCTAAATTTTCTTTAATTTCAGTAATGATTTTATAAATGGAAAGAGATACTAGCTAAATTTATTTCTCTGAGTTCTGAGGCATTATGATTTCTCTGAGTGCACCCTGGCTCTCTTTTGAGTAGCCAAACAGGTTGCCTTCTTGTTCAATTCAGTTTCGATTGTGGAGCGACCATGACGACAACGCTGCCGGAGAAGGAAACGGAGCAAGAGGTCCGGGAGCGGGAGGCCAAGGCTCTGGAGGATCGGAAGGAGCGGAAGATCTACGAGAACTTTGCCACGCCCCTGGCCGGCACTTTCCTCAACCTCCCACGCGATCCTGTGGAGATCAAGTGCCCCGCCTGCGGAATCAAGGATCTGAGTGTGGTGCAGAATGATCTCAAGTGGTGGGCCAGTGAACTTAACCGCATTGTGGGCTGTCTTTTTGTGTAGGCCATAATAATTTATAGTATTTGTGGGAAAATCTACAACTTATTAAATCTTATTGCAGGAGCTTTTGTTGTTGCTGCTGTTTCAATTACTATGTGCCCTGCAAGCAAACCGATCGAAGCCATTACTGCGGCAATTGTGGCTGCTACTTTGGACGCTCTATGAAGAGGAGGGAACCACTCAAATTAAAGGCAACCACCGCCTAGTCAGCATAGTTCGCACATTTTCTTAAATATTTCTGAACACCCAAATACCCACCCACTGAAAAACCATCAAAACAAAAATAAAACTCAAATGATCACATTCGTTCTCTTGTTTCCCCTCTCAGCGCTTTTCTCTTTTGGGGCTATTGATCACTTTATACCTCTAATTTCTCTTTGGTCGCCTCAGTCTTCGTTTGTTTTTGAAACAGTCAACATCTGGCAGTCCGACATGGCTCAGGATCCGCAAGCCCTTTACTTTGCCGTCGGTCCCGGCCCCAACGAGATCACCTGTCCCTATTGCAGGACCAAGGCCAAGACCCGCGTGGTGCGATCCTGGCTGCGTTGTTGCACCAAGAGACACCACTGTGGAGCCTGCGGGGAGTACCTGGGCGTATACCGCCGGCCACAACTGTAAAGCGTTACTAAGGATATCAGATCTATTTATCATCACAAGGATGTTGGAAAATACTGTGCTGGATGTTTTAATACACAATAAAAACTATTTTTAACTGATATAAATATTGTGTATTTCTTATCAATAGGATTTTCTCTCAAATCAAATGTTTTACCCATATATTTTTCTCTGCACATCAAAAGGCATTTTGTAATAAAGAAAGAGAGTGAACTATTTGATGTGTTGATTTAATTACCAGACCAACGCCTCAGCTAAAGAGATACATAGAATATATGGGAAAAGAGAGGCAGCGATGGCTGGAAATCTCCGAATCTAATATTCCCCTCTTGTGATCTCTTCAAATTTGTATCTACTTTCAGTCACCGATCATTCTCGCTAGAATTCACACCATGACCGTAGACGAACCGCATATTGTGGCCATTAGTGTCAGTCAGAAACAACAAGTTGGCTACCTAAAGGATGAACCCACATGGATTCATTGTCCTTCGTGTGAAAAGTACGGAACCAGTGTGGTGCAATTGGAGGTGGTTACTTGCCTACAGAGATTTCTGGGATTCACAAAACTTTGGTTTGCTATCTCATTGAACTTGGAATGTTAATTTGCGTTTTAAACTTATTCTTGCATTTTCTGTTGTAGTAAAAAGTGGCCTGGACGTCAGGATATTAATCACTACTGCTCGCACTGCGGATGCTTTATTGGAAGATTCGTGGACATCAGCTGCATGGAACGGTGTCTTTCAAGATCAGCTCGCAAACAGGCGGCCGTGGATGATATGACTCTGAAAACACGTCCGAAGGATTGCGCTGAAAGGGCCCAGAAGTCCAGGGAGAAAGTGCTGGCCAATAGGGAAAAGAAAAGGGCAGAAAAAGCTGCCAAGGAATTGGAAAAGTCTCAAACACAAATAGCTGTACACCAATAATCGGTTTTTGTGTATACTGTGGAAAGCTTTATGCCATATCGCTGATAATTAAAAAACACAAATCTGAAAATTAAGCATATTGATCAAATAAATATAATTATACCCGTTACTCGTAGAGTAAAAGGGTATATTGTATTCGTGCAAAAGTATGTAACAGCTAGAAGGAAGCGTTTCCGACCTCATAAAGTATATATATTCTTGATCAGGATCACTAGCCGAGTCGATCTAGCCATGTCTGTCTGTCCGTCTGTCCGTCTGTCTGTCTGTCCGTATGAACGCTGAGATCTCGGAAACTATAAAAGCTAGAGGATTGGTATTTGGCATGAAGATTCTTGGAGCTCCTACGCAGCGCAAGTTTATTTCAAAAAGGTGCCACGCCCCCTCTAACGCCCACAATAGTTTATAATCGATTTTAAAAATTTAAATATTTCAGAAAAGTAAAAATGCAGTTTTGTTGTGTTTATCAATACCTATCGAAATGTTGAAGAAATTTTTTAAATCGGACCGTTCGTTAAAAAGTTATTGCTGATCAAAGTTCATATCTCCATCTCCATCGCACTCCCTTTAGCCGAGTGACGGGTATTAGATAGTCGGGACTATAGCGTTCTCTCTTGTTAAAGTTGTAATCCGTAGTTTTACATTTTCCGAGTCCTGGACAATTTCATTCTACTACAATTTAAGTTTTTAATAACTTTTTTTAACCGATAGATTGTAAATTTTAATACAAAATCAAGTCTGGCGCCCACACCTTTAAAAATTTCGGAAAAGTAAAAATTCAGTTTTATTGTGTTTATCAATACCTATCGAAATGTAAAAAAACGGACCATTCGTTAAAAAGTTATGCGCGATCGAAGTTTTATATCTGCATTTCCCTCGCACTCCCTTTTGCTGAGTAACGGGTATGTGATAGTCGGGGCTTCCGACTATAGCGTTCTCTCTTGTTTTTTTTTGTTTCAAATTCTCACAATGTTGTGCTCTAGAAAGTGTATTCAAATAATTTACACAAAACTACTTTACTCAGATATTTTCAAAATTATTGTGTAAAATGGGACGTTCTGAGAAAAAAAGTGTGAAAATGTCGCCATCTTTCTATCCTGTCTCCAAGGCGACGTCAATCAGTGGACATTCAATAGCGAATGGCAAGGGACGTAATCCGTTCTTCCGGTTTCTGGCCCACTTTCGAAAAAGTTTCAACGTCTGGCTCTGTCCCTTGCCCCTGGGTCAAGTAGCTCTAATGGCGAGCCGGCTGTGGAATTCTATGAGTCCTGCAGAGAAGAAACCCTTTGTTACTGCTGCCCGAAGGTTTACCTACACGTATCGTTCGCGCAGCAAAAAGATCAACTGGGTGCTGGCGAAACTGAGGGAATCCGCTACTGGGGCTGAATGGCAAACGAAAGCCCATTGGGTATTGATGAACGGCATCAAATCCTGGCAGCAATGCGTGCTAAACGAGATCCTATTTAATGAGACCGAAGCTTTGGCTGTTTGAATTGATTTTAATTTTTAATAAATGATCACTCAGGACAAGTTACTGTGCTTACATGTAGCGAGTAAAAACGTGTTAATGACAGTAATTAAATATATGCATTGAACTTGCAGGATTCGAAAACGCTTAAATCATAGTTTCTTGCTGCGTTTTCTTTTACTTATCAATCAATCTTAAAACTTTAAATTTACAAACTATATGCAACATCTACATTGTGCGAGGGCACTAGAGCGTGCGTCTACTCATAACAAGTAGATGACGATAAGCGTTATTACAAGATACTAGTAATGTAAACGATATACAAAAATATGGATCTGCGCATACCAACACGATCGTGGATATGCTCTTGCTCAATGTACAAACGTCTAGATCAGATTGATCAGCCGTAGCTAATCGCGATGGCGAAAAACGAATATACAAATATAACTACAACGAGTCCCGGCCGCAGCGGGTAAATGAACAAAAAATGGTGGTAGTGGTACTGGTTTTGGTGGACTGCTTCGATGATCATGCTCAGCACGCCAGTTGGCCGCAGATGCCGTCCGTCTCGTTGCCCGGCCAAACGATCCTTGGTCGCGGAGCCGGCGAGGATGGCGTCGAGGGCTCTGAGTCGCCAATGAAGACTGCCGAATCATCAGCACTGGACGGGGTTAGCGGTCGTTCGCTGTTCGCTCCGATCTCCGAAATCGGTATGGACAACGACGTTGTCGCCTCCTCACTAAGCGGTACAATCTCCTTAAAGCTCTGATTCGGCGGCATCACCACCAGCATGTTAATAGAGATTAACAGTGGGTGTACCAGCTTCGGGTCAAGCACCATCAGTGGTACCTCCTCATTCTTCTCGAGGCTCAGGGAACAAATCTCGGACGTTTGAGTGAAGACTGGCTGCCGCTGAGCGTTTATCGAGGTCACTGTGGTGCGGACCATGAACTTGCGCTTCGTCTGCAGGCTTAGCACACGCTCGTGCTCGTGCCGATGGTGGCGACGAATGTTCAGTCTGCGCGAGTCCATGATCAGTATGAGATCCATGCCGAAGTTAAAGCCCGTCCACCGCCACTTCTGGTAGCCAGGCTCGAGCAACATACGACCACAACGCATGCAACTCTCGAAGAACTGCTCGTCGTCCAGCTGCTGAGGACTGCTGTGGAATAACATTGCAATTTAAATTATTAAAGGAAAGGAGGAAAGACTTCAAAAGACTCACCAGTCCTCCTGTCCGTGGTCGATCCGCAGCAGGGCATCCCAGTGGTTGTGGATGTGCCGATAGAGCCACTCCTTGGGTATGATGTTGTCATTGTAGATGATCTTCAGATCCATGTAGTGGTTGGTCAGGTACTGGGTGCGCAGCTTTTGGAAGACCTTGACATACGGCTGGCCCTCGGGTGTGGCCAGGAAGGAGCGCTCCTCCATGCGGCTGGTAAAGTACGTCCACTGGACAACATCTCCGCTGGGGGTGTGCGTTTCTACGCCGGCATTGACCAATCGTTCCTGGGCCTTCGCCGCTTCCGCACGTTGCACCGGGTCCTCTGGATCGTAGTCGGGATGCAGGCACAGGAACATCCATGTGCGCAGCAGTGTGTACAGCGAGAACTCCGTCTGCATTACATACAAATCGGGACTGGCGGTCAGAGCACTCATCAGTTCGATAGAGATGTGCCTCAGCAGATTCGGCTGTTTACTGTAGATGCTTAGCAGGTTGATTTGGAACCACTGGAAGGTGGACTTCTTCACACCGACCACACCGTATTGGCAGGCTGCCTCGTAGTACTGGATGGCTGTCTCCGGACTGATGTTATCCACCATCACCTCGGCGCACTTGTCGATGATCCCGTCCAAGTGGAATAGCGTCGCCGTTGCCAGGACCGAGATCACATCCGCTGACTCAATCTCGATCTCATCGGAGTACATGGAACCAAAGACAGCGTCCAGGCTGGCCACAGTGATCCGTTCGTCGAGGATCGCGATCTGAATGAAATTCTGTTGCGCCTCCCGCCAGCTCCCGTTGAACATGGTGTAAAAGTAGGGACTCTGGCTCAGGTAGACCTTGTGCAGGTGCCACACTTTATCCAGAGCCATGACAGCCACATCCGAGTTCTTTTCCTCCTTGAAGAGCGCCTTGTATATGTACTGCGTGGTGGTAAGAAGCTTTTTCCTGCGGGGAAGGAGATATTTTATAATGGTTGACCTAAAATGGTAGCCACTCACTTCTTGGGCTGCGTGGTGTCCAGCTGGGCCTGCTCATCCTTGCCCAGCGAGGAGTCCGTACTTCGCTTCCGCTTCCGCCGGTTGCTAAACACCTCCGCAACGTTCATATGCATGGAGCCCACGATCTGACCCATGGCTCAGCACAGGATTGGCTCAGTCTGAAAGGACAGCTGTTGTTACAAAAGCATTTGTTTATATTCAGTTTTTCGTAGGAGATTTGGGTCAACAACAAAGGCGGGGGGCCCTTTATCGATCTGACAGGTTGCGTGCTGATAGTGCCCCCAAATGGAACCGGTTGACCCACTTTCGTTCCGCCAAACTGTAACACCAGCCGCTGTAACGGTGGGGAAACCTTTCCCGGGTGGGCGAACATTTTTGTGTGGGTGACATTTTGGGCCCTAAACCCAATGGAAAGCGCATCCATTCATCAGTGATGGTGATGTCATCACTCATCTGAGGTGTTATTAGTCAGTTGTAATAAAATCCCCCCTCAAGAAGGGTCGAAAAACTTGAAAAGCATTGCTAGATTACAACTGATAAATATTTGATGTTTGATTTAGTAATTAGACGACTTAACTGCCTAAATAAATGTTGTAAATATCAGTGCTGGCTTTTCGTCTATTGCATTTTAGATTGGGTAAGCAATATAGATGTCTAGATAGATGATCGCTTTTCAGATTTCACAGCGTCTATAAAAACAACAGCTTAAGATCCCATGAGTCAGAAATTTAGACATTTTACGCACTGTATTTACAATTTGACTATTCAACTAAACTTTGAATAAATGATAGCATCATCTTAACTGATATTCGAATTGCATTGTAATTATTTCTATTCATGTTAAAAACTTAAAAGGTAGTCGGAAGGCAATTCCCTTGGCCCCAAGACATCTTCAAAACGTACTTATGTACGTGAACCGCACTGTAGTCACGAACTTTTCGGTAGTATCTAAGGGGGCGGGGTCTCTATAATTAGAATGAGATCAAACGAGATCGATTCCATGTGCGTGTTTATGCTTTGTTTATGCTTTGCCGCCAATTGCTGGAGCTGGACGAGCTGTTGTAATCATGTCAAGGCCGCGACGGAAGCTACTATACATTATTGTTGCTGCTGCCCATTAACAACAAACGAACGCTTTCGTCACCTCATTGATATGGACGACCAGAGAGACCCGATAATACTCGACCGATGATTATCTATTCAGATTCAGGCCCATCTTAAAGTACTGATTGTTGAGTCCAGTTGGGGAAAGGTGGCTTGGGGGTCCGCCAGCAGATGGCGGGTTTGTTTTGGTGTGGCGCAGTTCCGAAAACAAAAGTAAACTATTGAAAACCGGTTTCCTCGGCGTGTATTTCTTATAAGACCAAAACAAGACGATTGCAGCGCTTTAAATTACGTCACCAGTTGAAGCCAGGGAGCAAAGAGAGGTAGAGAGAGGAACAAACAAAAGGGGGTTGGGACCATAGACCAAATACAGACGGACATCCAAGTATAACTCGATTTTCCACAAGTCGTTATTCGAAAATTAAATGAAAATTGCGTGGAGAATAGACCGTATAAAAATGTATCCACACATTACTTTTAATATTATACTCCTCTGTACTCAAGTAAATCCAACTAGTTTAATTTTATTTCTGTCATTTGTTAATAAAAACTTTTGTTTGTATCTTGGTGTTTCAAAACGTTTTTTTTAATAGTAGCAAGCTAACGATCAGTAATCTTGCTAAACATTTGTTTTTTAAAACAAGTTTAAACTTCGTCCAAATAACTAGATCTTTTTTTCAAGAGGTTGATGAAACTGTTAGCCAGCAGATACATAGACCTATTGAATAAGGCTAGCTGTCTAGGTTAAGATTTTAAAAACAAATGGATCTTACTATATCAGCTAGTTACCGAATCGCTATTCGTTCACATGGAAGTGCTACTGTAAACAGATGTACTCGTACATATAGAAGAATGATATCACCCAAGTGATAGTATTTATTTTTAAAATAGGCCGATTGTCAATTTTTTTTTATACAAAATATATGTTTTGAGGTTGAAAAAAAAAAAATTAATGTTGCCCAAGGAGTTAACGGCTAAATAACGTGGGTGATCGTCGAAAGAAGCCAACAAGCATGGGCGGAGACTCGAACTCGCGTACGCATTTTCGTAGGGAATTCCAGTCGCTTTAGACGACAGAGCCACCGCAGCTAGAAAATTGGGAACGGCAGAGTTCGAAGATGTGTGTTTGTCGCGAGGAAACTCGTTTGGTAAACATGCAGATAAGGCCAAAAGCCCCTCACTCTGATTTATGGAAGGGAAATCAGCTGATTGGCAGCGCAAAAAGCATGTTTATTCGCACTATTTACGATTGGCTGTTGTTTGGCCCTGATAACAGCGCGATTACAGATACGAAAAACGGACCACCGAACCACCAACTTTCTCGCACTTTTCTCTCCCCATTTTCCTGGCTGCGGAGTGCAGTTAATCTGAAGCTATAAATAGCAAACAAAAGTGAATTCGGTGGGTGACGTAGTTGGGAAAAGCAGAAAGGGGGAGGGATGGAAAACGAAGGAGAGCGAGGGAGAAGAACCGCGAGAGCGAGCGCTAGTGAACGACGCAAAACTGAAGGAAGCAAGGTACACAAAGGAAGGCTGATAAACGAAACTTACTGTAAATGTGCAGTTGCAGTTCCTTAATTTTATGTAACTGCAATTGCACTGCACGTCCACCAGCTTTGATACAAAAAATAAAATAAACACCGACTAAAATGTTGCGCGAGCGTGAGTAAGCGTGCGATTTAAACCATTTCAATTCCGTCCGCTGGCAAATTAATCTCTGTTTTGCTGCACTTCAGTTTGCTCTCCAAAACCATTAGGTATGGACAATCGACGATAACTCTACAGGTTTCTTGACTTTCAGTGCTGCAAATGTATCTGTTTTCCCACTAGATCTGGCGTTTTTAAATTGCCATGTGCGGGATTATTTGTAAAATAGTTGGTATCGGGAATTATAGCTCTTTTTCATACAAAAGAAGCGTAATTAAGTTTTTTCAGTTTTACAATGCCACACTTCAATATTGTTTATGATTTGTTCACTACTCTGTGTTTTTTTATGGGAACCATCAATTTTTTTTTTAAATTTAGCTATTTTTTCAGGCTGGTTTGGCTTTTTTTCAATTGATATTTGCTGGCAGGCGTTATTTCGTTCCAGGATACGGTTACATTTCCCGCAAATTATAAAAGTAGTTAAAAATATGTAACTAACCATTTCCATATCTTGGTGGATTTAATGTATGTATATATGTGGGGAAAATGTTTAAATATGCTGGGGCTGTCCATTTATTTCGTAAACATAGGTTGGTCGATTTTTGCGGTGTCATTAGTGAGCATCTAAAAATGCATCCTCAAAGATAACATTTTATAAATTGAATTTTTGGGTGTAATTTGTAAAATAAAATGAAGAGATCATTAACAAAGTGGTTAGTTGAACAAAATTCACCAACTTGTCTCGCATAAACGAAATTAGTGTTGCAAAACGACCGAACTTAGTGTAACCTCGTCCGCGGTATTTTTCCACTAGCAGAGATTAATGTTATGGAGTTTTCTGTGCTGCGCAGCAGTTAAATTTAATTGAACACATCGAAAGCGAAAAAAGCCAAGCTGCGGATATATATAAAAATTGAGAGGTTGCATCGGCCCCCAGATCGAAGGTACGTCCACTGAGTGAAACTTGGACAGTGGCCGAATTGCTGCAGTGAAAGGTCAAAGTGGCAGCCGTGAAAAGTGGCACACAACTCCAAATGTATACACTCAGATGCACCCACACACGCTAGCACTCACCCACACACACGGCCGGGGGGAGGAATAAAAACACCCACAATATCTGATTGCTTCTGCACCCGTTATCGTTATCGCTTTCCTTTTCGCAGTCGCTGTTTGGGGCGTGCAATGTTCAGGATCCACTTCAAAATGGGTCCGTCTCGTAACAACCAGCTGCACAGCAACAACAACAATGCGGCCGCCGGAAGTAGCAGCACCGGAAACCGTCACCTGAAGGAGTTCACCTGCTGCTTCGGCCTGCATGTCCACACGGCCACCTTGATGATCGGACTGTGGCATTTGGTAAGTGCATCCAAAGAATACCCTTTGACCTTTTGGTGCAGGTGTACATCCAGTGTAACCCACGCATGCAATCCGGCCGCTTGTGTGAAAAACTCTTGACCCTGCTCAGTGTCACGCAGGGGAAAAATCAATCAGCCAATGACTGCCAAACTTTGCGGTTCGAGGCGAGCAGCCAACTCTGCACTTTCCCCGCCTGTGACGTCAATGGGGGGGCTGATTCGCCGCTGCTGCGTCAGCTGATCAAATTGAACCACATTAGTGGGGTTTTCGGCATCGCCACTGCGGAAGTTTCCAAATCCCGCGTCCATTGTCCGAAACTAACCTTTCACAAGCCCCTGATTTCGCATAAGCAATTGCCGCACTGGAAAAAACGTTTTTATACCCTTGGAGAGTGTATTATGATTTCAGTCAGAAGTTTGCAACGCAGTGAAGGAGACGTTTCCGACCCCATAAAGTATATATATTCTTGATCAGCATCACTAGACGAGTCGAACTAGCCATGTCCGTCTGTCCGTCTGTCCTTCTGTCCGTCGGTCCGTCTGTCCGTCTGTCTGTTTCTACGCAAACTAGTCTCTCAGTTTTAAAGCTACCGGTCTAAAACTTTCCCAAAAGTCTTCTTTCTGTTGCAGGTAGTATATAAGTCGGAACGAGCCGGATCGGACAACTATATCATATAGCTCCCATAGGAGTAATCGGGGAAAAAAATGTAAAAAAATTATATCTTGTGTGCAGGTTTTTAATTTTATCAATATCGAACAACTATATCATATAGCTGCCATAGGAACGATCGGAAAATTAGTCATTAATATGAATTATCTGCAAGGGTATATAAGCTTCGGCTGGCCGAAGCTAGCTTCCTTTCTTGTTTATAATAAAAACGGAGCACTGTAGCAAAGTTACTACAATGTATGTTTATGTATTTATTATATATTTTGAAAATATTTTCATTAAATACAATGCCTAACTTTTAGGACTCTACTCTAAAAACAAAACGTAAATAAGAATCCAGAAATAAAAAAGAAATATTTCTATCTTTTTCTACGTTTATACCAAGAAAATTTTAATAGATCAACAATTAACATAGACTTTAGACTACAACAAAGTTCCCAAATTTGCGGTTTTCTTTACTACAAATTCTCGATAATTTACTGCTTGGAAGGGATTATGTGACCCCGATAACGACTTCGTGGCTATGACACATTCTTTGAATAAGAAACCACCAACCAAGAGTGTTTCTCCCAGTGCACTCACTGTTCGTGTGTCTCGATAATCCGCCCCCTACAACTTTCATCATGCATTTCGCCTCTGATACCTGGTGTTTATTACGGCTCAGGTCACGTTTGAAAGCAGCAAACTCCGTCACATGCGTTGCCTCAGTAATTACGGTTTGGCCAGCACTGGAGCTATCTGCCCTAATCTCGAGGGTTCCTTTGTTTACATTTTATAGATAGGCACAGCGTTAGAGGCCTGCAAAAACAAAGCAATTCCACAAATCGATGGTTTAGCTGACTCAGCCGCAGAGTGACAATTGAAAGTTGATACACCAATGGCTGCAGATAAGATGCGGCTCACCGCAGATTAAATTTCGTACCGATGAATAATCCAGCAAAAGATGGCAAACTGCCGCATCTAAGGTCGAGGCGTCATCATAGTGCAGCCTTCAACCTGAGATACTTAGATACCGAATCGGATAGCCAAACGCGACCATATGAGCAAACAGCAACAAGATATGTACAGTGAGCGATTCAGTTATTTTTAACAACTACACGTACTGGACGGATGATGCGAAAATATTTACTCTTCAGGGGGTTTACTCTTGCTTTTCGGTATATATCTTTCTTCTCGAGCGGCCTTCTGAAGTGGGCTGCCATAAATCCGAGAATTGTTAATTCAGCTGTCATCTTGAAGCACACAGGTTGCAAATCAAATCAGGCGAAGCTACCTTATCTATTCTGACCAGGCTTATCTTGATGAGCGGATCCACACACCTGCTAAACGCACTTGAAATGCTTTTAGATGTTGAGATATCTCTGAATTCCCCACTCGTGATCCTTGCGAACTAACTCAGAACTTGTGGAATAATTTTCTAGCCACACATATTTCCCCACATTGCTCAATTCCAATGAAAGCGCTTCCGGCGGAAGGCGTCTGCCAGATTCAAATGCAATGCCCCAAGCAGACGACACAGATCCTGAAGACGATTCGAGTTGCGGCTTTGCCACTGGTTCCCAAGAGATATCTATCCCTCGCACCTATGGAGTTAAGGTGGAGGAGGAAAGCGAAGCGGCAGAGGAGAAGGAAGGGGACCAGGTGACGGATGAGGTCCTGGAGTATCTGCACAACAATAATACTGCCTTCAATCGTTCTTCCTCCTCTGTGATGAGCATACAGACCGGCGTCTTTAACACTCTCAGCGAGCGCAGTTTGTCCTCAATGGGCTACTCGACGGCGAATTCGTTGAAGAAGCTGGAAACCAGTAAATCACTTGATGGGAAGACCAATCTGTACCAGGAGGTTGTCAGCCTTGTAAAGCGGCGAGCTCAGACCAATTCAGAGGTCAGCATCGGCAAGAGTCGGCATCCCGTGCACCTGATGGCCTTGCAGAGCTTTTCGCGAATGTTTTGCGACATCAGCAACGACTTGAGCGTGGACCTGCCTGAGGAGAAGATTACACCACGCTCCTTTTGCGTCATCTACGACTGGATGATCGAAGACAGGCCGATCCTACCACGCCTCGGTCTTCTGGAAGTTCTCCAGGCTGCCACCTTCTTGCAGATTCCGCAACTGGTCAGTCAGTGCCAGTATTGTCTGCAGAATGGCTTCCAAGAGGACTCCGCTGCGGTTCTGTACCTTGAGGCTAGAATTCTCAAGCTAGAGCAGACCCACTTGGAGTTTCTGATGCGCGTCTCCAAGTTTTTTCTCACTCTGGTGGCCTCCAAGGAGTTTCTGCACCTCCCGCTAAACCCATTCCTCATGCTGATCAGGTCGAGCCGCATTGGCGTCAATACAGAGTTGGAGGTCTTCATGGCCGCTGCTCGCTGGCTAAGCCACCACTGGCCCCAAAGACAACGAAACATAACTGCTGTTGCGGGCAGCATTCGTTTCGGACTGATCCAGCCTTGGTTGCTCATCCGATTGCAGAAGCCGGATGTCACCGCAGTGGAAGTGAGGAGAATCGTAACGCAGCCAGAGGTGCGACAAGCCATTCACGAAGGCATCGCATACACCACCACGCGACTCTTTTATGGAGCCGATCGCGAGGCCTTCATGCAGCATTTGCACAAGACGAGTGTGGAGCCACCCGTGCAACGCTACTGGATATACGACCGAAAGTGCCGTCATCACCATCGCTTGCAATGCAAGCTCACGCTTGACCTAACTTACGAGACGTTCGTGGAGTACCTGAACTATCTGCAAACCCAGCACCGGGACTACTGGCAATCTATGGAGCTGCTGGAGTCCTGCGATGTGTGTTTCAATTGCCAGGCTAAAAGGTTGGATCGAGCTAAAGCCGTTAGTTGAGTTTAGATGTTGGTTGTACAAATTGTGAAATATATCTTGATACTTATATATGTCTTACTCAGAAATTGAACAGTTTATTTTGTTTTATGATTAGCACTGTGTGCTCGTTGGTGTTTCTCAAGATCTTCTTCTATCTTAATTTAAAACTTCTTTTTTACTTTCAGTTTTTGAACATTTTGGCCTTGAGTGTTCTGGCAGTCATATGGCGCAATCCCGAGATGATGGACGAACTGGAGGGCGGGACCCACGACTACACCGTGGATCTGAGTGCACCGGCCCTACCCACACCACTGAGCAAGGTCGAACCGCCCTACGCCTACCGTGACCACTCCTTCAACTATCGTAAGCGTTACCGTAAGCAGTGGAGAGAGTTCACTTCGCAACGCATTCAAATTGATGTGTCCCTTTGCAGAGAACTTTGACATGGGCGGCTTGGTGTGCACCTGCATGATAGCCATAACGCTAATGATGATCTATGGTACCATCAAGGGAAAGCCCTCACACCTGTTGCCGTTCTTTTGCCTGCAGTTGTTTGACTTCGCCATTACCACGTATGTGATACATAAATCTGTACAGACCCAAACTAATGCATATATTTTGTTGACAGTCTTACCGCCGCTGGATATCTGTGCTACCTACAGGCCATACACAGCATCATTGCCGAGTCGCATCGCTTGCCGTGGCGCGAGAAGCTGCTGGAACTGCCGCCTGAGGAGCTGGTTGTGGTGGTTCTCGTCGTCTTCATTTGCATTGTTTTTCTGAAGGCCTATTGCATTGGAATCGTTTGGCGCTGCTACAAGTATTTGACTCTCCGTCAGCAGCACGTTCGCACCCTGTTCCCCTTCCTGGAGCCGCCGACTGGAGTCCACAGTGTGGGTGGAACCTTTGGTGCCGAGGAACGCTCCTACTCTACGCTGTTGCCGAACTACGATGAAGCGATTGCCCAGTACTTGAAGCAGGCACCACCGCCATCGTACCAGGTGGCCATGTCCAATTACGAGGAGGGAGAGGACGCTGCGGCTGAAGGGGCAGAGGTCAATCCCTCGGTGGCACCCCTTTTCGTGGCCCTTGGAGCAGCCACCACCGCGAATGCAGCCTCTAACACGGATGACAACATGGATAACAACAACGATCAGCCAAATAACAACAACACTATGCACGTCAACGCCAATACCCCTCCAATGCGTCGGAGCGATGCCGCTGTCAGCGTCAATGTTGAGGATGATGAGTATGACGACCTGGAGGTGATCGACGCTGGTGTGGACGTAATTGGAGGCATTCCACCTCCGCCGCCCTACAACGACGTGGCCGATGCCCAGGTGCAGGTGCCATCGCAGTCGCCGCTTCACCACCAACCCCACATTCCGGGACAAGTGTTTTGCGGACGCGACGAGAGCCAGGCCTAAGTTGTAGTTTGGATTAGTTTTGCTTCTCATGGCGAGTGGGTTGTGATCATCGGTGACCACCCCTCCCCACATCCTCTTCTTGCCCAGATGATCTGGTTTCTGGTCTGTCATCTCATAGCTATCATTCCCAGGCACACATACACGGTCTTAATGGTTGCTTCAATGTATTGATCAGTGTTTTTAGAGAAACGAAACGAAAACAAGTTTCCGCTTTTAGCCGTCGCTCATTATTGTTGTTTAACGTACAATTAAGATGCTCTAGTTGCTGCTCATTTAGTAGACAAACAAGCATTAAAACCAAAAAACATTTTGCGATGCTGGCGAGGAAAGCTTCAATTCCTTTTCGGCCGCATCTGACCCGAACGTAGCTGCAACAATCTGTTAGAACGTTTTTATTTGGCCCGAATTAGCCTGAGCATTTCGGATAGTGTAGGCCCAAGTAGTTGTTACCAGAGAGTGTCGCTGGCATTGTAGACACCTTTACGATGTTCTTTGTTTTAAGCTATCTTGTAAGACTATGCATATTGAATACCGAGTACTGAACTAACAGCACAGGCAGACATAATCCATTAATTATGATGATATTATCAGCAACAGTAACGTTTTATGTGTGTAAAATATCTAAATGTATACTGTGTCTAAATATGCAGAGATATTCGAATAAAAATTAGATTATATTTATTTTGTGGTTTGGTTTTCATTTGAACAGACGTGGTCGATGGTCTATTCGGAATAAAACTTGCAAGCGCGGATCCTGGGAAATTGAAAATTAACAAGCCAAATACCCCGGAGAACTGGCGGTAACGTTAGATGTAACCTTTTGGGCCAAGTTTGTTTCAGTACTTAAGCATTGTTGCTGTTTGTTGAAAATGGACGTCAATTCACACAATTTTTTAACATCCGATGCACCGTTCCAAGTACAATTGTACAAATCGTTTTTATGATCGTTTGCTTAACAATTTTAGTTGTGTTTACACAGTTTGAACTTGAAAACTCGTGTTCTACCGTTTTGTGAAAAACAGTTCAAACCTTCTTAAAAATGTTACGCTGCACGATCATGCTACAGGTGAAACCTTTGCCTTGCCTTTCCCTGTTTACATAAATGTAATTATTCTCGAAAGTACATCCCTCTTAAGTTTGAACATAGGAGAACCCCAACATAATCTAACTTTGAGATAGCTCTTATTCCTTTAATGCGTATCATCTTATTTTCCTTGTTATTTAGTTATAGGTAAGTCCCTTTCTGAAAATTTCCGATCATTAAGCTTGGCTTGCGATGACTAAGCCATTAATAATGAGCGAGGTCAATCCCGAGAAATAAATCCCCCTGGAGAAAAAATACCCGAGATTATGTTATTGTGTGCGACTGTGTTTTTAAGATTTTATTTGAATTGATTTTTGTTTACCATTTTTATAAATGCACTTTGCGCTTAGGCCTTCCAGTTGGACCAGGTGCGGATCTCGTTCCAAATGTTGGTGCCGGGGCACTCGGTGGAGCCCACCTGGCGATGACCGTAGAGGGTGTATCCGGAAACGATTTGGCCGCGGGAGACGGCGTCGGAGAGCAGGCCCTTGGCGGCGGTGATCTGGCCAGAGGTGAGGGTGTTGGTGTTATAGTTGCCCAGGAAGGAGATGCCGATGGACTTGGAGTTCCAGTTGGTTGCATGGGCACCCAGCACGTTCCATCCACGTCCCTCGTAGACATTGCCGTCACCGCCGATCAGGAAGTTGTAGCCGATATCAGCCCAACCCAGGGAGTCCATGTGGTAGGCCTGGATGTTCTTCAGCTGGGTGATGCAGGCGGCCTTGGTGGAGCAGTAGCTGCCAGCGGTGTGGTGGATCACGGCGTAGCTGAGGGAGCTGGCCAGCGTGGTCTTGCTAGTGGCCGAACGGCCGCCCCACTCCGACTTGGAGATGATGGTCACGCCGAGGACGGCCTGGGCGCAGCAGAGAACTGCCAGAAGGACGAGAGCTTTGTTTGCCATGGTTGCGGATCGATTGTGAGGCCTGTCGTCCGATCGGACCTTTTATACCACCCGCCATAGCTTATCGCCTGCAAGCCGATGCCTGGCTCGGGCTGCAAATCGGGTCGTGCGCTTCCATCTGATAGGGAGGCTATCTGGTGGCCAGATCCTGATACGGCAATGACGACGGACCAATCACGCTTCTAATCTGACCAAGTGGCATTAATTAATTTGTCTAAGAGGTGGCTATATATTGTGCTGCAATAGCCCCTATCATAACATTGCAAATATCTGTCAAGACTAGAATTTCCAGATTCGAATTCACGTTTACTATCGTTCTACTTTATCAGTTTTAAAAAGCTTTTTTAAGATTTAGCACCTGGGATTTTATTACATTTTTAATTATCTAATAAAAGCAATATTTGGATCATATTCCTAACGGTTAAAGTCCAGTCCTAACATAAAAGAAGTAGAACTCTCTAATGTGTCAGTCAGTACGTGACGTTAATCGGGATTTCGGAAACTATAAGACCTAGAGGTCACGTATAGGTTAAAGTGTCAGAAGGATATCGCTAGATCGACACGCGACAAGTGATTCTCATCAGGAATATATTTACTAGGGAAGAGGTCTGTAGGTTGGATCACCTTTTGTTTTTGATCTACTATTTGATCATAAGAGTCAAACGTCATTTTAGACCATAAGTATGTTCGCCAATATTGATTAGAATCCTTACTGTAAGTAAAGGATTAAAATCTGAAAGCTTGACCAATATTTCGTAACAGAGCTTTTATTATGGTGGAAATATTTATGAAAACTAAATATAATGTACATATAACGCTACATATAAAGCTTGGAGACACGTCCTTGGATAAATTTTCCAGGAATCGTAAACAGTGTTTAAGCTTTAAACTTTGTATGAAAAGGGTAACACATCCCTTGATAAATTTTCGATAAATTCGAAACGAAAAGCTTAATAGGGACGACTCAAGCTTTTATAGAAAGGGATACCATAAAGTACATACATTTTTCAAAAGCGTCCATGCATAAAGGCAGTGTGTCAATAAAGTATATACAATGCGTATTATACATTATGTATAAAATACATTTATTATGAAACTGTGATTGTAACTGTAAATAAAGTATTTTATTTTTTACACTATTGTGACATTAGATTTTTAAGAAAAAAATATTTTATTCATTTTTAGAATTGAATGCATGAATAATTTAAATGGCTAAAACGGCAGCACTGAAGTTAACTTTTTGCCAAGCATCATACGATTAAACTAAAAGTTCTTTTAAAAATATTTTCATTTTTTTTTTTTTGCTTTCTTATCGAAACTGATATGACGGATTCCCATTCAAATTTATGTGTTTTAAAAGTTATAAGTACCTACTTTAAGTGCCTGATATGAATCAATGAAAGACACGAACCAAAATATTATTATTATGTTTTTAATCAGCGACGCAAAACTTGGTCACTTAAATTTGTGATTAGATTACTGATCGTTGGCATCACTCGAATGTCATACGCCCCTATTTCAAATACGATCCACAAGATAAGTGCTCTATAATGTTCTTTGTCGTCTTTGTCATGACGGGGTCCAAAAAAACTGATTGATAAAGCAAAAATTAACTCTCGCCTAATTTAAGGGGAGTCATTGTGGCAAATAAAGCGTAAAAGTAGACAACAAGAATGGCAAATAACACAACATATACAGACCAAGAATTGATTTGAACAATTTTCATCATATTAAATCACTAAACTAATAAATAGTATATATCTCACTCAAAAAAGGCTATAAATGCCAAATGTTTTAATGTGCAATTTCCTTGAATACCAGCTGGTTTCTAAAAACATGTTTGATAACACAGGGCGACAAAATATGATTTTTTTGGTTAATCACACTTAAGAGTCCTTGACTATTGTGTTTTCAAAGCATACATTTACCATTTTAAATAAAGTCCAGCCCTTATACGTTTTTTGCGACAGATAGGCAGACAGACCGACGTGACTAGATCGGCAAGTGATTCTCAGCCGGAATACTTAGAATCGTAATCTGCAGGTAACGGGTATAGAAACGGCAGTGCCAAGCTCTATTTGGCTCTTTATCTTAAAAGTAAAGAGCTACACTTTAAACTTGTGACTTTAGAATTCTATAGTCATTAGACAATTAATATAAAGGGGACTTTTTCACTTCTCAATACCATCTTATCAGCCACAAGCTTACGTAGCTGACTTGTAGAAATCTCCCTTCCCAATAATCGCAGCTAGCAGATGAACTCGTAAATCTTGATAAGTAACTGGTAATCACGGAATTAACAAGAAAGGAAGCTAGCTTCGGCCAGCCGAAGCTTATATACCCTTGCCGATAATTCCTATTAATCACTAATTTTCCGATCGTTTCTATGGCAGCTATATGATATAGTCGTCCGATTTTGAAAAAATTTTATTCGAAATTAAGAATTAGCTAAAAAAAAGCATTTCCAAAAGTAGGAGGTTCTAGGTTCAAAAACACCCAAGAAATAATTTTTTGAAATTTTTTTCCCGATTATTCCTATGGGAGCTATATGATATAGTTGTCCGATCCGGCTCGTTCCGACTTATATACTACCTGCAATAGATATAAGACTTTTGGGAAAGTTTTACCCCGATAGCTTTAAAACTGAGGGACTAGTTTGCGTAGAAACAGACGGACAGACGGACGGACAGACGGACAGACGGACGGACAGACGGACAGACGGACAGACGGACATGGCTAGATCGACTCGTCTAGTGATGCTGATCAAGAATATATATACTTTATAGGGTCGGAAACGTCTCCTTCACTGCGTTGCAAACTTCTGACTGAAATCATAATACCCTCTGCAAGGGTATAAAAATACAGTAATAATCTGAAAGTCGCAGGAAGAATCCTGGACAGCAAGGTGAGTGGGGTGGAGTGGCCCAATCCACTTTGTCCAGCCATCCGAGTGCCGCCAAGTGGTTTTCCCTGTGGCAGGAAGGAGGTGAGTCTCGAAACTGAAAGCTTAAGCAAGTTATTAAGCACAAAAACAACTGAAACTCATTCAGAACTACTTTGTTAACGAGGATGTCGTTAATGAGTCTGTGGTCCAAGAGGCGGATAGTCCGCTTTGGTCACCGACCGATTGAGGACTTTCCCGCTGCTTTGACTGTAGTAAATGTCGCAGTCCAGTTTAAAAGTTAATTTTACATTTTTATGCAAGCACTTCTGTTGCATTAAACTAAAGTTATCCAAGTTCAGCACAAAAATTCTGGACGACCTAATGATGTTCTGCAAGTTTGCCTGGCACACATCCTACTGCTTCAATAAATATAAAAAGTTTTCGTAAATGGGACCAATGAATACTTTGACAGCTCGAACGTGAGAGTTCGGCTGCAAAACGAAGATGGATAATGGGAGCAGGAGCAGGAGATTGGAATTGAATTTTTCTTTTGTCCTTCACTTAAAAGGCGGCATTCGAAGTACGAATCAATCTCCGCCAGATCACCGAAAGAATGGAACATGGAATGATTTTTTTAAATAATTTTATTCATGTTGCCAAGATTGCCAATCTAACCAGACCAGTGGGACCAGCCGCGGATCTCGTTCCAGATGTGGGTGCCGGGGCACTCGGTGGCGCTGACCTGGCGATGGCCGTACAGGATGTAGCCGGAGCTGAGCTGGCCACGGTTGACCGCATCGTTGAGCAGCTGCTGGGCGGCGGAGATCATGTTCGGCTCCAGGGTGTCCCAGTTGTAGTTGCCCAGGAAGCTGATGCCAATGCTGTAGGGGTTCCACTCGGCGGCGTGGGCGCCCATGTTGTTCCAGCCACGTCCCTCGTAGACATTGCCGTCTCCGCCGATCAGGAAGTTGTAGCCGATGTCGGGCCAGCCCAGGGAGTCCATGTGGTAGTTCTGGACGCCCTGCAGCACGGCGTTGCATTGATAACGGGTCTCGCAGTAGGAGCCGGCGGTGTGGTGGATGATGGCGTAGCTCAGGTAGTTGCCCAGGCCCACGGTCCACTTGGCGCCGCGACCTCCCCACTCCGACTTGGGGATGACGTAGACGCCTTGGGCCAGGTACTGGCTGCAGACCAGGACGGCGAGGAGGAGAGCCACTTTGGAAACCATGATTACCAGCTGTAATAGTTGACGATCGCTTGATGGAGAACATAGCCTGGAGGAGGCGCTTTTATAGCAAACTGCCGTCGAAAATCCCATCTTATCGGGGTCGTATATAACTGATTTACAACGCTAATCGATGGCACTTACCCAGATTCGTGTTGGGGGAAGCACCTCGCCAAGAGCTTCGTCACAATCGGCTGATTTTGATTTATTCCATCGGCCATTCCGATGGGTCCTTATCAAGTCTGATAGTTGGGCTCGCGCATAGTTTTCCTTTTACAGCATTGGGTCCTCTGAAAATTGTAAGTCATCCATTCAGAAATGGTTATCTTATGGTAAATGAGTAAAAAGTTTTTACTTACAGAAACAAGCAGAAATAAAAAATTGTATTCGAGTTAGTTGTTCAATGCATGTCAGGCCATCTTTTTCGTTTGAAGCAATATATTCCCAAGGACAAAGAGCTTTTAAGCCACGATATCTTTTAAGAATGTCGACGAATGCGAGCACCTATAGTAAGTAGAATGTCCTGGTGGTTAATTTTCGTTTTAGACTAACACATTCCCTTGCAGCCTTTAATAATTATACCAATTTTATGCAGAACGTGAGTATGGTTAACGATGAATGATATACTGGTATCTTCATAGGATCAACCTAAAACAGGTGAGCTGTTTGCTCGTGATGGATCTCCATTTTTCGCATCGTTGCTACATGGCCAAACATATCTCGGACTGCAGATATATAACCAATTATTTTAACTATTATGTGATGATGTACTGTACCTTCGAAATCAATAATAAGATGACTGAAATATCCGTGATGTTGCTGTTTGGACTAGTGTACTGCATTTTCCTGTGCATCCTCTATATATGCGTCAACAACTAGTGAGTTCAGCCCATTGAACACGGGTCACATTTGTAAAGTCATAAAGGATGCCTGCGGTCACACGGCTTTACTGCCTAGGGCACACGCCGATTCTTCTTTATGTCGCTATGCGCACTGTAGGAAAGCTAATCCAAATGCAAAATATTTTTGTCTTTTTAATGAGTTTAATTGTGTTTGTAAATGCACTAATTCTGTCTAATCCCAACCCGTGCAGCCTAACATCAACGCTCAAGATCGCTGCTCAAAAGTTCCGGATAAACGAGTACATGGCGGGCGTAATGCTCGTGGGCGTGGCTAATTCAACTCCCGATCTTCTAGTCAACCGTTCGCCAGTCAGAGTTACGTCCCTAGCCTTCAACACGGCCATGGCCAACGCCCTAACTGTCATTTGCTTGAGCGGAGGAGCGGTATGCTTCATTCGTCCGTTCAGGATGAATGGTACAAGTGTCTTTCGGGATCTCCTCTTTCTCTTGCTCGTCATAGAGTTGGTGCGACTTATAATAGTTGATATTTCTTACAAGCCATGGGTAAAGGGTGCTTGTAAGTTAACTCTGTTCAATGGATTGCAAATATACAGGCCTTTTTAACCATTTTCAGTGTTAATTGGTTTATATCCATTATACCTGCTTATCAATATAGTCGATGTCGTTCTTCAACGACACACAATAAAAAGTGAGTATGAGGCCAATGTCCTTTTTTATTATTTACAATTTCATTTTCTTATTTTTATTGTTAAAGAACTTCGAAAGGAAATTGAACACATGAGGCACATACCATCATCCCATCACCACGATCGAGAATTGGCTGACAAAATTATTCTTTTAAATGGTCTTGAGGAGGACGATGAGATCCAAATCTTTGAATCGAAAGTATATCACAAGAGATCTTTTGACGCAGGGTTTTTTGTTACACCCAAGCCACTTATTCGACACAAGGAAGTTGACGCGGAAACCAACCGCACCATTCTCCACAGCAAGTCCAATCCAAAGAATCTTTTTCTATTCCGCGACTTTTTCCATACGATCAATCCCATCAACTCAGAGCAGTGGGCCGTGAGTGGTCGATGTGCACGTATTACACTGGTTGTCACAGCACCAGTTAGTTTCATGCTAAAGTTGCTCATCCCCTTTGTGGACATCACGAAGGCCAAGCATGGGTGGAGCAAGTTATTGAACTGCTTGCAGATCGTATTTACCCCTTTCGTGATCATAACCCTAGTTGAAAGTAAGTAAACGCAGAGAAAAAATTTTGTTTACCATATTGTTATAGGGTGTAACAGACTTGATAGGTTTTCAGGATCAGGAACTTGATCATTGGTTTCTTGTCACTTTAATTCGGAAACTTTTATCACAATAACTGTACTTTTAATCTTAGAAATTTTATAATAATTTTGATCTGTCTTTAAGCTAGCGTAACCGACAACTACAAGGATTGGTATAACGTTCCCAAGTTCACAATGGCTTTGTGGTCCTTGTTGGCAACGACGCCCTTGGCCATAATGGTATTTTTGCACTCGCGCACTGACATCCCGCCATTCTACCACATGGTAAGATTACAGCATTGTTAAAACCCTTAAAAAAATGCATTATGCCCTTAGGGTTATGGTGTGCTCACTATTTGTGTCGTGATTATACTGACGTGGATTTGTGCCTGGGAAATGGATGTGCTGATATCTATTATTGGCATTGTCTTCAAGCTGACGCCGCCCTTTATGACCATCACCTTTAACACGATCTCTTCTGCAATGGCAGATTTTATATCCTACTTACATCTCGCGGAACACGGCTATGGAAAGATGGCTTTTGGCGCCATCATTGGCGGTTCAGTTTTCAGTGAGTCCTTCGTACTTTTATCTAAAACCTTACCAAGAAAAAGTCAAACCTTTATTATTATTTTAAGTCGGAATACATGAAATTGTAATGAAATGAGATCATCTCTCCCGCAGACATCGTTGTCAACATTGCCGTCGAATTAATGTTGGCGAAATCGTTCAACCATCACGGTCAAAAAGAAATCTTCGGAAATGAGGGATTCACCATCTACATATTCCTGGTGATAACCATCATAACCACCATGTGGTGGTGCTTGACCTTCGACTTCGTTGCCCGTCGATCCGCTGGTGTGTTCCTGTGGTGCATATTCATATTGTTCATCGTTTACTCGACGGCCATTGAATTTCGGTTGATCCATGGTTTCCAAGACAATGTGCACATTGAGGTGGTTCAATTAACCCAAAACTGATTCAAGTATTGTTCTATAGACAAAAGACTTTTTTCTTTGCGTGTACATTTTATTGATTGGGGTTCATGCGAAGGTTAAGGACCTAGCCAGACCAGTGGGACCAGCCGCGGATCTCGTTCCAGATGTGGGTGCCGGGGCACTCGGTGGCGCTGACCTGGCGATGGCCGTACAGGATGTAGCCGGAGCTGAGCTGGCCACGGTTGACCGCATCGTTGAGCAGCTGCTGGGCGGCGGAGATCATGTTCGGCTCCAGGGTGTCCCAGTTGTAGTTGCCCAGGAAGCTGATGCCAATGCTGTAGGGGTTCCACTCGGCGGCGTGGGCGCCCATGTTGTTCCAGCCACGTCCCTCGTAGACATTGCCGTCTCCGCCGATCAGGAAGTTGTAGCCGATGTCGGGCCAGCCCAGGGAGTCCATGTGGTAGTTCTGGACGCCCTGCAGCACGGCGTTGCATTGATAACGGGTCTCGCAGTAGGAGCCGGCGGTGTGGTGGATGATGGCGTAGCTCAGGTAGTTGCCCAGGCCCACGGTCCACTTGGCGCCGCGACCACCCCACTCCGACTTGGGGATGACGTAGACGCCTTGGGCCATGTACTGGCTGCAGACCAGGACGGCGAGGAGGAGAGCCACTTTGGAAACCATGATTACCAGCTGTAATAGTTGACGATCGCTTGATGGAGAACGTAGGTCGGTGGTGGCGCTTATATAGCAACCCGCGATCCAAATGCTAGGGCATCTTATCGGGTGGCTAATGGCTGATTTACAGCTCCGCTCAGTGGCACATGCTTAGATTCGTATTAGGGGAAGACCCTCGGCGAGAACCTCGCCAATCTTCTCAAGTTGATTTATTCCACATTCTCTAAAGTTGGTTCCTTAAATAACTTCTTTATCAATGGGATCCAGCCGACCAATTGGCTGGCCAATATTTTCTAGAAAATATGTAATCGAAAAGTGGGATGTTCGATTTCCGTCAGCTTAGAACATAATTTAATTGACTTGGAGCAAGGAAATCAATACAATGGGAGTGCGCAAGAGAAGTCCTACCTTGAACCTTACAGAACTGGACTACGAATTTCATTACTTTATCAAGAATGTAAGATGGTTCAAATATCTTGAAGTTGTACTTCATATAAAGTAACTTCTGTTTAGATGAGTTGCAGGGCGGTGATGAGACTTCCCTATTCGTATCGCTGCAAGATGGCTACCCAAGTCGGTGACTGCGAACGGATCATCAACTTCTTTAACTACTTCAGGATGATGTACTGTTCTATTGACATTGATGACAAGACGACAGAGGTCCTGTTCATGCTGCTGTTTGTGCTCATTTGTGTGGCCTTCCTGTGGCTAATGTCCTTCAGCATTGGCACCTAGTAAGATCCTTGGTATATCTTTCACCTTTCACCTTATGAATATTTGAGAACCCGCAGCTTTTCGCCAGTCCTCAAGATAATCTCGCTGAAGTTGCACATGAATGAGTACCTGGCGGGTGTCACCCTGCTGGCGTTCGGCAACTGTAGTCCTGAAATAATTGCCAACTTCATGCCCGTGAGGGCGGATGCACCGCTCTTCACCATAGCCGTGGGCAATGCTCTGGCCATCATTCTGCTGGCCGGCGGAACTGTGTGTTTCCTAAGGCCCTTCAAAATGAACGGACATTGCATTCTGCGCGATCTTTTGTTCCTGCTGCTGGGCGTTGAGGTCCTGCGATATGTGATGATAACACGGAAGGGAGCAGTGGTCTTGGGGGAAGCAATCGGTAAGGTTATGGATCAAATTACAATAAACCTAAGTGATCTTTGATATTTTCCCTTAGTGCTGTTCTCAATTTACGTTCTCTATGTGGCAATTAATGTAGCCGATGTGGTTTTAATGCGTTTCTACATCAGAAGTATGGATTATAAGGTTCTCGGTTTTCCAAGAGTAACTTATCTTATTTACTATTTAGAACTTCGTAAGGAAGTGGACTATCTGGGGAGTTTAACTACCCCGCCGACGAAAGAATTGCAGGCAAAGTTGCGGAGACTGGCTTCAATGGAGGAGGAGGATGACATACGAATCAATGACACAACGAAGTATCGTCGGTCCAGGGATTCTGGTACCCACTTCTCCGATACGACGAGTACCGGCTACTTTGTCACCCCCAGACCGGGAAAACGACCCGAGGACGTTGACTACGAGGCCAATCGTACGAACTTTCATAACTCGGAAAATCCCAAAAACCTCCTGCTGTTCACCGAGTTCCTTCAGTCCCTGAACCCCATCGATGGGGAGGCCTGGCAGCTGGGTGGCAGGTGCAATCGATTGTACTTGATTGTCAGGTGCCCCCTGGTATTCGTCCTGCTGCTCTTCATTCCCGTCGTGGACTACGAGAGGGACAAGCATGGTTGGAGCAAGCTGCTCAACTGCACGCAGATTGTGACGAATCCGTTTGTGGTCATCACCCTGGTGCATTGTACGTATGCGAAGGCACCTTGTGGTCTGATCTGATCTCTAAATACTGGGGACCTTTAGCTGCGGTTACCAGTGTCTATCACACCTGGTACATAACCCTCGACATCAGCATCTCGATGTGGTCGCCCTGCCTAACAGTTCCGCTGGCCATAGTGATCTTCTGGCATTCGCGGACGGATGTTCCGCCGTTCTATCACCACGTAAGGAGTCCCAAACTAGCACCTCATGCCCTTATCTTACCCTTCTCTCCCAGCTGTTCATCATCCTCACCTTTTTCAGTTCCATGGTGACCCTCTGGGTGGCTGTCACCGAACTGGAAGTCCTCTCCGAGATCGTGGGCATTGTGTTCGATCTATCCGAGACCTTCATGGCGGTCACCTTTGAGGCCGTTTCGAATGCCACCCCCGATATTATAGCCAATTCCCAGCTGGCCATGCAGGGTTACGGGCGAATGGCCTTTGCCGCCATCATTGGAGGACCAGTTTTTGGTAAATCCTTTATCGCTTTATTGATTACTTATTGATTTCGTGTGCATTTCAGCGATTTTGGTTACCATGAGCGTGGCCTTCATCTTCAATCACAGGGTTCGCGAGGCGGGAGCCAATTCGTGGGTGTACGGCGATCTAGGGGAAAACTGCTATATTTTCTTGGTAATAACCATCGTGACCACACTGTGGTGGAGTGTAACTTTCAACTTTTACGCCCGACGATCCGCCGGAGTTTTCCTGTGGCTTATTTACTTTCTATTCCTTGTCTATGCAGTTTTCGTGGAGTGGGAAGTAGTGCATACATTTTCCAGAGACGAATATATTGATCCAATATGATATGAAAATTGCTTAAGCTTGATTTGATTTTGGGAAAAAAGTAGAAACAATAAAATGTTTTCCATTTCCTTGATATTACTTATGTGTTTTGATGTGTTTTTTTATTTTTAAAAAGTTTAAGATTCTTTGAGAGTTTTTTTTATTCTTTTGGATATAATTCCATTGCGAATTTTTGCACATACCTTTGCTTTGGCCTTTGGCTTTGGCCGACGTACTGACTAATTAAGTTAATGAAGCATCTTGATTAAAACATGGCCAAGGGAAATGCTTTCGAAAGGCGTCGCTGTGGGAACAAAATAACTGACAGCGGACCATTGAAATGCAGAATTTCCCGTCGCGACGCTCCAGTTTCACTGCATAAAAAGCGTATTGCATAATGAAGAAAAACTCATAGCAACGATGGGGAAAACTTCTCGTTAATTAGGTTTAAAGATCTGGAGGGGCGAATGATTTGTGAGACACTGATACTGGAGGATTTCACCTCAGACGAATGACTTTGTGAATGAACTAAGGTAATTGATCAGCGAAAATAAAACACTAATTAACTGATTCAATGCAGCTAAAAGTATTCTTTGCTTATACAACGAGCATATATTAAGTTTTATTCATTGGCTGGATAATAAGCTAAGCAAAAACCAGATGGGTATTTTAAATGAGATTCATTTATATACATTTTATTAATTTTCAAAATTTTGTTGAATGAAGTGTAGTTATTGTCTTCGGTGCACCGCCCAAGTCAACATTATTATGACGAAGCGCACCAGGAGAGTGTGCGAAGGCGACTACTATATATACACGAAGAAATGAAAATCTGCTGTGATAGTCCGATCGTAATGAGTAATACACCAAATTAAAGGTATTGCTAAAACTTAAAGGATTGCATACCAAGACCTCAAGAAAATCAATTGGTTTGGGAGGGAGAGCGGTGAAAGTGTAAAAGTGAAAATTTAGAAATTTGGATCTGTTGGGGCCGGTGGGGATAATTGGCCCCCCGGACTACGTTAGTTGTATTGCTACTGAAAATGCGCTTAATATGAGGGGTCATATCAGAAAATCGGACGCTCCGTTCAAAAGTTATAGCCAAAATAAGATTTTCTTCTTCTTCCCAAAATGAAAATTTAATTCTGTTTGTCAGTTTGTCCACTTGTCCACTTGTCCAAAATATGTTTTTTAAGTTCTGAAAATTTGATATGACGTTCATCACATCGATATAAAAAACTTTTGTTCTACCACTTTTGGAAAAACACGCTAGTTTAGCGGGAAAACAGCTATAAATAGCTAAAATTCGGAAAGCCGTAACTTCTATACTACTAAAGCTACAGACTTGTGCTGCATCTCGTTTGAAAGGTATTTTTAAATTCTATAAACGCCTTCTATATGCAATTTGTGTAAATGTAATAGTTAAAAAGATATGAACAAAAGAAAATTTGTTTAAACTTTTTTTTTTAGCTTTTTTTAATTTTCTCAAAATCGGCTCTAACGATTTTCCTTAAAACGTTAATCTGTATAGCCCTAGAGATTCCTTAAATTTTGGTATATAACACATTACTGTAAAAAATCGCGTTTAAAAGTTATTAAGAAACGAAAATAGCCACTTTTGCCAGCTCATAACAATTAATGCTGCCTAAGGGCCGTTCATTTACGAGCCGAACAGATTTGGGCCAAAAAAAATTTTTACATTTTTGATTTGCCTGAAAATTTTTTTTACATGTTCTATTCGGAAAATGACCAATTACGTGTATCAGGATTTGTCCGAAAAAAAATTATTTTTTTAGTTAGAATTTTTTTAAGTTTTCCAAAAATTGACAAATTTGAAAAAGTACCCTCTCATTGAAAATCTTTATCTCCGGTTATATGAATCCGCTTGACTTCATGTGTTTTGATTTAATTCTTCTAAAACCTCTTCTTTAAAAAAAAAATGTTAAAAAAAATAAGTTTTTATTTTCTTAAAAATAAAAACAAATTAAGATTCTAAAAAATTTTGTATTTAAATTTTTTTTTATAAATCAATATATGCGCCATATTGTTAGTTACAATCGATTTTTGTAAACAGTTGATGCCATTTTTAGTTTTTAAAATATCGAATTTTTTTTAAAATGGCCTCTGCTTTTTTTTATGAAAACACGTTGCAGCAAGTAGGGCTACTCTCTCACTCTTATCGGATCCTTATGGAATTCATGTTTTCTCATCGTTTACTAGTCCTTTAACAATTTTTAATGATTAAAAGTTAAGTTTAAGTGTTTTAACAGTTATTGAATGACAAAAAGTAATTTTTTAATCTTTAAAAAAATTACAATTATTTATCTAACGTGCTTAGAAGCATTACATTTTGTATGTGCATATCCAAACTGTATTTTAGGGTCAAGGAATCGGTAAAATTGTTTTAAACCGTTCCATTATACAATTATTAACTTTAATAAATAAAAAATAAATAAATAAATAAATAAAAAATAAATAAATAAATAAATAAAAAGAAAAATAAATAAATAAATAAATAAGTATGAGGTATACTAATATGTAAATTAAACCCAGGGTATAAATTGTCCCTTTAAAAACTTCTGATATCAAACAAAAACACCTCTTAACGAGGTAAAAAAATAGTGACGACCGCACCTTCAACATACAAAAGATCTGATATCATATTTTGTGACGAAAAATAATTTTACATTCGAAAATATAAAAACACTTTCTAAAATTTACTTTTTCGGCACGCTACAATAGAAAATGTTCGTGTGGGTAAAATCTTATAAATTTGTCTGAAGCGGGCCGAATGAGTAAATTTTAGAAAGTGTTTTTATATTTTCGAATGTAAAATTATTTTTCGTCACAAAATATGATATCAGATCTTTTGTATGTTGAAGGTGCGGTCGTCACTATTTTTTTACCTCGTTAAGAGGTGTTTTTGTTTGATTATTATTGACTGCAGATGTAAATTTCACTTGATTCCGGCCATTACGCCAAATGCAGCCGAAACATAACCATCAGATTTAAGTACAATTGCATAAACAAGAAGTGCTGGCCCAAGTATGGGGAAAAAGAACGGAGCGAAAGCCAACTTGCAGCTCCAACTTCTAAGGCAAATGGCACGCAGAATTCCGGCAGCAATAAAAGCACTCAACTTCCCTCAGACTTCCTGTCTATCTGTCCATCCGTCCATCCGCCAGACCCTCTATCTGTGCACTTAATGTGACATGTTTTTGCAACAGCTTTGGTTTCTCCTTTCGCCACTCGAGATTCCGATTCCCCGGGCCGGAGAAAAGCTCCATGGCCATGAGATTTGATGCATTTTGCTTGTTACCAAATTGTTTTGCATTTTCCTTCACGTTTTTACATAGACTCGCAGTCCCGAATTGAATGCAAAAACGAGAGGAGGAAGTCCTTTTTTCTATGCAATTGGCTTGGTCTTGCCATGATTCGGTGTGAAAGTCATCAAATATTTAAAGCACAAGTGCGGAATCGCACCCAGATTGCCAGTGATGGTTTATGCAAGGAGGAAAATTGATTTCGGATGACGTGTCATTGGGATAGTTTTCATGGCAAATTCTAGTATTTAATGGGTATTTAATTCTGTAGCATTTGATTGCCATAAAGCTCTTCTTGCTATCAGTAGTTCTTATTATTGTTTTTTTGTAGATTAATTTCGACCGACCGGCCTCCGTTTTCATGTTCATTCCCTATCGCTCATGAATGAATTTATTTATAGTGCTGTGCCTTCTTATCGGCACGAACTTTTTAAGAGCGTGTGAGTAATATACGATTTTAGATTTTACAACTCATTGTGTGAAATTTAAGCTTTTTTTAGGGTTGACATCGTGCAGCTAAAATGATGACCAGTACTCCGTTATTACTTTTATTATATCCTCCTAGCAAGAAGACCAAAAGTTCCTCGCAAACTATTTACCAAATCCCAAGGAAACGAGAAAACCTCATAATTTCTTAATAAACAAAAATATACCAAGAAGATTGCAAGCTATTTCACGTCGCAGTTCGCAACCAGCTATTTCCGCAGTAAAACTTTGCGCTGCAGTTGTCAGTTGGTTAAATGGGAAATATTTCAGGCCAGCGAGGCCAACATTTATTTATGGACCGGAGTACACACCATGTTAAATAACTTGAAAAGGAAGATTTATGCCTGGAGCTGGTCTGCAGCTCTGGACGCGGCTAATACTGCTAGCCATAAATTGCCGCTTAGCATTATAACTCAATTAGCCGGTGGATGGGTTGCGTATACGCCAGGTTGTCCAGATGTAGAAACAGTTACATTTACAGCTGTACCAGTGAATTATGCAAGCCCTAATTAATGTCAAGCGGCTGGAGAGAACCCCCAGTTTCTGTTTGTTGTTGTTGCTGTGGCCATAGTAGGTCACTTTCCGCCCAAGTCTGTTAATCCGTTGGGCGTGGCTGTGTGCACTTGTTGTGGGCTAATGAATCGGCTGCCAGGAGTCTTGCCTTCGTGTCTGCGGCTTTCCTGCAATTAGCGCCGACTCACATTTGACTTAACCCCCTTGTCATCGCTGCGGTGTGAAGAGCCGCTTGAAGGCAACACGGCGTATGCGCAATCGCTTGGCAGAAGCTCCAGGCTGAGTCCTTATGATGAAGATGGAGCTCGACTATCAAAATTCGTAATGCAATTGCTGAACTTATTAGGAATTGTTATTCAACCGTTTTACCAATAAAAGTCTGACGAGATTTTAAAATAAATATTTGTGATATTTAGCATTTATATAGGTAAGCTAGTTAATTTTTTAGACTTTTAAAATATTATATATTTATTCATAATTGAGTTCATTATTAAAACGTTACACAGAAGAAGATTTAGCCTTTCCAAAAAGTTCGAGTACAGTCCAACCTTCAATCCATACCCTGAATTTGAATTTCTATTTACACTGATCGGTTTTTGTCTCCTAGATATCTCCGAAAGCCGCTTGAACTGGCATGTCCGCAGAAAACGAATGTATGACTTTCTTATGGATTAGGATAGCGAAAAGCAAGTAGACACAGTAGAAGACGATACAAAAGATACCGACGGATCGTCGGGCGAAAAAGCCCAACGTTGTGGACCAGAGAAGTGTTAGAAATAGTCCCAAATTTAGAAAAATAAAAGCATTTCCACCGTAATTGCCCTGTTGGCTTATATTCGTGACCTTAAAACCAACTAGGTTCCTGACGTGCAGCACAGTGCTTGCGGATAAGACGACGGCTGTGCGTAAAGATTTTATCAATTTTAATTGATGGATAATCTGGTGGATACCCACTGAAGAAGGGTCCTCCGATGGCCGAGGCATAGGCCATCTTCGGATATCCGTGCAGGGCCATGGCAATGTTGGCGATCAAGGGACCCAGGCTTCCCGTACAAGCCTTCACCGTGGCGCCCATAAAGTCGTCCTCGACCTCCAATATATGACCAAGCACCTCCAGGACCTTGTCTATTTCCGTGGCGCAAATAAAGATCATGAACATGGAGCCAGTCAAGTTCATCACGGTAAACACCTGTGATTGTAGGGCAGCAGGACTTTTATTAACCCCGATAAAATCGCACGTTTGTGTCTCACCGAATGGTAAAATGGTGGCACATCGGTTCGGGATTGGAAAAACATAAAAATGGCTATTGGCATGGTAATGGGAAGGGAGTAGAGTCCGTAAATGTACTCCTTCGTTATGGCAACGTACCACAACGAGTTGCCCCTAGAGCTTACCAAAGCTGCAGGAAACGGGGGAAAAATAGTTACAGATAAGGAAAAAGCACCTTAACTCACTCACCTTTGATGACTATAATGGACATGGCCGGATTTAGCATTACCTGAATGCAATTCAGTAGCTTGTTCCAGCCATGTTTGTCCAGTTCGTAGTCCACCAGGGGGATGTAGATGGTGCACAGGATTACGCCCGGCATTCGCACCAACATTATGGCCCGCTCGATCATGTTGGCCTTTCGCCACTTCTCGCATGTAATGGGTCTTATGGCCAAGTAGAAGTCCCTACATATTCCAAAATTCTTTCCCTGCGCCCTGTTATGCCTCACATTCCGGGTTACTTTCTTGTTGACGCTCACGCGAGTATTCCGGGCCATTCGCAGGGTGGTGTACCGCATCTTGTTAATGTTCGGGCCCGAATTCTTCTTCTCGAATATCTCCACTTCTATATCGCGGGTATAAATCTCCTGCTGTTTCTCCAGTTCGCTCAGTCGCTTTCTCTTCTCCGGGGTCATTTCCCCTTCCAACAGCGCATCGATTTGTGCATTTGTTGCTGAGAAACTAGGCTAATAAAAATACCTTTACATAATATAAAGAAGTACTTACAGATTAAGGCCCTTCGAATTAGGTATACATCCACTACATTCACTAATATGTAAAAAATGTACACAAGCGACAGACCTACATTTTGAAAAGAAAGCAACCAAGATGCATTTTACAATGTAAAATAGGTAAAGGCAAACACTGACATACGAATTCCGACTCGGAAACTTGCTGACCGGTTTCCAGAAAATATTGAAGCATCATCGATCCGAGGATAAGGAACAAAATGTCCCGAACACTCTCGTAGGCATTCATCTTAAAGGGAAACATGTAGCAAATCAGCCCCCCCGAAACCATGGACACAAACAGGGCGGCGGCTAGACTGTTGGCAAAAACGGGCACATCCGCCTTTACACTGGCCAGGTTGGAGAATAGGTCGGCGGAGCTGTTTCCAAAGGCCAATAAGGTCACGCCCGCCAAGTGCTCGTTCATGCGGAGGAACCTCGATACGGCCTTCAGAGCTGGACTGTAGCTGAAAGCCCAAAAATACAACATATTTTACATTTAAATGCAATCCTTAAAAAAAAATCATACATACACGAAACAGGTTACTCTATGTATGAGGTGTTGGGATGTACATAAATGCATCTTAGGCTCTTCATAAAAAAAAACAAGACAGAACGCTATAAGTCGAGTACTTCTACTATCAGATAAACGTTACTCAGCTAAATGGAGTGCGAGGGAGATGGAGACATACAACTCCTAGAAACTGCATGCAAAATGCCAATCCTCTAGCTTTTATAGTTTCCGAGATCTCAGCGTTCATGCTTTTCCACGAATACAATATACCCTTTTACTCTACGAGTAACGGGTATAACAAAAGACAACGCTATACTTAGCCGTTACTTAGCCTAAGGGAGTGCGAGGGAGATGTAGATATGCAGTCTTCAAAGCTACTGGCTCCATCTGGCGGCCATTTCATTTTTTGCTAATAACTTTTTAATGGATTGTCCGATTTTAAAAATTTCTTCTACATTTCGATAGGTAATTATAAGCACAACAAAATGGCATTAAAGCTTACAAAATCTGTAACAATGTGTAACGGAAATACAAATGTAATGGAATTGTATTGCACTTAAACTACATTAATATTATACTACGTTGTGGATAACAATTCCATTAAGATCTTCCTATCCAGGTACTCACTAGTTGTTGCACACGTGGATCAGTAGGAGCAGTATGACAAAGCAGAGCGCCAAGAACATTGTGAGGAAGATCAACTGCTCGAAGTCATTCACGCAATTGAGATCGCAGGCCAAGATCCTCATGTAGGGCACCACATTGGTGCTGCGGTTGCAGTCCTTGGCCTTCTTCACAAAGGCACACCGCTCCTCGAAGGGAAAGGAGTTGGCCGCGAAGCAACTGACCTTGTCCCAAAAGAGATCGAACTCATCATCCAAGCCATTGCGCAAATAGAAGTCGGTTTTCTTGGTCTCCATTTCAGTGTTGTGTGTGTGGAAAAATCGAAATCTTTAAAACAACTGACATGATTCTCAGGGTTTTCACCTCTTCGATAGACTTTTTATTATAATAATATATTTTTGATAAACACAACCCCTGCACTCAGTGACACTTCCCCGTTCGGCTCATTACACCAGCAAATCTCGAAAATTGACTCCAAAGTAAGCCCAAATATATATGTAATGTAAGAGAGGGGGCCAGTGCCAACCAGCCACCGCCTGTTGCTTCGCTCTGTGGCATTGAATGGGAAAGGACTCCCGTCCCGTCCCGACCTGTCCCGCAAAATGGTCAGCCAGCTGCCAGCGCACTCCGCACATCTAGTCAAGCTCGCTCCCTCCGGCCAGGTGGCCGTTGCCGTGGTCGGCAATCTCCAGCGATCCAGTTCGAACTCCGGCCAGCGGAGGCTCCTCTCGATCCTGTTCGCCAGCGACCTGGGCACCTACATAAGACGCCTGTTGGCCCACGTGGCGAGGCGGATCTGTGCGCTCTTTCGCCCCCCACTGGGGCTCTCCTACAAGGATGTGCCCGTGTCCCCGGTCCTGGCACAACAACTGGCCCAGATGGCCCGCAAGACCCTGATCCTCGACCTGGACGAGACCCTGGTGCACTCCTGCTACAGCGATCCGGATACCCACGACAACGTGGGCTGCAACCAGCTGCCCGAAGGCGCCCAGCCCGACTATGTGCTCAGCGTATCGATCGAGGGTCTCGAGCCGATCTCCTTCCGGGTCTTCAAGCGGCCGCATGTCGACGAGTTCCTGGACTTTGTGTCCAAGTGGTACGACCTGGTGATCTACACGGCCAGCCTGGAGGTGTATGCCGCCCAGGTGGTGGACCTTCTGGACGCGGGACGAGGAATGATGCCGCGCCGCTTCTACCGGCAGCACTGCCGCGCCTCCACGTCACTGATCTCCAAGGATCTGACGCTGGTCAATCCGGACATGAGCGGCACCCTGATCATCGACAACTCGCCGTACGCCTACCGCGACTTTCCGGACAACGCTGTGCCCATCAAGACGTTCATCTACGATCCCGAAGACACGGAGCTGCTGAAGCTGCTGCCCTTCCTGGACGCCCTGCGCTTCACCAAGGACGTTCGATCGATTCTCGGCCGGCGCGTTGTCCGCTCCACCCTTGTCCGTTCGACGGTTTCATCGTATTCCACGCGGTAAAGCGAAAGTATCAGGATCCAATTATGTCCGTAAAAATTAAACAGATATAAATAAAGCAGACTCCATATATTTGTATATGTTCAGAATTAAAAAACTATTGTTTAATATGGAAACAAAAATATTTGTTTTTAAAATACCCCCGAGAACCAAAAACTGGATCTGTTAGGGAGGTACGGTATAATATTTTAATTAAATTATTGTTAATATTGTAACTAAAGCTCCGATAAAGCTAGTTCTTAAAAATTTTTTCACGTTTATTACACTAGCCAGTTTAAAAAGGATTTTATTCTGCATTGGTTTTGCTTGCATTCTAAGAGCCACCAAATAAAATTTTTATTCTAAGCATAGTTGTATATTTATATTAATGTCCCTAAATTATTGCGGTCCAAGCTAATTGTTAGCTGTTTATCCTTTAATCAAGCAGCAACATATGCGCCCAGCACCTCCGCACATGTGCATTTCATTGCTCATACGCCAGGTGGCCCAGCTGGGTTTTTTGCCATTTCCGTGTGTGTTAGCAGAAGTTCGGCGAACAGCAGCTGCATGCAAATGCAGAAGCGTAATGATGTTGCGGCTTTTTGACTTTACACGGCCACAGAGAAAGCCGCAGCTCTGAGCCACCTGATGCCACCCGGCAATCCTGCAATCCTTCCAACCAGCCGCCTGCCGTCCGTCGTGGCGTAAAGTTGCAAAAGTTTAAATTGAATTCTTAATTATTGCGCACACGGGGCTGCAATTTTAATGCACACATTTTTGGGGCCAGGGCGGACGAAAATGTTTAGATTATAATTCAGTTTTCCTGCAAATTGTCAAATGCCCACCAAGAGAGTCACATGATAATTTTATTTTTCCCTTTTTTTGCGGATCAAAGAGATTCATGCCGGGCCCTGGCTGATTTATGTGAACGTGAGCCGGGCAAATTTTGATTTGTAGCTCCATAAAATGTTTCAGCTGGCGGACGAGCAAAACGAGCCGAATTCCATGAAACAGTAGCTACGGCAGAGCCTGTTATTGAAATCCAGCAGATAACTTGGCGCTGGAGCGGACGGAGCACAGTTTCAGTGGCAGTCAACGGTGCGTATGAGCAATCAGTCAGCCAGTTAGCTACCGATATCTGAATTTTTTATGCTTCGCCTAGTGTGAATTGCCGTAGGTCCGAAGCGAACTTTAAAATCCTTTGCTGGGCGAAGGATTTACATTCATGTTTAAACTCCACCAGTGCTTTAAGTAAAAGTGCATCTCGGCAAGATGTACATTTCACCTAATGGCCACTGTTTTTCCCAGCTTCCGGTCTCCTTTACCCTGCGGTCTAAATTATTCTTGCCGTCCCTCTGGTCTTCTTGTTTGCCTTGCCTAATTTGCTTATTAGCCGGAAAATGTGGTAACTTGCAAATCGAGAAAAAGTGCCTGACTAATTAACTTTTTGCATTGCAAATGAATCTAAGCTTCTGTCAAAATAAACAAACCAAAGAGCCCGGTCGTAAACTATATGTAGTCCATTCTAATTGACTGTGAGTCACTGGAAATAGTTGATTGTTCGCCGGGGTTTTTTCAACTTGGCCCCAGAACAATTAACAATGCAAATTGGTACGGCGAGGCGGCAGAGGAGCAAGTGAATTCATTTAGCCCTCAAACCGAAACCTAAGTCGCTCGGTAAGCCCCTTTGCAATCGGAATCGGCGGCTTAAGCTGCACATAAATCTTGCACTGAATGGCAGCACAACTTTCACCTGCTTCGCCATAAATTTTCATTTCCAATTCTACCACTCAATATGGCTTAGGCGCACGACTATTCAGTGACAGAGCGGGTACCATTTCGTTGGCTTTGGTTTTGACTCTCTGTCGATCAAAATAAGGCAATACGTTTAGATTAAACTTTAACAGGGAAATAACACAGAGCCTTTTAAATGTACTTCACTTTCGTATGTGAATTAAAAACAAGAGAAAACGCTATAGTCGGGTTGGTGTCCCGACTATCTAATACCCGTCACTCGGCTAAAGGGAGTGCGAGGGAGATGGATATATAAACTTTGATGAGCCATAACTTTTTAACGAATGGTCCGATTTAAAAAATTTCTTCTACATTTCGATAGGTATTGATAAGCACAACAAAACTGCATTTTTACTTTTCCGAAATATTAAAAAATTTTAAAATTTCGTTTTTTAAAATCGTGTATAAGCTATTGTGGGCGTTAGAGGGGGCGTGGCACCTTCTTGAAATAAACTTGCGCTGCGTAGGAACTCCAAGAATCTTCATGCCAAATACCAATCCTCTAGCTTTTATAGTTTCCGAGATCTCAGCGTTCATACAGACAGACAGACGGACAGACGGACATGGCTATATCGACTCGGCTAGTGATCCTGATCAAGAATATATATACTTTATGGGGTCGGAAACGCTTCCTTCTAGCTGTTACATACTTTTGCACGAATACAATATACCCTTTTACTCTACGAGTAACGGGTATAACTACAACAGAATATCTTACAATTGTTTGTTAAATAATGATAATTATAAAGAAAAAATGCGAATAGATATCTTATAAGGTCACATGATTTACTTTTGTGTTTTATTTTTACTTTAATAATTTGTTGGATAGTTTAATCAACTTATTTGAACAAAATGGGCTGTTATTTTAAAGCAAATTTTAGAATCCATAGTCAATTGCTTTCCGATGTTGCTCCATAAAATTGTAGAATCTCTAGCCGAACTTCCTGTAAACTTTGAAACTTAATGATGAGAAAAATTGTGTGGGTATTTTTTGTTTCGTTTGCGGTATAATTGAAAGTAAATCGGCTAATAAGACAGATTTTTACCTCGTTTGAAAATGCATTGTTACGGCATTTTAGCTCTTTTAAAGGTGCTTTTATTTCATGTTAGTATTGACGGTTTAACAGTTTATAAACATTTTAACTTTATATGTAGGTAGGGGCCTTTATTTACTAAATCCATATATACATCCCTATGTAGTTTTTATCAGACCATAAGTAAACACATGCACATAAATACATAAGCGCTTATATTGCACTTACGTATGTCACTCTTAAATGAGCGATTTCAGAATGGCCTTACAGTTTGGCCGAGGGGCCGGCTTCGTCCAGGAAAATATCCGTAGACAACTGGTGAATATTCTCCGGATAGCAAGCGTACTTGGCGAGGTCCCTCACGCCCACGTCCCTTAGCACCTCGTCGTCCACAAAGAAGTGGCCAGTGTACTCCCTGGAGTCGCGGCAGAAAATAGCGTAGGCCGCATCGGCCATTATCTCGGGCTTCCGGGAGTACAGGGCCCCCTCTGAGCCGTGGAGCATCTCGACGGCCGCCGTGTGGATGGTGGTGCGTGGCCACAGTGCGTTTACGGCCACCCCCTGGGCGCGGAACTCCTCCGCCATGCCCAGCACGCACATGGACATCCCGTACTTGGCGATGGTGTAGGCGGTGTGGTTGGCGAACCATTTGGCACTCATGTTCAGCGGGGGCGCAAGGTTCAGAATGTGAGGGTTCTCGCTGCGCAGCAGATAAGGCAGACAAGTCTTTGATCTGTGGAGTTTGATCGGACATATATGTATATGCAGATTGGTTTGCCTTGGAAAAGATTAGAGGCCTTACACTAGGAAGGTTCCCCTGGTGTTGATGTTCTGCATCAGATCGTAGCGCTTCATGTCCGTGTCGAGGGTGCCCGTTATGGAGATGGCGCTGGCGTTGTTCACCACGATGTCGATGCCCCCGAACTTGGCCACCGCGGCCTCCACGGCCTGCTGCACCTGCCGCTCGTCGCGCACGTCCACAATGCAGGGCAGGGCTCGACCCCCGGCCCTCTCAACTGGTCATGGAGCAAAGGTCAAGGAGGGTACAAAGGCAACGATGGTTCGATGGTCACTTACTCTCCTCCGCAGCCGTGTATATGGTTCCGGGCAGCTTGGGATGAGGCTCGGCTGTCTTGGCTGCTATGACCACATTGGCTCCATCGCGGGCCGCCTTGAGGGCGATGGCCTTGCCGATTCCCCGGGAGGCGCCGGTGATGAACAGGGTCTTTCCCTTCAGTTTTCTGGGGACAAAGAGAATGGTTAAGGCACTTGTCTCTCTCCTGCTGGCCAAGACTCACCCGGTGTTCTTCATGCTGACTCTGGCTACCGATCTCAACTGTTAGTTTTAAGTTCAGTGCTCACCCTAAATATTGGGCTAATCACACAACTACCTGTGTACATTAATCTCACTCACCAAATGCTAGATAATAGTGATGGAACATTGAAATATTTGACTTCAGTACTTTGATGGTATGATACCTCTAGCCGGATGCCATTGGTAACTACTGTTGCACATGCTGATAAACAAAATTTATATTTTTCTATAACTAGTTTCTCTATTTCGTGATTGCTATTGAAATCAAGGTATCTCAATAAGGCACATCGATATTTTAACGACATATCGATATTTGTTGATCTGTGCGATAAGTCCATAACAATGGCGCCAGCCGGTTCTAACGGTTTAATTGCAAAAGATTGCAGGAAGGGAATCGTTATTTTTATATTTACCGAAATCTATTCGGTTTGTGGCAAAAATGCTTAGAACATAACATTTTTTTCTCGGAAATCTTTAATTTGTTGTCCTTATTTTCAACAAAACTAAATTTGTGCCCAATTTGATATATGTATTTTTGTCGTAATCAGGACCCCAAAATGCGAATTCATTAAAAACTTTCGATACTCCACGTAATGCACTTTGGAAAATATCTAAAAATACACAATACAACAGGGATTGATTCTGACCATGGTAAGGTTTTTTATTTCATGAAGTAACTTTATGATGCTGCGATTTACAAAAAGCAAAGCCTCTTCTTTTCAAGAACCAAAAAGTGCCGTCATTCATTTAGATTAATTTTATTTGAGATTCTGTTTAAACCTTACTCGTTACTTAACCTAACGCACTTAATGGGAACCCGCTCTTAACCACCATCCGATCGATCCAACTCCTCAGGTAGGGAACATTCGTGTAGACCCCTGGCACATCCTTTTCGCCGCATTGGATGCCCCAGGATACAATGCCCACCAGCTGATAGCGATCCCTTTGGCCGGGCAATGTGCAGAACAATGGAGACCCTCCGTCGTAGTTGCAGGTGTCCCTGCCCAGCTCCCCACCGGCACAAAGGAAACTTGCATGGAGATTGTAGCGACGCCCGAGGATCGTTCTGCGCAACAACCGCTGGCAGGATTCGTGCTCCACCACCGGGAGCTCGATGCGCTTTAGCAGATGTTCCATTGTGAGGGACGTGAAGGTCTTGTGCCCCCACCCGGTGGCCACGCAGTTGGCATTCCGCAATTCCGCCTCCAGTCGAGGCGTCTCCGCGGGCGGCAGGCAGAGGGGCTGGATGTGCGGTGCCAGGTGAAATGGTTGCTCCAGCACCACCAGCGCTATGTCGTTGTAAACGGTCAGACTGTTGAAATCCTCGTGGCGATGCAACTCGCTGATCGGACGCATCTGATGGGGAAGCAGCTCCGCCTGGCTATTGAGGTCCCACTCACCAGCCCGCACCACCATCGTGTCTTCACTGTAGTTGGCCACGTTGTGGGCACTGGTCAGCACCAGCTGCGGGTGGATAAGGGTGCCGCCGCAGATGTACTTGCCCTCCAAGTCCATCAGGACCACCATCCAGGGGAACTCGGCGAAGACGGACTCCCCATTGTTGTACCCATCCAGCTTGTAGTACAGACCGTTGGGATTGCTGTAGCCGCAGCCCTCCGAATGGAAGTCCTTAACGTTGCGTTGCATGGGATTATGACCATCCTTTATCTGAAACAAAAAAGCCAAATGTATAAAAAACTAGCCAAAAAAATATAAATGTAAAAGAAAATAGGAAATTCGTAAAAACAAGACAATCTTTAGTTGACTTCGGTATAGTTTATATTCAAACATAATTAATTAAGTACTTTCCTTCGTGCCTTTTAAAGATAAGTCTCACTTTATGTGAATGAACCAATAAACAGAAACAGCAAATAGCAATAAAATCCCACATTTCTTCAAGCGAAATCAAAAGCTATAATTATCTGTGAGTTGGACTTGATTCTCGAAGTGACCTTACTTTCTACTACAATAAAAGCACTATCAGTTTTCATTTCCAAAGCCGCACTGTTTAACAAGAAATATTAAAATACTATTGTATTAAAGTTTCAATATTATATTTCATCATTATATTAAATCGGATTATTTGAAAATGCTTTAGTTTCATCTAAAATTACTTCTCACCTGATCGGCTATGGGACAGCACTGCTCCACGGATCGGCAGCCAAAGTTGCTGTAGTCGTTTATACGCGGCTTGATGATGTAGCGACCATCCTCGTTCACCACTCCGGTGGTGCAGAGGTGCCGGGGCACACATTCCCGTCGCACCCCACAGCTCTTGTAGCCCTCATCGTCCTCCTTGGCGACCACTGACTTCCCTTTCCCGGCGGCCTCCCGGGGGCTTTCCGAAGAGCCCCAGGGATTTCCCCGTTGCTGATTCCGGTACTCGATTTCGGCCTCATGGGCGTCGAAGCTCTCCACCTGCTCCTTATCGCAACAAACTACACCGCGGCCGCAGCTTTTGTCCAGTATTCGCTTGACCAGAACTTCCTTGCCGGAGTCATCCGTCTCATCGCACCTTTTTTTGCTAATACAGATCTCGTGGCTCTCGCAGGTGTCGCTCGAAAGGGCCACCGAAATGAGGGAAATCAGTGCCAGACTGATCAGCAGCACAAACTCCACATTCATAGCGATGGATGGAATGGGAAAAAACCGCACTCATTCACACAGTTCAATTGCGACAAACAGCAAGAAGCACACAATCCGTGATAAATCAGAACCAATCCGAGTCACCCCTTAAAATTTCATGTAGATCAATGCGCAATATATTTTGAATTACGTTCGAGAGCCGCGACACGTTTTCGACTGACTGTTCCCTCGGAACCGAACGATCGGCTGAGTGATGGGGTCGAGAGACTCTGCTCTCCGGAGATTAATAAAAACTCTTGATTGCTTCTGATAATTTTTCTCGCACTCACAGATTAGATTCTTCGATTCTCTTCCGACCTGCAGTTCTCAGAAACTAGCAAGCCGGTTTTATAAATATTTTGAATTTAACTCTAGACGTTCTGTCGGCTTTGTAATACCCAAGCAATGCGAATATATACTTCTTAAAATGCGAGTACACCCGAATAAAAAAAGAAATTGGTTTAAGAAGAGTTTTTTGTTTTATTTCTTTAACCAAATACAAAATACCTTTAGCGCTGTTGTTCTGTGGATAAGGTAAAATAAATAAATAATATATGTTTTTTAAACAAACAAACATTTTTTAAACATTGATAACTTTTTAAAATGTGGCAGTTTCTTTCTTTCATAGCAAGATTCTTTTGATACCGTATTATTCGTGTATAGCACTTTTCAAACCCCTCAGAAATGTAAGCAATCTTTTTCACAAATAATTATATTTTCATTTTTTTTTTCCCGGATCATTATAATCGATATGCATTGCAATAGCAAGGTTGAAAAAAGCAATCCTCATTCACTTTCCTTGCAGTCGTCTCTGTTCCTCCCCTTCTCAGAGTCTCGCATACAAGTTCTATAAATATTTCGAATTCAACTCTAGGCGAGTCAGTCGACTTTGTAAAATCCAAGCTGTAAGATTGTCTTAGGATCGGATATTAATACGTATAAACTAACTAGCAGTTATATTCTTTTTAATACGCAAATGCATTCGTGCATTAGGTGAAGCTAAAACATATCCACACAAACTATTATTTACGAAATGCTCATGTATTTTGATATTGATTTTCTGGCGAAACCAAGAGTAACATTACAATTAATATTGAAATATATCTAAGTAATGATGGCAATAAGACCAGCTCTTTCTAAAAAGAACCTTGAAATATTTTTAGATTGCTTAATAAATATCTGAGAATCCTGATATCCTGACAAGAAATAATGAGCCGTTCACTGATCAGTTGGAGCTGGATGATCGCAGCATTGTTTCTTCTGCAGAACCTTGTTCCAGAATTGGACGCCACAGGGACAGGAGACCAAAATGGATACAAGACCTGTGCTCCTAACAAAGAGTGCGTTCCTAGAAGGCTATGTAGCGAAGGCATAGTTAACGATCCTGGATTCGAGTTGATTGCTATAAGAATCGGAGACATGGATGACGGATGCCCTCCGCTTTACCGCTGTTGTCTTGTGGATAAGGTACAGAAAAAAATACGTTCTTTTTTTAAGACTTCAATAACAATTTGTACCTTTGCAGATAGAGTCCATATGAACTCGAATAGAGTCTGATTCTTATAAGGATTAATTCAAAAAAATTAAAATACACAGAATGGTTCGCGTAAAATTGTATTTCCCTTTCCAAACACTTCGAAATATATAAAATATATTTTCAAAACTTTGGTTTCCATTTCGCTTACAAGGTCATTCTTATGATCACAGGTTCGGAGAATTAATCAATCGATATGCGTTGCGATGGCAGGGTTGGGAAAAGCCAAACTCATTCACTTTCTTCGCAAGCCTCTCTCTCTTCCTCTCTATGCATTAATCTTTCGATCTCCGCCTCTCAGAATCTCGCAAGCAGGTTCTATAAATGTTTTGAAAATAACTCTAGCCGATCAGTCGACATTGTGATTCACAAGCCATAAGATTGCTTTCGGATCGGTAGCATCTATACTTATTAATCTCCAGAAGCATTTAGGTATATAATGCGAATATATACGCCGACATATCCGCATACATAAGTGCATTAGTTGTAAGCTATAAATATAGCGTGAAGGCAGTAGCTGATAATAAAACAGTTTCAATGGGAAACGATGGATTTGCATTTGAATTTACATAAAAACCGATTTTGTTGAAGTTCCGTTTCAGCAAGTTGATGTAAAAGTGTTTCATTATTATCATTATTTTACAAAAACAAAGTGTGATTTGATTAACATATACAGAATATGCATTACAATTTTAAATCAATTAAATTTAATCAGTGTGCATATAAAATCCTGTATCTATCATGAGATGGCTGTGAAGCCAAACAAATTATAAAATTTCTTTAGGATAGGCAAGAATGCTATTAAATTTAGGAGCAATTAAGGACTATGATACTTCATAATTGATTTGTTTTTAATTTAATTAAGAGTGCACATGAAAACACATCGATGATGCCTGATAACCTCGATTGTGCATTGTTTGAGATTAAGGTTCCACTTATCACTAGCTCTCTGTTCGATCTGATCTTTGCTCCGCCAGTTCCCCTACAGCGATGATGAGCTGCTGGCTGATCCCAGCGGTGCTGCTCCTGCTGGCCCTCAGTCCGGGCTCGGAGGCCCAGGACACAGTCTCGAAGATGTGCCGCTCGGACGAACTGTGCACCACGATGAAGCGTTGCGAGGACTCCGACGATTCCGGGCGCATGGCTATTGGTCCGCGCAGCTCCCGCACTTGCGGCGTCCGGAGGGTCTGCTGCGAAACGGCCCAGCTGGAGAGCTGGGACAAGTCGCAGAGCTTGAAGAGCCGGGCCGTCTCCTCGTCGATCCGGGACAAGGTCTCCTCGCTGGAGCCTCCGCCGAACGAGAGTTGCGGCCTGAACATGGAGTGCGTGCCCAGGAGGCTGTGTCGCGACCACGTTATCAACGACTCCGGGATCGACCTGATCAATCCCAGGATCAGCACGATTCAGTGCAGCAAGTCCTTGCACCGCTGCTGCGCGGTGGATCAACAGGTGGGCTTAATTCGCACTGAAATCCTTGATAACCTCCTGCCAAATTCCAGGTGGACGAATCGGAAAGTCCGTATGTGGCGAAGCTGGCCGATTTTAAGTACAAGAACTGCGGCTACAGCAATCCCCAGGGTCTGATCCCCGACAACGACAAGTACAACTACACGGAGGACGTCTCCATCTTCGGCGAGTTCCCCTGGATGGTGGGCATCTTCACCGGGCGGCAGTCGTTCCTTTGCGGCGGCACCCTGATCCACCCGCGGCTGGTCGTCACCTCGTCGCACAACGTGATCAACGAGACGGTGGACACACTGGTGGCCAGGGCCGGAGACTGGGATCTGAACAGCCTCAACGAGCCGTTCACGCACCAGGGCAGCCGCATCAAGGAGATCATCATGCACCCGGAATTCGATCAGAAGCGTCTGTTCAACGACATCGCCCTGCTGCTCCTGGACGAGCCCATCGTGCTGGCTCCGCACATCCAGCCGCTGTGCCTGCCGCCCCCCGAGTCGCCGGAGCTGATCAACCAGCTGCTCTCGGCCACCTGCTACTCCACCGGCTGGGGCGCCAAGCAGGCGGACAGCGACAAGCTGGAGAACGTGCTCAAGCGGCTCAACCTGCCGGTGGTGGAGCACGACGAGTGCCAGGCGAGGCTGCGGAACACCCGAGTGTCCACGCGCTTCCGCCTGCGCCCCAGCTTCATCTGTGCCGGCGGCGACGGCAAGGACACCTGCAAGGGTGACGGCGGCTCCCCGCTCTTCTGCACCATGCCCGGCGAACGGGATCGCTACCAGCTGGTGGGCATCGTGTCCTGGGGCGTCGAGTGCGGCGTCGAGGACATTCCCGCCGTGTACGCCAATGTGCCGTACCTGCGCAACTGGATCGATGAGAAGATCAGAGGTCTTGGGATCACATTGCAGGCGCAATGAGCTGAAAGCCCACTGTTTAAATTGAAAACATAAAATAAAGAACTTTTATAGTTTGTGATCTTAAATTGCCTTAAACGATCACCATTTTAACAGGAAAAAGTTAAGAAGTTGTCTGTTTAAACTTTATATTGCTTTTTCTTAAAAATGATTATACATTTAACTAAATATATACAAAGAAAGAAATAGTTAAGAAAATTCGGCACTACATTTTACGTTGTTTAGAGGGAATTTTGATTGATATTAGATCCGTAAAGTTTTTAAACTAATTACTAAAAATGCAATTAGATTACTAAATTGTTCAATGCATTCCGAAAAATGTGGAAAATATCTTTGGCAGTCACAATAGCTCTTTTCCTTACTAAAAAAACCGAAAACCTCTTTAGAACGAAACGCCACTTTCCTTTGTAAATTGTTTCGAACTCTTATCATTTACAAACATTATCCGCTATCGTACATCTTCTATATCCGCTATTTATCCGTGCCACACGGAACTAAATCGCCGGGATAGTTTTCCATCCAGGCACTTAACTCGAACATACCTCCAAGTCACTCGATTTATTGCAATCCTTGAACAAAAGGAGCGCGGCACTGGGAAATACGAGCCAAGGAGGCCAGCGTCTTCATGCCGGCAGCTTATAAATAGTCGAGCCATGGCAGATGGACTACCCGCCATTCTACACCCGCCTCCATCAGTGCCCCACTTTTGCATCGCGGCATTGGAACCAAATTAACCAGGAGGCAAACGGGGATGGGAACACAACAGAAACAACACTTCGCATGGCCGAAAATTGAGAAATTACACGCTGGGCCTGGGAAAAGGGCTGAGCGAATTGATTTTCGGGCTACCCTGCTGTTCCTCCTCCGGCAACTTGCTCCTGCTCCTGGCCTTTCCACATCCGGCTCCTCGGTTTCTTGCCCCGAAGCAGGCAAAAACTCATTTCTCAAGTAAATTGTTTAAACAGTTTTTGCTTTGTTTTACGTTCCCGTAATTTATTGGCCTTTTTTACGGCCCTCGCGTTTGATATTGATTTTGTTGCTGCAATTTAGCGAATTGCAGTTTCTATAAGTTAGATAAGCAAAATATCCGTTAAATATTGCTTCCATTCGAAATAAAAATAGATTGGAACAATAAAATAGCTAATAAAATTAATTGGGTTCCAGAGATCCCAGAGTCTAACAGTCTCAAAATCCGCCTAATGTTTTCAACTTTAAACTAATTTTGTACACAAGCTCATCAAAACACACCACTAATACTTAATCCCTATCTTCATCGTCACTATTGTACATTTCATTTTAAATAGCAAGCAACTTTCCTATAAAGGTACTCAGATTAGATATTGAAAATGAATTAAGACCACAAAACAAAGACTACGATGGTGGCATGTTTTAAAGGCCTATGATCACAGCAACAAACAAACAAATTTGTAAGCAAGGTCATATATTTAATTTTATTATGCTTATCGGTTAGAACAACTAAAGTACTGATTTTATATTTATGGTGCTGTTTGCTTATCTGTGATCTCAACTGGAATACTTTAGCTATTAATTGAACGTCCCACTTAACCATACGAGATTTTTTTTTGCAACAGTACAACGTTTTTAAAAAAGAAACTGAAATATTTTATCCCATATCACCAATATAACCCCTATATTACTATAGTTTTTAAGAACTGCTGTGGGTTTTCCCATGATAACTTTATTTATTATAATTTCAGTTTTTAGTAGGAAATGCCGGTGTGGTCGCGGATCCAGTCCAGGTAGCCGGTGACGCGGGTGAAGCCAGCGGGCTTGCCGGCGGTGCATCCCTCCCCGCTGCCGAAGGACACGATGCCCACGATGCGGTTGCCTTCGTGCAGGACCAAGGGGCCACCGGAGTCGCCGCTGCAGGAGGACTTGGCGCCGTCGGTGTTGATGCAGATGGTGTTGTCCGTGACGTAGTTGCCGCCGTAGTAGTTGCGGCAGTCGTTGTTATCCAGGATCGGGACGTCCACGCAGTTCAGGTAGTTGGACATGCCGCTGTTGTTGTCGGTCAGTCCCCAGCCGGAGGCCACGGCCCACCAGCCGGCAAAGCTGTTGTAGCGATCGTTGTAACTGGGCAGCTCCACCTTGTTGACCAGGCTCCAGAAGTCGACGTGCGGGATGCGGATGAGGGCGATGTCGTTGTTCAGGAAGTCGTTCCAGTCGGGATGCTGGATCATGTCGCTGCGGCTCACCCAGTGGGTGTACTGGGCCTCGTGCCGGAAGCTGGCTCCGAAGTAGATGAGCACATGGTTGGCGTTGTTCGTGCAGTGGGCGGCGGTCAGGACCCAGGTGTTGCCGATGATGGAGCCACTGCACCAGTAGCCGCCGTCGTTGAAGCTCAGGCCCACGATGTAGGGCACCTTGCCCTCGTAGGCGGGATAGCCGTTGGTGATGCGACCCTCGATCTTGCCGGGGCGGGGCATGTCCTTCACGGCCACAGCCTTGGCGGGCTGGGCGGGGAGGACACTGGCGGAGGCCACGGCCAGGCAGGCTAGGAATACGAACAGCTTCATGTTGGTCAATCGACAACTGAAGAGCCTCGGCCCACAGCACCCCCTTTATAAGACCTCCTTATCGCCACCCGGCGGAAGTCCATTTAACTTTTATTCGTTCTAATAAATCTTCGTTATTTTGCACTTTCGAGAAGCGCTGAAAAGTATTAGATAAGCTATCAGCTCAGATTTACACGCGCCAATATGTCAAAGAATCTCATTTTTGGGGGAATTTTTGTTTTTAAATATATATAATTGAATTAAGGGATGACTGGCAAATTCCCACACGTTTACAAGTCAAGGATTGATTTATGACATTTGTTTTATTCTTGATATGGAGACCTAATCATTAATTTGGGATTTATTTATGATAATTTCTCGGAGTAACAATATATAGGTACAAATAAACGACCTCCTAATTTAATTTTAATTGGAGAAAAGAACCTGAGAATCTATGATAATAAATATTCTTCATCTTGAAATTAACCCTGAGACCTTCGACTTGTCGTTCTGGTCATTCATCTGTGCAAGCTGAGATCAATTTACGCCTGATTGGCTTTCCTTTTGCAAGCCGGGTGCAATCAAATATTTGCCAAATTGATAATCATTTAATTATAACAAAGCATAATGCAAAATGCAACTGCTAACAGCAAATGCATCTCGGATGGCAGATGGGTTGGTGGGGGTACTGCACCGAGAGAAAAATGTAAGTACAATTGTTCTTGAATTGAGAACACTCGTTCTTGAAATCCGGGTAAGCACGTTTTGAGTTCAATTTGAGAGTTAAACGGTGAGTAGGGAAAAGTTTGAGTTTTATAACAACTCTTTAATACATTTTAGATGACTGATTTGACTAATTATTTACTTATAGAGATCAACAATTTAAATACAGCCAATTTAACTTGATTCAGGTTAGGTTCTACTTTTAAGAACATTTTCAATTCAAATTTATTTTCTCTGTGTGTGTATACTGTGTATGGTGGTACGGTGCATGTTTGAGGGATTGTGTTGCACTGTGTGTCTGCAATTATAATGGCCCTGGCCGCAATTGTGTTGCATACTTTGAGGCACAGTTCCTTGGCATCTGTCCTTCCATTGCACTTCCCCTTCCACCGAGCAAGCCATCAAATTACAAATGATGTAGTGCCCAGGGGAAAATGGAATGGACGGAATGGGCGGGTTGGACTGAAGGGGCGCTGCAGCTTTGTGGCCAGTAAACGGAAATAGAAACAGCTGCAAATGGCAGTTAGCTCGGTTCCCAGCCGCATATACATATGCATATATGCTCGTTATGCATATAGGTTTGTTTCGATGTGGGAGAAAAAAGCATTCCACTAATGTCCCACGCACGCGCTCACACTCGCCAGCATGAACAATTGACACTGGCTAATTGCCGTGGAAGGTCCACCAAATGCACCATAACCATGTTATTCGGATACCCTGTTCAGGAAGGACTGTATGTGCGGCCAGGAAACTCAAACTAATGCTTGGCCACCGGAAGGCAGGGTCAGGAAATTGGGACGGGAAGTTCCGATGCGGCGCAGTTCCAGCTAATTCATTATTACACCTTATTTCATTTTGAATCTAACTTTAAGCAGTTATTTTCCATAGAAATTTTACGAAATTATATATCAAGAAATTTGATTAGGTTTTATAAATAATGTATTTAAACTTGGGAATTTAATAAAAACATTTTTTCATATTTAAAAGAACTAAATATAACGCATAAAATACGTTTCTCAGGTTTTTTCCATGACATATGGTCATCTCACTGTCGAATCATAATAATGGTCCCCCTAAATAGGCCAAAAGAAAAGGACAAAAATCAAGGATAATAGCATTAAACCATTTAAGGATCATCGAAATCCATCCCCTAAAAGGTACTCTCTTCGTCGATGAATTAGCCAACTAAACCCATTCCGCTCGAATGCAGTCGCGCTAATTAACAGCCCGAGAATAAATTACGGGCATGCACATTTGCAAAAATCCAAAAGCGTACGAGTGTCATGACCGGAGGGACTGGGAGGGTGGGAGCGGCAAAAATGGGATGATGTCCGGTTTGAAACAATTAAATGCATGCCCGCGCAGCCCACTGGGAGGTCCACACTGCGTATACGCAACACGGAGTATGGAAAATTAGCTGCACTCTCGGTCCCATTCGGACTCGCATTCGGCATTTCCAGGCGACATGTTGTCAGCGTTTTAGACAATTTGTTATGCAAATTGCTTATTAACTTTATGACCGGCACGGCCAGCTCCACTTGGCCGCCCCCAACATTTTGAATTGTCAATTAGCTGTGGCGGCCAAAAACCCGACCCACAACTAACCCGATTTCCACCTGCCAAAAACAGAGCGATACGGCTTCTAAATAAAGTTTCCGGCATTATTTAAACATTGACCCGTCCAGTTTTATGTCATTTTATGGCCACCTGCCGGCCGCGGACTGCCATTAAATGGACATAAAATTGCCCTGGCTTCGATTTTAATTTATGTCCTGCTTCCAATGCTGCTGCAGTTCGTCCCCCTGCTCACGTTTCTGCTAAAACTCCTGCTCCTTTTACCTGCTAATGACATTGGCTCGCTATCGACAGTGGCCTTTAACTTAATTGAAAAATTTCATTTTGTTCCTGCTAAATGGCGGTGAGCTGTTATTTATGGCTTTCGCTGGGAAACTGGCCAAATAGCCATCGACCCTTTCCCAGCCCATCCCCATTCTCCGCTTGCCTGGCATGATTTGTGTAGTTTCACTTTAATGATGTTTTCCATTGTTCGCGAAAAATTAAGTTTTCCTTTTAAAGGTCAAATTATGTTGTTTGCAACGAATTAACATAACATTGTGGCTTTTGACGAATGCTTTCGACAGGTATTTAAAAAAGTTAGTTGATTTAAGGTAAAGTTTCACAATAATTAAAGACTCTTTTGATTTTTTCACCTATCTAGTATTCATACCTTTTAAAAATATTATAACCGAAATGCAATTCCTCTGCACAATTGTCATTGTTCAGTTTGGTCCCTACATATTGCTGGGAATTATTAAATCCAGCTTTTATCATGAGCTGGCCATCTCCATGAAAGTATGGATATTCTTCCTTTTTCTCCTGGATCCACCACTGGCTGGAATCCACCTCTACACTGGCTTTGTCCGATCTTAAGCTACTTAAACTCCAATGTACCTACGGCACTCACATAGAAAAAATCGTACTAAAAAGCAAATCCATCGATTGCTTCACGTCTCTTTGGTAATTCGGAAAAATAATTAGTTTTTAAGTGCTTAACTGTAAGAATGATGGTTAAAAAGCCGTTTAAGCATATAAAAACACGTTTATACAAATACGACCAGCAAAAATAACACTCAAAACCTTATTTTTAAAAAAAGGACAGATTTCCAGACAGGAGATGTTTGAAATTTTTTCCGGATAAAGCCGTTAAAAAAAGGTCAGATCTGTCCGGAAAAAGGACAAAATGGCAGCACTGCTCTAGAGTCGATTCCTTTGTCCTGTGATAAGGTGAATCATCTAATCCTTTCAAGGCGACTTTGCTTAAATACAAAATAATGTTGTCAAAAGGCTGAACTGTTTTTTGGCCTATTTACTTATTTATTCCGAGTTCTCATTCCTATTTTACTGGTAGCAGAACGCTGTTAAACTTTTCTATACTAAACATCGATGTTCAGTAATTTTCCGGTTGTTCTTGGGCTATCTTAAGATTTGTTGGACTTTCCCTTCCAAACATAAACTTCTCCTCCAGTTTCCGGTTTAATTTCTAAGATGACAATCCACAGCAACTGGGAGCTGCAAGATTGGGCAGTTAGTTGAAATGTCCCGGCATTAGCGCACATAAGTATGCAACAGCTAGCAAATACAAAGTAGCACAAGCCCTAAATACTTTTGGCCATCTCCTGCCCTCCTTTGATGGTGCATTCGGCCACATTTGTAGGTCCTGTTCCCCTTGCATTGTTGCTATTGTGTGTGTGTCCTGGGTTCTGGGTCCTGTGCTGCGCTCCTTTAGCGCAATCGTGTCTCGGACATGAATTACGTTTACCGACAATTAATTTCAAGTGAAAATGTGCTAAAACTTTTAATTGGGCAGCCAAGTGGCTGGCAGGCGAGCAGAAAGGATGCAGAGCGGGACAGGGACAGTGAGCCAACGTGGCAGCCATAAAAATGTCGACAACATGCCTGGAAAATCCTTCGTTCCACAAATTTCGCTGCAGGTGCGCTTAAACGGAAAAACTTAAAGACCGAACATGCCGGTATTATACAAAAATATGTCAAAATAAACTCCACATACAGTTACGACCATGAAAATAGTAGTGCGCTTACGTTACTTCTTAAAAGTTTCACTGTGGCTATATTTCTATACCGATTGAAACCGTATCTGATTCTTTTGTTAGATAAGACTACATAGAGTAAAATTCAGCCAAAACCCGATCCAAATTTTGGTTTATACCAATTTTATACCAAATTTTTTAAATTATGTCACAATTCGGCCGCTCATGAAAATAGTAGTGCCAGCGTTAATAACTAAAAAAAATATTAAAAAGCAATGTTTTTAATCGGCAAATTTTTTTAAAATTAACTTTGTTTATTATTATTACAAAATGTTTTAGCTGGACGATCATACACTGTCGTTATCCTTTGGGAAACACATAAAACCGGTAATAACAAAAAATATTAAAATGTGGTGGTTAAAATGCAAAAACAGCTAACTTTTAAAATCATTTTGTACCTTTTCGTTTAGTTTAACACTATTAAGAGTAGAAACTTATCATAAAAGCTAAAATTTACCAACTAAAACAATTATAAGCCAATAATTAAGGATCAGAGGTGTGCGCCTGTTTGGGGGGTTGTATCGTTTTTTATGTTGTAAAATTAAAAAATCGATCTAAATGTGTGTATTATTGGATTAAATATTTTATTAATATCTGATTTAATAATGTTGTGCAGTAAACAGTAGAGTTTTACCGCCAAGGGCAGTACAGCAAGACCAAGTTTTCATAAAACCTACACCCTGTTTATGCAAGTCTAGACCGCGGTAAGATACCGAAGTAACTCATGGCCAAAAGTGTCACAACCAAGTTTATTTAAAGAATGTTGCTCTAAATACAAAGTAAAATGAACTTATATGTACTTTTTGCAAATTTGTAGGCAGTAAATACCACCTATTGGTATTGGCTTACTTTTCGTATACGTGATTTTCGACTGAGACAATGTAATATGGTCCTGGGTTTGAACAATTTTTTTATTTAAATTTTTTTTTGTAAGCTATCCTTTCTTTACATTAGTTTTCTACAGATTTTGGCTGGTAGTGCTAATTTATAAAAATGTATCAATAAGTTACAATAAATGTTAAAAAGAAGCCATGGAGTTTTTTAGCTCAAAATTCAGTAAATACCGCGTAGGGAACCTGTTTCTAATTAAACAACTGTAGCTTCCTATTGAAAAACTTAAAAGAATTTTATAGAAATGAAAACATCGAGAAACTTCGTGAAAATCGTATGATATTTGACCAATTAAGTGTCGAAAATGCTCGAAGACCTTATTGACAATATAGTATGCCAATAAAAAGTTTGAGTGTGTGAAAATAAATTTTAATCGTTTTTGTTTAAGCAAAGACAATATTTGGAATAGGAATTAAAAACCAAAACTTAAGTTTTAAATATTTTTTTTACATTAATTTCACTCACTACTATTTTCATGAGCGGCCGAATTGTGAAATAATTTCAAAAATTTGGTATAAAATTGGTATAAACCAAAATTTGGATCGGGTTTTGGCTGAATTTTACTCTATGTAGTCTTATCTAACAAAAGAATCAGATACGGTTTCAATCGGTATAGAAATATAGCCACAGTGAAACTTTTAAGAAGTAACATAAGTGCACTACTATTTTCATGGTCGCAGCTGTACATATGTATGTAATAATCCAAAATGCTTGTACTAAAATAATATTTTCAGAAAACATTAAAGCTAAAATTGTTGTAAATAATGTGAATTTACTAAAAAAAAGTTATTAAACAATTAAACTTTAACAAATGTGAATAATATTACAGCAGATGGTGTCAGAATACGCACTTTCGCCGCTTGAGTAATCAAAACAGACAGGCTCAGTTTGTGACAGACATTCAAATGTGTGCGAGAAGACAGCCAGCTAATTATGTCAATTAAACGTTTGTGCCCGACGTTTGTCGGTCGTGACACTTAACCAACTCGCTATGACAGGCATGGTCCACTGGATGTCAAAAGGATGCAATAACTGGAAAATCATCCTCAACATCAGTACACCAACAAAAACGATTGTTATATTTAAAAATCAATTTAACAATTTAGTTAAGTAAACAAATCCTTTACAATATGCCTAGTAATTAATACTGAAATTAATCTAGTAACCACAAAAGATGAAAATTTTGTTTATAGTTATCGAATCGTAATATAAAAAATAAAAAAATAAAATAAATATTTCAGAATTTGAAAAAAAATTAAAAATATTATTCATGATATTATTAAAATAAATTATAATTTTCACTGTGCATTTTTCCATAGATGACACACAAACCGGGACATGGGAATGACGTCTGCCCGTGTGTGTGTGACTTCGTGTGAAGGACATAATATGCAAATAACTTTTGAACAACATTCAGTCCATTCAATTCAGTCAGTTTCACAATGGAAGAAGTCAAAAAATAGGTCAGGGTCGGGGAATAACAATGGCTACTCAAGCATTAAGTAGACCAATTCTCTCGACCAAAAATTTCAGGTGCACCGGTGAAATTTCTATCTACAAAAATCAACTCACGTACAGTCGTTGTACTAGTTATTTAAACAAAACAAACAGACACACACACATTCAGACCGCAGCCCGAAATGTGCACTTTTCCAAATGGCATTGGGAAAACCCGAAAAAGAAGACAAAGCTGGCAAAGAGGAAAAGTGAGGCCAGAGGACAGGTAGAAATCTGTACAAACAACAAACAGCATACGCCCAAGCTCTCGTAACAATAACAATTCAATCAAATGTTCGCCCTGTTTCGTCTATGGAAATCTTCGAATGGAAACAAACAACAATACACGTGTGAAGGGTGAGGAGGGGGCTAAAAAGTGGGGAAGGGGGAGAGATGTTTTGATTAAAATTAGTTGATATTTCAACAGAAGCGAGAAGCGAAGCTTTCCTCTCACTCCCTAAACGTTCTCAGTGAGATTGCGCAGTAAATAGTGTCCTAACTTTACCGTTAAGTTCCTGAGATAAAAGGAGAGTGGAATCGTTGACAGATAGAAAGAGGAGAAAAGTGTGCGATGTTTTCCGAGGGGATAGAAAATATATATCTAAATGAATCATAATATTTACAAATTTCAACACTAAAATATTTTTGATTTTTCTGTTCTCGGGAAATTAAACTTAATATGATATTTATGAGAATATTTAATTTACCCAACCAACAATATTTCAAATTCTACTAAGGACTAAAAGTGCCGACACTCCAGGAACGTTATATTCGAGTGCTTCGACAAATATCAGAATAAATATGGGCTTAATAATGTTTTTTTTTAAATTCCAGTTTTAGCAGAGGGTGTGCTGGAAATCTAGATCTTGCACACAACTCACATGGACTTTAAATCCAAAAAAATTACTCCTTTGTATCCAAACTCCAAACAACTCACATGGACTTTAAATCCAAAAAAATTACTCCTTTGTATCCAAATCCTCATGCACTAGATAACGGCATATTAATACGATAGCTTTCAGAGAAAGTTGTTCAATTTGTAGTTAAGTTTTCTAGCCGGCAACACGTGCGGCCTTTTGTTGTCGTTCAAATAGCTATATACTGCAAGTGATGCTTATCAAATGGCGTTTGTTGCTAAAAAAAAAAAAGGGGAGTACCCATGAAACACTGCTCGGGTGTAAAGCGTGTGCATTTTCACAGCCGTTTGAACTTGCCAACATTCCCGAAATGTGCAACATGGCGTAAAGAATTCTTGTTAAGCGCAGCAGTTGGCTTTGGAGGCGGCATCAGTCCCGGCCGAAAAACTTTCTACACAGATGCATATGTAAATATATAAAGACACAGATGTTCAAACTTTGACAGAATATATATTTTTGATCAATTAAAGCAACAAAACAGCAACAAATAAATCCTTAAATAATTTGGTAAACAGAATTCCAAGGGTTGATTTAAATTATAATTTAAAGTGAATTGATTCAAAATATCAAGAGCATTTACACTAAAGGTGTGCTTTCAACGCCATCAAACTGCAAATGCTGCACGGTGAAAGTCTAGAGCACGGAGTCCACTTTCACTTCGAAGGACACAGGAACAGCCCACTGACATAGACGGGTTGTCAGTCCCAGTCCGTCAACCACTGTTCGCTGAAGCGCAAAGCGGAAATCAGACGCCATATCGGGCGGAAATGTTCGACAAGACTCGTGCGGAAATGGAAAGCTGGGCAAAAGTATTGAGATTACAAAATTGACTAGATGAATATCCAAACAAACAAGTATGCTCTCCAATTGCTGCAGGCCAATAAAACGCAGTCAGTGCACTGCCCATTGTTCGGCCATCATACCAAACAGAGATGTAACCCAAGTCAGTTGAGGGAACATCACAATCGATTTCAAATTTGCAGTAAAAATGCAAATTCCAGATACGGGGAATGTGGCATGAGAGGTCAGAGCCCCTCCCACATGCAAATTCCCATGCGACTAAGTTTCGTTTTGTCAAATGCATCAAACAGAGGAAAACACAGAATCACGGAGCATACGCAAATGACACAGCTGCATTTCCACTTGTAGACACATTTGCAGTTGCAATTTCAGTTGCAGATACAGATACTCATGTTTCGTTTTGACTTTAGCTTGGGATCCGTTTGTAATGTATTTTCAATCCCTCTACATACATTTACGATAAGCTTATGCCTTCGATTTTTATTGACATTTCAACATTTGTCTTTCATTTTGACTTTTATGATTCCCTTTTAGTTTCAATTGTAATAAAATCTTCTACATTTTGAAAACATATCCATATAATTTTGCTCAAAATGGCAAATTAATTTTTATCTATTTTTATTAGTATTTGTAAATATCTAATGCGTTTGTTCACCCATTAGAAGCCACTCAATCCGATTCGCATCTTGGAGGACGACTTCGCTGCTGACGTTTTTATCTGCAACTTCTCGCCCTCCTCAGAGAAGACATCCAAAATCCATTGAGCGTGACGTATGAGTATAAAATTCTTGGGGTTTCGTATCCTCTCTGTCAGTCAGACATGGTCTATTAATTTTATTAGTGTCATTGCATACTGCAAGTCTCGGAATTCTGAATCCCCTTTGCTGAGGAGTCGCTTTTTTGGGGTGGAAATTCTCATTTAGTTTCCTGCTATTCTTTAGTGGTTTGCGCAAAAAAGTGCAGTAAATTTCCAAGACCGCAAAAAATGTCCAAGCCAAGATATTTATATACTCAGAAGAGTTTTCTGCAAGGAACTCTTTTTCGCTCAGGTTGCAGCTTTGAGCCAAATATACTGTCGTATAATCTCTTCTCACCCAGCAGAATGTAGTAACACTTATATTTTATGATTTATTTGTTGCATTAGTGAATGTCGTCGGCAGCAGGTCCTGGCGGCCACTTCAGAGTGTCTGGGCCAGTCTAGAGTGCCTAAAGGTATTCAACGCTCGCCTGTTTTATTAATGGCCAGAAACTATTCGTCTAGAATTGTTACCAGAATTTTAAAGACCTTAGTTTATTGAACGGAATATTATTATTTATTTTGTTAAACTCCTTAGCTTTTTTGTATAAATTTCAGCCCTAAAACAGCTAAATACAGCCATTTAAAAAGCAGGACATTAACAATTCTTTGTTTTTTTAGTGCTTTAAAAATGCTCAAAGCCATAGGAGTGAACAAACAGAGACGCGGGCGCAAACAAACACGGCACAGTGGGGCAACGGCACTACAGTAAACACTGCCGCAAGTGGAAAGCAGCGAGGCGTGCTAATTGTGTCATTTACATTGGCAAACAAGTGCGAGCGAACAAGTCAAAGGCTCAAACAAATTAATGCGGCTGAGCGCATCTGCCGAGCTCTTTGCACAGTGCAATTAACGGCGACCGAGGAGCTGGCAAGATATGCAAATAATTAATTTAAGAGATCTCCGGTCAGAGGTAAAAATAAATAATGAAATGAAAAAAAAATCTTGTCAGAAGTGGGATTCGAACCCACGCCTACAGAGTAGACTACGACCTGAACGTAGCGCCTTAGACCACTCGGCCATCCTGACTTGTTCGTAATTCGGACCGAACACCATGACATATTTCTATGCTAATTGATCTAGCCGAAAGCTTCAGCACCACCAAAAGTTCTAAAAAAGCTTACTGACCACTGATCGATATCTTAATCGATACATATCGAAAATTCAAAACCAAAACCCCGTTTTCCAAATCAATGTTCAAGTTTACCGCTCAAGTAAAACTAAAAAATAGTTTTGTTTATTGATTTATCCAGTATTTCATACGATCAAAAATATAATAATGCGTTGATACTTATTTGTAATAATTGTCTTACATCATTATTTACTTGCAACTCGTTTCTTTATTACAATATTGTATTTTATCAGCGTGATAAGTGTTCAATTTCGAATTCGGAGATACGAGTACCATACGCCTTCCCTCGTCATTTTATAGAAATCGAAAGTGTTTTTTATCAGTTGAATTTTATTTTTAAGAAACGTAACGTTTCCACAAAAAATTGCTAAACGTTTCCTAAATATACATAGTTTAACTAAAAATATGACTACAATTTATTCAAAAAGTTCTTGCACATCTAAAACAAATGTTTTTATTTTTTAGATCTTTAATTTAGGCATTTTTGTTGGCCTTCTAGTGTTTTCCATTGTTTTTATATTTTGGTACTAAGTCTTTCATTTGTTGCATTTTAATTTTGACTTTTCTCGTTACGTGTTTGACATAATATATTTAATAAAATTTATTTGATGATTTTTTTTTAACTAAATTGAGCTAAAATATATTTTACATTTGCCTTTGTAACCTTTTTTGCCTTTGTGTAATTAAAAGTAATTTTTGGATGGTTCCATTTGTGTTTAGATGCATTTCTTCTGCGCCAAAAAGAAGCAATTGCCAGGGAAATTCTTACGTTCTTCACTTTTCAGTTGTTGCTTTTAATTCATAATCAAGTCGCTTTCTTTTCTTCTTTCTACATTTCATTACTTCAAGAATTCCATACATTAAACTTAGCATAAAGAAGTACACTAAATATTAGATTTATTATACACATATATGCATTTATATAGACGTGTGTATATATCGTATGTACATAATTAATAGGCAACCACTTAAGCTTAATATAAAAATAAGTATTTTTTATGCAATATTCATTTGCCACAAAATGTACTAAAAACCGAAAACTGTACAGTTTACAATATTCATTCTCATCATCGGCAATCAGTTATCATATCTTTATCATTGTCAATCTGTTCAACAGCATTCTAAGCACATACACAGCGCATTTCCAAACCAAACCCAGCTGCAGCTATCTACCAACAAAACTTCAACGAACTGTATTTATTAGGATGAGAAACGAGTAATTTTCAAAATTCTAGCAAATAAAAGGAAACAAAACCAAAAGGTTAATGAGAACTTTCTGTCTTTACACGCACAATATTACTAATCGGTTTCTCGTAGGTTTTGCTCGGCTTTCAGATCTTTTAGGGCTTAAGCTAGGTTGGTATTGGATTTGGTATGCATGCTAATGCCGTGTGGGGTGCTACTAAATCGCCATTAGTACACACTAGCTTCATTGCTGCTGCTCCACTAATGTTGTTGTCTCCGTGTTGTTGTCGTTGCTGCATCTGATACCTCTCGTTTAGTACATTGACTTTCATGAGGCGTACATGCGGTTAATATCGTGCTGATATCTGTCCTGGATATCCTTGCGCTTCAGCTTGAAGGCGGCCGTTACCAGTCCCATGTCCGGGGACCAAACCTCCTTGCACAATGTGATAGCAGCGGGCACCTCGAACTTTTGCAGTTTGCCTGCGAGGGATAAATCGAATCGATATTAGTACTTTCGGAATGTATTTAATACACCATAGTAACTCACATTTCCGCGCATGTTCAGCAATTTCCTTGAGTATGGCCTTCTCGATGATGGGCGATGAGCACAGCTCTTCGTAGGTCTTGTCGCCCAGTCCATGTTTCTGTGCCAACTCCTCCAGATGATTTTGGTTGGGGACGACCAGCGCCACTGTGAACTGCTTTGTGGGATCTCCGTATACGCAAATGTTCTCGATAATTCCGCACGTCTTCAACTCTGATTCAACCTTGCCAAGGGAGACATATTCGCCGGCCTGCAGCTTAACCAGATCCTTCTTACGATCTGCAGGAAGCGGATAATCAGAAACGGAACCGTATACATTTCGTTACAAAATTTACCTATAATCTTAAGTACGCCATCAGCTTGGATTTCGCCAATGTCGCCGGTTTTGAACCATCTGTGCCCGTCCTCCTCGAAGAAATCCTCGTTGGTCTTGCCGGGCAGCTTGTAGTAGCCCTGCGAGACACACTCGCCGCCAATGAGAACCTCGCCCTGAGGATACGGCTTGTTTGTGACGCGGTAGTTGCCTTCTTCCCAGTTGACCAGACGAATGTCGCAGACAGTCAAGGGTCCTCCAGTGCGTCCATAGGTCATATCACGGTCTTAAGTTGGGTGGCAATCAATTAGTATGTTTAGAAGATAAGCCCTATCTGCATTCACTTACAATCCATTACTGTGGCTCCGGACGTGGTTTCCGTAAGACCATAGCCCTGAATCAACTCCAAGCACAGGCAGGTCTTGATTTGCTCATGGGTGTCTGCTGACAGGGGCGCCCCACCGGACATGATAATGCGCACTTTGCCGCCCATCAGCTTGGCCACCTTCTTGAACACCAATCTGCAAATGATTCAATAGTTTAGTTACCAACTCATGACCATGATAAGTGTACTCTTCTTACTTGTCAATCAGCGGCGTCTTGTAGCCCCGCTGCACCCACTTGACTTTGTACTGGTAAAGGAATTTGAAGAGCGATTTCCTGAACGCCGAGCCCGAGTTGACCTTGTCGTTAATGCCCTTGGAGATGCGATCGAGTATCAGCGGCACCGAAGTCATGCAGGTGGGCTTCAGCACGGTGGCATCGCCCTTGCAGCCGCGCCGGATCTTGCTGCTGGTGTCGATCAGGGTCAGGGGGGTCGAGTAGCCAATGGGCACGCCGGTCATTAGACACACACTCTCCGCAACCAGTTCAAAAACGTGAGCCAGGGGTAGGAAGCCGATCAGAACGTCATCCGGGTAGATAGGAACCATGTCAACGAAGCCCTTCATCGTGGCAATGCAGTTCTTGTGCGACAGCAGGACACCCTTCGGTGTGCCAGTGGAGCCGGAAGTGTACATGATGATGGCAATGTCATCGCCCTTGGGTGGCACGTTCTCTATAGGATTCAAAACAAAATTAAGGTTTAAATAGAGTTTTAAAAACAAAGCAGTCATTGCATTCTCAACCAAACATTTATCAAGCAGAACATGCTGTCCCCATCCTGTCACCTTCTTTAAATTTATATCAAGTACCGAATCATTTCGGTATAGAAGAAAAATTGTTTCAAAATTGTGTAGGGTAAGATTTTAAATTAAAGACACGATCCATAATGGCCGAAGTCCTGGAAGAATTCATCACCCTGACCCCCTTGACTTGTGTGCAACAGTGCAACGCTTTACTAGGCGCCACATCGGGCAAACCGAGAAGCTGCTTTGTATTTTTCACTCTTTTTGGCGTATACTGCGGCGTTCTCGTCTTTCGCGCTTATCGAACATATTCCTCGAAACAGGGAGGAGACGGTGAGAAGATATCGGAAGGAGTTACCTTCGAGGCAAAAGTGGATGATCTGAACTTGGAACCAGGTCCCAGCCCAGTGAAAGAATTTTTAGAGCAAGCGAAGCCGATCCTGTTGCAGCCCGTCGAGCTTTCCAGCACTGACATGAGGTAAGAAAGGTCACGGACTTTAAGATCATTAGATATATTCGTCCTGTTATACAGATGGCGATATAGCCACCATCTGCCTGACGCAAGTCTTAAGCAAGGCACAGATAGTGATGAAGAAGAAAAGCTAAGTAATGTGGGGGACGATGAGGATGAACACGAGCCCGCCACAGTGTCAGTGGCCACATCGACATCGGGGGCAAGGTCTCGGGTGCCTGAGGATGGAGAACATGCCGAGGCAGCATCATTTCCGGTGTGATTGCTCAATGCAATCGTACTAACAAATTTATCGTTTGATCGAGAATAAAATAAATCATTTTTCAACTCCCCCTTAGCACATACCAAATTTGCTGTCCTGTCCGGTCTTCACAACCTGGCTGAATGGCAAGATCTTGACGCCGTCCTTGAAGCCAGTGGTCTCGGTCTTTTGCAACTGATCCTCGATGTATATTATGGTCTTCACCAGCGGGCACTTGTCCAGCAGACTCTTGAACTTGGGCAGCAGATCGTGGGAGGTGATAACCGTGGTGACTTCCGTTTCGGTGATGCCTGGCAACAGATTCGAGTGTTATTTCGGGAGTGCAATCGTCACTATGCATTATACTCACAGTGGGCCACTCCATCATCGCCCAGTGTGGCATAGACGGTGACAATGGGCATGGCCTGCTTGAAGCATCCGTGGGCAGCGATCATCCACTCAGCCCGCGTCTCGGCAAAGATGACAATGTTCTCGCGTGGTTTCTGGCCCAGTTCCCGCAGACCGCGTCCGAAATTAGCCGCCGTACGCTCCGCTTCGGTGAAGGTCTTCCACTTGTAGTCGCCCAGGTTGTACTTCTTGAAGACGCGTCCGTTCTGCTGCACCTCGTCCTCCTCGCTGAGGATCTGGCGGGTGCCCAGGCAACGCTTCGACGTGTACGTCTTGGCCACATAGTTGAAGACCTTCTCCAGCGTGTCGATGTTCTCCTGCAGCATCTTCACGTGGACATCACGCGGCGGATCCGTAGTCCGGTAGGTCAGCTCATTGTCATCGTTCTTCACGATCTTTGCCTGGAAAATGTGCGAAATCGAGGCGATTACTTTAAGGTTGTGCCAGAGGTTGCGATTCGAAAATAACGCCAGATTAGGGGAGGGACCACAAAGTAAAGTCGACAGAGAGATAACGGACATGTGAGATTTTGAGGGTTTGTTGAGGTGAGGGCCATAACTCAGGAGATCATGTTTCGTTGACCAACACCAAAAAGAGTCTCCAAACAGGGGATTCAACTCTGGGAACGATCACCAGTCCTTGGAACATTTATTGTGCGTGTGTTGTGTTTGTGTATATGTGTGTGGTATGGGGGTGCCCCAATGTGTTTCTGTGTGTGTGTGTATTTGTGTAGTGTGTGTATGTTCCATAACAGATAGTATTATTAAATTAATAAAAACACATTTGCAAAAGTTAAACCTCAATGTCATCCGGCGCGTACTTGGACTCATCGACCAACATTTTCTGGTTAATGGGCTTTGCCTGTAGAGGAAGGAGGAGTTGAGATATGCGATGAGAAGCTAGTTAAGCCATAGTATCGGATAAAGATTTGCTAATACCCTATATGTATGATACCATTCTACCCTTGGTTATGATCCATCAGCCGGATTTGAATTAAAGCAATGTATTAAAATTTATAATTTAAAAAGTGTATAGCCAGTTGCACTTAACATTTATGATGCAAGCGGTTTTAGTTTTCGACGTTAACATAACCGTAACCCATAAACCTTATCAGCCCACTGAAAAGGCCAACCAAAAAGCGCTCCATTTAGATAGTGAAAAATCAGATAAAAAAGTTCCTCAGCTGGGGCTTTTCCTAAACGAGTTAAAGCCGGAAATATTTTGGTTCTAATGCAATACAATAAATTCAATAGGTTCGTTTATTTAATTGCCAATTTTATTTTAATGCTGTGCATGCATAGATATTTCTCTTTGAATTTCTAATTACTTTAGTTTTTTGAAAAGACTGTGAGCAACGCAATGATCCAATTCACCAACGAAGTCGAACAATTCCTCCATGCAAGTCTCAGTTGTTTTGGATTTCCCATTTACACGATCATTGCACTCTTGATACTTCTTGTATAACGAATCGATATGACCCTTTTTCTGGCATTTCTCCCTAAGGGCTGCTTGCGGATCAACTAATTCCTCTTCGCCGTCATCGGCTTTAACGCCAGGCAGTGAAAACCAGCTCTTAAATGCCATATTTAAAGTTTTAAAAAATATGACGAATTTATTTTCCGAGACTTGTTTCCAGTTAACTCTTATTTATAAATGTTTCTATCGACTGACAGCTAACACTAACTTTGCTAACTATATGAAAGGCCAAATAACTTCCTGGTTTTTAGCAACTAACAATCACATCCATTGTTTTCTCTGCACGGGTCCCTTATCAGGACCACCTGCGTTGTCTATATGGCCTGACAACCAGTGCAATTATCATACACAGCTATGATTGGGTGTCCTAATATTCGCGGAGTAACAAAGCAAAGCGAAAGCAAATTGTCGTATAAAAAAGCAAATCTCTGATAAAGACAACGAGATAGCGGAAAAAGTGGACCTGGTCAATAAATCAAAAGTCGTCATGCACATTGATAGGAAAAAGAAATGAAACTAGGGGCACCTGCCTAGAACAAGCTTCAAGGTATAGGAAATTAAATGTGGAAAAAACTAAATCAAGCTGATAAGCAAGGGTGCAGTTTTGAAAAATATATATACGAAACTAAAGCATGCGATTGTAGCTAAGTAGCCAGGTCTCTGTACTTTGGAACGGCCAGGGCAAAGTCGAAAGTATTTCAACTACACGATTCTAGAGATAGTTACAGCCGTCGCACTGATTGGCCGCGTAAGTGAGGGGCTTTTTCCATTATTTTCCACTAGCAAAGTTACTCCGGATGCCTGGGCCCTGCACTCACCTTCACGCGACGCGAGTCCTGCCGGCGTTTCCAGGGTTTTTGGAGCACCAAGTAAACCGGCAGCGTGATGATGTCGTACATGAAGGCGATCGCCTTGATCGCGCCAATAGCGCTCTGCACCCAAAAGCTGTCCATTCTGGAAAGACAATAAAAAATACAAATTAGTGGCCAATTGGTATGCAAATTTCAGTAGGGAAGAACTATTGGTTTCCACGGCTCATCACGTATACGCCCCGGTTGGCTGTTCGAACGATTCCTCCAATGCACCCACCCACTCGTTGTAGCGCCGTCGCAAGCCGAAAACCAACTGATATCACCACCTGCTGCTGCTGCCACTGTTAGTTAGCAGGTCTTGAAAGTCCCCAAACCGAAAGGGGTAGACACTCTCACGCTCAGTTCAGTTCATTTCAGTTCGAATCTCGGTGCTCAGAAAACGCTTTTCAAACGGGCGATAGGCGATAGCAAGTGGAGAGCACTGGGGGTGTTCGGCTTTTTATCAGCTAGAGATTGCTAAGCCGTAACGAGCCGAAGTCCGAATCGCAAGTAATAACTCACCCTCAAGGGGCCCGAGCAATTCGCCATTGTAATGAACTAAAACTTAAGTGTATGTCTGGTACTCGTCTGGACCCTTCTCGTACGTCTGGTTTCTTATCGCCCAATAGAAACCAATATACAACTAGATTTACTAACAAGTACCCTATAAAACGTGCCACAAATCAAGGATATCTGCAATATTTCATTAATCATCGAGTAATCTTTATGATGGGAAATACTTCTCAAAATTTTGACCTGATTTATGGGTTGTTCTGCTTTACATTTTTACGTAAAATTCTTTGATTTTCTGTTATAACAACTAAGCTATTTCTTCTACAACCTTATCTCTAATTTATTTTTGTACTTATCAACACCCGAAAATATCCCACAAAATTGTCACCAAATCTCACTTTCTTTGCAATTCCATTAAGACTGCCGCCATTATGTCGCTTTTTTTATCACGTTATTTATAATTGCATTTAGACAAAAAACGCATGCCAAATATTTTTAAATTTTGATTTCTCATTAAAAATTTGACCGCTTGCCACCAGAACACTAGATAAACTTATTATCGCAATGCTCAATTAATTAAAATCGTACGAGTTTCCTTTTAAATACTGTAAGGTTTTTTACTAGGAATTTCGCCTATCCACAATTGATAATCGCTCGTGGCTGGATTAATTTGAAAACCAGTTACTAACATAGAACGAAGATAGAAGCTAGTTATCTTTGGAAACGAGTCATGCTGAGATTCACATTTATTTATAAATAAATAAAGCAAATATTATATACTGCTAGTGGTACATAGATATATGTGAGCGATCTCAACGTGTGGCACTTTTTATAATCCGTAGTGCAAAATGTAGTAAAGACTGCACACTTGATAAAGAAATTGTGTGTGAGTGGTGGCCTGATAAGCAAATCGAACACCAGCCTTGAACTTGGATTGCGCAAGTGGGCATGACGTCAATTTCCCGGACAAATGAGCTTAAAAGGTTGCAGTATTTCATAGGAAATGGTTTGAATCATTTTGATATTTTATTTTATTTTATTTTATTTCTAGCTCGATTACTTTAATAGGGACATTTTCAATAGAGAAACTCTTTTTTTAAGATGTTTAATTTAATGCATCTTAAAAGTGAAATTTATACTTAAAAATAGTTTCAAACAACTAGAGGTCTTCAGGATAGTGTTTCTAGATGAAATACGTTGCATTATACTAATACTATTCTCCATACTCAAAGAACCCATAACCAAAAGCTAACAATAACATACGTACTAATGGCATACACGAAAAGCAAGCATTTAATTAAACAGACATTTTATTAAATATATCTACTTACTGCGCATCATCTTCGATGAACATCTTGCCGCTTGTTTTTTATTTATCCGATCTTTGAATTGAATGGATTATCTTGATGGGTGGTGGGAATAGGTGAGGTGCGAGGATATCCTCCAAAAGAGCTTAGCTCTGATTGAACGAACAAACAATGGATGCAACAATAAAACGATGGTGTCAGGTGTCCCTCTCCAGATGTTGTTCTGTTTGTTGTTTTCACCTGCAACCGGAAAGAGAACGAATATATGCATTTATGTAGTGAAAATGAGATAAGACATCAAAATGGGGGAAATACAATAGACGAGGAAAGCGTGGAAGTTTGAATAATTGCATAAAACCGTAACCAAATGTGTGTGATGACATAATAACAAAAGTTATAAAAAAAAACCAAAACTTCTCAGTTAAGATATCATTTACTTAAACAAAATTATTTCCCATTTCCATTCTTAAATTAGATAATAATAATCAAATCAAGCGTAAATATTATTTCAATTAGGTAACATCCTGACCTTCTTAGATATTATAATCAAATCAAAAATTGAAGCCCAAACAAGTTTCTGTTACGTATTTGGCTTTCCTGGATATTTGCCAGAGAACCAAAATACTGATAATAAGAACATAAAAAACGATTAAAGATGATATCAACAAAGAAAGAGTATATATAGAGCAAAATTAAAATTAGACAGGCAGTTTAAAGTGAATAGCAAGAGAGGTGATTGCATAATCGGATTCTCTAGCTCTCACATTCACTCTCTCTCTCTCTTAGTTCGCCCATTAGTGAAGGTAGATAAACATTGGTATAGGTCGGGGACATCAATAGAAACTATACAAATTTGTTGGCATTAATTTACACAACTTACGAAAGAACACATTGGCGCTTTTTTCTTGTTTATGAACAATTGTTGAAGGCAAGGGCCAAAGTCCGGTAGACCAAGGTTTATCCGTTCTGAAAGCCGATATCAAATGGATTCCTTAGAATCTGCCGTCACTGATAAACAACGAAGAGCACTCCATTCCAAGGCGCCCAAAGTTCGTTTCTTATGCAATCGCTCAAAACTCACAAATCATGTGATATGCGAGTGGTATAAAAGGGTATACAAATGTGAAACTTAATTTCAGTCTGCTTAGGTGGAGTGCATTGAACTGACCCCAAAATACAGATCTTCTGGTCGATTATCCCTCGTACCTCAGTCATATGGCAAAAACTCGGAGCAGAAGAGTCGAAACCGTAAACGTTGGGAATACGTGATTTGTTTGCGAAGAAAGAGAATAAGAAAACATAACGAAGGCCGCAAAAACAACACAATTCGGTATTTAAATATTATATATTCAAAAGGAAAAAAGACAGTTTGTTTGCAAATCGGAACAGTGGGCGAAGAATGGTTTATACCGTTGAAAATAACTTTTTCTTTAGGAAAATATCCAATGTAAGGAAGAACGTTTCCTTAGCTTATTAAAGTAAGGATTGTTCGAGCTATGGATATAAAAATCTATATATTTAGCCCTTAAATCTATCTCAATATAAAATGTTTTTGTTTATTATGTAAGGTGTTTTTATCGCTTAACTCTTTTTCCGACTACCACTGTGCAAAGTTCAAAGCGGTCGTGTGGCGCAAAACATAGGCGAAAGTTGTTTAGCTGCCGTTGTAGCTTAATGAATGAAAATCAAATGATAAAAAATATCAAATCGTTTAGCGTTACATTATGGGTCGGTACAATAATTTCCACAGTTCACCAATGTGATATTCGGATCTTGAACCCCAGGTCAGAGTTCGAACACTGAGTACACAAAAAGAAACGAGATCGCAGAGAATGGCGTGCTGGAAACAAAGGTTATGCCGAGCGTTCTCTCTAACTAAGCAATCATGCTCTGGTTGAAAACAATAAGGAAATTGTGCACATTAAGCCTGTGATTACTGTAATCCGTACTTTGGACGCGACACGCCCCCATCACCGCCCCTCTGGCCAGCAGTGTGCGATGTCGCACATGTGAAAAAATGGTGGAGGTTGTGCCTAAATAAGCACTACTCTGAGAACTGATTGAATCAGATCCGATTCGTAAGCCTTGGGGTTTTAAAACACACACACCCGGCGTATGCGTAATGTCTTACAACGATCGCTTTAACCGGTGCAGAAGGTCAACAGGCATCAGGAAATATTTTTAAAAACAACAAACACTTTGCGTTTGCCGCTAAAAATTGAATTTTATTTCGTTTTTTATTTTAGAATTTTACTTATAGGTTTTAAAAATGTATGTTACAATCCAGTAAAGATAAATTGATAAGCTTAAAATGTCATTTTCGAAATGTTGGGATGCTTAATATCGCATTATAATTGGAGATTCGTAAGGTAAACAATAGAGTAAACGCACGGTAATTACGGATATTACGGTTCAATAAAAGTTAATAAATTGATAAACGTTATGGTTCAGTTGAAATGCACTTTCGGAAATAGGCAATTTATTTACCGACAGGTGTATAAAGATTTTCCGAATTCCCTAATCACTTAAAAGTATCAAAAGGGGTTCACATGTTCGAGTACAAATGTACACATTTTTGTTAAAAGTCTCCCAATTTCCGTTAATCATCATTTACAGCCGGCATTAAGCTGATTGCACAATGCAAATCGTTTCTAATTTTAGGGTGAAACTCACTTAATTGCTTCTATTAGAACAAAGGCACACAAACCTTGTATTAATTACAACGCTAGGTGCTTGTAACTGTTTTTCTCTACCGCTGTGTTGCTAAAATACACAAGCTCTTTCCGTTTTCGTATTGATTGCTATTATTATTTGCGTACATTGCACGACAGACTGCAACTGGCTGAAAGGCATTGTGTAAACGAACACGTTGTGCTTGATTAAATCGCAAAATACACCTGGAGTCGCCACAAAAATAAGGAGTACAAAGTAGAGCAAACCTCGAACTTGAAACAACTTTTGTGCTGGTGTTTACAAACTGTTATTTTTGCTGACGCCAATGGAATTGCAACTTCACAAAACGGAAAAGTAAAACAAAATGAGCTGTCAAAGTCCAAGATCGCATTTTGCTCCAAACTCAGGCATTACGAAATCGCCAAGCAATGCCAAAATTAAAGCGTTCTGCATTAATTGTATAGAATGGCAACAAAGAGAAAACTTCAACTCGTAAAGAACACGTCACCAGAAAGGCCTCAGACGTAAACGTGTCCACTAACGTGGACCTCATTTGCGTTTTTCATACAAATATTACGTATATTTCACTTTGTTGTGCGAAGTTGCGCAGCAGAAAATAAACGAGTGACTCAACTTTTCCCTTTTTTGTTTGTCTCGTGAAATACTTTCTCAGCTCCAGTTTGGCCACCTGTATTGATCGATTCTCCCTCGATCAGCTGCTACATTGTTTACAATTGAAAATTCCACCATGTATAGCGCTTGCATAAATATTACTTGAACTTTGGTCAAGGTGTCGCTTTCAATGGGAAATAGTAACGGGAACTGATTGCCTTGACATTGCAAGGGGGGGCAGAATGAAGTGAATATGTGAGAACGCGACATTACTCTGCCCGCCGCGAATGCGCATAATGCAAAATTTAAATTAAATTGCAACATTTGATTCATTTATTTCCATGCAGGCGGCATTACGTGAGTGTCTGCTATATCTCCGTCTGTCTCGCTCCCTCGAGCGGTCGTTCTCTGGCGTATAATGGGGTAACAAAATCATCGTATGACTGTGTCAAAGTCCAAAATAAAAATACTTTTTTTTGCAGTCGCAGTACACACATAAAAACGAGAAAAATTGTTCAAACGAGATTGAAATAAAGACAACAACAATATTACACAGAACAAAAATAATGCTTTATTTAAATGAGCATTAAAACAAACATGAATACAATAAGAATATTTTCCGATAAGAAGTCTTATGAAATTAAGATACATTATCAACTCTATTAAAAAAGCTCAACAAATTAAAAGATCAATTCGTTTGGAAATATAGATTAGATATGGGGCTGTCCATATATTACGTAATAATCTAGGTGTATCTTCTCTCCCTAAGATACCATTTATTCGAAAAATCATTTTAGAACTGATGCTGAAAGTCAAGATTCCAAGTCAGTAAGTAAAGATCTTGTTCTATTAGTACAATTAGTATAAGAATTGAAATTTATAATGAAAACTCTAGAATCCATGGGGCAGTTGTACGAAAATGTTCCCTGTGTGGTTTCAGCGGCATCAGCAAGTGAGAACAACATTTGCACGGGGCGTTGAATATTTCATTGAATGAAAATGAGCCACAGAGAAAGAGAAACAAACATGCCAAACAAACAACAACCGAGTAACCGTGTGTGTGGGTGTGTTTTGGAGGCGAACTGAAAATAAATTTGATTACCGCCTCGGAGAAAGAGAGAAAGGAGGGAGAGAGATCTACACCCACACACCCGCAGAGAGAAAGAAAGATCGGCGAACTCTCTTTTGCACTCGCTCACTTCGCATGAATGCTCGAGATATTTACGTAAATCGGTGTGTGTGTGAAAGTAAGGCAGCCGCGAAGCTCTAAAATAAATGACCTAGACAAGCGGGTACTTATCTTTAGAGTGACCATCAACCGCTGAGCACGTGCTTGAGTGAAATTTTCCAGAGGAAAACAAACTGCGGCAATGCTCGTGAGAGGTGGGGGCAGTAGGCAAAGTCAAAAGCCCGGTTTAATCGAATCGGTACTGCGCGAAAACCGGTTAGAAAATTTACCAAAGTCATGACTAAAACAAACACAAATAATGCTCATACGATCCAGGGGCTTAGATCAAGGGGTTTTTACTACCTCTTTTATTACCGGTATTGAGCTCCCCCTGTTTTTCAAGCCACTGACACTGAAAGTAAGATAAAAGCGACTTGTTTTCTAAACCTGCCGCTTGCCAAACACAGAACTTTATTAAACCGCAAACAAGGTACAAAAATTGGTTGGCATGCCAACCAGAAATAGAAACGGGAACCAAAACAACGTTTTACGAAATTAAAGCTGATTTAAAGCGTTGAAGAAATAAATACTTTGACAAAATATATGAGTGATGCATGCATTGAATTCGAAAACAATGCTATTTGGTCAGTAATACTAAAATACATATTCGACCACAGATCGATCATTAGAAGTCACCCCAAAAAGTAATTTAATTCAAATTAAATATGCAGTTACATAAATAACAAAGCGAACATTTTTAAAAGTATATTTGTAGCGCAATCTGCAGCTGTTGCATCGGACCATTCGAAAAATAACGGTTAAGTTAAGCTGTTGAAGGGTCGGGCAAACTGCCAAATCGGGGGATGGGCAACAGGCCGATTACAGATTGTAACTACAATCCGAAATCCAGGGGCGGCTAAGGGCAGGCGGTGGGCGGGGGCATCAGTCGCCCAGACATCGCGTGACTATTTTTGACTCTGCGCCCGATGAGACAAAGAACATAGGGAAAGGAAAATGAGATTCAGCCACTGCAGCTGCACAGCCAAAATTAAGGGGTTATCAAATTACAACACGTTTTTTAATATACTTTTATAATAGTTCGAAAGTTAACTTTATTTGATAAATAAATTGCACAATAAATTTGTTAACTTTTATATAATAATACAATTTTTTTTTAACTTTAACTGTTTCCTTCTTAACCGTGTTTAAATACATTTTTTCGAAGTAATACAGAAAAGGACGAACAGTGGAATTTGAATCGTCCTCTGCCGTTCAGGGACTTTCATTCTTACTTTATTTATATTTTCCTACAAACAACTGTAGTTTTATCTTTAAAAAAATACCACCATAAAGTACCACCTTTTAGTTCAGTGTGGCAATGGGAAAAGTCACGAGGCGCTAGGCGAATGAAACGACGAAGAGGGGGGTGGCATTTAGGGTGGTTGGGTGGCAAAGCGGCCAGCACTGTGGCACGTTTTTCCTTCGATATACCAGCTGAAAATCGTATGAGTTTCAGGGGAAATGTTGCCGCCGTGAGCTTAAAACAAAGTACAAGAATAGAGAGAGAGAGAAGAGAGAGCGAGAGATTTTGAGAGCCGGCTGCATGCCAGTGTGAGAGTACTGTACTGCACTGTGGCTTCAGCGCGAAGAGTGAGTGAGCGAGAGAGAAAGCAGGGGCAGAGAGCCAGGGGCAAAGTGTAAAAAGGTCAAAGAGCAAATTGTTTACATGAGGCAACCGCAAATGAGAGACGGGCGGAAAACTGGGCGGTCTGGCCATGAATGAAAGCTGAGACCGGCAAACGTGGCCCGCCCACGAGGTGAACATTTTCCGTGTGGGAGGGAGTCGTTGCAGGTGGTGGAACAATGGCCATTTCACCATCCACTACACATTCTTCCGCTTTTAAATTCCAATAAGCTGGGTTTAATTAAGTGCCTTAAAATAGAAATACAGTTGTACTCCCTATAGCTAACTTTTGAGGCAATAGAAACTCTGCATTAATAAAACCAAAAAGTGTTAAACATTACATTGTACTTAAAAAAGAAATCAACAATCATTCCAACGAATATCTCAAAAGTTAATTTCCTCAATTCAAAAACCGTGAAAGCCGTACCTCTTGAAATCTCAATATAGATTAAATTAAGTTTCGATTACCTTTTCTATAACTCAACGACCTTAATAAGTTTATAAGTAGAATGAACACTTTACAAAAGTACCCTTTAAGTTTGGTATAACTTTAAGATACTTTTTTTAGGGGAGAATTGTTTTAATATGTACTATCAGTTTCAAAATTTATCAAATTGGTTTTGAAAAGTTTAAAATTTCAAATCTATAAAATTACGCATATTAACTATGTATGATTTTGAAGCCAAATATTTCAGTTCCACTAAACTCACAATATTTAAACTATATTTTGGCTTTAAGGGACTTCAAGTTACAGTATGTATTTGGTTATACTACTTTATTAAAATGATCAATTAACACTTTCCTCAAATCAACTTTATACGTTAAAGCTACAGAGGCCGTAATATTTTAGTGGGGTTACATTTTGTAGTTACTACCTTCACACCGACCTATGAACGTAGGCGCGTCAGCTTGCTTATCGCAGGTCTATCTGATCCGGCTGAACTTTTGAAACGCTCCCAGTTTGATGTACGGTTTTAATGTGCCCCCGCCTAGAGAACAACTACTACCGGAAGCGGTGATGTGAGCGATATAACGATTATGAAGTGCTTCCACCTCGGCCGTCTGAGGCGCGTTTCCGGCCAAAAGTGGAAGCCGCGCCCTAGAAACAAAAGCGTGGCATGAAAAGTGCAACCTACCCACCCACTGGCTCTCCCACTGCCCCCACCACCCACCGCCCACCGCTCAGCTGGTCGCGAGGTATTGAAAACAGATGACACACGGCGCCCACAAAGATAAAACTCGCATGATTTTCAGTTGGTATAACAAGCCGAGACAAAGAGAGAGATATATTCAGTGTGCGAGCGAGAGGGAGAGAGGGGGGAGAGATAAGAGCGAGTCTGCGCAGAGCACGTTACAAGAAACTTACACGTGCAAGCCAAGTAGGGGAAATCCACCAAGAGAATGAAGGACAGACAGAGAGAGAGAGCGAAGTAGAGAGATATTTTGTTTATGTGCGTAGGTATAAAATGGAATGGGACCCTTCTGTTCGCATCTAATTACAATTTAAACTGCCTTGGGAAAGAATGCAATTAACAGGTTAAAAATAACGGTAAGGCAGTCGTAAAATACAGTCAAGTCTCAACAAGTCGAATTATTTGAACTTTAGTTTCAGAGCGATTAAAGATAATGTAATACAACTTAAGCTTTTTAAAGTCCAATGAAATTTTTGATTACATTAAATACTTCCGCGTTAGTGGACTTTAAGCAGATATTTTTCAAATCCCATTATTAACCACAATTCATTTGTTTATTTGTAAGGTCAAAGGATAAATAAAAATTGATATGTTAAACAGAAAAGATCGTGTGCATAAGTTTTCAAGTTTAGATACTTTTTTAAAGTAAATATTTAATAAATTTTTTTCGGATTTGCCTCTGTTGTAATCCCAAAGCTTATTTGATCGTTTTTATATAAGAATTTATTCACTCACATACAATTTTATGAAAAATACAGAGCGAGCTTGATAAGAAATTGTTTAAAGTTATCTTTATAAAGGGAAAATGAAACATAATTATTCTGAGATTTTTAATGAGTCATTTAAAGGGATTTTAGGACAGACAGAATGTAATCAGAATTTAAATTCAAATTTTTTATTATTTTTCGAGTAAAACGAAGATTGACTGTGAATAAAACTTGATTTTATGGGCATAATAAAAACTCACTTTTGGAAGCCCGACTGTAATCGAGTGGCGAAAGCCAAACAAATCAATAAACAAACGGCAAACAAAATAAGTCTGGGCTGCCAATGGCAACCAATTGCATAAGGAAAGTGCACTTGGGCTTGCACCAGCACCAAGTCTTTAAAATTGGGTCAAGAGAGAGGGGGAATGTTGACTCCTGGCCAAGAATATTTATTGGGTAAATACATTGATAAGGTGGCGTGACATCCTCAAAAAGGAAAGGAAGCCGGCGAAAGAGAGAACCAAGTCCAGACTTACCTACGGGTTTGTGTTTCAGAGAGCTTTATTCTCAGTCTAGACGGCAGAGGCGGGATTTTGGGGGGCGCACATGCAACGATTATCAAAATAAAATACAGAAATCAGCCAATAGATCACGGATCGAGGTAAATCACCGATTATATAAAATGACGTTTTGCCAATAAGAACGCACGCACACACACGCACGCAAACGCACACGTAATACCAGCATAAAATAAAATGTTGCGTTGGCGTCAGCACGCTTTTCTTTTGTCTGCTATATCTATTTGTTCTCGGAACTCTCGGAATTTTCTTTTTAGTTAGTCTACGGTGCGCTTTAATTGATAAAACTTTCGCAAAAACTTTCACAAAACTGCACAAATGCTCACTGGCACTCACACACACAGGCAGGGCAGCGTCGCACGTGTGTGCGTGTGGCTCGGTGTGTTTATCACGCCACTCGAAAATCACTTTTCTACTTACACACACTTTGAGTTGTATTTTAAATTGCGTTTTAATGTTTTTTAGTGACTTTTTGGTTTACTTAGTTTGGCGCCCGCACAAAAGACGGAAAGACGCACAACGTTCTCAAATCACGTTAAGTTAGCGTATGCGCGATTTTCACCGTTTCGCTTTGCCACGAGATTATTTTCTTTCTCCTTCGCCACCACTCTCCTCTCTCGCTGCGCTCTTTCTCTCCGCCTCTCTCTCGCTCACGCACACACTTGCGGCTGTCAAATGCCGATGATGACTCTCCTTCCTGTGTGTGTTGTTCTGGCCTTTTCAATCAATCCCTATTGCAATTGATTTATGATCTCAATGCACCGGTTGCACATTTACTCACATCATGCCACCCACAGTTGCACTGTTTATTTTATCCCTCTACTTTAGCGGTTTTGCAGACTTACTTTTCGAAAACTATTTGCATTTTTACAGAGGTGGAACATAGACCGATTGTTATTTGATGTCGATATTTCTACAGTTGCAACCATCGATTATGTTTAATTCAACTAATCGAACTAGTTATCTTTTTGAATAGTTAGTTAATTATTTATTTAATAATTTAACATACGCTCTTTCATCCTGATTTTAGGTGTGCTTATTTATTTATGAAGGAAACATATTATCATTTTTTTCATTAAAAAAATAAAAATAAATTATAGAACAACGGATTGACCTCTATCGGTTACAGCGAGTTCAACAAATTGTTTTTGGCTAAAAAATTAAAATTTCTGAAAGTAGCAAAAATAGTATAAATAAAACAAATAAAAAATAAATAAACCTTTTTTTAAACATTATTTTCCTTTTCCTTTTTTCATAAAGATAAAAGAAGTCAATATTATTCCATTTTTGAACTTAAGGCGCCATCCATTCTTCCTCTTCCGTAAAGATATCATATAACTTTTCTGGTCTGGTAGCACCAACAACGAAGGTGTTGCCATCATATTTTTTTGTAATGTAAAATTCAATAAACCTATGTAGAAACGTGTAAATGTAAATACCGTTGTAATATACATGGACTTGTAATATACAAAGCTGCGACTTGAACCATGAAATATGTATTGGCTAATTGAGAGTTATCGATTTATCTACATTAGGGCGGTTCACATATGTAAAGAAAATTTAAAGGCAGTTTACTGCATTTAGGACATATCAAAGTTTATTACTTATACGCACTGTTGCCTTTGAAAGAGAATTCCAATTTTATAAAAAAAATATAATTTTTAGTTTTTAAGTAGATTTGTTTAAAAAAAAACTTTAAAAAATAATAAACATTTACATTTTACTCATTAACATTTTACTAATATTTTAGTCTATATAATATAGGCTTCCCATGGGCCTATTAATATTAAATCCCTAATAACCTTTAAAGTAATGGTCCGATTAGGAAAATTTTAATATAGACTCGGCTAATGATCCTGATCACGAAAATTAAAAAGAACGTTCTTTTACCTATTACATACTTTTCCACGAATACAATTAACCCTTTTGAGTCTACCAATAATGTGGATAGACACCCAAGAATAAAATGTATGGATACCTTAGGCGCTTTGAACACTCATAGAAAAAAACGCAAGAATTTCGCTTTTAAAAAACTGTATAATATATATTTTTATTTAAAAAAGACAGTCAGTCTTTGTGCAACAAATGTACATGGATAAATGCCGCGTTTACAATCGATCCTCGCTTCGTTTTCCATTTAGTTTATACTCTCGTTTTGTTTTGGTTGTAAGTACCTTTTTTTTAGGGAAGGAGGGATTTCTCTGGTGTTCGATTAAGTAATAGTAATTTATTTTTTCATTTCATTTCGTTTCTTTCGTTTCCGTTTAAGCGATACTATTTTGGTTCAAGTCCTTGTGTTTTATGTACATATTTAAACTAAATTACGAGCTACAAATTACTAGTTTGTGTGTTTTTGTGTGGGTGAATCTCGCTTTGAATTATATATGTAAGTACAGTGTGTGTGGTGTGTGTGTTGAGTGTGGCGTGTGTTACAATAAATATCTATAAGTTTAAGTATTCCTTAAGTTCTAGGATACATACATACAAAGCTGCTAGGCAGAAGGGGGCGGTGGGGTGGTGGTACAGGGAAGGTGGAAGGGGAAGGGGAAGGCAGCTGCTACGAATACCGGACTCCGGGAAATTAACTAACATGCATACACATATACATACACACAGGTCTGCTGCAGTTTTTCACTTTTCAAGGATTTTTTTCGATTTAAAAAGTTTGTTCTTAATAGAGTTCTTAAATTTTAGCATTCTTGATGAAAGTATTACTTGAATTCTGTGTTTTTGTAGTACATCTAAAATTTGTAAATTTAAAAAATATTTAAGCAGAATTTAGATCCTTTTTTATAGCATCCAGGAGAGTGAAACCCCCAACAGACCCGCTGGACAAATCGATTATACAGATACAATTAGGGTTACGGTTACGGCTTATCCTAGGGTCTACAGATACAGATACAGTTAGCTAATGGCTACAGGAACTAGTGCTAGTGCTAACTCGTAAAGTTATAGCTGCGCACCGCCCGACCGGGCGTCACCAGCTCCACCTTGATGTTGGCCGTGGCCGTCACCTTGGTGGTGTTGCTGTCCGAGTGCGTCGTCTCCACCGTCACCTCCGGCTGCACGACGATGCTCTGCAGCTCCGGCGGATAGGCCGCCGGGAAGGGGGGCGGCGGCGTTGTGGGTGGTCCGTGGTGCTGCTGGTGCTGCTGCTGGGCGGCGGCCTTGTGGTAGGCGGGGGGCGGGGCCGCGTAGGAGGAGGGCCGCGACTCCCGCGGCTGGTAGCTCCAGTCGTTGGGCATCTGGATGGACGAGTTGCTGGACTTCCAGGACTGCGGCTCCTCGGTGATGGTGGTCAGCGATGGATCATTCAAGTCCTTGTGGTGATGGTGATGCGACTTCTGGCAGCTGCCGCGCGAGGATCGGGATCCCTGTACCACATACGACTTGCCCGATCTCTTGCTGCTGCGCATGGGCAGCGGCGAGGGCGTGGATATCCTGTCCGGGTGCTCCAGCGGCACCAGCTCCGCCTCCGGGCCCAGCATGCTCAGGAGGATGGGGAACACGACCAGGCTGTTGCAGGCGCCCACGCAGAGCACCACCAGCAGGAGCCAGCAGAAGTGCCGGATGACGAACTCGAAGGGCGAGGTGGAGAGCATGAACACGGCCACGCCGGAGGTCAGCATTCCATGGACCAGTGGCCCCAGGGACATCTGCATGCTCAGCTGCACGCGGCGCTGTCGATTGCCCACGGAGGTCATGAAGCCCTGAAAAGATAAAACAGATACAAGTTAATATGATGTTCTTGGGATTTTAAAGTTCTGATAACTCACCAGTGATATCAGCACATTGAAGCACAGCATCATGCCCACGCTGAGGATGAGAATGACTGCTGGAATGGCCGACAGCTTGATGCCCAGCAGGGTCATGGCCCCGAAGATCTGGGCCAGCGAGGCCAGGACGCTGAGGATCACCAGGACTGCGGCCCAAACGGAGAGCAGGAGCAGGGAGACCAGCACCAAGGCGGCCAGGAGGACGCAGGCCAGGATCATGGCCAGCGAGGAGCGCAGGGTCATGTACTGCTCCCAGAAGATGAACGGAATGCCTGGGGATTAGGAAATACCGGTTAGTTAAGCTCAATTTAGGTTGTGATATTTATAGACTCACCCGATGGATAGTTGGGCAGGCCGAAGCCCTCGAACTTGACACTCAGATCGCGAATATGACCTATCAGGGTCTTGATCTGCGAGGTGTCCGTCAGGCCGTGCAGGTAGAAGGGCATCTGGGCGTAGACCAGCGGCAGGCTCTTGGGGATCTTAAGGTCGTATTCGTTGGGTTGGTGAAAATACTGGCGCGGTTCCGGATACAGTTTGCCCTGTAAAAGTCAAATATCATAAGTTAATATATAAAAACATTTTTTTTTTTAAAGATAAGTACGTTTTTAAAATCAGAATCCAATGAAAATTATTAAGGGTGCACAGAAAAAAATTAACAAAAGATCAGATTGATATGTGATGGTCAATGTTACATTTTTAAGATCAAATTATTCATATAATTTTTATGTGAATAAAGATTATGTTTATCTTATTTTACATTACTTGCTTAAAAAAATACTAAATTTGCTATTTTATATGATATGATAGAATAACAAGTTGATATGTTTGAGTTATAAATTTGACATATATTGATATGAAATAAGGTAGAATTGAACCAATTTCATATCGATTTTTTTTTCTGTATTGAAAAACAATGAGTTTAATCTCCAATTGCAGTAAATTGTCTTTAAATTTGTAGTAATTTAAACAAATTAAGATCGACTATTCAAGATTACTTTAAATATACATAAATCTATTGAGAGACCCACCTGAGAGGCTCCGAAGGCGAACACATCGTTGGTGGCCCAGGCGGACAGATAGTTGTAGAAGGCCCGCTGGTTGATGATGCCATCGCCGTTGACCAGCCGATTGGTCAGCACCAGCTCCTTGTCCACCGGATTGTCCACGTGGCCCGTCTGCACGATCAGCTTGTAGGCCAGGATGGCGTCGCTGCTGGCGTTGGGGAACCAGCACTCCTTGGTCAGCCGTCCGTCGCGGATCTCCTCGTCGAAGATCTTCTGCAGATTGCCCAGCCACTCGCTGAAGAGCAGCAGCCAAAAGTCCGGCAGTCCGCCGTTGTCGTTCTTGATCACATGCGGCACCCGAACGAAGGAGTCGTGGTAGTCCCGCAGCAACTGCTGCTGGGTGGGATACTCGAAGTTGCCCTGGGTGACGGCGTACATGCTGTAGAATCCGAAGAGCCGCGTCTGGGCATCCAGGAACTTGTGCTCGTTGCTGTCCTTGGGCACCAGATCAATGATGTCCAGGCCGTCCTGCAGGCGCGTCGAGGCGTACAGGCTGGAGATGAGGGCCGCCAGGAAGCCCACCACGGTGAGGAACTTCACCCAGCTGCGCATGAGGAAGGGCGTGTAGTGCGCGAAGGCGAAGTTGGCCAGCGAGAAGGAGGCCAGCGAGTGACTGCTGCCCGGACTGATGGCCCTCTGTTCCAGCAGAGGATTCTGGCTGGGCAGCGGCACCCTTCCGTTGCAGCCCTTCGGATGCCTGGCCCCGCGTCCGTTGTTGTTGTGGTTCAGCGGCAGCACTGGTGGAGCCATTTTGGGCTGTTCCTTCCACACCGGAAAGCAGCAGCAGAAGATGTCCGCCCTGCCGGCGGTGCGCCTGCGCAGATCCAACGAGATCATGGCCGGGAAGACCAGCAGAGCCGCCGCCAAGTTGGAGCACATGACGATGGCCGCCTGCAGGCAGAAGACCTTCAGGGCCGGAACCGGAATGAAGGCGGCCGCAAAGAAGGAGCCCGCCGTGCTGCAGGCGCTGAAGAGGATGCTCGGTCCCACCTTCTTGAGGATCAGCTTGGTCTGCTCCCGCCGATTGCTCTCCGCATAGGCGGCCGTCAGCATGAAGATGTGATCCACTCCAAGTCCGAGGGCCAAAAAGGGAACCACCTGGGTGCTGGCCGCATTGAAGACGATGCCCAGCAGGGCGCTCAAACCCAAACCGGCGGCGGTGCTGAAGCACATGAGCAGCACTCCGGCCACGCCCACGCTGCTCTGCCCGCGGACGGGATCGCGCCAGCGGAGGAGCGTGCAGAAGGCGTACAGAACGGTCACGGCCACGCCGATCACAATGGACAGGGCGCTGGGATGCGAGAACTTGGCCAGGATGTCATCGAGGGCCGCCGAGCTGAACACATAGATGTCGTAGTTGGTGGCAATCCTCGACTGCTTGCGCAGCAGCTGCTCCACCTCCCGGGAGAAGTTGCGCTGCCAGGCGTTGAGCACCTCGGCCGCCTTCTCCTGCGTCCAGCCGAGATGGTGCACCTTGTAGTTATCCTGCCACTGGTCGTACATCTCCTTCTCGGTCATCAGCTGCACCACCGACTGCAGGGCCTGGGCCTTCCTCAGGTGCCCGCTGCGGTTCCTCTTCGCCCCGCCCACGATCAGCTCCTCCGGCCAGTGCATGTGCTTCGCCGCATAGCCGTAGCAGCCGCCCGACAGGATGGCTCCCACATCCGGCGGCTGGCTACTGTTCTTATTGGGCGCCGTGTCCGGGCAACTCGGATTCAGGGGATTCAGGCAGGGCTTCTCCATGTAGCCACTGCCGATGGCCGCCCGCTTCATATACTGCTCCACGGTCTCGAAGTCGAAGCTGATCTTCTCCTCGGACATCTTCTGCTTCATGTACTGCATCACCGAGGCGGGATTCAGGGTGGTCCACAGGAGTCGCTGGTTGAGGCCTCTGTAAAGGGATAATTGGGAAAATTATATATTATTTTGTAAAGGAGGATTAGAGTAAACAGAATATTAAGTAAGCCATTATAAACTAGAATACATTAGCTATCCAATTTGGAATAGATTAGAACCTCGTATTATAAAGTCAAATAATAACGTTTAATAGTTTAACTAAGATAAAAGATAAAACGGTGCTTGGCTTTAACGAAAATAAGATATATGTAGATAAAATAACTAAAAAAGTGGCTCCATGAGCTCCATGAGAAATGCTAAAACTAACCTGAGGTAAGGATTGCCTTAACTACAATAACAATTTAACAAAGTCTAATAGGTTATTATATAACTGCGATTTATTAAAATTAACCTGAGGTTAAGTAAAAGTTAGATAACCAAAGTCTGAATAGGTAATTATATAAATGAGATTTAGTAACATTAACATTAAGATCACAAAATCTAATAGCTGATTACATAAATGAGATTTGTTAAATTAACCTGAGGTTAGGTACAAGTTAGATACCCAAACTAGGTCCATTAAGATTACAAAGTCTGAATAGGTACTTATATAAATTAGATTTAGTAACATTAACCTGAGGTTAAGTTTAACTAAAATCCCTTAACTAACACAGTCAGTTCAAAACTTAAAGACTAACGATAGTTAGGTTATAATAGTGAAGTACTTACGGTATGACGACTGCCGACTCCGGTCCCAGGAGCTGGCTACCCTCCCAGAAACAGTCCAGCGGCGTGATGATCGAGCACGGGATGAGGTGGCGCAGGATCTGCTCGATGTAGTAGATGCCCTCGAAGGAGGGCGTGCTCGGCATGTTGCACATGTCGCGCAGCCCCCACTCGGTGTCGTACAGGTGCACCTTGACGGCGGTGGCCTTGACCAGCACCTCCAGGTGGGCGAGCAGCGCCTGCGGATGGAGGACCGAGGCATTGGGGTCGTGGGTCGTCTGGATGAGCAGCTGGTGCGTGGCCGACTCGTCCTCGCCGATCGTCTTCTGTGTGTATGCCAGCTCCGCCTCCAGCCGACCGCCCTCCTGGATCCACAGCTGGTGCACCTTGGAGTGGATCTGGGCGCTCTTCAGGCCGACGCAGAAGGTGCTCAGCACCAGGATCGCCACGAACAGGACCTTGCCCGCGTGCTTCTGCACGGAACTGCCGAGTGTTTCGAGGTGGGACTGGAATACTGATCGCAGATAGATCGCCGTCCTGCTGCCACGCGCCTTGCCCTGCGGAATGGAATGGGAAACGGAATTCGTTTAGTTTTTGGCCATTATTCTAGATTTTCCCCACTGTCGCGGCTCTGCCATAAATAACGCATTATAATTATAACGAAACAGCGTGTGGCCACATAATTTATATGTGCGGCTCCCAATGAAGAAGAGGGCCAGCACATGGGTGGGGTTTTCAGTTTTAAGGGGGCAGATATTTAAGTAAGAAATAAATATGCTGATTTTGTAACTAAAATTGTTTGGGAATTGCTCAAATTCTTTGGAATTTGACTCACCCCCCATCGCTACGTCCATGCTTCGAGTACGGGACCCACCCAAAGCATCGATCCCAGATCCAGAACCACGGAACCACAAAAACAACACAAGACACCGCTGTCGTCATTGGCGGGCCGAAAAAAAAGGCGAACCTATAATCGCCTGCTTGGGCAATTGGATCGATGGCTGCTCAGTCTTTGGGCCTGGCTCAAACTCGACTCGACTCGAACTCGGCACCTCTCCGCTCCTTCCCGACCAACAACCTCAATTTTCGTGCTTTTTCCTCCATTCTCCAGCTGCTGCAGCGCTGCACGGAAATTGAACCCTTTCCCAACACAAAAAAAAAAGAGAACCATGAAAAAAATAATAATGAGGCTCGCGCTAACGCTAACGTCTCAATCGAAGTTTTAGTCCAACAATCAGAGAAACAGTGGAACCAGTTCCTATTCAAAATTTCTATGAAAAATTAAGAAGATTACTTTCAGTTCTAAAAAATGTTTAATAGTTTCTATGAAATTTCAATGAAAAATTATGAAGATTACTTTCAGTTCTAAAAAATATTTAATACATCCTGAATAATACCTTGTTAACAAAGGATTTCTTCCTGAATATGTAATAATTTTATAAGCGAAAACCTCGATTGATCCCACTGTGCGGCAACTGTGGCGCACCCAGCCAAGTCGGCAATTGAGGCATCCAAATAACGCATTCCACACAGACCCAAACTCGAATCTTCTCGAAGTTGGGCTCTCCGTTCTGGCGTCTTCTCGCTGCGCCCGCCTTTTATCGCTTTTCACAGATTTTTCTGGCCTACAGAAGAAGCGGAGAGAAAAGCTAAGGCACCCCGAAATGGCTTTATTGTTTGGTCTTCTGAGCGTTTTACGACTACCGTTAAGATAGAGCGGGAGTCACTCGTAAATAATCCGCCGCTTAATGTCTTTGTTTGCTTGGGATCATGGGGGTATACCTTCTTATATGCATGCAGAATAGGATCCCTTCCGATTCCCCGGCTTCCTGCTGCTTGTTTATGCAGCCCCAGTTGGCTGCACACATTTCCGCAAACGCTCAGAAGGCGAAACATCAAAACGCGGCGCGCTCAACTTTGTCGCCATTAATTAAGTCGTTGGCGGCACATCCACTTTGAGACTGCCTGCGGCGACCTGTTCGTGGAATTTTTCCATCACTTTTCCCCCGTCCAAGGTGCGCAAACAAAAGATGCACAAAATTCTAGGAACCTCTCGCTGCCACAAAAACATTGTTGCTCCGGTTGGCCCCTTGGGCAGGGCCTAAAAATAAGCTTAATCTAGATTTGGCCGGCATTCCAGTGGCTTGCAAACTGTGCGAGTGTGTGTGGCTCAAAATTGAGCCATCAACGCTTGTCAGCAGCCGTCTCTTTCGCTCCGCTCAAGCCGTCTCTTTCTCGGCTGCTCGAGCTGTGTGACATATCATCAATCTTAAGCTGTTTTTGCCTTGCGTGCCTCCTTTTCCCTGCATATTATATGTCTGTATATCCTCTTGTCTTTCAGTTCAGTTCAGTTTCTTTTTTCTGCCCACCCCCGCAGCTCTCGTTCGCTGTGAGGAAATGTCACGCATTGATTTATGATCCTGCCCGGGGTTTCCTACGCTGCATTTTCAAATGAAAATGTTACTTTAGTTCTTTGTACTTGCTGTTGTTGCTGCTGTTGCGACAGCTTCATTAGAAATGCGCACACACAGCCGACTGGAGGTCCGCCAGCCTCCTTAATCCGCTGCCCAGAAACGGATAAATGAAGACAAGCTCAAGACCCCGGTCCCATGACGAATGGGTTCGAGGGAGACGGCAAGACGGTGGCCGAAAAAGACGACAACAGTTGGGAACAGCAGGTGCAGGTAGAGCGGAGATGTTGGGTAGAAATGTATCAGGGGTACACGGAAAGAAATCCAGGTGTTTAGCTTGATAATAACAGAATTAATCCGATATATGCAAAAAACATTTTTTTTATTTTGAACTTGAACCCGAACCCTAGACTCTTATGAACCAAAAAAAAATTAAAGGAAAAATGCTTTTAAAAATATAACAAAAAAGTTTAAAAAAGTACTACCCACATTTCCTGGTAAAACAATCCCCAAAGTCAAAGCTTTCTCGAAAAAATAAAACAAAATATGTTATGTTTAGAGTTCCTCTGTTCTCTTCTGTAAACAATCTAGAAATCTTCGCATCACGCATCAATCAATCAAAAGATCCGACACATCAACTGGCGGGGCAAAAAACAAAAATCGAATTTCCTGGAGGCCCCCCACAGCGCTTGACTACTTAATTACACGGACCGCTTCGGGAACCACTCTAAATATGAAAAACAACAGAAAAAAAACTTTTCCATGCCATTTGGAAATCTGAAAACCACTTGAGTCGCGGCTCGAATATGGTGCGTTGGGCCATAAAATATGAGCGCACCCAGTTATGCCGCAATAAAAATCGAATGCAAAACCACAAAAAAGAAACATTTTTAGCATAAAATGAAATTCAATATGGCAGACCACCCAGACACATCGCATATGAATAGGGCATCTATAGAATTATGTATATGGACAGGCGATTCCATTGCGAACCAAATTTATGGCTTGGATTGGGCGAGCGCGTGAATCATTTGCGGGGAATCTTTGGAGACCTTTCGATCCCAGCTCAAGGGATTACTGCTCTATATATGGGATCTCTGATCCGGTCGGCTTTTGTGTGAGTGCCGCAGCTTTCCCATGTTTCTCACGTAAGCGTGTGCCATAAAACTTGTAGCTACCATAAAAGTTATATGCCACTTGATAACGTTTTTGAATACGAAATCTCGTGCATTGCCACATCCGATCTTGCGCATATCTCATGCCTTATAGCCATTATTTTATTTTTTTATTTTTTATTTTCCGCATCTCGCCCGCCTGGCATTTAAATGGAACTCTGTTTTTATTTTCACATGCCATTCACACAGCTGCGGAGGCTGTCAAACAAAATAGGCAAAGAAATGGATATACTGCGTCACCGCTGGGACGATTTAATGTTTATTTTTAGCAGGGATACGGAATTCTTTATTGTATCGCTCTAAACAACCGACCGTTTGCCGCCATTTAGGAAAGGACCACACACGGCTGCCACATTTGCCTGGCCGGCCGGGCTGCGAAAAAAAAAGTAAATTGATTTCGAGGCAATTAAAAATGAGGCCCAACCGAATGTGAAACCGTTGAATGCAAATACTCGTTGCCGCCAATTTATGGCGCCCCCAAAACGTGACTAGCAAACCGTCTGCCGCATTTATTACCATTTTATGCTCTTTATTTTTTGCACCGAGCCCGAAAAAAGATACATTTGCATGCCCGTAAAACCCAATCGTTAAAAAAAAGGTTTGAAGGTCACAGTGCGGCTCAGGTGAGCGGCCAGGCAGACGGTTTACAGTTAACTGCAGAAGCGCCAGGTGCAAAACAGCACACAGAGGACCACCGACATGGCTCCCTGATTATTTTCCCCTTTCTCTCTCGGCGGCAGCAGCAGTCGTCGTCTGTCAGGAAAGTTTTGTAATCACTTCGATTTCAACTGAATTAAAGCAGAGTAGAGTAAAGTTCACCTGCCCTGCGCTCTGGAGAGGCCGTAACAATTTTAATTTCCTTATTATTTCGTCTGAAAATCGAAAACGCAGCCTACCTGACCGCCGGCATTCACAGGTACACACGCACTCCACCACTCCATTCTACTCCCGATCGTTTTGGTCTGGTATCGTATCGTATCGGATCGTTTCGAGCTCGAGTTCGAGTTCGCGTCCGTTCAGCGGAGTCTTGTCCGTCCGTCCGTGGGCCTCTGTCCGTTAACTGCTTTTTCAGTGAATTCCGTGATTATTGCTTGAATGTTTCTTTCCGGTATTCGCTCTCTGTCACTGTGTCTCCGCAGTATACCTTTTTTGTTTCTGGCTCTAGGTCTTGATCGTAAGTAAGCCCCTCTCTGGGGTTTCGGGTTTTTGGGCCTGGGTTCGGTTCGGTTTGGTTCGGGCATGGGTATGGGTAGGGGTATGGCTATGGCTATATGGGTATATGGGTACGGGCCGCGTGCTGTGTGGTCGAGTTAATGTCTTCATAATTCTCCTGATTTTTCTTCTCTCTCGCTGTCGGGCCGTTGTTATGTCTTGCTTCGCCGAGACCTCAGACTGATGAAGACAATAACAGTTTTATGTGCGGCTCGTCTCTCGTCCAAAGTCGTTGCCGTCCCGTCCCTAATGAAGCCCAAGCTGTGGCCGTCTGTACAACAGCATTTCGTGTTTTTTTCTTGGTTTATTTTCATTTTTTCCCTCACATTTTGTGTGTGAGTCTGTTTTTTTTCGGGTGAGTTCCAGTTCCCCGCGCCAGCTGCAGATGGCAGATCAAGTCAAGTCGGCCACGTTGGTGCGTTGAGTGTGTGTGAGGCCCCGGCAGATGAAGCTGTCATTGTGGGATCACCGTGTGGGAGTTATGTGGGCCATTGGGTTCGTTCGGGGGGAATGAGTTCAAGCCCCGGATAATGGGTCAAAGGATTACGTAACGCGGACTGCTGGGTTATGCATGAATGGGGTGAAGAGACCCCTGGAATCGGATTAAAGGTTTAAATAAAAATACTATATGGGGAATATAATACGATACTATTAGAATTGAAATATGTATCACATCTAAACCCACTTTAACACTAACTAGCTTTTCAAAGTTAGAATATTTTCGAAGAGGAAAGACTATACAGATTATTATCTTAAGTGCTCTTTGGTATTTCTCTAGGCATACATATTTAAAATATCCTTGTAAGTGAAATGACCTTTCCCAGAAGTGGACAATTTCTAGGCGTACACACCTTATCTTGTTTTGCTTTCAACACGCCCAGCATGTCAAATTACAGTTAACTTGTTAAGCACTTCCTCCCTTTCGCCGTCGAGGTCTCATTCCCTCCACGTAACCCTAAGCCGGAAACGCCTGTAGGCGTGAGATATCTTCATCGACATTGTTCTGCGGCCTTCTGGGAAGCGAAAACCGATCGATGGATCTATGCTACCCTCCTGAAAGGGAATAGCAATTTATGCAGGTATCTCGCCGCTTCCTATCTTTGTCACTCCTCGGGGGAGTTTGCTCAAGGATTACCATCCACTCTCCACTTGAGATCCAGACTCACCCCCGCCTTTGCTTTCGGTCCAATGCCTTTGATCTTTCCTTTCCGTCCTCATTTCTTCTTTTTTTTTTGGTGTTTCGTGTTCGTAAATATTTCCTAAGTATTTAATTGTATATTTCAGAGCTGTATTTTATTTGTGGTGGGGCTCTATAACTATCTGAACCCCCTACGCCACTTGGAAATATCAAATAATAAATATTGATCACGAGTGTGACAATGATTTATTTGCCTTACACCTACCGCGCTCGAGATCTTATCAAGCAGATAACGATCTGAAAATTATAATATTTGACTTACGGTCTGAAAGTCAATAGGCAATGTTATCTGGAATAGGTTGGGGTCTTGCTTAAATATTTAAGTTACCAACGGCGTTGATTTAGAAAGAGAAGAAGAGCGCTTGGTGTCCTAAAAAACTTGATTTTCAGAGACACAATCTACGAGATAAGGAATGCCTATCTAATACTGCAAGTATATTGCTATTTGTCTATTTTCATAAAAGATATTAAGATAACTTTCAAAAACTTTCTACGGTAACCGAAAAACGTAGATTGTTCATATTCGATAAACCCAAATCTTTCGATTCTTCTGCTTGTTTTTATTGCTTAAGTTGGTTCTTTAAAAAAATGTCATGCTCAACCCATAAAATGTGCTATCCCCGCAATCTGCAATTTTCTTGTTTATCCAATAATTAAGATGCTCCCGCTTATTGTCAATTTCAAAGTTTGTGCCTATGAGCTACTGGTTTTTGTTTTTTGAAGATGTTTTCCCCTTGGTTTTTGCCATGTCAATTTGATAAATGTTTGCCCCTTGTCTGTGTGGATGCCACAAATATTTGTGTTTGTGTTTGTTTTTCGTGAGCAGTTGTGAAAAAAGCGAAACGGACATGGGATCGCCGGACATCTCCCGGCATGACTAAACAAATTTATTGCCCCCTGGCAGTGAAGACTTCTTCAAAATGCCGCCAATGTTGCTCAACTTCCTGTGCAAAGTGTGTGCGTTTCAGTGCGAGTGTGTTTGCCTTACAATTGGCACAGCAAACGGGGAAAAGATAGTGGGGGATGGGGGATGGGGGCAGGGAGAGACAAGCGATTTCATTCATGAATTCATATGTATCTTATAGATACAACGAGCGTCGGCGCGAGTACATGGCCTGCATCGATAGTGCGGCATTGCCTTAAATGAGATTTCAGCTTGTGTGATTTTCAGTCGCCGGACTTAGGGTAAATAATAAATAAATATCGATGGACAGGCAGAGCGGTTGGTTAAATGCAGCTATGGAATACCCTAAGTCAAAACTGAAAGATACAAGTTCTTGATGATTTGTGGTGCACACATGCAAACACATCTCTGAAAGTAAAAATAGAAGAAAGTGTTTTCTTTGTAAATGCATTTGATTTATGGATGAATCCGTAAACAGAATCCATAAATTCCCCAGGGTACGATATTACATTCTATCTTGAACTATGAGGATATCTTACGTTTGAATCCCAAAATATATCCCACGTTGGGCGCCAAATATTTATCAGACTGCATAATAATATAAAGTACGCTATCTAATAGTTGTCCTCCTAAACAAAAGGTCAAACTTCATCAACAATTCGTTGTACCCCCTAGGAGATCATATTCGTTGAGTAAGTAATTCTCAGCTTCATTTGGCATTCATATCATGAATGAAAACGTCATCCTCTCGAAGACAACGCAGACCTCCCAGCAGCAAAAAAAAAATATAAATTTTTTCCAGAGAAGTAAATAAACAAAAGTAATAATAATAATCGCATTGGGTAATTTGCATAGTCGCCAAAAAAGAGGAGAAGCAAACGCACTGCGATCACTCGCCAGCTTCGTTAGACGATTTTAATGTCTTAATATATTTCGTTAAATTGAGTCATTAAAATAAATCGCCATCGACGATGATGATGACGACGACCACAAAAGACGCTGACGATGTCGGCGCCATCACGATCGATCGTTTGCCACAACTTTCCAGTGGAGTTCAGGATGGGGCAGAGTCAAAAGCACGTTACAACCGAGCCCCGAGAGACTTTACGAGAAATAATTGAGATGCACACACACACAAAAAAGAGTGGGGCAAAAACAAGAGGAAAACCAACTCGAAAGGGGAAAAGTGGGGGGAAAAGGGGAACAACAACAGAGCAAGACACGCCACGCGGTCGCCAAGGAACTGCATCTGAAACTGCAACAATGATGAAGACATCAAGCTGTAAAAAGCATCAGAGAAGCAGCGAGAAAACTTGAGGCGGTCCACACAGAAAAATAGGGATAGTTTGAAATTTGTATACCCGTTACTCGTAGAGTAAAAGGGTATATTGTATTCGTGCAAAAGTATGTAACAGGTGGAAGGAAGCTTTTCCGACCCTATAAAGTATATATATTCTTGATCAGGATCACTAGCCGAGTCGATCTAGCCATGTCCGTCAGTCCGTCTGTCTGTCCGTCCGTATGAACGCTGAGATCTCGGAAACTACAAAAGCTAGAAAGTTGGGATTACCAACACATATTCTTGGGCTTCCTACGCAGCGCAAGTTTATTTCAGCCGTGCGCCACGCCCCCTCTAACGCCCACAATCGCCCATAATCGCCAACAAACAATACTAAAATTTGTCTGGCGCCCTCATTTTTAAAGATTTTGGAGAAGTATACATGCAATTTTGTTATCTTTAGTTTTACCTATTGAAATGTAGAAGAAATTTTTCAAATCGGATCATTCGTTAAAAAGTTATACCCGATCAAAGTTTTATATCTCCATCTCGTTCGCACTCCCTTTAGCTGAGAGACGGGTATCAGATAGCCGTTTTCTCTTGTTGTATTAGCCTCTAGGCATTTAAGTCCATGTTTAGAACTAATTTTTGAGGCAGAGGTAGCTAGCAGCCTGCCACAATTTAATAGGGAAATTTTTTATTTAAACAACAATCTGGCATAAATAAATATAAGTTTATTTTTCAGTGCAGTGGCCAACAGTTTGACAGCGACTGCTTAGGCACAGGCAACAAAAACAAAAAAACGCGTGCGTCAGTGAAATTTTTCCCTTGGCTCGATTCTTTTTTTCCGCTTTTTGGGCGGCCACCCGCATTCGGTGGCCCGAACCAAACCCGAAAAACGATCTCTGCCTGCTTCATTTGCATCGGTGGCAATAACAACAGCAAACAGAAATGCTTTTGGCAACGACAATGGGTATAATGATTGTTTACTGTTCTCTTTGAGTTAGAAAACTGTTTGAGCCACGACACTTGGATACTCTTTAGATTGATATTAAATGTGAAAGTATACTAAGATCTTAAATATTATCGAAGTATTATGTTGGAAATTATTTACATTTTGAAGTTTTTTTTAATAAATAACTTATTTAAATGAGTTTTGAAATATTTAAAGTATCCATGTGCTAGTGCCAATAAACAAATTGTTTTCAAATTATGTAGATTGCGCATTACGTCACGCAAGCTTCTAATCAATCTGCGAGGAAAAAGCCGCCGCACAACTCGTATCAAAGAGCATCTGAGAAATGTTGGGGCTTCGAGGAGGGGGTCTTGGTGAGGTGGGCAGGGGGCGGGGGCAGGAGAGGGGGGGGGGGGGCAATGGCAGTCCAGCCAGCAGCAGCACGTACGGAATGACTCTCGCGGAGACCTCGGCGCCCACCCATGTTGGACGGGCACACACACAGATACAAATACAGACCAACAACAACAACAACAGCAACTCAGGGCAAGTTGTTGCTGGCGTTGTTTATTATTTTTTGCTGCGGCTGCTAAAGCTTTTTGCCTTTTGCCTTTTCGGCTGCTTTCCACTACTGGATCTCCTGCTGCTGCCGCCTTTTTGCCCAGTCGTTTCTGCCGTTTTCTTGCCTTGCTGTTTTTGGCGCTCGCTGCAGTTGCAGTTGTTATTGTTTCTGTTTGCGGTCAGGCCAACTCTGCACAGTAGCGCCAAAGTAATGAAGTTGTCTGTGGATATGTCCGTCTGGGATCGATTCGGTTCGGCGGGTCTCGATCGCAGTATAGAGTACGAGTACGAGAGTCCTGCTGTTTGCCTGCCCATCTGAGCACAGCGAAAATAGTTGTGGATTGATGGGAGTACACATAGGAAATTTTTTATATTTTTTTTTTAAAATAATTATAATTGGTTATGTTACAAACCAATATTCCTTCAAGCTAGAATCTCTTTTTGCATTCTATATTCCCTTAAACAAAAGTCTATATATAGAGGTAAATCCTCCACGCTTTTTAGATTCAAAGAATGAAATAGCAAAATTAGCATATAAGCCGATTGGCCACATAATGGGCATAGATTTTAGCTAATCACTGTAATTAATAGGCTGCCTAGCGAACCAACATCAGACAACTCTATTAAGCAGAGAATCGGGCGAAAAGAAAACGAAACGAAATGAAATGAAATCGAAACGACGATGGCAAAGAAGACATCGACAACGAAAAAATGCGAAAATTATTGCGAGAGATATTGGCAATAAAATTTATTGAAATCTGTCCCGGCGACTTAATGGCCGCATTAAACAAAAACCGCTGCGCTTCGGCTTTACAGTCCAACTTCAACGGCTTTTGGTTTTATGTGTTGGGTTTTCAGAACTGAAGGAATATGAAAAACTCTAATTAAGAAAATATAAAATTTCCAGTCTTAAAAATTACAGAACAAGAAAAGGTTCCTAACTACAATACTTTCGAACGGGGCCTCAATAGTTGTTCCTTGATAAGATCATCGCAAAGATCTGTTATAAGGGTTGGTTCATTTTAGGGGACTTCCACTGTAGGGGACTTCCACTCACCTTATCTATCTGATCGAGCGCCACTTGGGCGTCCACCCAACTTGTGCGTATGTAAAGATCCGAGAATAATTTCTCATCGACCACATCGCCGTGTGTGTCCGGAACGCGTGGGAGGCTGTCGCGGTCCATTATGGTTATGTTTATAGCCGGATTCCGAACGGAATCGAGTGCTGCAGATGTGCAGGGAATCGGTGTTCTTTCTACAGTGCCTGCCGTTTGTCTGCGTCCGGAAACTGAGACTTGGGAGGCAGTGTGCAGATTGTTCGTGGACTTTCTGTTCGATTAATTGTTATTGGGATCTCGTATTTTGTTTGGCTGCATTTTGCACTGCACTCTGCATTTTTACGTTTTTTTTTGTATGAAGAAGAGACGCTCTCTCCCGCTCGCTCTCTCTCGCTCTCGCACGCTGTGTATCTGAGCTCTCTTTTTGTTGTTTGGTTTTGTTGTGATTGCTGGCTTCGCTTTTGCTGGTTTTTTCTTCGACGATTTAAACGCGGTTTTCGGGTTTTATCTTCGACACAATTTGTTGGGGGAATTTGACAGAATTTTCACACATCATTTACACATGGAAAAGCGACAGGCGGACGGCTCACGTTTTCGGTTTTCTCTATCGCCTTTCGCTCTTTTACCTTTACTTTACTTTACTTTACACTTTGCGACGCACACACACTCAAACACTGGTAGGCTGGCCTTTGTTGTTGCCTGGCATTTAATCCATGAACTTCGCCTCGCATCCGTCAGATACAATATCTTGGCTTTTCCACGAGTTCTGTGCTATTTATCTTGCTGGTATACCACACACCGAAAGTGCCAGTAGTCGAAAATACAAATAATTCAAGTCGCCGCGCTCCGCACTCACAACCGTTTCGTTCGAGGATCGCACGCAGTCTGAGAGATGTATCTGTATCTCGTGGATGCGGCACGCCAGCCCAGCCAGGCCAACAACTTCATTAGGCGAGCCGAGCGCACGCCACTCTCTCTCTCTCTCTCTCTCGTTTTGCGCATGTGTGCGTGGGCGACCCATTCACAGACGCGTTCTGCTCTCCCGAAGTCTGCCTCTCTTTTGAAACGTCTGCGGCCATTTTGGTTTGAGTACGCTCTCTGCGAGGGCTGATCGAACGGTAGTTTAACACCGAAAATACCGAGGGGTGTTCATAAAGTATTCGGGAAAAATACCAACTCTGATTTTCAAGGCTTAGTGCCAGCTTTAAATTTAATTTACATGTTAATTAACGAATAGTCAAGTTACTTACAGCCACTTACTATAAAAAAAGGTTGTCAAATAAAATTTGTTATAAAATTTGTTGTCTAACTAAAATTATATTGTTGACAAATCCTTGAGATCTAAAGCGACTCAGGGCTCTATTTTCAATTTCATGTTAAAATTTAAGGCATACAGATTTGCTTTTATGATTACCGTTTGGCAGTTTTTAAACAGTTTAAATTATTGGATAAAAAATTCTCAATTTAATCAGATCAGGAAAAATGTAATCCTAGAAAAAAAACCAAATTTCTTTCTTACTAAGTATAATATTTATCAACCCAACCTCCCTCTAACATTCACCGCACAACTCGCTAATTTCTATTGTTGTTATTCGCGTGCCATTATTTTTAATTTTTGCAAAGACCACCCAAAATGTTTTTTGTGTTGTTGCCACTGTGGTTTATTTTTATTGCAGTGTGGACCACCCAAAAATACATTTGTTGCTGCCTTCATTAAACTGAAACCGTCGAGCGTTGTGGGTGGTCGCGCCACGCCACCCCACCCCGCCCCATTCCTTTACCGACGCCGGCCTTCAGCGTCAGCAGCGCAGCCCGGTGGAGCTTTCATTTCTGTTTGTGTGAGTGAGTTTGTTTGCGGGGAGCGCGTGCGTGGCAGGCTTTCCTGGTGTGTGTGTGTGTGTTCGTGCCGCGAACTGTTGGCAAATTTGTTAGCTTTACATTGCTCGTGTTGTTGGTTTTATGGTTGTTGCTGCTGCCCCATGCGATGATGTCTGTTTTTGCATGTTCCCGATGCTAAATTATGAGCGGCAGGATGTTTTTGCTTCTCCCTTGCCTTTGTTTTTGCAGCATCTTCGCCCCATGAATCTTAAATATTCGAGAGGTTGAGTTCTGCATGTGTATGTGCTAGGACCACACAAGTAGTGATGTTTTTGCCGGCAAATTAAATCGACGAAAAAATTATATGTTCATTAGAAAAAAAAACTTTAGGCTTATAACCTTAAAAAAGCACAAGTATAAATATTCCAGATCTGTTTTTTGAATCAATTTTAAAAACTTAAATTAGATAACAAGTTTGAAAAAAAAAAATTTAACTTGATTGAAGATATGTTTGTAATTTCACGAAATGCATACATTTATATTAAGGTAGTTAAAAAATTACACCAACAAAAACTAAAAGAAAATGGTTAAGGAAACTGATCTTAAAAATGAGAAAAATTCAAAATACAAGAAAATCAGTGGATCATTTAAATTTATTCAATAGAACTTAAATAGATCTTCTGAATTTATGAATGAAAAAGCAATTGGTGCTTGTGTTTCTCCCACTTCACAACGACAACAAAATAAACAAATAAAAAACACTTCAGAACGACCGCAAAAATTGGCGCTCGAATCTTCAACTCCATCGAAATTCAAATTCAAATTCGAATGCAACTGCAGCGTCATGGTGTTGCTCCATCTCGCTCACTCACTTTGGGGAAGAAAGATATGGAGAGGGGAATATGAATGTGGATGTGGACCCACCACCGAGCGGGCTATTATAATCGAAAAACAACAACTCTCTCTCTCTAACTCGCTCACCTGAACTAACGTTGCATCCATGTGTTTTGCTCTCTTTTCAAGCTCACCCGCTCTTTCTTCCCCCCTCTCAGTCTATCTCTTTCACTCTGCGTGTGGCACATTTTGGCGACATGGGCGGCATTTTTTTCTCCAACATGCATATTTTAGCTTTTTTCTCTCCCGATCTCCCAAGATTGCGCCATCTTTGGCTGCTCTCGAGTTTTTGCTCTCAATGACTTGCAGTTTGTTTTGCTTTCGCTCAGTTTGCCTGCAGCTCCAATTCCCCAAGAGAGATAAAGAGGGGTAGAGAGCGATACTCACACACACTCATGCACAAGCTGCGCCTCTGTGGCGGCAGCTGCCAATGGACCACCAACGAAGCTCAGTTCGCTTTGAGAGCTTCATTTGCCGTTTCGTTTGGAGTTGGCGGTGGGGAGAGCCAGAGAGTCGAGAGACTAAGAGAAAAATGGGGAGACACAGAGGGGGAGACGGAAACAATGTTGTTGTTGTGTTTGCTTTTATGGCTGTTGAAGTTTGGATCTCTTCTTTGCCCGCCTGGAAGCAGCTTTTTATTGGGGTTGAATAAGTCTCGAAATCATTCATCGTCGAACATTAAATACCCTATTACAAAAAGGTTGCCTGCTTTGGGGCGCACTCTTATAATATATGTAGGTAAGGTAACTATCTTTAAAAAGGACCAACTTTTAGTGGCGGAAACGTTCTTTGACCTTCAACATTTGGGTTTTAATAAATAAATAAAAATAATAAAAATAAATATGTTTGTTTTCTAAAATTTCCTGCAGATGGCGAATTTTTATTGAATAAACTTTAGTTATAAATCAATTTTTTTAAAATACTTTAATTTTGTTAAGTAATAAAACTACCAGCACCATTGTTAATTTAAATATTTGTGTTCAAATGTGAGTGATTTTGTTCGGTTGGTCTTGCCTTATAGCCCGTTGCTTAAGCTGGCTTCTAAAACTGATCTCCTCGCCCCACTCTCCCTTCTCTTTCGCTCCTTCGGCGACTTTAACGACAGGCTGTTTGTTTTTAATCGTATAATGTCTTAATTTATAGTGCAGCGTTGCCTAGACCTCAACTCGATACACAATCCCCACGTCCCCCCGACCGATCTTCCTGGCAATGCAATTGCATTTGTCATTGGCCTATAGCGCCATTAACATTACCCGGCTGGTTGTATTCCTGAGGACCCCACTTTTTCCCCTACCGCAACCCATTCACAAAGTCGACTTGGAAAAAAGGATGATCATCTTGCACTGAATGTAATAAAATCACATGTATTTTATCGTTATAATTAACCTTATAGATATAGTTGTTTTTAATCATTATAATATTTGAATTTATTAAATAAAACTAAAATTATTTAAGCACACACAGTATTCCTTTAATTTTTTTACAGTTTACAGTTTTACAGAAGAACTTAATAATTAACATTTCTTTCGGTGTACTTCTCGCTCCGCCACTTAAAGTTTAACTGCATTTGCAGTCGCGGAGTGCAAGCAATTTTTATGGCTAAATGTTAACGTCGCTGCTGCATTATTGCGGTGCATTTAATGTAATAATTACTATTTGCCACCGGTAATACGTAGGCCCGCGATTCCGAATCCCCAGCGACATGGCGTGTGGGGTTCGCTCGGCTCCTTTTCCCCCGATGCCTGCGGTTTGGGTCTGCGTTTGGGTTTGGGTTTGGGTTAACTCGTTATCTTGGCGTCGGCTTTTGCGGTTGGGTCTGCGATCTGGGGGACCGGACTGGGTCTGGAACTTGGCTCGGATCGGATCGGATCGGTTCGGTTCGTTTGTTCATGTAATCAACCGCCCCGACCAACGGCAACTGGCGACCGGCAACCGACATCATCAACTGAGGAACTGGGGAACTGAGCAGTCTGCCCCCGCCCCCTCGACGGTGTGTGGCTTTTCCAGCTTTTTGTGTGGTCCTGTCAGGCTTTCAGCCCTGCTTCTCACAATGCACTAGCCAAAAAAGTGTGCAAAAAGTTGTCGAAGGTAAAGTAATAGTAAGTTGATATAAAAATATTTACAAAAAACAATAACAAATTAAATAAAAAATATAAATTTATAAAAAATGTTCTACTTAGCATGTTTAAGTAAAGGCAGGCTTTTTACTCAAAAAACTAATATGCAGATGAGAAATAGGTTCTAAGATAATATAGCTTTGTAACCACTGCTCTAATCATAACATTGTTCTTAACATTTAGGATTACGATGAGTAATCAAATCAAAATGTATTTCATAAATTTTGGCAGCACCAGTGAATCTTGAAAGCAAATGACTCTGTGGACACTTTAACATTTATTGGATCCATATCAATTCAGAAAAGCTGATTATTAAAACAGAACATAACAAAAGTTAATATTTTTTCGAAGTGTGCTTCGTCTCATTCAACCTCCATCTACACTCAAAAAATTTTTTTTCCTAAATTTTAGAAAATTGCCATAAAATTAAATTTTTTCTTAATTTTAGAAAATTTTCTGAATTTTAGAAATTGTTTTCTTGAATCTAGGAAAAAAGACCATAGAAACAGAATTTTATGAAAAACCTTTCTTAAATTTAGAAAAATGATTTTTTTTCTTAAATCAATGGTGTTTTTTCCTAGTTTGCTCTCCAAAAGTTTTCTTAAATTAATGGCGATTTCGCCATTAAATTAAGAAAAAATGTACTTCATCCCTTCCTAGAATCTAGAAAGTCGCCATAAAAAACACGGTAAATTTTTTTTAATTTAAAGAATTTTTCTGAATTAAAAAAAACTTTTTTCTTGAAAACAGAAAAGTAGAAATAGAAAATCACCATAGATTTAAGAAAAACTTTTTTTATTTCTGTTATGCTTCTCATTCTTTCTTCGAAACGAAAAAGAAGAAGACATGGGGTTAGTCCGCGGCGCGTCGCGTTGACAGTTTTTGGCGTATGTATGTATATGTTTATGTGTGTTTGTGTGTATGATCGAGAATTTTCTTGTGCGTAGCTGTAACTTTTATTGCGTTGTTGTTTTGGAAATGCAGTCTCTCGCGAGAGAGTTGCTTGCGTTGCGCTGCATCTTGAACCCTTGCTCTCAGTTTTGGATGAGCATTCAAAGTAATAAGTTTGTGTAGAGCCTATTTAAGAAAGTTAAAGTGCGATCCCTCTAAGAGGCAATTAATAGGTAAGCAATTGAAATAAATTTTAATATAAATTTGGTAAGTAAGTAAAAATGTATGGTAAGCAAAAGGCAACTATTTTAATAGATTTGGCTATTAATAATATTGCAGGCCGCAAATACCATCCTTCTCTAATATTAATTTTTATTTTCGATTGCAGGAATAATTTCAATTTCAGGTATTGTTGATAATTTGGCAGTAAGTAAGTAAATTTTAATAACAATATATTAAATATTTAATAAAAATATGAATAATTTTATTTTTATCTTTTTTGTTTTCTTTTCCCTTTTTTGTTAAGGAAATATTTGTAATGTTATTTTTCTCTTTTTTTGTTTTCTTTTCTCTTTTTTGTTTAGGAAATATTTATAATGTTATTTTTATCTTTTTTGTTTTCTTTTCCTTTTTTGTTTAGGAAATATTAATAATTTTCTTTTCGTCTTTTTTATTTTCTTTTCTCTTTCTTGTTTAGGAAATAAAATAGTAAAATAAATATGTAAGCATTTTATTTAAATAAAGAAGATTTTCTGAAAATAAAAAAAGTCCTTTCTTATTTTAAGAAAAAAGATTCTATATTCAAGAAAAGTACTTTCTGGATTTTAGGAAAATTTCTCAATTTGATGGCAACTTTTCTTGATTTTAGAAAAGTATTTCTGCTTTTCAGAAATTTTTTTCCTATATTTTAGAAAATTCCTTTCTAAAAAATACGGTAAATCGCCATCGACTGAAATTCATGGCGATTTTTCTTGATTTAATGGCGATTTCGGGCTGTTTTTTTTTTGAGTGTACGACTGTTTTGATATTGGATTTGGTTTTCGATGGGTTTGGTTCTTTTTTTTGCGGTACGGTTACCGATCGATGGGTTTTTGGTTATCATTCGGCGAACCCACGCGTGGCGACATTTCCACCAAGTTTATTTCAGCTGGATGGAAAGTACCTTGTGTGTGGCCCCTCAGCTTTTGGAACTTAATTGGCAAACCAATTCATTTCAGCTTAAGGCGTTTAAATTGATAAATAAATATCTCCTGTTTGGATTTTTTGTTATATTTTTTTTTATTAATTTAGTTCTGGATTGCGCCTTATATTACGAAGATTATTTGGAGACCACAAATTAAGATGAACGAACTGACATTGTTATGGTCTTTTCGATTCCGACTTCTTCGCGACGCGGGCTGCAAATCCCCAACCCATTAATTCCCTCGTAATCCCCACTCCACCGACATCAGTTAAGCTCATCGCATAACCCTTTTTGAAGTCGGATGTGTTAATGTGACTGCAACGACGATAACGACAATGAGAGACGTTTGGCAGAGGGCGAAGGAGGCGAGCCAACAACAAGCTTAAGATAGATATAAAAGTAAGGCGATAAGCCCGGAACGTCAGTGGGTCTGTCTGTCGTCGTTGTCGAATCCCCGGAGATTGGAGATATATCCGGGGAACGAGAGGGTGGAGCAGGGGGGTGGGGGGTTGACCAAGGTGGAGGCGAGGAATGTTGACGAAGCATGCGTTTTGCGTTGGCTGTCAAATTAATTTCGTTCGCTGCTCCGACTGCGATTACGGCGACCATGACGACACTGCGACTGCGTGGGCGTTATGCGCTGAGCCTTATTGCCCTGCACCGCCGCAACCACTGGCGGAAATTTACATAAATACGTTGCTGGTCAAAATAATAGTATGCTTGAAAAATATTAAATTTTACTCGGAAATGGCAAAAAACAAATTTAACATAATTTTCTTTAAATAGATAAATATAGAAAAGTGAAGAGTTTACAAATTATTAAAAGATTTATTTCCTATTATATTCCCATTAATTTTCCGATCGTTCCTATATGATATAGTCGTCCGATTTTGAAAAAATTTTATTCGAAATTCAGAATTAGATAAAAAATGGCATTTTTAAAAGTAGGAGGTTCTAGGTTCAAAAACACCCGAGATATAATTTTTTTACATTTTTTTCCCCGATTATTCTTATGGGAGCTATATGATATAGTTGTCCGATCCTACTACCTTATACTACCTGCAACAGAATTAAGACTTTTGGGAAAGTTTTAGCCCGATAGCTTTAAAACTGAGAGACTAGATTGCGTAGAAACAGACAAACGGACGGACAGACGGACATGTCTATATCGACTCGTCTAGTGATGCTGATCAAGAATATATATACTTTATGGGGTCGAAAACGTCTCCTTCACTGCGTTGCAAACTTCTGACTGAAATCATAATACCCTCTGCAAGGTTATAAAAATACATAATATAAGTGTGGAGTTCATTTTAAAGTTCATTTCAAAGTTCATTTTTCATATCTATTATGTTTCTATGGACTTACAAAGTTTTTCTATGCAAAATATGATCTGATGATTAAGATTGCCATTATTATGTATTTACCAATAATTTCGAAGCTTTATTCTACAGACATTCTTATTTTGCCCGCAACTGTCCGGTTATACTATATCTCTGTAGACGCATGCATAATTTGGACTTTGACAATGGTCACAGGCGGGTACCGTGGGCCATCCTTAGCATACTTAAGACTGGTGAAATGTGAAATGCGCCCCGCACCCCCCGTCTGCAGAATTTGCCACAAAAGCCACGAAGAACAGACGCGACGCCCCCTCAGCCGGGAATTCGTGGAATGACTGCACAAATCGTTACCTGGGTGGTCTCCAACTCGATTCGATTCGACTCCACTCGGCCCTGGTTCGACTTAACACACAGGAAAAAAAAGTTTTTTTTTATTACGGCAAAAGATTGGCATTAATAAAAAGTATACAAGTAGTTCAACTAGAACTCTTCGAATTTAGATATTTATATGTCTTAGAAACAATTCAAAATCGTTAAGTCTAGGTAGTACACTTTCTAAAATAATACTATAAATATTGATTGTGAATATTAAATTTCAATTTAAATTATTATTACCATATTTTTTCTTTGTGTACCAGTTCGGCTTGGAGACTGGTGACTCGCCCGGTGGTTTATGAGGCACGTGCGCTGGCGTTCGCTGCTCATTGAGTTGCTTATTTACGGCCCGAAGGTATGCCTCGTTACTCCCCAACCCCCTTGGCCATTTAACCCCCTTAACCCCACATCGGTGCCCCATCCTACGGCCCCGTCTTTATTTACACTGCCGTGAAGTGAAGTAATAAGAGTAGGTACTGTGTGTGTGAACCCAACTAATTGAAAGTTGAACTTGTGGGGAATATATGAGACATGGGTTGGAGTTTGAGTGGGTGGCACAAATGGCTTGCAGGAAATCATAATTAATCACAATTAAAAGAAAACAATTTAATGCAACTTTCTTGCAGGATGATAAAAAGAAGGGAAGGCTTGCCAACAAGCCTCAAATCTCGATAGAGTACTTTCAAAAGTCTGTCCAAAAAATACACCTGGCCAGTGCACCTAGACGACGATCACCCAGGTGCAAACGAAAATCCCAACTAACCAAACTACTTTTCCCACTGCTTAATACGATCAATTAGGCAAAGTCGTAAAAACATAACATTGAGCTAGCTTCGGGCCAAGATTGGGATTGAGATTCGGCTTCGGATTCAGATTCAGAGTAAAACCCAGGACCGTCATAACTCAACGACACTTCACGTGGCCTGCGGAGCTGCGTTGACAACTCAACTTGTTTGGGCCGACATATCTGGCCAGATACGATCGCTGCGGATCGGCCGGGCTGGGACCACCAGGCAGTCAAATGTAAGCCTAACCACAGGCCCGCTTTTTACGACTCAAACTCAAACTCCGACTCAAACTCGAGCTCGGATCAAATGAAAATCTCTTTCGAATTGATTTGCAGCGACTGCAGAGCCAGTCGTCCGAGTCCAGCTGTGCGGCTGTCGCTTTTGTGGAAAAGGTAGAAACGTTTCAATCGCTCCGGCCCGGGAAATGAAAATTTAACTGAAACTGGAAATGGAAATGGACCCCGACCTGACGTGACACTGGCCCTGCGACCGTATATCATTTGTTTACATTGTATTGAGTTGTTAGCCCGCCGCCCGCTGCCCTCAGCCCTCAGCCAGCGTTTTAATTGATCCAGGGGCGGGGGTCGCCGGGAGGACCGCACACGTCGCCCTGTATCGGGTCTTGATAAGCCCAACAATGTCTCTCGGTCGTCGCAGTCGGGGTCAGGCGTGGGCCGTCATTCCTGCCTCCCTCCACTTGTTTTTGCCAGCACTACACCCAGAAAAATATCCAATCTCAATGGTAAATAATATAGTCGATGTTAGGAAACAACTTACATTTTAAACTCATTTTGGAATTTTATTAATCATCTAATATATCCAGTAGAAAATCAATAGAGAAATACATGAAAGTATGCAGCGATTTGTAGAAATAAGTTTGAGATACTTATGTAGTGCTAGTGTTTTTATAGATTTTACTAAATTCTTTTATAAAAAAATTAATACTTTCCTAATGTTAAGAAATATCTTAAACAAATACGAATTCAGCTAAATGAGAATTAAAACGTCAATTGAATAAAAAACGAAATACGATTTGAAAGCTTTCCCATTTTACTTATAGATCTGTGTCGATTTTTCTGGGTGTACAGAGGACTTTATTTATGGGCTTCAATGTGCCGGAAGTTTCCGATTAGCCCGCTCTAGGCATGTGCCCATTTATCAAATAAAGTAGAGACAGCACACTGGGGAAGAATCGAAATTTCAAGTTAATAACTTGATCGACTACGAAATGCGGGCTGAACTTTCTGGGGTTCTATATACAATTTCACTACTGCGGTAGGTAGAAACTGGAAATGCCGAAAGAAAAGAAGAAACGTTAAGAGCGCGCGTTAAACCTCTTAAGTTCCTATTCAGCTTTGACAGTTCTCCTAATGTATTGTGGCCGGGGCTGCGCTTCCTCTATTCAGAAGACCGAAAACGCACAGAGACAACAGATACGAAGACTCGAGACGCCTTTGTTTGGGAACCCACCGGGGAATTCGTCTTGAGAATCTATTTGTTTGTTGTCGCACTCGGTGTAATGATCTGCGTTTGTCATTCCGAAAGGTTAACTAAACACGGACTCCCATGCATTGCGTGGGAGTAGATGCTGCAAAGGAGGCGGGGACGCGGAGGAGGGAGTTCCGACGAACAGATGTTTCAGCAGAAGTGACAAAGTGACAAAAATCTTTCACTTTTTATGAAATTCATTACGAATGACAAAGAGTTGGGGAAAAGAGAAGGTACCTTGCATATATGTATAAGTCATTATAACACTGTTTCTTGAGTATTCTTATCTTTTTTCTTAGTTTTAGAGACTTATTTTGAAAGTCAGTCAAATTATCAAAATGAAAAATAATCATGGTAGATAACTAAAACAGCAAATGCTGGCCTAAATTATTCTATACCAGAATTTGCTCGACCTTATGTGTTATCCACAAAGAAAGCATCAGCTTTGTCATCACAAAGCCAAATGTACTTTTGAGATCTCACCTAGGGTTTTGTGAAAATTCAGTTCAATTCGTTCAGTCAATGCTGAGTTACGAATAGGTTGTACAACAGAAAAAGTCGAGATTTACGAGATCAGTGAGGAGAAAACAATTCGTTCTACCTTCCGAGAACATTGGTTATTTCAGTTGCCAGCCATGATGATGATGATGATGTTGGCCCGTCTCCGAAGGAGGTCTGAACCCATAACTCATCATTAATAACCGAACCTAAATAAGACGTTTTATTGTTGTAAACCAAATTGAATTCCCGCTGCGAGAGTCGGGAAGAGAAAGGGATCAGAGCGGGCTGAGCCCGTAGATTATCGATGCGAGTGTCCAGATATCTCCTTTTCAGGTGTTACACCTTGTCGGCACTGGACCAAAGGAATAAGACATCAAAGGCCACTGGAAACGGGGAACGGAGGACGGAGAACGGGGAGTCCGTTGTTATTATTGTTATTATTATTATTGTTGTCTCGGCTCACACTTCCTACACCTGGGGCAATGTCATAATTAAAACAATTTCGGGCCCCCGTACCGTCCACCCTACCTACTACACACATATAATCTGATTTGCTGGGAATTCTTCTCGCTGGATTTGCTTTTTTTTTGCGCAAGTGCAAAAGTCGCTGGAGATCAAAGTCAAAGTCGATGTCGAAGCCATCTCGCCTCGGGCGTTAATCTGGCGTATACGGCTTCTGTTACCTGTTGTCGTTGTCCCAACTCATCTCATCCTCATGAGATGAGGCATCTCATCTGCCGGCTGATCTGCTGTCGGATCTGCGGTCCGTCCTCTGTCGTCGCACCTCGGACCCTCTTCTTACAACAGTTTCCGTAATTCCGTAAAAGCGATTTGTGTTCTTCTTTTGGCTGGAGCGATTCTGCGAAACTAATTGATTATTTTGCTTTTTTGCTGCCGGCAACGGAAGACAAGTTAATTTTCTCACACCTTTTTCTACGAATTAATTTGTTTTGCTGGGTGATTTCAATGGTGATTTCGGTTAATCAAGCTGGGTTCTCTGATAATCGTAAGATGTTTTGATCTAAGATTTCGCTGGAAAAACAATACAAATCTCTTCATTACATTTAAATCTAACAGGTGTTTATGGACTTTGGTAATGGTTTTACCGTTTATTGATTTATGTTTTAGTCAATTAAAGATAAAGTTCAGTGAATTTCAAGTATTACAAACCTATTCATGTTTACATATTGTTTCAAGTGCTTTCATTGCAAGACGTTTTCTCATACTCATGTTAAGTTACAAGTGGGCTTTAAAAAGTTTCTTCTAAAACCTATCTTTAGTGTTCCATGTATAAACTAATGATAAGTGAATGTTATTTTTGCACATTCCTCGCTGGCAACCCACATAAGTTCTTTGACTTATAAATAAATTCTTCAAAGAAACCCCTGCTAATTCTGGCATCTTTCAAAGAGTATATTTGCTTCCGAGTTTCTGCTGAGAAAAACAAACAATTTGGGTAGCAAATTACCAGGGCAAATATTTGCTTAAAAAAGATACACAAAGCAATTCCAGAGATTTGGCTGATTCACGGGCCCCCCAAGTAAATATGATTATGCGCCCAATTTAACGAGGACAAGGCAAATCTTTCGCTTCTCCTAACCCATTAAAATAGTTGGCGGGGGAAAGGAAACGTCCGCCGCGATGAGGGAAACTTTTCGAGGGACCACCACGAATTAACCTACCTACAAATTATGTTGGTATGGCTAGAAGAGATTCCCAGATCGGGGTCCGAAACTGACAGACATACAGACATCCGGATTGGTGTAGATCGTTCAGATATGCTCGTATGTATATATACAGACATACCCACAACATGTGCTGCCAGCATTGAGTAACCCGAACGAAAACACAGGAAAAAACTCTGCGGTCGCCTTACATTTATTGATTTCATCGCAACAACATCGCCGGCGCAGAAAAGTGGAGAAGACCCGGGAAGATTCGGGACGGAGACGGACGAAGACGGTCGAGGACTGGCCAGGGTAGCTGGGGCAAACGGGTCTTCTGGCTCTGCTGCGCATCGCATTAAGCGTAGAACAGTGGCAGCCGCACAGCCCAGAGGGATTTACCCCACACCCATCAACATTTCAACTTAATTCCTTTTTTGAGTCGCTTTCTGTCAGGACCGAAGATGAAGATGGCCCACAGTTGGCATAGCCGACTTATGGAAGATCTCCATTCCTCATGAATGGAACTAAAAACTCCAAAAAATAAACTTCAAAGAAATCAAAAAAAAAAAATTTTTTTTGTTTATAAAATTCTTATAACAAATGTTGTAACTTTACCTTTAATTTTGTCTCGTAAAAAATTTCTGAACATTCTTTACGTGGGTATAATCTGTGTTAAGAATAAAAGAAAGCATTAAACTGAAATTACACTTAACTTAAGAAAATTCAGAGAATTTATTTACTTTTATAAAAATCGGCCGACTATATCATAAAACTGACATGGATTTAGTGCAAAAGTACATAAACTTCGGCATCTCAACGCTAACTTTATTTCTTTTGTTAACTATAATGATTTTTAGGAAATACAAGTTTTCAAATATGAGGTATGTATTGTAATAGCAGATCATTGCTCTAGTCTTCCTGGCCGAAATCCTTGGGCCTTGATATTTGCGTTGCTGATTGCCAAGGTGCTGCCTGCGATTGCCGCGTATGCCATGAATTTGTTCCACTATACGTGCAATCATGTTGCCAGAGTCCGACTCCTCAGCTCTGTGACTCTGGACCTGGACCTCGACTTGGACCTGGCTTCTGGGATGCCTCCAGTACCAGTACGAATACGAATACCCATACCCCAACCAACAACCCACAACCATCATGCATACAAATGTATGTGTGTAAATCGGTAGCTCCGTATTGAGTCGTTGACGTTACATGAACTTTGGCTACGGTTCAATTCGAGCCGAGACCAGCCACTTTACGATGCCATCGCGGGGAGACTCTTAAGCGGCTTAGGGGAACTTCGCTTTACATTTTACAGGATCACACTGGCCATGACCATGCCTGGTTGGCTTGATGCGATCGGGCTGACATATCGTTCAGGGATGACATAAAGTTTCTCAACTTCTTTTCGGGCATTTGGAGATGTCAGTTTCGTTTTCGTTGGAATCAGTTCATGGAGAAAAAGAACTTACTTTTGCAATACTGCTAAGGGTAACTCATTCAGCGAAACTATTACACTAAGACCCAAGATTTTCATTATTGGTATAGCTTAATTGCAAGTAAGTAAAACAAAAAGGTTAAAGCATTTTAAATTATATTAAGGCATATTTTGGGTTTATTAATTATCCATTATCTTTGGAGATCACTGCAGCCAGAATATTATTAGAATATTATTATATTTTACATTAAGACCCAAGATTTTCATTATTAGTCTTGCTTAAATGCAAGTAAGAAAAACAAAAAGGTTAAAACATTTAAAATTCTATTAGGGCATATTTTAGGTTTAATAATTATCCATTACCTCTGGAGATCACTGTAGTACCTATAGTGAAAAATTAGAATAAAATAGTCCTTGGTTAAATTTTTGAAACTATCACTTAACTTTTATAATACTAGATAATGTATAATTATTATATTGAACACCTGAGGAGCGTTTTCAATAGCCAATGACTTAGAATTAGGAGGTTAGACAGCAGCTTCTCATAATTCCGTCATTCTTAGAGCCCTGAGGAATTATAAGCCGGTGGAAATTCTCACGACAGTGCCATATAATCCTGCACACCTAATCCAATCAGAGGTGAGTAGGAAATGCAGTCTTCGCCATCGGTTATCGCCTTCGTTACGGCCACCCGCATAAGACGTCATCAGAGTGGATTTATGTAGCACCCTACCAATGCCCAATGCCCAAGCCATTAGTCTGTCTTGGCAATTATCAACGCCGTGGCGGATGACTCACGAATGACACTCAAGTCATAATGGAAATGGAGAAGGCACTTAGCCAACGGCCGAATGGCTTTTACGGCCAACACCGTTCGGGCCAAATATAGACATTATCCGGGGGATCCGAGAGAGACATTCGGATCATTGTTTGTTCAACTGCTTTGCGGTTGTGTGAATGCGTATAATTCCGTTTTATGGCTCCTGTGCACCACCATCATCATCATCAGCAGCTGCGACCACATCCACCTCCCACTCCGTCCACTCCGAGCATATAGCCACATTCCTGATGGAACGGACCTCAAAGGGAGACGAGACCCCGAGCCAGAGCCCCAGCCCCCGACTACATAAAATTGTATTTAGTCATGCTACATCACTTTGTAATAATTTTCATTTTGGCGCTTGCTTTGATCTTCAGCCGCTTTCCGTGTGTGAGGCCTCCGGCCCTGCAGCTCCACCTCGGCCCCGCCACTTGGCCATAATCTCTGGACCAAAACTGCCACCGTGCGGCGTTCGTCGAGCTGCGTTAAAATTTTCTGAAATTATGAAGTCAGCCGAAGCGCCAAGTTTGTTTTTTCATCTTTTGTGTTGATTTTTTCCCCACTTTTTTGCATTTTTTCCCATTGGCGGACTGTGCACTTTGATTGAGCAATCATCAGTTGTGCATGAACCAAACGATTTGCGGTGAGTGAAAAGAATCGCCAACATCTTGTAAAGGCGTAATCGATATTTTGGATTGAAATCACCCATGCAAATCATATCTTTCTGGGGGAGGAGGCCAGAGATCCTGTGGCTTGGTATTGAAAACAATTATATGATTTTAAGTGGAAATTTATACAACAAACCTTAAATAAATGTGACCTGGTATATTTTAATGAATCAACTGTTAGTACTTATTGTATCAATATTGCTGCAAACATCCCCACACCAATCGTTTATATCTGACCCTAGCCCTTGAGATCCCTTACCCAACTCCCGCCCCGATCCCCTGCCCCACATGGTTTCTGTTTACCCACAAGTCTGTCACGGCTAACAATTCGGAAAATTGTTGACATGCAAATGGCAACGAGCCATGTAAACTGACCAGCGAAGTGAGCAGCGGCTCATATATCACCGTGTAGGCAGTTGACCGACCGTTTTCCCTATAAATAGCACGTGTTGGCTGTGTGTTTGACCTTAGCACGATTTCCAAGTGCAATGATTTCTTTGGAAATAGCATAGGATCTGGTTTTATGGACTCGACTAACTGCTGTGACCTTGTTTTTTTCCCTCCTGAATGTTTTTGTTCTTTAGTTTCTGAGCATTTTATAGCTGTTGACGCTGGCAATTAACATGGCAAGCGTTCTTTACGTGGATATTTGGAGACATTCGGGAAAAGTCGTACTATTTTAAGAGAAAGAACCATGTAAAATTCAAATATTTTTGGGTTACCTTAGGGTCGTCAAGAGCATGTTTTTTATACCTCATGATTTTATCCTGTTCAGGCACTTTAGAAAGGGTATAATACACCCAGAAAAAAAAGACCGAAAAAATCTAAGACCGAATTTCTTACATTACTACCGTTTTGTTCTTTTATTTTTTTAAGACCATATTCTTATATTGATACCAAAGGGTATTGATTTAAGACCAGTAAATTTAGATTTAAGTTGAACTTACACCCAGAGAAATGCGGGACTAATTTTTAGGTAATACATGACCTAAAAATTTTTAATAGACTACATTTTCAGATTTAGGTAATGGGTTACCTGAAAATATTGGCATGTGGACTATGTTCCTACTTTTTAGGTAAAGCTACAAAGATTTTTATAGGCCATCGTAACCTTAAAATTGGTCCATAAGACCTAAAATTTAGGAATAGCTTGCAATTGATTTTTACTCATAATTTAATACAAATAAAGGTCCTTAATATTAATAAACAAATTATTCGATTTTTAAGTTCAATATTTAAAAATATTATTAGAATTAGCTTAATGCTAGTGATGGAAAACTTTCAATAAAATAAATCAATACCAACGTGGACTATTTTCCTACTTTTAAGGTAATAGTGAACTATTCTAAAAATAGAATTCGCTTATGCCCCTAGAAGCAGCCTTTGGTTTTGCCGCAGGGCTCTTAAATAGTTCCGTAGGCCAGAGGCTAGCCTATTGGACTCTCGCGCAGAAGGCCGGGGATCGATTCCCACCGAGGACAAAATAAAATGTTTGTTTTTTCAGAACGGTAAAATATTTACTTATCAGAAAATAACAATATAAGCCATTAAAATAAACAAATATGTTAGTATCAATAGTAAAAATTTTAACTTTTTTAAAAACACCTAATATTTAGGTAATTCTGACCTAAAAATCTAGTCCACTAGCCATTTTTTTAGGTAACGATTACCAAAAATAAATCCAAGACTGCGTACAAAATATAGTCCATATGACCAACATTTTAGGTAATGATGGACTTGGCGCATTTTTCTGGCCATGTTTCCTAAAATTTTAGGTAATTAGGCCCCTTTTTAGTCCATTTTGTTTTCTGGGTGTATGCACGCGCGCGTGACATGGTGCGATGGCCCAGTTGGTAAGGCGTCTGCCTCTGATGCGAGAGGACCCCGGTTCAAAAACCGAATAAGTCAAAGTAAGTAAAAAGTTTTTCAAATGTATTTCAATTAACATTTCCTTTATAACTTTAAGAACAAAAATGTATTAAAAAAGTTAAGTTGTTAATTTACTAATTACAAAAAAAAAAAATAAGTTGTGTTGTGAGCGGGAATTGAACCTCGTACCCCCAAACACAAAATAGTACCAGAATCCAGCACCCTGGCCCCTGGGCCATAGCCTTATTATTTCCTTCCATGGCAGAACGCTTACAGAAGCATTAAAAAAAATTTATTTTTTTACTAAAAATAAATATAAATTTAAGTTCGTTTCGTTCTTAAAGTAAGAACAGCGGTCTTAAAAATCCGTTCTTAAAATAATACCATAAATTCTTATAATGATACCAAACGGTATAAAGCTATTTTTGAGACTCAAACAGACACGTTTTCAGACACAATCAGAACAATTTTTTCCCTGAGTGTATGAATGGCTCTTTATAACGCTTTCTCAAGATGATAATTTTTACAAAATCTATCCACAATTGACACAAAAATTCAGAAACTCCATACAATTCCAAAATATAATTCCGTAAATTCACTTACCCAAAAGTATGCTTCGGTTTCTTAAATTGGGCTATTCATCCTTACTAAATTGTAATGTATGTACTTTAATAAATCGAAACAATAGTTTGGTATTTCAGGGTTCCGAAAAATAAATTGAAGTACCCAGCAACCGCTATACGATTATTGTTTGAAATTTGCATCCCAACCAAGTGCTCGCCTCAAGTTAAGAGAGCAATTAATTATGGCCATTGGGCACGGGCAATATGTGTGACAGCCATGAAACACGAGCGAGGACCAGGCTTCAGAAACAGAAACTGGAAATGGACATGGGATCCCGGGATCTGGGATCGGGGACCTGGGATCTGGGATCGGGGATCTGCGACGGGACCACACGCATCGTGTGTGACGGCGATAAAAATCACAGCATGTTGCAAACAGCCCATTGACGTCCTCTTCGGCCGGCCGTTAATGCTGTTGTTGGGCAAATCTTTTGACAGTTGTGTTGAAGCATAAAGATGCCAAAAGCAACAACATAAAGCCGCCAAGTGCGTATCCGAAGCGTCTGGGGCACTCGGAGCCACGAAAAGCGCATCAATCAAACGAACCGCCAAGCGATCCCCCTACCCATACCCCATACACCATATACATACGGATAGCAATAGCCATACCCACACGCTCGCGTTCGATCAATCATTTATTATGGCATCGCTGATGGCGGCCCCAACGTTGGTGGCCCCCACCCGAAAAAAATATTTCAAAACAACCCATAGGCACACACAAAATAAGAAAGAAAATACTTGGAAAATATAGCTAATTTTCTATGGGCCATATAAATTCGTTTTTAGTTTCTATTTTCGAGGGGGGCGGACAGTTAATTTTGAGCACGAAAAGCAATTGTATCGCAAGGCTGTCAGATCCACTTATACGATCGTATTTGATGGGCTGGCGACGCATAATGGGGCATATGGCATGCTATAATGGTTCCGGAAAAAAATAATTTATTTTAATATTCTTTTGATTAGTTTTTTATTATTTAAAAAATTTTAAATGGATTTGGAACTCTTCAAATGATTAAAAATACAATTTGTATTTACCCTAAAAAAATTTAGATATAAAATTAAAAATAAGGTTTGCAAACAATGTACTTCATAAAAAAAGTTGTTTGTTTTAATTGAAAATATTGAGATTTTTAGCATTTTTCTAAAATACAAGTTCTAAATTTTTCCATATATGTATATAGATGGTTTAATAAAATGAACAGAAATTGCCAGATTATTTTTGTTCCAATAAATTTAATAACTTAATCAATCTAAATCAAGATATACATAACATTTATGATACGTTTTCGGAACGCATTTGAGCTTCTACTACTGGCTGTTCCCTCGTTATCATCAATTTAAATGACAGAGCCAGAAAGATGAGATATGATTAATCTTCCGCGACAGCATTCGAATTGCTTAATATTCCCCAGACCCATTTATTTGATTGACATTTTGCGCTTGCCTTATCGCGCCCAGTCAATGAAATAAACATTTTAATTCTAATTAAATTTCGTTGGAATTAATTGCAGCCCGTACGAATAAAGACACGAAACGGGGCCCCAAAGCGAAACGACGAGTCACAAAAAAATAAAAAGAGAACAAATCACGCGAGCTTGGACCGCCCAAGTGGTTTTTTCTTCGTTGGTGGCCACATCCACTTCCCCAATCAGTCGACAACGAAAATTTAGTTGTTTAGTTGTTGCTGTTGCTGTTGTTGCTCTGTTTGCTGAGGCTCTTTATCGCCGCCATAAATATGGAGATTTTTCATTAGCGATTTCCGTTTCCGATTTATCTTAATGGCCAGCTGGCCGTTGTTGTTTTGGTTGTTGTAATTATGAAGAGCTACCGTTTGATGCTTTGGCAAAACATGTTGCAGCCACAGCAAGCTGAAACCACCAAGCCCCCAACCACCAGACCGGCAAACCACCATACAATCCACGACGGACATGAGCTCCGAAGAAGAGCTTCGTGTGTGGTCTTTTATCAGGCTTTTGGCCAATGAAAGCGGCTATTAAGTCTTGGCCAGCCAACTGGCAACTTGGGTGGCAACATGCCATTCACCAATCACACATACACAGGAACACGTTAAAAAAATCGATAATTTAGCATTATTATTATTATTTTTCAATTTAAATATTTATTTCTTTTACTTACATGATATGTTGTATATTCTTATATTGTAAATGTCTGAAGGTGTTATATAAAATAGAACAATAATCTCTCATATTTAGAGTTATTATTAATTTCAAAACAATTGTAATCTTAATTATTTATAAAATAAGTTTGATTTATAGAAAATTCGAGTTATTAAGGAAGGAGCTGTAAATGTTTGAATGTATTAAAACTTTACTTTCAAATTTAAATTAAATTAATTTTCAAAATGTCAAACTCATATTTTTGTAAGAAAGTACATTAAGAGAAAATGTTGTTAAAAAAGAGAAAATGTTGTTAAAAAACCGTGATAAACTAAAGAAAACTCTATTTTTTTCATTTTAATTTTTTAACAAACAATTGATTAAGTATTTTGTTCATAAAATCATAATAATTGTTTACCTTAATTCAATTATGATTTTACACTATCATGTGATCTAGTAATTATATTCCTCAGTGTATTCCACTCTGTCGGCGGCGCCGCACAAAAAAGAAAGCGCGTGCAACGGGCAAAAAAAACCCAACCGACCGGAACTTCAACTGGCGCTATATGCAATTATACGACTCCGACTGTTTCTGTGTCTGCGGCAAACAGTAGCAGCATTTGCCTTTTGCCAAAGATTGACAGCAGAAACTAAGCTTGGGATGGAGACGCCGAGACCACCGTGAAGTCCGAATGCCTCCGATGTCTGGGGGATATACATATATGTACATATAAGTGTGTATCCCCGATCTGAGATGCTCCCAGTTGCTTGTCGCCACGCCGTTGCGTTATATTGTCAAAAGTAACATGTTGCTGCTGTTGCTGCTGCTGCTCCCCTTTTGTTACGCCTGCAACTTGCAACTTGCATCTTGTTTTTTGATCTTGGCGCTGTAAATTACACGCCCAGCAGCCGCAAACAATTGCTGTTGGTTGTTCGGTGTTCCCAGTGATGGTGATGCAAATTATTGCTATCTATCTTGCTGTCAACAACACAATAATTGTTGCCAACATTTGATGCTGCTGCCGTTCCTTGTCATAATTTTATTGCTGCCGCCGGGCAAGTTCTAAGTTGGTTGGGCCAATTACAGTGGGGCACAGTTTTAAGGAACGAGAGATAGAAACCAAGAAATCTACAAACTACTGAACATTTTATTAGGTGATGATCGAAAAAATTTGAGTGTTTTTTATTTAGTCTAAATGGAAATTTAATTTATTTGTCATTCCCTACGACGCAAAATTATTTTGTAAGTTTAAAAATATGTTTCTTTTAGGAAAAAAAATGTCGAAAAATTAAAAAAATAAAACAAATTTTAAATTCGAAATGCTTTGGAATACAAACTTCCTTCTAAAAAATTTCTTAGACCCTTCTTTATTTTTTCCGATAGTAGATTTTCTTTTTTTTATGAACCACTCATTTTGTAATATCATATTATCCTTTTAAAATTTCCAAATATTTTTTAGATGTAAAAATATATTATATTTTAAATAGGTACTATTAATTGAATATTTATTTTTGTTATATAAGCTTTTTTCTGATTTTTTTTTTTAAGAAAAGGGTATATTATTTTCCAACAGAACATACATATATTTTGCTGATGAGTGTAAGCTTAGTCTCAAAACCCATTCGCATTGCCAAGCCCAACCCAAAATAAAGTATAATTTCGCTTTCCTCGGAACGATAATAAAAAGTCAAGCTTTACGAACTTTTTTGCGCACTAGGATCGTCGGATTCCTAGAAAACCGAAAATGCCGAATCGCGGCATAAAGACAGGGGCAAATAATGCCCCACGATCGGGGACCACACACACAACGACCGCCCAGGAGCGCAAAGAAGAAAGAACATAAGAACGCCGGAGCGGCAAGAAAAACAAATAATTGCTAATTTTATGCTCGAATAAATGAGCGCGAGTGAGCAGCAGACGAAGGATCAAAAAATGGGCGCCCCACCATTCGGGCGGCATAAATTAGTGCGAGCGAGACAGCCGACCCGAGACGTCACGCACTATCAAACGAGAAAATGATCAATGGGGGCACATGCAGCGCACTCACTCACACTCGAGAGCAGAAGGGAGGGAGAGAGCAGGCCGGCTAATATGGACCACACAAGAGGATGACGACGAATTAAGGGCCACCCACGGAGATACACGCCGCTGCTCTCTCGCTTGTTTCTGCATGTGTGTTGGTGAGTATGGGGGTACACGGAGAGAAATAATATCATAATGAAGATTAAACCGGTAGGTTTTTATCTTTCGAAATATACATCTAAAAGTTATAGATATGTATAAATTGTGATCTTTAAAAATAACTTGAGATCAAATCCTTTGAAAAATAAATTGAATATTTTTATTTAATTATTTTAAATATGCGGTTCACATATAAGAAAGTAGAACATAGTAAAAAATATGAGTTAACAGAAATGAAGGAATATTTATGTGGCTAACATTTTTTTCGGTGCCTTAAAGGCCTTTGGAAATAATTTCACCGCATTGGCCATAAAGGGTAACCAGACCACATAATTGAAATATGTACAACTTGAACATGTGCGCTGAAGTGGACTCAAACTAATAATAATAAAACAAAAGCGGCAGAAACAGGTCCCATAAAGTAATTAAATAAAAGAGGGGAAATATAAAAACAACATACATTATATGGAAAGACAGAAATGTTGTACATGAACAGAACAGAGTTTAATTTAAGATTTATTTTATCTAAATTACAATATACCCCTTTACTCTACGAGTAACGAGTATAAAAATCGATCCTTCCAATCATGCAGATTGGCGCCTTTTCCGTACTTTTAAAATATTTTTAAATGAGGGCGCCATTCATCGATGGTGATGCCAGATATTTAAACATATTAAAATATCACAGGAACCAATCCCAAGTTTCCCACCACAAGCTTAGTTAAGTTATCCACCATTAATTAGTTCAGTTAGGGCTCTCAACTAATTTTATAAAAGTTTTTTTTATACATTACTGTGTAACGATTATTTATTAAATGTTATAAATAAAAATATAAATAATAAATTGGTTGAGTTATATTTTTCAAATAATGAATATTGTAAGATTTTTATTTTTAAAATGCCTTCCATCAAGTTGGTAAATATTTTTGGAAATGTTTCGCTTATAAGAAACAAATTGTCAAAAAATAATAAACTAAAACTATCGATATTTACAAAATTAACACAATAAAATAACGACAAAAATATTTTGTTTTTCGAAAAGTATCGATACTTTGATATTCTTATACAGATTTTACATCTCTACTCTCGGGCCAGCGTGGTTGCAAAACCTTTGGTTCGACTTTATTCCTAGATTTGAGTTGGTTAATTCCCGTATCCCGCCCGAAGATGCCCCCGAAGAAGGCGCCGCCAGGTCCCAGCAAGAAGACGGAGCAGAAAAAGAAGGAGAAAGTCATTGAGGTAGGCTGATATTCCGGGAAAGCGGCTGGGTCAGCCCCCCACCCCCGCCACCGGCTGTTCAAGACAAGAACCAAGTGATGTGGAAACCCGGCGGCGAGAAATTCAATATGATCCACTGACCTGAACATCCCATGTAATCCCATCGGCAGGACAAGACCTTCGGGCTGAAGAACAAGAAGGGCAACAAGCAGCAGAAGTTCATCCAGCAGGTGCAGAAGCAGGTGCAATCCGGCGGCCAGCATCCTCGCCAGGATGGCGACAAGCGCAAGGAGGAGAAGGACAAGAAGCTGGCCGAGCAGCGCGAGATGGCCCTGATCTTCAAGCCGGTGCAGACGCAGAAGGTGGATAAGGGCACCGATCCCAAGTCGGTGGTCTGCGCCTTCTTCAAACAGGGCCTCTGCACCAAGGGCGACAAGTGCAAGTTCTCCCACGACCTGTCGCTGGAGAACAAGGTCGAGAAGCGCTCCATTTACGTGGACATGCGCGACGAGGACGATCCGATGACCAACTGGGACGACGCCAAGCTCAAGGAGGTGGTCGAGAAGAAGAGCTCCGGCGAGAAGCAGCGTCCCACCACGGACATTGTGGGTTTAAGGCTGAATATAGCCCTGTGAAGTTCGAAACTAACTACTCTCTCCCTCCTTCAGATCTGCAAGTTCTTCCTGGAGGCCGTGGAGAAGTCCAAGTACGGCTGGTTCTGGGAGTGCCCCAATGGCGGCAAGTGCATCTACCGGCACGCCCTGCCAGCCGGTTATGTGCTGAAGCGCGACAAGAAGAAGGAAGAAAAGGTCACGGAAATCTCGCTGGTCGATCTGATCGAAAAGGAGCGCGCTGCCCTGGGTCCCAACCAGACGCGCGTCACATTGGAGTCCTTCCTCGCCTGGAAGAAGCGCAAGCTGTCGGAGAAGAAGGCCAAGCTGGTCGCCGAGGAGGAGCGCAAGAAGAACGACTTCAGCAAGGGCAAACAGTTCGGCATCTCGGGTCGTGAGATGTTCAGCTTCAATCCCGACCTGGTCGACGACGGGCCAATGGAGGAGGGCGATGCCGCTTTCGATATCTACAAGCGCGAGGACGACGACGACGAAAATGTGTTCGAGTTCAAGGAACTCGATCTAACCGCTCTGTCGCTGGCCGCAAAGGAGGTGGACGGCTCGGGCACCATTGCCTCTACCAATCGACTACTGGATCAGGCAGAGGAAGCAGCCAAGACCGCCGCAGCCGAGGACGCAGCGGCCGGCGAGGATGGCCCTTCGACGTCCGCACCCGCCAACGATGCTGCCCCCATCAACAAGGATCTCTTTGTTGATCTGGCCGGCGAACTGGATGACTTGGATCTGGAGGATGAGGACGACGACGAAGACTAGACCTCCAATGTAGTTTGTTTGAAATGAGTTCATAAAATGATTTCTGCCTTTTAGCTGCCCTCAATCAATAAAGTTGTGGCTTTCAATTGTTGCATTTCTGGAAATGAATCGTTGTATTTGTATGCACTTTATTAACTAGGTAAAATTACAAGACAGTTTGGTTTCCCATCAGTACGAACATTGAAATTCTAAACAAAACAAACTACTTAACGCTAAGACTACCAAAAGCCGGGCGGTAAAACCCCGATGGCCTGCGGAATCTGGCGCTCGCGCAGGAACTTAGCCAGGAGCATCTCCAGCCGCGTCTTCGGCCCGCCTTCGTCGTAGGCCGCCAGCTGAGGCATATATATGTTTTGAATGTATAGCAGCAGCTTCACAAACTGCTTGCCGTACGTTCGCCACAGCTCGAAGCCGAGCGTCTGCAGGATCTCCATGATCAATGTGGCGCTGATGTCGGGCAACGGCTTGACATAGACCATGTGAGCTAGCCAGAGCCATCCCTCCTCCAGCTCGAAACACGGATCAGGACCTGCCGCCTTTCGTCCTTCGCTGATAATTACTGCGGCGTACAGCCGAGCTATTCCCGATTGCCGCTTGAGGAACATATCGGGTTTTTCCAGCTCGTTCCGCTCTGTCAGCCGATACCCAATGCTCCTTAGGTACGCCTCCGCGGTCTGACCCTGCTGCTGGGGTATAACATAGGGCACGAGAAAGGGCGACTCCTTATACATATAGGCCAAAAAGACCTTGCCGAAATCGGGCAGCAGCTTCCAGAACGTAACGATCACAGAGGCAAAGGGAAAGGCCGCCTGCGGATTGCTCGAAATGGCAGTTTCCGTTTGGCTGACAAACTTCTTGGCCATTAGTAACATGCAATAGTCGCGGGCGAGCGGGTGATCGTTAATGGTGATTGTGGAACCATTCATCACCTTTATTGGCTGGCCGGCGAAGAAGCTGTACAGCTTGTCAAAGTTCTGGGCCAGATGCTGCGGACTTACGGCTGAGATGGCGTTGAGGGGGAGGTTGATGGCTCTCTGGCAGCCCGTGCGGTACGCCTTGAGCGACTCTTCCGTTTGCAGCGGCTTCACTGCATCCACTTTGGCCTGGTACAATGAGAGAATATCGTTGTAGAACTTCAGCCTATCCGGGTGCACACTTGTGCCTGTGGAAACTTGTGGCACCTGCTCCTGGGCTTTCGGCTCCGGTGGTGCAGGAACTTTGGCTGCCTCAGCCTTGGCAGTCTCGGCCAGTTGCTGCTGCTTCTCCCTAGCCTCCAACTCCTCCTTCTCCAGGCGCTGCCTTTCCACCTCCTCCGCCTGCTGCTTTTGCCGCTCCTCCTCGAGCTTCTTGGCGGCCTCCATTTGCAGCTGCTGCTGAATTTGCTCCGAGAACTCGGCCAGCTGCTTGATTATGTCCAGCTCCAGCACGTCCAGGCTCCTGCAGTACTCCTCCGCCTTGATAATGGAGCAGAGGAACTGGCTCTGCATCTCGCAATTGCCCTTTTTTACGCTGCTCACGAGCTGTTCAAATTTCTGTCCGAGTTCTTTGAGTTGAGTGTTTTGCGTGGAGCACACCTGCACTGTTTCCTTGTCCAGCGACAGGAGAATTCGGGCGATGCCCTCGTACTTATTGTTGAAACGCCTTTGGCAGCGGGACACGCCCTCCAGGGCCAGCTTGTGGAGTTTCTGGTCGGTCTGCTGGCGCAGGATCAACTGTTCCCGCTGCTGGGCCTCCAGTTGGGCAGCTGTGAGCTGGTCAGCCTGCTGTATAAGCTGCATTTCACGCCGTTCCCGCAGCGCCTTTTGCTGCAACTGATCGCGCTGGCGCTCCTCCTCCTTGTGCTGGGAGTCACGGGCGAGACGAAGGGCGTCCTGCTTGTCCTTGAGCGCCTTCAATTGCTGGCGCACACACCTCTTGCCCTCAGCGGCCAGCTCCCGCCTCACAATGCTGGCATTGATGGCTTGTGCGTCGGGAAAGCAGGAAATGCTGGGCTCCGAATCGATCCTAGCCGGCAGGGGCAGTTCCTCCTTGGTAGCTGCCAGTTCCGCCGGCATTGGGGATGCCTCCGGTGTGCTCCTACTGCCCGCCACCCACAGGGGCTCCCGATCCTCGCCCAGAGTCCTTCCCTTGCACTCCTTGGACGCCAAGGCAGCGTGATGCAACGTCGCTTTAACTTTCAACCAGTCGAGTGCTCGCATCATGTCATCCATGTTCTGCACTGATCACGTTTATCCCTGTTATTTAGCTTGTGTTTGTTAAAAACAAATTTGTCTCCGAATTTCACTCCAATTTCTCAAAAGATGCGATAGGGATGCCAACTGGTTTTCTTCTACCTCGCATTCCGCGCGGGCAAGCAGAGTTCCGCTATTGTGAATGGCTCACGAAATATGGTCATACTTCATTTTTAAAAATATCTTAAATTTCAACCAAGAAAAGGCACTTATTTTTAACACTTATTCCAACTTTCAGGAAATGTATCGAATGTTTAACTTTACTTATATTAACTAAAGGTATCTCCGTTTCCTTTTCGAAGATAAAAAGATTCAATACTGAGTCAGATCGTTGTTAAATTTACATTCATTTAGTTCAATATAGGCAAACATAATTCGCAATGCGTGGACAAGACAAAGTTAACAAATAGAATGGACACTTAGAAGAACTTGACGCCGTGGCTGCCGTCCATCTCGATCAGCTCGCACCGACCCTTCTCCTCCAGCAACCGGAGGGCACTGAGCAGCACCGCCTCGTCCACGCCGTGAAAGTCCAGCTGGGCGGTACTCTCCCCGGAGGCGATCTCGTAGAGCGTGCAGATGGTGTTCGTCTGACCGGTTTCCTGCACCCAGTCGTAGACCATGTTGCCGTACTCCTCGAGGGTGTACCAATAGACCTGCCACTCCTGGCGGCGCTTGTCCAGGGGATTCGCATGGCCAGTCTGCTCCAGTTCGGCCAGGATGGCCAGGACGAGTTCCGGCGAGAGGCGGCGCTTCAAAGATTCGTTGTGGAACAGCGGAGAGTTCTGGTCCCCAATGCTGAGCGTAAACCTATTCGTGTGCCTGAGGTATTTGAGAAAGAGATCTGTCCAGACCTTCAGCTGCTGCTGTCTGGTTTCTTCGTGGGGCTGTAACCTGCAAGACCTGCGATTATCCGACTGCCGGTTAACATTCTATTTGCTACTCACGTGAAGAAGGGGGGAAAGGTGTACTCCCAGGGCCATTGGAAATCAGTCATCTTGACTACGAAATACACATTTGTTTTGTCAATAAAGCCTATTACTCATAATAAATCGTATTTTTAACAGTATGACCATGTTAACGGTGACTAACGGTCCTACTGTTAGTCAGCTGTGTTTGTTGACAATCGAAAAGTAAACAAACCAAATGTAAGTACTTCATTTTAAGTTGTTTAATTAACATAGGTAAAGAAGTTTTGGGGTATACTAATTTTAATTCATATTTCATTGTCTGAATTTGGCCACCGATTTTTGCCTTATCGCAATTCACTTAAGAAGGTTGGCAACGCGATTTAATTTTCTGGTATTTCCTTAGTTATTCTGGCTGTTTCTAGCTTTTTTCAAAGTCTTAGGAGTTGACAACCCTAAATACACCCCTGATCGTAATGCATTTTTTTGGTCACCACATAAGGTCACTCTGCTGACGTCACATTGATTTTTTACTTCGCTCGATCAAAATCGTTTTTTTTTTTCGTGGAGATGTGAACTTATCTCTCATTTTCTAGAACCACGTGTTGTCCTATGCACGCTCAATTGCCCATTTTTCAGGGTAATTGAGTGCTATTTTTAAGGACATATAGAAAACCCAGAGACAATCTTACCAAATGCCTAGCTATTTCTTTGGTTTTGCATTTCATTTAAATTGTCAAACAAACAGATTTTCCACTCATTTGAATACTTTGTGTGTCCTATGCACGCTCAAATGCCCATTTTTCAGGGTAATTGAGTGCTATTTTTAAGGACATATAGAAATTCCATCAACAATCATACCATATGTTTTGCTGATTTTGTGGCTTAGCATTTTATTTAAATTGTTGAACAAATACATATAAAATCTTTGAAGTTTCAAGCGCTTCACAAACATTTTAACGGTGGCAAGATGTTCAATATTGCTTCTGTTATGCAAGAAACGCAAGAAAAATTGGGTAGTATTTAATAACGTGTTGACTCAGATCTTTGGATAAAGTCTTCGCGTTTTGAGGTACTTCCACATTTAAAATTATTAAATAAAAAACTATGTTCGAGTATAACCGTTTGAAAACACATGTAGTATTTAAGTTGTATTCAAATTGACGTTTTTTGAACTAAAAATATGGTATTGCGGTACCCAAAGTATAAAATAACAGCCAATAAATGAAGAAAAATTTGAAATGCAAAATTCTTTACTTACTTTGTTATTTGCAAAAAATATATATTTTTATACATCATTTGAATTGTCTTGCTTGTAAAGTTTTAAGTATAGAGGAGAGGGTGTCTAAATTCTAATGTACATACATATCTCAATCCTTATATAACTCAAATACTGTACAATATGTATTACTCTCCTAGGGATATTAAATTGTGAATTAGTTAATGCCTCATATAAACCGTTAAAAATACTAAGTTACTATTGAAAACCATTGATATACAAGTTTAGTTGATGTGTTTTCAAGAAAATTACCTATTTATCTTCCCCCACATACATAAAGTTAATTCAAAAGTCGACCATTCTAGAATGGAAACCATAAAAAAGATCAAAATAAAAAGTTATATAAAAAAAGTTTGTTTATAGGATATTTATTTTCTTTGAAATGGTGTTAAGACTAGTTATACAATTGGCCTACTTAAGGGCCTTGGACGCCTCGATCAGTCGCTGGAGATCGTCGTTCTTGCTCAGTGCGTTCTGGACGGCCTTGAGCACCTGGGAGTTCATGGCCTCGGTTTGTTCCGGGCTAAGAGCCAGGGTGCTCAACCGCTTGGCCAGCTCCGCCAGCTTGGGTTGCCGCTCCAGGAAGCTTTCTACGACCTGTGGCGGGATATTGGCCACTTTGGCGATCTGCTGGATGTGTGGAGGCAAGGATGAGTATGTGACCTCTGCGTCCTCTTGCCGTTTGGGCGTGTTCAGATGTGGCTTGGGTGCCGGTGTGCTGCTGCTGCGGGGCACTTCAAACGGCTTGATGGTGGGCACCGCCACAGGTCGCAGGGGAATGGGATAGTGATAGGGCAGTGGTTGCCTTACCAGGATGGGACGCAAGGGTTGCTTCACACTCCTCGCGGGAGGAGCCACAAAAACGGGCTGGAAAGAACCGGAGGGCGGAGCGATGACCGGAGGAGTCGCAGTAGTAAAGACCTGGCCTGACCACGGATTGTACTGCTCCATAAGGTCGCCGATGCGCTTCATTAGGCCCATTTCAACGCTGGGAGCTGCCGTCGTTGGCTTCTCCTGGGGCATCTCAAAATAACTGGCATTGTCCATGGTGTTGTCGTCTTCGTCGTCGTTGTCAGCCGCCTCTTTGGCCTCCGCCACATTCTCCTCCACCTCCTCCTCGAAGTTCAATGTGTCCAGATACTGTTTCATCAGGGCTAGACCCTCTTCGGAACCGGCCAGTGTGCGCACATAGTCGATGGTTTCCCTGACATTATCCGTGCCAATCATTTCGCCCAGCTCCTCAATGCTTGGCAGGTTTTTCAGGCCCAGCTTTTTGTGAGCTATGTCCAGAAGATCAGCAGGATAGTCAGAGCTGGGAGCCACTGTGGTGGTCGTCGTTGTCGTAGATACAATGGGTTTGATTAATTTATATACCGGCATGTTGAAGTACAAGGCGTTCTGTAGCTTGGAGTCTAGCCTGGGTGGAAATTTTCTATTGATGTCCACTATAATAGCACTGTCCTGACCGTAGAACAGAGGACGCATTGCCACTCTAGCGTGGATGCACTGCATCATGGCCAATGACCAGAGAAAACGCATAAACACACCAATCATTCCGTTCACTTCAAATGTTTAAGGACAACTAACCGTCAGAGCTCGAAAACCTTTCGAAATATATTTCATCTCGAGCTGAAATCTTGTATTATGGAACCACCATCTGTGTTTTCTCTGAATTCCGGGGTTAGCCTACCTGCTGAGCCATAGAAAAACTAGATTTTCCATTGAATTTCCCACCTACGCGATGAATTACCCTTCGCTACCTGGATTTTGTTGACAAAAGAATTGGTTTTTCTCGAGGGTTTCACATTTCGAAGGGGAACGAAAGCGGGGAAAATGAAAGAGAACAGAAGGAGGCCCAGAGGAAACCTACACAAACAGGATTACTGGAGGTTTTCTCGACCCAAAGGAAACGCGGCTTTATTTCAACAAACTAACACATGTTTTATTATCGTAATTAAACCTTAAAGTGGAACACTCGATGGCAACGCGTGTGGTACAAATTGTGGCCATCAAATCCAGTCACAGATCTCTTAGAAACTAGGAGGAATTTTAAATTCGCAAGCGCTGCCCGAAGAATGCATTTGAGGATAGGCTGTATTTACACGGGGTTTACGTACATGAATTTTGCAGTGGAAAACAAATTGCAAACAACTGAGAGCGAGGCCATGTAATTGGGAGGTTGCATTTTTGGGGAATCGGGGGGACTGGGAATTTCGCACGCCGCTGGGCAGCCGCTTGGCAATCAACACTTGGACACGCCCACCAAGGCGGGCCGTATGCAACGCTCATGCAGCTTGTAGCCCAGCTTGGTGACCTCCACCACGGTGTTGGCCTCGACGGTCTTGTCCTCCTTCTGGAACAGGGCCTCGTGCTGATTGGGGTCGAACTTCTGGTTGATGGGGTCCAGTGGTTCCAGGCCATGTCGCTTGAACACTTGCAGCAGCGAGGCGCGGGTCATGGTGAGCCCCTCGTATAGGTTCTTCAAGTCAGCATTGCCGCTCAGCTGTAAAAAAGTTGGTGATAAATAAAGGGTATCTTTGAAGTTGTTCTTAAATCGATCTACTCTGATTTTGAATTGAATTTGAGGAACATTATAACCGCATTACCTTCTCATTATACATTGCTTGGTGTAATTTAAGTGAAAGGGTAAACAAAACTCGTTCTATTACAGTACACTTTTAAATAGATTGTGCAAAAGTGAAAACGATTTGTTTACATCATACAAAAATGTTTTGCGTAAAATCGTTATACTATAATAAAGTATACATTTCAAAGGTTAAAAGACTAAGAATACAGTTCAGAAAAATATTGAGATCTTTGAGTAAGGAATTCTAGAAATGCGAATAGGTTATCTCAACACTCCAAGGCCTTTTAAACCTAACTTTTGATAACAAAACAAATTTAGTGTTTCTCTAATAGAATCCTGAAGTGAAATCAATGCGAAGGTAAGGGGAATGAGGTGTACCTTATCCTTGGGCACCGCCTGCGTGGCATGGCCCAGGGTGTCCGCCACTTCGAGCAGGTCCTTGCAGAAGCTCTGGATGCCGAAGATCTTGGCGTCGCTGATCTGCTTGTTCAGTCGGTTGCGCATGTTTTCGCTGTCGGCGAGGGATCGCTTGTACTTGTCCAGTAGCTCGGCGTTCTGTTCCTTGGCGGCGGCCAGATCCTTGGTAAGTTTCTCCACTTCTGGCGCGGATGCGGGGGTCTTCTGATCCGCAGCTCCTGCCGCCGTCTCCTCCGGCTGCTTCTCTGTGCTGTACAGGCGCTGATGGGACACACGAAGGGCGCTGTGGAGGAGGTGGAGGGGGTTAGGGGCAATGTTAGAATTACGTGCAATTGCCGACAAGCGTGCGGCCTCATTACGTCACAGAAAAGAGGAAGCAATGCGGCTGGATTTACCTCATATTCTGGGCCGTGACCGATGACCTCAGCTGGACGAGACGCCGGCCAAACATCTGCAGGGGTAATGCCGCCTTCGCTGCCATTGTGGTTCGCTTTTTATTTATATTAAATAAGCTTATTTCGCTTTTGACGTAAATCGTCGGCTGTAGAGCTGGAACAGTGTTGCCAGATGATAATTTAGCTAAATATCACAATATCGATATTTTATTTTTCGTTCCGATTGGCCATTGTCAGCTCACAAATGTTTCCATAGAGGGCGCCCGTTTCCCTAAACCAGTTTCCCCTTCCGCCAATTTGGCGCTCCCAAATGTTAGATTTCATGGTTTTTCTAACAGCAATGTTAAGATGCAACAGTTCTGCCAATGTAAGATAACGTTGTATCTTAACATTATGTTAAATTGAGAGCGGAGCGGCTGTAGAGCTGGAACAGTGTTGCCAGATGAAAATTTAGCTTTCTCCCTAAAAAATCCAGTGGAACTGATTGCTCTTCACGTTTTGCTCGATACTATCGATGCCGTCATCGATTATTTTTAGCAGAGTGCTTAACAGGGACTTTACAGAATTCCAATGTCAAGTGTAAAATATATTTAAAATCGGATTAATTTAATGTCAAAAACTAGTACTGAAAAGAAAATTAATACAAGTAAAAATTAACATAATAAATCCTTTTCCAAATAATTTGTATATTTTACGTAACGGAAAAAAAGAGGGCGGAAATAAAAATTGTATCATTTACGTGTAAAGTTTCGATTCTCTAAAAGTACAAAATATTTGAAAAAATCATAAATGTATCTTTTTTAACCTCTTCCTCTTTTTACTTTTTAATACATTTTATGTCCGGACCTTGCCCATTTTAAGACGAAAAAACCACAGATGAAGTGCAAATTTATAACCCGGAAGTCACAAGTGTACTGAAAATAACGACTTTAAAGAATTCAGCTGGAAGGTATAGTATTGGATCCCTACTGATGGAGTAAAACTGTCCCCAAAAGACCTAACCTTGGTCATAAATTGAATTTTAAAATAGCAAAATATTTCTTATATAAAACGGACAAACGGAATATTTAAATGAAAAGCAGTGTATCAAACAAATTTGCAGGTCCACTTAAAAATCCAAGCATCGGTGTTAATGCAAAAATGGGCCTATTTTCTTGGCGCTACCTTCGGACATATATTATTAAGAACGCGCCGCCGGCTATTAATCCACGCATAGCTTATAAATCCGCCTCAGCCCCGATTGACCACGCCCCGGGGCCGTCAAAATATGGACCGCTCGAAAAAGTTGCTCTGGAAATGTAAATATCGGGAGGCTCTTAATGAATTCAAAGTACGAGTGGGGCGGGCACAGCAGCCAGGTATTACATATGCGCATGCATTGTATATATTTTGGAAAACGAAGCTCGAAAAGGCATTTAGTTGTATCTCGCCACCGGAACAACGAGGTTCTCGTCGAATCTAAGCTTTATCCTAAAAAGATGCGTGAGGAGGATTTGCAACTGGCCCGCCAAATGGTGGCAAATAGTTCGGTGTCCAGTTCCTTGGAGGAGGAGAACGATGGAGCCGCAGGGACATCGCCGGGGAACTCACCCAAGCCGCTGAGAAGAGTCCTGGATTTGAGCGAGAGGCGTAAACAATTTAGGTGAGTTTAAAAGTTTCCATGTTTTAAATATAACAAAATATTTAAACTTAAAAATTGCAACAAAAGTAAGAAAATCTATTAAACTGATAAGATATTAAGATGTATTGAGAATGGTAAACTATTGTATACTATATTATATTGTTCAGTGCAATATTTTATTATCAGATTTTGGATTTTTTCTACTAATTTCATCAGTTGCTCATATCAAATATTTGTATTTTGTTTTTAAGTGGTTCTAAAAATAAACAGCAAACCTTTTGTTTGCGATGTTAAAGGCACTTACAAATCACGTACAAATTAGGCTGAAAATAAACATTGTTTTCACGTGCCTGACTAATTTGCAATGCCAAAAGCATTCCTTTGTCAAAAGTAAATATGAATGACGAATGCTGTTGTGAGTGACGAAGGTGTTTGCGGGTTTTCAAAGTGCGCGCCTTACTTTCACGATAGACCAAAACATCGATACTATCGATTATTTCCCGCACCTATTGACAGTTCTAGCTAGTAGCTACTTTGGCCAGCTTTTTTGCATTATAAAAATTCGTTAAATACCTGTGCGGTGTGCTGCATAAAAACATAACAACAAGAGGGCCGGATTCCTGCTGAAGGGGCACAGATGGTGATGGTGACCCTGATCTTTCCTGGAATCTAGAGCCGACATAGAAAGATGCCCGCGCCGGTGGATTGCAACACCTCCGATAGCCAGGCCTTTTTCTGCGGCGAAAGGGACGCCGCTGCGGATGGAGGGCATCTGTTGCATGCCCCAAGAACGGCGGATGGGGCAACTGCGTCCACCTCGGCCCCGGGATTGGGAGACGGCCTCAGCAGCTGGTGGTGGTAGGTCCTAATCACCTGCCCGAATTTGTAATCATGCAGTTTTGCACACAAATGTATGTATGTACATCTCTTATCTGCCTCCCATCTCTCATGCAACTACAGTGGCGGATACAAGAATAGGTCTAGGTTGATTTTAAATGAAAGTTTTTCTTGAAACTCTATAAAGTTTAAGTGATAGTGATTGCATGAAGTAACCATATTTTTAATCAATTAGGAAATTTAGAAGTGTATGTTCTTTATAAATTAAATGAAGATAAGAAACTTTAATTACGTTTCTAATAGTTGCACTAAAAAAAGCATTTGTGAGTAAAGTTATATCGTAACACATGATAACACAAATGATAAGAGGGCATCACTTCAATTACATGTATAACCGCACACCGCAGGACTATTTAAGGATAGACTCACTCGCTATAACGTCTTTCTTATCAAAGTTCAATGAACCATCTTGAACCCGACCTCTCTTCAAAATGGTTTTGTCGAATGAATTCATGAGAAAGAAATTAAAAAGCGATTTTGGTCTATAAATGGATCCATGAACTGCTCCATTTTTGGCAATTGATTCGTTTTGATATCTTCGATATTATCAATTGAACTGTTAATTGATCGCCAAGGCCTCTGCGCCTGCGCTCTGGTATAGCCATATGGATCTGGAAACGGGGAACTGTTGATGGCGGAGAGTAAAAAGCCCAGTTCGTTTCGGACCAACCTTGTCAGCTCGGCTGCTCAGTTGTTGCTCGCACACGCGATCGCCCGGTTGACACTTTCAGGGCCCTCGGTCTTTTTATTGCCTCCAATTTTCCGGCCAGCTGTGCGTAGTAATCAAGCGGAAACTCGGTGGAAAATTTACCCGTCTTTCACAAAAAGTCAAAGAGACATACAAAATACAAAAGAGACATTTTCCCTACGCACGCCATCAGCTTAATGCATTTCTAATTACCAGTTTTGTCCCCGTTGCGCTGATAAAACACTTTCTCTTTTACGGCTGGCACATTTTTGGGCCCATATTTTGTTGGCTCATCGATGAAAAGTGCGTGGGCGTGTTATTTTTGAAACGAAAAATTTGTTGTGAAAACAAAACTAACCTTGGTCCCTTTCTCGCTGGCCAAAACAATGCGGTCTGACTGCATTCCAAAAGATCAAAGAGTACGAAACTGCAGTCCAAAGATATATTTTGACTAGTTGGTAAGCGATTTTGGAGACCGCAATGGCCTGCCTGTCGGACATTGATTTGGCCACCTTGCACGAGAATCGCTTGGACCAGCGCTGGCACTGCGGATTGCCCAACAGCGATCATATATACCATCCGCATCAGGAGGGATTCAGTCCCATGACGCGACTCTGTCTGGAGCGGAACATGCAGAAGATGGTGCAGCGGGACCTCAACGGGAACTGTCTGGAGCGGGGCCGGTCCCGAGATAATGCCAATGGCAGTGGATTGGCGTCAGGTGGGAAACGAAGACGTTCCGGCACCTGGCCGTAAGTGGACAAGCAGCTGAAAATGTTCTCCTAGCGATAAGATTGCATGCGAAAAGCTGGAATTTGTAAGCCAAATCAGTGGCACGATGGCGCAACAAGTGCACAGGAAAAAATATGGTCAGCAGACATGGTTTCCATCTAATTCTAATAGTATATTCATTAGTAAGCGATTTCTGAGGATCTCCTTTTAAAGATTTCCGTTTTTAATATGGGAAATGAACTAACAATTTGCTTTTATTAAAAATGGAATAAGATTCTAAAAATTTGATTTGTTACTTGTAAGATTTTTTCTCAGTGTGTTTACGAATGCAAGCAGGAAGGGGAATCTTCGATGCAGTTCTCTTGAATCCTATCACTTATTTTTCTCTTGATTTCTGTCCGCTTTTCTTGTCGCCATTTGCATAAGGTTGATTTACAGTTGGTTTGAGTTAGTCTGCGACTTGAAGAGGTAGCGATTGCCAGACACATTTTTCAAAACCCTTAAAATAAGTGAAAATATTAAGATATGTTTCCTTTGCGACCTGCGCAGGCGCAGTCGGTTGCCTTGTTTCCGCTTCATAGTTCCCTGAGCATCGAAGAGTTCAATAATGTCAAGTGGGAGGATATAAATGATTGCAATAACAACTGCATTCAGGTGGACCCATCTATAAGGCCGCAAACCAAGCGTCAATTACTAAGGTCTTGAAAGAGATACTCACCCTACTGACCTATCCATATTAATTTTTCTCGATTTCGCACTCTTTTCAGGCGCACTCGTAGTTTGAATGCCCCTTCGCCTGTCCAGCAATTCGGACCATGTGGACGCATAATGAAGAACTCAGCAATGGTGATGCAGATCCAGGATCCGGCCAGTCAGCGTTTGACCTGGTACAAGCCCCCACTCACCGTTCTGGTGATCAAGAAGGTCAGCGACGCCTCGGTGCTGGCGCCGTTTGTCCAACTGGTGGACTGGCTGCTCCAGGAGAAGAACATGGTGGTCTGGGTGGAGTCAGCCGTGTTGGAAGATGCTCAGCTCAACGAAAATGTTCGGTTCAAGGTTATCCGCGATAAGCTTGTCACTTTCAAGTAAGTCTGTTTCTATAAAAACCGGTGAAATAGATGGGTAACTCAAGTTTTATCTTATAGAGATGGCCGCGATGACCTGACCGACCGTATCGACTTCATAGTCTGTCTTGGAGGCGATGGCACTCTACTGTATGCCTCCCTGCTATTCCAGCAATCGGTGCCCCCCGTCATGGCCTTCCATTTGGGCTCCCTGGGTTTCCTGACACCCTTCCGCTTCGACAACTTCCAGGAGCAGCTCACAAGTGTCCTGGAGGGACACGCTGCTTTAACCCTCCGTAGCCGTCTACGCTGTGTGATGCATCGGAGGAGCGATAGAAAGCATGAAGAGAAGACCCAGGAGGTCGATCCGGATGGAGATGCCCGACCAGCGGCAAACAGCATCCTGGTACTTAACGAAGTGGTGATTGATCGGGGTCCCTCGCCGTACCTCAGCAATATTGATTTGTTCCTGGACGGCAAGTACATAACGTCAGTGCAGGGTGATGGCCTGATTGTGTCTACGCCCACGGGAAGCACGGCATATGCGGCAGCAGCCGGTGCCTCCATGATTCATCCCTCCGTGCCGGCCATAATGGTGACTCCCATTTGCCCGCACTCGCTGAGCTTCCGGCCCATTGTGGTGCCAGCAGGAGTGGAGCTGAAGGTGGGTTGCTCTATGGTCATACAGAGAAGATCCCCTGGTAACATGAACTTACCTTTCAGATATCAGTTTCCCCCGAAAGTCGCAACACCTCGTGGGTCAGCTTCGATGGACGCAATAGGCAGGAGCTCTTCCACGGTGACAGCCTCCGCGTGACCACCTCCATATATCCCGTGCCCTGCATCTGCGCCCAGGATCAGATATCTGACTGGTTCGCCTCTCTCGCCGACGGCCTGCACTGGAATGTGCGTAAACGTCAGAAGTGCCTGGACGAGCTGTCGGATCTCACCGCTTCCGGATCTGAGGATACGCTGGACGAGATCGAGAATATGAAATTGTATGATGTGTAGTGCGTAAGTCCCTTTTGCTAATCGTATCTGTAGGCTAGGGCTTTCAGAAGTAGTCTTAGTTATTGGCCCTTTATTTAGTGTGTAATTTTTTTAGTATTTTGCAAGTATCTGTTTCGAAAAAATTGATTATGCACATTTCGTCAAATGTAAAAGAAAAGTTTTATAGTTTTTACTCTTTGTAATCAATATGCTCTTAGAAAGGGTATGTCATATTAAGCAATACTGAAATATTGTACATTTCTGCTAGATAAATATAAATGCTGTTAGTAAGACCTAATAAATTGTTTTTAAAACGGTTTCTGAATCATTGAAATCCCAATTAATAAAGCACATTTAGTAAATATGAAAATATTTCATCGAATTAAAGTACATTTATAATATTAATTATTGTAAGTAAAACTTGTATCTGGTAACGGATGGAATGTTTTATCACATTTGACCAAATTAATACTGATTGCAAACTGATTGAAATGTGTTCTCCAACATTGCCTTGTATATTTCACATTAGTCTAGTGCAAACACACCTTGCAATATAGATTATTTAGACTGGTTTTAGAGCGCCTCTCCCAGGCCACTTGTTGCATGTTGCTCACCTCGCGGCTGTCTTTCGATTGGATTGGATTGGGGGTTCACGTGGTTGCCACGCACTTGGGCCTGTCAAAAAAATTAGTTTGCATCGATTTGGGTGCGAATCGAAAGTGTAGCTATAGCCGAAACTAAGGCTTTATGTTTGCCAGATGCTTGCGCCCTCAGGCGTACAAGCTATGTTCATTACACGGCTAAAATCTTGTGCCATTGTTCGTTCGCTCGATCGTGTTTTTGCCTTTTTTGCCCGCCGAATTCAAGGTGTGCGCCGTTTTTTGCGTGTGCGTGCGACAGGTGTGCGGTGCGTGCCTATCTGGTCGTGTGAATTGCATAAAATCTCGCCGTAGTTGATGGCGAACGTTGCCAGCGAACGGTTGTGATTTAATTGTGCTTAATTGCGTTGGGAAGTGAATACACTCGAAATGAATCCCGAAGATATGCAGCGGGCGCGGGAAATTGTCGATGGAGAGGCCTCGACGCCTGGAAGTTCGCCAGCACCCCTGAGAAAGGCGCTGCCCATTACTTTGCTGGAAAAACGCACTCAGTTTCGGTAAGTTAGGAGTAGGTGTCCTTGAACTACTGGGTTATATTACTTAAGGCTTTTAAATCGCCTACAAATTTCTATGCTCCTATGCAATATCTGTGAACTATTTTATCTAAAGGAATTTTTGACTAAATCTTTTATTCCGAGGATATCTGAAATATGCATTTTGTAAATATTGTAAAACGAGTAGTAACTCGTTATTTGCATGCAAGTATTCTTTGCATCTTTTAAATATAAGGCAAATGTTCGCTTATATTATTATTAGCACGTTTAAAAAGCTCTAAAGCAGCACAGTACGCATCTCATAAGCGTCAGCATATATTTAATTTTCGCGCCTTAGTGTGACCGCACACCAGTTTGACACCGTTTACCCGACTAACGACTGCGGTATTTTCCACTTCGCGCGCGACGGCCCTCCGACGTGAAATGGTGCAAGAAAAAAACAAATAACATGGACCCATTGGAACTGGCGCGCTCGAAATCGCAAATCAGCAGCTAGTAAGCGCTGGATTAAAACCGGGAAGTTGTCAATTAGCAGTGGGAGTCGTTAGCCAGTGCATCGCGTTAGTGGGTCAAGTCGAGGCCAACACAACACTCACACTTGCGCGCACACACAGGTGCGCAGGCACACGCAAACACACACAGACAAGGGACCAGACCAACACAATGACGTCCTCCTACAACAACATCCCGGTCAACCCAACACCCACCCCCTCGGCCGCCCAAACGGTTCCGAAGGCCACCGGCTCCTCCGTGGGTTCCTCCTCGAATTGCAATGGATCGTACTACGACGACCACGACAATCAGCTGCTCCATGTGAACAGCGGGCGACAGGGAAGCGCTGCTGCATCCTCGGCACCGGGACCTGGCATAAGTAACGGCACCGCCAGCGATGACCTCCAGATGCGGTGGTGGTGGTAAGTGGGCTGCACAGTGGGGCCAACACTTTTTATCGCATTTCTTTAATGAATCATACACGGGAAAGTTCCCCAAATTGGCACACTCACACATTCTTTAAAAAAAACACTTCCTATCTTGTTCGGTATTTATTTTTAAACACTATATTCTATAAAAAATAAATTTTATTTTCTTTTCGTAAATTCGGTTTTACAACGATTGTTGTACCACGATTTTTTTGAGATGTTTGGGATAAAAAAATTAAATTCAATGGGATAGAAATATATATTTCTTTTTTAAGACCTTTCTAAAAATAGTTCAGTACTGCCTAAACTTGTGCTTACCACCCAATTATAAAAGATTGATAGATTTCGGGAAGACGCCTCCGAATAATTAATCTTTAAGTTTTAAAGAAATTACGTTTTTTTTTTCAAATTAAAACTTTTGAAATAAAAAAGTTAATTAACCTTTGGCAGATTCACGGGGATTTTTGCTGGCACAGCTAAACTAATCACCTGTTTAGGGGTTCTAAGTTACTTTCAAATTGTTAAAGCGAACTTTCAACCCAATAATTTGAACAATTTTAGTTATTTTCCAACTGTTTCCTATTAAAAGCCGGGCATCACTGTTGTGCAAAACAAAGGAAATGTTATATTATAGCTGGCAATCAATTAGAGCTGGCCGGAAAATGCTTGGCTCACAAGTGGCCCACACATGTTGTATTTGTTTGTAGTTTTCTGGCGAAATTGTAACTACTGTTAACCCGTGTGACTAATGTGTGACATGTGCCAGATGTAGGCAACAGAAATCGATTTCCTTCACTAAATTGCAATTTTTACATCACGTGTACTTTTATTCATAAGACCAATTTGTTTGAAAAGTACGAGTTCACAGAGTTTTTAAAGACATTAATGAGCTATTCAAATCTGTCTTTATGACGCTGTAAATATATTTTTAGTTTAAATCGACTGTTAGGCATCACTTATGGTTTTTATACCCGTTACTCGTAGAGTAAAAGGGTATATTGTATTCGTGCAAAAGTATGTAACAGCTAGAAGGAAGCGTTTCCGACCCCATAAAGTATACATATTCTTGATCAGGATCACTAGCCGAGTCGATCTAGCCATGTCTGTCTGTCCGTCTGTCTGTCCGTCTGTATGAACGCTGAGATCTCGGAAACTATAAAAGCTAGAGGAGTGGTATTTGGCATGAAGATTCTTGGAGCTCCTACGCAGCGCCAGTTTATTTCAAAAATGTGCCACGCCCCCTCTAACGCCCACAATAGTTAATAAACGATTTTAAAAATTTAAATATTTCGGAAAAGTAAAAATGCAGTTTTGTTGTGTTTATCAATACCTATCGAAATGTCGAAGAAATTTTTTAAATCGGACCATTCGTTAAAAAGTTATTGCTGATCAAAGTTCATATCTCCATCTCCCTCGCACTCCCTTTAGCCGAGTGACGGGTATTAGATAGTCGGGACACCAACCCGACTATAGCGTTCTCTCTTGTTTTATAGCTCTATTAGTTGATTTATTGATTTATGCTTGGTTATTAGGCTGATTCCGTTCATCAATCATGCTTTTTAGGAATTTAATATCAGCAATTAAACAGCCACTGGCTGCTCATTACATTTACATAACAGAGAGAGAGAGAGCACCTGTTGCCTTCATATTTCTCTTTGATTGAGACGCGTGGCTTCGCTCAGCTGTTTTTACCAGCGATGTCCGGCAAAAACCCGCCAAGCGATCGCCGTTCATTGTTTACAATCGCTCGGCTCGGGTACTTTTATTTTCGAATCGGAATCGCGCACAAATCGTCCAATTTAATCACCTTTTTGGCGTCCCAGCTCAGTTATCGCATGTTCACCGGACGGCACAGTCGTGTTCGCTCTCTGTCGCACCTTTAACTCACCTGTACCGCCGTCGATCGCCGATTGTCGAGCGGTTTTCGTTTCGAGTCGGTCGTTTACCTGCCGCTTACCGCCGATCGCTGGTCAGTTTAAACTTAAAAGCCACCGGAGAGCTTGAAGCTTCGCCTTGGCTCGCTTGTGCTAAAAAGAAAATAAAACAGATTATATAACGTGTAATTAGAGTACTTTGTTGCCAGCCAGTGGCTAACATTTTCTAGCGCAGACATGACTTGGCATTTCTGGGGTCTGGGCCCCAGCCCACTTTCGATTTCCTTCTATGGTCAGTCAGCTGGCTATCAATCCGTCAATCTATTGTGGCACTAGATCGTGGAAGTATATGTTGTGTCGAACTTCATAGGACTTTTCTAGAGGTTTCTCTAAATACCACTCAAGAACTTAAGGTCAACGTTTTATAAATCATAATCTTTATAAATCTGGATTTCTGAATCTACAGGTTTATCTCCCTAATTTCCATAAGTTAGAATCGTTAAGTGCAACTATGTACAGTGAATTGCAGTAATTTATAAAAGTGCAATTGTATTTTCAATTGATAAAACCATACCTTCCATAGAATATCTTTGACTCACTAAAAAAAAAATATTTGAGGAGTTAATTGTTTATGTAAACTAATTTGCGTGTGTGCTTTGTGGTACAAAGTTTGTACACACAACTTAAAGTCTACAAATGTTTATAGTTTTTTACTTTTAAAATAAATTTGAAATTAGCTTTTTGGTTTAGGGAATATAAGCATGATAAAATAAAAGGTGTGACATTAAATTTCTTGTCTTACAATCAAGATAACTTAATAAGCATGTAAGAAAATCATGGACTAACTTAAATTTCCAGCCATCTGGAAATAGCTGTTCGAATTTAAGTTCAAAATCATCTACTAAAAGTGATGATGCGTTCTATTAAGTAGAATTTAATAACAAACAAAGGTTGCACAAGTACTGTGAAAGTTCAAATATAATACCTGCAGTTGCAACTTTAATACCTAAGTACGAATTGTTGACGAAAGGCGTCATTTGAATTATATCATGGAAACGCGAGCTGACATGTAGGCACGTTGTGGCCAGGTGGCTCTACTGATCCGTAGGTGCAGTTCCCTTGTCCACTTTCCGATCCATTCAATGATAATCACTAAACTTAGTTGATGCCACTGCGCATTTCGCTGTTAAGCTCGTCCGTTTATTGATTAATTAATTTGTGCCTCTCGCTTATTTATTTCAATTTTCTTTGTGCCCATAAGTCATTTAAAATTCGCTTTATGTTCTCCTCTATTGTCATAGTCCGATTACTGCGGATGTAACCGGCGACTACGAGGGGGTGGTGGATTTTGCCTGCCTTTGTTTATATTACAGAAACATTTTCAATGACTTGTATGCACTTACTTGTTGCTTCCTGATCTGGGTAAAAATAGAAGACAGGGAAGACTTTGGATCACGCGATGCAATGATTTTTGTTATACAATACATACAATTAGAATTCCAAATGGGAGAGATCACTCAATTGTAACGAGTGCTAAAATGAAATATATTTTCGCGAGAAGGGATTGAAAAATTATGCGATTTTTGTAAAGCAGAAAAATATTTTCCTATAATAAAATGTATTATTTAAATAATACTGTTTACATTGTCCAAAAAGAAGAATAACCAATATGATTAACTTAAGAGGGTTCTTCTTCCACAAAGACCTCTAAAAGTACTTCCCCTTTCTGTTAAGTTGCCCATCTTATCAGCCACTCAACAGAGTCTTCATGTGACCTCTGTTAATGAACTGTTGATTGGGCACTTTCGGAACGAAACCGAAATGATTGAGATCTTCAAGCTCATTACACACGCTGGTCACGATTTCTAGATTAATGGCTGGCGATACTGTTATGTCCAAGTAGGTTGCTTTTGAGAGAGCTGCAGAGAAGTCTTTATAATTGTGGTCTAAGTGGTTTTTTGTTTTTGGCTTATTAAAAGATTGTTGACCTTTGCGTTGGGCATTCACGAAAAAAACAAATTTAATTTTATTTTTTTCTGTATATAGCTAACTGTGGTTGCTTAGTACGTCCAAGTTACTTTTTCGAGCGGCTTTGCCAGCGGATTTCTTGCCAATTGATTTATACTTGACATCGTTATGTGGCTAAGCAGGCGATAAAAGTTGGCCAAGTCCAACGCCACCAACCCCCCGCCGAGGGAAGCTGGCCAATGACGCATATTAGGCCTTGTCCCGCTCCTTTCTAGCCCTCGCCAGCTCCCTCCATTTCGATGGCTCTTGCGTCAAAGCCGGAACTACGTTTCTGGTCCGTTAGGTTGGCCAGAAAAAAAAGCAACCAAAACAAACTATTTGATTGCTAATAACAAATTTATTTTGCACAAATTTCCAAAGATACCAAAACCGGTTCAAATACGAATAACCAAAACTGATCGCTTTGTTTATCAACTTTTACCACGCGCCAAAGCCGTTACCTATTTATATCCCACAAAAATGTGTTGCATTCTTTGGTTACCACAAATGTTTAACTTTGTTAACACCTCCCAGCGAAAGGGAGCAAGGTTAATGTTATTTACCATTGGTTCGAATCAGGGTCGCTTCAAGGGTGTGGGGCTCCACACAACGTCCGAGAAATGCCAAGCGAAATGTGTAGCTAATTTTCCCAACCCAATTTCAGTGGAAAAATGTTTTAACCATACGAATAACGAATCTCCAGTGAATTTTTGAGTGATATTTGGCAATCAAAAGACTTGAATATGACGTGTCTGTCGGACATTGATTTGGCCACCCTGCACCAGCATCGTCTGGAGGAGCGCTTCAGCTATAAGTTGGCTTGGAGTGGCACTGGCCACCAGCAGACCCAGTACAATGATCTCCTCATTCGGCACAATGCCTCGCTTAAGCGCCAGAGAATAATCCAGCACAAGGCCAATGAGGCCAGCACAAAGGCAAAGGATCAATCCGCGACCAGTGGAAGCTGCTTGGCCACCAGCCAGGATAACACTCTGGCCAAATCCGAAGAAGAACCTGATGACGGCTACTTCGATTCGACGACTCGACGCAGGCGTAGTGGCACTTGGCCGTAAGTAATCCCAACTAAACCAACCCAAAACAAGCCCAATTCTGATAAGCTAAACAAAACGAGTGAAGCACACTGGCAAAAATAATGTTTAATCCAACCAAGAAAAATAATATAAAAAAAAGTTAATTAAAAAACCCTTTCCAGAAATCAAAAGCTCTTTAAAACCGAGCCAATAAAAAAAACATGACAATAAAATCATTAAATAATTCCAGAGGACGTATTTTTCCCTCAGTGGGGTTATCTGAAAGTTATCAAGTTCTCGAACATTTGTACGCGGCATGCTCCGATAAGAAGTGCCGTTTTGTAATCAAGTGTTTACCATGTCGCACTATAGGCTGGATGACCACTTTTTGTGGCCTTAATTAATAACTTAAAAACGAAGCAACAATTTAACGGTATTTTTTTTTAATTGCATTTATAATATAAAATTTTAGTTTTTTATGAAAAAATGGGCATGGTCACTCCTTTTTTCAAAAAAAAAAAATTTTTTATGACAAAAATAAACTTTAAAAATTATATTTTTTTATTGTTTTGTTTATAATGAAAAGAATATAATTACCAAAAAAAAATTGAGTGCCTTCGATTTTTTTGTTAAGTGTAATCGAGTTTTTATTATTAAAATCAATATAAGGTATACCACGAATAATAAAAAGCTTTATAACAAAGTTATTCTATTGAAAAGATGCTGTAAAATAATTTTTTTTATTAATAATATATAATTACAAAGATAACTGTATACCGTTACTTAGAGATTTTAAGGTAATTGACAATTGTGCAACAAATATGCATGTGTTTTGCCGTTTAAAGTCGAGGACTTTAAATACAGATTTTGGAAAAAGTGGGCAAAAGTGGATCTTCAAATTACATTCATATGACAAGAATCGAAATCCCCACAACCCAGTTTAAATATTAAGGTGAAACTAGGTCACATTCTCTTTGTTTGTCTATTTAAAGATGAGTTTTTATTTCGATTTGTTAAAAGTTAAAGGGGTATAAATAAATTGTCAATTGCAAAGAAACCGCATTATATTTTAACACTTAAAATATACAAATAATTAGTTTAATCCACTCTCTTTCGATGCCGTAACGCACGGGTTGTTATAATCGTTCTAAATTGCTCTTTGAATTAATTTAAAAGTTCTTGTTTTTTTCCAATTATTTGCTCCACGTGCGCCCGTCACTGCCAACAGCTGTTTTAACAGCCTGTACATTAACAGTGCGAGCCTCTGTTAAAATTTCTGGTATGTAACATTAAAGTCTGATGTTATCCTAACAGAATGACATCATTGGATCCTAATTTTAAGGACTTTTAAAAAATGACTTTTGGCCACCTAAAGTGGTCATCCAGCCTATAGTGTGTCGTTCCCGCTTATCAGGTGTGAGAAGTGTGGTGTGCATTTAGGCGCTTATTGTTTACACGGATCAATCAGTTAATGATATACCCCGAACTTAGTATCAATTTCACAACTGAAATTCGCCTATCAGCATGATTGAGCAAACCATTTTATCAGTAAATCAGTTTTTGCGGCCTGTACTTGGCTTAAAAAAAACAGTTTTCTCAGTTCATTAATACAAGCAACAAAAGTCCTTGACCTTTCTGCATAGTTCAGCGTTTGTGGCGTGTTTTCTTTTTCATTTTTGTTTTGGCCACTTAAAAAACGAGTTTGTTAACACCTCGCGTTTTGGTACTACGATGGCGCCGTCAGTTAATTTATGTGTAGATTTTTTCTTCACAAGCTACTATTTTTTTACAGTTTGTTTGGAAGAACTTGAGACGTCAGTTAGGTTTGAAATCGGTGCCAGTTTGTGCTTGGCGCCGGCCATAAACCAAAGGCAACAGGTAAATGTATTGAAATATATTCGAATCGGAACGAAATCGGTGTGACAGCCGTCGTGCCGAAATCCAAAGGTGTGCAGGTCAGGTGGCTTTAACCGCATTTGCATGGCTTGTCTGGACGGCAAACCGATTACAAAGTAGGCCCCTCATTATCGCCTGCGGGAAAATTGAAAATGATTTGGATTTCGGACTTACAGAAAGTCAATGATTTTAGGAATTTTTAAGCGATGTCATGCTGACGTCTCATGCATATCTGCCTAGGGAATTAAAAAATGCTTACTTAAGTCGTTCGTTTCCCACACCGAACTTCTAGTTTAGTCGGTTTCTAGTAGCTGTCGAGTAGGTGCGTTTAGCGGACATTCACTGTAAAACATTTCGCGTAAGTGAATGAATGAATCTGAATTTTCCCCGAAGTCATTATCATGATTAAATCAATGGGGAACAAGATCACCTTCTGTCAACACATCTTCCTGAATCAGAACATATGCGTCATCAACGTAATTCCCTCGCGCTGCTCCTTTCGGCCAAGTTTTTTTTATCAGTGAGTCAGAACCCTGTGTTCGAACACAATGGAACTATCTCTGTGATTGATGGTTTTGGGTGAAGGCATCAGTTAAGAGAGAGTAATGAGTTTAGTGTACATCCTTTGTTTTAATAAAATCGTGACAGGAGTTCCCAAAAGCATTTTTTTTCTATTTATCATTTAAAGCTAAGATTTGCATATCTTTGAGTAATATATTTTACATTTTGAAAGTTTAAAGCTGTCTATGCATTCCACTGTTCTTTATTCACGGTGCCCATGGTTCAGTGGTCCACTTCTGCCTAGTCTATCTTACGGCTCATTTGGCTCATCTCTGCTCTCTACGCTCTCTTTGTGCTGAGTCATCTCGCATTAGCACATCAATCAAACCCGTTAACAGCACCCCCGCACTCACACATCCGCACGCACAGAGTTCAACAGCAGCAATGCTCTCCCACATTTCCGCTCTCTTGGCCTCTCTTTCATATCACACTTCACTCTCTGCCAGCATGTGCAATTCCTGTTTGTTTGGACCGCAGATTCAACAAGTTTATTTGCGCTGCTACGTGTTGTTGTAATGAAAACAGAAATATAAATTCGTTATATACACATATAGGTACCTTTATTTTGTGTTTTCGAACACCAAATTGGCCTGTCAGTGATTTTGTAACCTTCGAACGAGCAGCAGTCGCGCTCGCATCGAAAATTCCAACAAGTTTTTGTGTTAAGCACTATTCAGGAGACTATAAAGAAAGGGCGTGACCATCCATAATAGTTCAGAACTTGGCGTTATGCATCACCAAAAGTTAAGATTAGCTTCGGGCCTGCAGCGCCAGATTTCCGAGGTTGAAGAGCAACAACAGGTGACCCCAGTGGCGCCCGATCCACGTATTTTGAGGTGTATTCTTTAGTGTAAACATCTTCTGTACACAGTTTCCTTAACGCGATTCTCCTCTTGATTTTTTCAGGCGCACTAGAAGTCTGAATGCTCCGTCGCCATTCCAACAATTCGGGCCATGTGGTCGCATTATGAAGAACTCTGCCATGGTGATGCAGATTCAGGATCCGGCCAGCCAGCGTTTGACCTGGTACAAGCCCCCACTCACCGTTCTGGTGATCAAGAAGAAGGACTCCCAGGTCCTGCTGCCCTTCGTCCAGTTGGTGGAGTGGCTAGTGAACGAGAAGCACATGGTCGTCTGGGTGGAGTCCGCCGTCCTTGAGGACAAGCTTCTTCGCGATGACGTCAAGCTGGAGCAGGAGAGCTCCAAGTTCCGGCAGGTGCACGGCGACTACGCCGGAGTTAGGGCGCGTTTCCTGGCACTGCGCGAAAAGCTGGTGACCTTCAAGTGAGTAGAAAATGATTAAATAATAGGTATAATTTTTTGGTTGGCTCTATAGTCTCAGGTGTTCTAGGCACTTATAGTGTTTAATAATGAAAGAGAGATTCATTACGTAAATAAGAGCTTCAAGTGTTTGATAATTAAACATTAATTATAATTATAAGTATAGGGGTTGTCCAGCTGGGTTCAAAAAATCACATTGAGTAAAAAATAATATTAAAGATTAAAGACAAGAGCTTTCTTTTTTATTAAATATGTTTTTTAAAGTACTCACTTTATAATTTTCAATCCCGCAGAGATGGACGCGATGACCTGACCGATCGGATTGACTTCATCGTCTGCTTGGGAGGCGATGGCACTCTACTGTATGCCTCCCAACTGTTCCAACAGTCGGTGCCACCGGTGATGGCCTTCTATCTGGGCTCCCTCGGTTTCCTCACGCCCTTCCAGTGTGACAATTTCCAGGAGCAGGTTACCAATGTCCTGGAAGGCCATGCGGCCTTAACGCTTCGTAGTCGTCTGCGCTGCTCCATCCACCGCAAGGGCGAACGTCGCAAGGAGTCCCTGCTGCCCGCTGTGGGTGGCAATCTCCTGAAGCCCAGCCTGCATAGGCAGCTCAACTACGTGGAGCTCAACAACGGACAAACAGGGAAAGCCGGGTGCAACAACAACAATTGCCCGAACAACAGCATCCTGGTGCTGAACGAGGTGGTGATCAACCGAGGACCCTCGCCGTATCTGAGCAACATTGACATCTTCTTGGACGGCAAATACATCACGTCGGTCCAAGGCGACGGGCTGATTGTATCGACACCCACGGGGAGCACGGCATATGCGGCAGCAGCCGGTGCCTCCATGATCCATCCCTCCGTGCCGGCCATTTTGGTAACGCCCATCTGCCCGCACTCGCTGAGCTTCAGACCCATTGTAGTTCCCGCCGGAGTAGAGCTTAAGGTGAGTTTCAAAACCACTTACAAAGTAAACTTGTGGAAGTTTAGGTAATAGAAACCTATGCACCCGATACGTTCATAAAGTTGTTGGTAGTCAACTATTTTAAGTGATTTAAGTAACTCCTTCTAACCACCTAAATTGGTGGTAAATAAACGACCCACCCATTTCAGAAAAGTCTAAGAAATTCGTTAACTAATAGCTCACCCTTGATTTTGCAGATATCCATTTCGCCTGATAGCCGCAACACCTCACGCGTCTCCTTCGACGGTCGCAACGATCAGGAGCTGAACCATGGCGACAGCCTGCGGGTGACCACCTCTATCTATCCCGTGCCCAGCATTTGCTCCCAGGATCAAATCTCCGATTGGTTCGACTCCCTCGCAGAGGGTCTGCACTGGAATGTGCGCAAGCGACAGAAGTGCCTCGATGAGCTGTCGGACTTGACCGCTTCTGGTTCAGAGGACACGCTCGATGAGTTTGACAATCTGAAGATATACGATGCGTAGTGGTACCCAGCCCAATCCCCCAAAACCCCATTCGCAGCTTGTTAGCGTGGCCAATTAGCCTAGTTGTAGTCCTAGTTCTTAGGGTTTGCTTGTGTGCAATTTCATAGACTTAGTTATGTAGCAAAAATACTCTGTTGTACTATACACATAATAAGTCGCTTGGTTGAAATGTTAAATGTTAATTGATTACGATCGCAATGTTTGTTTAAGCTAGGCAAATTCCGTTGTTGCTTGTGAACAAAAAAAATCGAAGGCTTAGCTCTTAAGTTTTTATTATTACGTAACATACGATTAATTGCGTCGAGTGCTAAGTACTTAAGCTGACTCGCGTTATCTGTACAATTCAATGGAGGTAATAAAAACTGTATTATTTACTTAAAGCGCCACAAAATCCATTCCACTTGTATTTTTGTGGCTTTGCGCCCGTGCAACAGGCAAATAAAAATGCAATTAACTAGATAAGCAAAGGGTGGGATGGTTAGAGCAGTAGCAACCCACAGGGACACTTAAGAGGAAAAAGCTTCTAAAGAAGGAGAATTAATGGCCAGGCAATTGGTCAATGTCTAACGAGCTGACTGGAAAGATGGATGGTGCGAGAAAGGAGTGCGAATTAATCATAAAATGACTTTTATTTTAGGCTTCTAGCGGATTTAGAACGGTCTTCAGATTATAACCAAGTTAATCTTTAAAGTGGTCTTGCTTTGTGAATACTTTTATGTAAGGCCGGAAAGTATGCCCTGGTTGCTTGCTTCCACCATTGTGAATGATTATGATATTTCAGTTGGTCAAAAACGTTTCTTTCTGACAATTTCCTAAGTGTAAAAGCCTCACCATAAATCAAAAGCATAAAATAAAAGCTGGCAATAAATGTGTGACTAGAAGTGTTCTATGCCACCGCACCCCTGAAATGCTTGTGCGATTGTGAGTGTGTGTACGTGCGAAGTGCGTTTATTATCAATTTTCACGCTTTTCCTCGGAGTTTTCCCCTGCACACTCGCCGAGCAACAAGTGAAGAGCCGAATGATTTCCACAGCTTCCTTCCGCTTCGGGCTTTTCCTCTGACTGGCGGATAAAAGCAATGCGTATTATCCGACCAACCCGATTGGTCGTCCTTGGCCACGCCTCCTTCTCGGACACTGCGCAGGACTCGTCATCAGACTCATTTGTATGCAAGTTGTTCTAAGTGAAAGAAATGCCTTAAAGTACATTAATTTAATTTTTTATAGTTAGATGTCTCTTATGGTTTGCTCCATATTCTGGTTTAATCCGCTTAATCGGGTAAAAAAATTCAAATGTCACCCATTTAAGATTTGGGAACTTAGATCAAAATAGGTTTAAGAATTAAAGTACAATTAGGTTGCGTATATTTAAAATAAAACATTAAATCCAAAATTTTTTAAATTTTGAGGATGGTTTATAAGTCGTACAATGACATTTTGATTTGGTTTTGATTTCAAAGTTTCAAAATCTTATAAATAGATAAACTATTTATAGATTCATTTTCGTAGTTCTCTTCTAAAAATGGTATAAATGATAGCGTATTGTTTCGATGTTACCTGCCGGAAGGTGTGCAAGTGCCCGGCTAGCTCAGTCGGTAGAGCATGAGACTCTTAATCTCAGGGTCGTGGGTTCGAGCCCCACGTTGGGCGAAATTTATTTTTAATATTTTTTTTTTAATAATTTTTTTTTTTTTACACGAGTTTATCTGTTTTTTGGTTTTTATATGGCCAAATATTTGTTGAGCCCTGATCAGAAACAACAAAAATAATAAAGAAATAATTTTCTTTTCAAAAAGAGGTCGTCCAAATCGTATTATTAGGTATTCTGCCGACTTTATTTAGTAATTTAATAATATAAGATATTTGCACTTATTGCAAAATCCCACCACCATTCACTTTCACTGGCGAAGACAATAAAAACCCCTTCAGCATAGTCAGCGCCATTTCATTTAGCCGCAATATAAAAACGCAGTAATAAATTCAAAATATTTACGGAATTTTCTAATGAAGTCGGGCTCATTCTCTGCTAAGACAAATGGCGGGCGGAAAAGGCGAACACAACTATGCCGAAGCAGGATCAAAAGCAGCTCCAGAAGCTGCTAAAGATGATGTGGCACGTGTTGATATTCCAATTGAATGCCACCAAATATGCGACACCCCCACAGGACTCGGCGCATCATTCCCAGTCCCAGGGGAAATGGGAAATATCTCTACCACAGGCATACCCACACGAGTCGGGTGACATTTGAACTTTGACTGGGGGATACTGGCACTCGTCCTTTTAAATAGATTTCACAAATGCTAATGACAGCTCAAGCTCGAGGACTGTGTGTAGCGTTTCAAACAAAAGGAAATTAAACATTTGCAGCCGAATGGGTTTTCCGGTTTCTATTTTCCCCTCTGGTTTTTTTTGCGGCTATGATAAAAACTTGACCACAGAGGCCAGAGATTTCCATCGGAATGACCCGCATCAGTTTTTGAGCCACTTTGTCATCGATTTAACCCCCAGCATACGAAGTTAAGCTGTCATATGTGGCAAATTGAATTTGTCAGGCCCGAAAATCGAAATGGGCCTTTTAGTCCCATTTTAATCCTCTCGCAAAAGCATTCCTGCATTTATTGTATTATTTAATGCCATCAGTCCTGGTCGATTTCTAGTCCATTAACTTTGAAGTTATTTTGGCGTCGCCACTTTAACACTTCAATGGAACTCTCCACCTTTTTTTATTGCTCCATTGTAGTTGTTGCCGCCCATGCTTTTTTCCCCGATTTTCCATCGAAGAGTTCCACACAAAGCATGTGTTTGAAATCGATTTGTGAGTGGCATGGATTCTTATTGGTTTTGGTTTTCTTTTTAAGTCCAGGAAAATTGATGCGTTTTGAGAAAATCAAGAATATAAGAATATAACATTTGTGGTCATTTTTAGGTTTTTTTTATTAATACTTAAACTTAATTAAATTATTAATAATTAAAATTAGTTTTAAAAAGGCATGTTATATAATCTCATTTTTATATCCATACCTCATTCTTGTCATAAATTACCCTATTATCTCGCATATAAATTTGTCAAGTTTTCTCCAGATTTTTAAGCCTCTTTAAGATCGGTTTCTCGATGAATCAAGGTCATCCCCCTGCCCGTTTTCGACCGGTCAATGTGTTTATGTTTCTATATCGGCATCCACTCTTTACATTTCATTTCGTCTCGTTGTGGATGCCAGGTTTAATATCTCGGCTTCTATATGCAAATTCGAGACCCTAGACGTGATCGCAAAGCTACACCATCATCGTAAATGCCTATAAATATTTCTGGGCCCGTCCTCCGACTTCGATACCTGCCTCTTTCCCAATCTTCGACTCAGTCGCGTGTCGTTTTCCAATCGCAGCGGTCTTTGTATCTCCGCATCCGTATCTTTATCTGACTTTTGCCTTTGTCGCGTGTCTCATCCAGCTGGCTGCATAAATTTACAACCGTTTAAATGGATTAATTGAAAAAGCCTACGAGTAAGTGGAACTGTTCAGGTTCACCTCGAAAATCCATCAGGTGGTTCCAGTGTACGTATACACAAACTGTCTGCCGGCAGCGAAATTCCACCGGAAATTGGTTAAATCAGTGCAACAACACGTTTGAGCTCACATTTACCCTAGGGCCAATGTCCTGGGGGATATGCAACACACCTGTTACACCTTGGGTTGACAAGAAAACGTAAATTGTGACCTCGTTATGCCAAACATATAGCAAATAATGGTGATATGTGATTTAACTTAAAGATGTTAATATGAATTTTTTCTTTTACATGATGTGTTAAAGTGAAACCTGTGAGTGAATTATTTAATAGTGTGCACGCAGATTTTTCTTTTAATTTTTAGCTATTTTATTAGTTTATCTCTAAAAAAAAGAGAAATAATATTATTATTTTAATTTATAATTCCTTTGCAAGCCGTCTTAAAAAAATAAAACTTTGATTTGACAATATTTATATTCAAAACCAAATGTTCTTAAAAGGTGTACTTTAGCTGCCCTTTTAAAATTGGACTTTTCCAAACGCGAATTCCATTAAAGATGTCTTTTCCTGTCCCCAAAAATTGAGTTGCCACTTAGGAGGCGAAAATCAATTAGGCATAATATGCGTGCGCCGCCCTCTCCACCTCCACCTCCATCTCTATCTATATGGCAGGCAACCCCAAAACGCGTTGCATACTTACAGGCGTAGCGAAAATAAAATCAAACAGAAGAAACCCCAACGCACACACGCACACGCATGGAGACCAAACACAATGAAGGCAATTGAGCAGAATCATTGCCGTTGGCAGTTTCCATCAATATGCAGGGGACAGGATGAGGAGGTGGAGAAATTTCGGGGAGAAAGTGGGGTAGAAAGTGATGGAGGTGGGATAACGGATAACGGGAAGGCACTGCAACAGGCAACAGACAACAAGTGGCAGCGCTGCCAGCGCCGCTGCTCTTCGTCCCTCTGACTGCCCCCCGCTCCTTGGGCACTTTCCACCAGGATATCCTCATCCTGAGCGCAGTCGTCCGCCGTCGACGTCGTGCGCCGCTGGCCAGCGCATCTCCGTTCAGTGCGAGATGAGATCTCGTGGCTGATGGACGTGCCCGTTTCCCACGCTCGCAGTGCAGCCTCAGCACCAGAAAAAACACTTGTGGCACTCACTCACAATCAGTTACCGTTTTAGCCCTAGTTTAGTTTGGTTCAAGCAACAAAATCACTTTTGAAAATTCCAACCAATGTGCGTCTAAAGTCGCGTTTAAATCGCTTAACGTTCCAGCACCGAGCAACGGACAGCATTATCCAAAAATATGTGAAAATTTCAAACATTTAAGGGTGTAAGTTTTAAAATAAATCTAATGCAAAGTGTTATTCAATTTTAAGTTGGAAAGAATTCAAAGTATTTTTGTACCTTCCTTTAACAGCTAAATAAATTTGAGTGCATTGTAGATTTTAACTTTTTACTCAATTTAAAAGTGGTTAAAATTTGATAAGACATTACAAAAATATTAAAAATATTTAAAGTAAATTGCATATAAAAATTCAAGCATTTTATTCTAAACATCTTTATACCCTTGCAGAGGGTATTATAATTTCAGTCAGAAGTTTGCAACGCAGTGAAGGAGACGTTTCCGACCCCATAAAGTATATATATTCTTGATCAGCATCACTAGACGAGTCGAACTAGCCATGTCCGTCTGTCCGTCTGTCCGTCTGTCCGTCTGTCCGTCTGTCCGTCTGTCCGTCTGTCTGTTTCTACGCAAACTAGTCTCTCAGTTTTAAAGCTATCGGGCTAAAACTTTCCCAAAAGTCTTCTTTCTGTTGCAGGTAGTATATAAGTCGGAACGAGCCGGATCGGACAACTATATCATATAGCTCCCATAGGAGTAATCGGGGAAAAAAATGTAAAAAAAATTATATCTTGTGTGTTTTTGAACCTAGAGCCACCTACTTTTGGAAATGCCATTTTTTATCTAATTCTGAATTTCGAATAAAATTTTTTCAAAATCGGACGACTATATCATATAGCTGCCATAGGAACGATCGGAAAATTAATGGGAATATAATAGGAAATAAATTATTGCTTCGTTGGTTTTTATTGTATTCTCTTCTACTCTGGGATATGAGTCTTTTTAAATGTTTTCGAATTTCGATTTTAATTTTATCAATATCGAACAACTATATCATATAGCTGCCATAGGAACGATCGGAAAATTAGTCATTAATATGAATTATCTGCAAGGGTATATAAGCTTCGGCTGGCCGAAGCTAGCTTCCTTTCTTGTTTTCCATATCTTCCCTCGCTTGCGAATGAGGCAAATCAATCAAAACTCAGCCGAAATTTGCATTTTAAAGCGGCAACAACTGCCTGTTTATTTATACCTACATGTATTTATTTATCAATCGATTTGAATCGGGCCTGCCAGGCAAACAATATTTTTTGCTCGGTTTGACAACCGCCAACATGTTGGGAAAAAAACGAAGTCAAATAAAAGTATTAACAAATATTGATGTAAATACCATTTACTTTTCTTTATTTGCCCTGGACAAATAGCCTCAATTGAGAGGGGCATATTTGGATATTGATTAATAATCCGCACATATGTTTATTGATATTCGGATCTATTTTGCAGCAACTTGTGGTTGTATAAAAATACTGTTGTTGCAGTTAAATAAATAGCTTTAAATACCATTCAGTAACTCAAAGTAGTATTATTATTATTGAAAAAGTTCTGAAAATGCTTCTCTTCTCTTATAATTCCCACTTTCCTTGTCTTTTGTTGGCCAACGACCTTGCCGCAAGCCGACTGAAGAGCAAACACTCCCCTCAAAGGAAAACCCTCTTGAGTGCTATCTCAAAACAGAAAATCCACAAGTGGCCATTGCCAGCAGAAATCGCTGGGCCACCGGAGACTTTGCCAAACCGCTTTAAGCCTCTTTATTTTAATGACTTCATTTTTTCTACTCTCCCACAGGAATTCTCCAACAACGCACAACCTCACCCGCCAAAATCCGGATACAACCACTACCTGACAACCACAACTGTAAAATTGCAATAGACTTTTTGAGCAGAACAGACACGAAATTCACCCCATCCAACCGAAACCCTAACTCCGCAGAATTTCCCTGGAAGAAAGCTGAACGAGTCGTATATAACAAGTAATTACTCAGGTAGGTTGTCATAAGTATAGCAAAGGGAAAGCAATATGTGCATTTATAAAAATTATAACCGATTTTATTCGGGCACCCCGATATAAGAAACTTTTGATTGTTCTTGTCATATTTAAAACCGGATAAATATTTAAATGATTTATGGGTTTTATTTTGGTTGTACATATTCCTTTTTACATTGTACATTTTTTTAAATATGTGTTTACATAATTTTAACATAGTTCAGCTATTAACGATCTTTCGGATCTATCCTCCACTTAGGCACGTTCCAATTGTCTTCACTGTATATCCCCATTGTTTTAGATGATTGCTTGTTGGCATCGATTTGAGCTAATTAGTTTAAAGGGGCCTCATTTACACGCCCCAGCTATACATATATCTCGATGGAACTTCGCTACGCTACCGTTTTGCAATTAAAATTGCAATTATAGGTAGTAAAAAAAAGTATCATCGGCTGCAGCTTCGGGCGTCTGTGCAAATTTGTACAACAATTAAGTGGAAAATAAAAAAGCAGACTTGAAGGGCTTTCGATTCCTGGTTGATTATACAGGAAAACCAGTTTATGGCCTTGCGTAAACTGGGGGTCTCTCTTCAATCTGCGTGAGCCGTTGGCTTCAATGTCAAGCTCAAGTCCAGTGCTTAAGCTCGGGCCCGAGCTTCGTTTTAATTAATAAGAATCTGAAAAATGAGCACAATTTAAATAAAGTTGCGTGTCGAAGCTTAGAAGTGGCTGGAAAAGGCAACAAGCCGCTAAATTTTTGACCGTCGCCAGTTGAAAAATCTTGTGCAATTAACACAAGCTCCGCCAGCAACAACAATTAAACTAAAAGCAACGACAAACAGTAATCAAAATAAATGTCTGAGGGAACATAAATAAAGAATTAAACAATCGCATTCGTCACATCACATCGCACATGCAGCTCAATTTTATTTTTGCAGGCATTCTTTATACTCTATGTCAAAGCTGAAAATCTATATTTAGTTACTTATTTTTTTTTAAATGTGAAATTTAAACTGAAAAAACAATCTATAAAAAAACATTTTGGTTTTATTTTAAAAATAGATTTTTAAAGACTGACAAACAATACTTTTTTATCGTTAGAATTTAAATCTAATTTTGTTCAGTTAAAAATTGCAGCTTAAAATTTTTTCTCGACAGAGTATTTAAACTTCCCCCTTGCTTTCAATTGTGCTTCCAGTTATAATAAAAAACATAGCGGACAACACGCGATACTAATGCATTTTAGAATTGTTTTCGAAATGCAATTGAATTAAATGCGGTTCTAATCAATTCGAAATAAAAAGGGGACTACTTTAGACTCTGAATAGTTAAACTTGAAAACTCAACGCATTAGCATAATTTCAAATAAAAAACCTAAGCTTTTGTTCGAATTCGATTTTCCCACGCCCATAATCCCAAATTGCATGCCAATTGATAATTAATATTTATTAAAATGTATTTTACACACTTTTCATTGTGCATTCATTTGAAATGCAAAGATGTCTGAGTTCTCTTCGCGGCGCACACTCTGTATACTAACTAAGCAAATCTTGTTCACTTGTGCAAAAATTAATTCGTTTAATAAGCCTCAGGCGGCACGCTAAAGGTTTTAGTTCGAGCTCAGAGCGCCGACTTGTCGGTAGAATCCGCGGAATGAACGATCCACCCCAAAAAAGTCTTAAAAGTGAACTCGTTGTGAAAAAGAAAGTGCAATCTAGGTGATAGCATCAGCACTTCCTGAATGCAAATCGCACAGCCTTGACTTCTGATTCACTGGGACCAGAGTCCGCGGCTAATTGAGATTTCTGTGCGCGTAACTGGCGGCTTTAAGCGATCGTAAGCCACATAAATATCGGTCGTAAAAGCAGAGATCTATAAATACTCAAGCCCTGGTGGCAATTCAGGTTCATTAGTGCAAGTGATATCCCAGAGGCAAGAGTAGTGTGCAGTTTGTGCAGCAGAAATCCCTAGATCTATTGTACTTCAGTAAGGGAAAGCTGTCAGGTAAATTTTAAAATTCATAATATCATAGTGATGATATTATTTATTATTATTTATTTATTATTTATTAAAAGGACCAAGAAATTAATTTAAATCATATTAACAAAGTTATTAAATTTAGCTATGAATTTTCGTTGGCTCTGCATAAATATTTTAAACAAAATAATTTATATTCTTTGTACTTACAAATGAAATTCTGAAAAAAATATTAAAACATCTTCTCGTTTTGCGGTATTTTTTATAGAATTTTTTAAATTGAATATAATACTTATGAAAGCCCATAATTTATTCCCAAAATGGTTCTAAAAATGTTATAGGTTAGTGGCTAGTTAGTTAGCCCTTGCATTTAAAAATTTTCACATTCACATTTGTAGTACAATTAATTGCGAAACGTCTAAACAAATGTAGTTACTAATTAAAATGATGACATTTTGGTGTAGTACTATAGCTAATGCAGCAGCAGTTAATTCTAGTTGATTTAATCAATTAGAATGACAAAATTCTGTGTTGTCGGTCACGCCCACAAACGTGTTGCAGTAGTAGTATGAATTTTCAGCAGCTTCCTCGACCATTTATCAGATACTTTTCATTTGTCACTCAATGACAAACACTTTGTCTCTGCGGAGACGTCATAAACAATCAATTGTCCGTCGGGACAGGCATCAATTGTTGGCTCAATTGCTGAATAAATTGAAGGCATTATGCAAAGACTTTTGGCGGAAGACTTGATTCATCTTTGCCTTCAATTACCAGACCTTTTTGCCAATAGCAAAGGCAGTGGGCTAATTCAATTGTGCAACCGAAAACTTAAAGAAGCCTGCGTTCGGGCTCCTTTCTGTGAGTCTTTCAAAGCGAATTATGCTGGAAAATTCAATTTGCGACCTGCGCTAGGCAACAGAAAGTGTTCGAATGACAAATGTTGCGCATACGCCCCGTTTGTTTGGTGCCCGTCTGGGGCGGCAGGCAATTAAATAAATATTTAAATTGCGTATGATTCAATTAGAGCCGTGTAGCCGTGTGAAAGATACTTTTTAATTCCGTGGCCCAAGACTTGTAATTTCATTTTAATTAGCGAAAATCATTGGGGCATAAAGCGAGCGTGGGATTTTGATTTGAAATGGGAATGAGAATGAGAATGGGGAATGGGAATGGGAAAGCTGCTTACTCTTGATTTGATTACATTTTAAAAAGACAATCGGCTTACTGCCTTTCGTAGCAACCAGCGGCTAGCGACGCAATGCAATCATCGACCGATGCGGGCAATGGTGGACCAAGAAAACACACGCAGAGCACAGCCCCCCAGAAGCAGTCGGAGATTAGCGAGACCACCTCCTTCACCATAAACGCCACGAACAGCCAGCCGCAGCAGCAGCAGCAGCCAGTCAGCAACACACCCAGCAAGAATCCCTTCAAGCAGCAGTTGGAGAGCAATCAGCAGAATGGCAACATGGACCAGGACTGCGGCATTCTGGGCGTCGGCAAGGAGCCGCCGGCCCCGCCTCCGCCCACCTACCAATCGCAGTCCTACGCAGGACGACAGGCTCCGCCGCCAGCGGATCAGTACCGCGAGGAGGATCCACGCGCTGCCGGGTCCTGGTCCGCCGCCAAGTCCTGGATGGTCAGCTGGCGGGGCTCCAACCGCCTGGTCCTCGTCATCGTGGCCATAGCCCTGCTCCTGGACAACATGCTGCTGACCACAGTGGGTGAGTGTTTGCCATCTTGCCATCTATAATGCCTCGCATAAATCCTATTCCCCCGTGGCCATTAGCATTTCATGAGCATTTATCTCCCGGGGCTGGTTATCCCTGCCAGTCAATCGCCTGGAAACTGTCCATTTCCTTAGAGAGCGGCGAGAGTGGTGCCATAAAATTACCACAGTGCGGCACTTAAGCTAATGAACGCCTTCCTGTCGATTTGAACGGTCTTTGTCAGTTCATCAATTCTATTTTTTTTTGGGATTAACATGGGCTCTCAGATCCTTTGCTGAGATCTAACACTGGTTCAAGGAATAACCCTATAAGAAGTGAAAGGAATAAACTAAAAGATATCTATAAACTGATTTTACTTAATTATTTAATGCTATATGTTATATTTATACCATATCAAGTTAGTTATTGAAAAAACAGTATTTCTCTCTGTTAGTCTTAACGTAATGCTGACTTAATTTAATGAGCTTAACTGTAGTTCAACCAAATCGAATACCAACCAATTACTAATTAATCTGATAGAACGAAAGTCAGAGATTTCGTCCGGCAATATTCATGATTTCTCCGATCACTAGTCCACCCTTAATTTATGTGGAAAAGCAGGCAATTAAATCAAATACCAGCCAACAACTAATCAATGCTGAAGGGCCCTGCTTAGTCATTACCAAGCAGCGATGGCCAATGGACCAGACTGAGTTGGGCAGCTCCAAGTGCCGAACCGTCGACAGTCAATTAAATAGACACGCACTGGAAGACCCTCCTGCAGTTGACACTAAAACCCCACCAGGGAGAACTCTTCTGAGGGTGGAGAAGGTGGAGGAGGTGGAGGTGTCCAGGCCAAGTGCTTATGTCAAGTGTCTGGCCAAACACATGGACATTGAGTGGGAATCCTCCGGTCCTCCAGCCTGACAAATACAGCCGGACGAAGGAAAAAAGCCGAAAAAAGAGGAGCGGAGATTTTTCTTTGTGCTAAACGTTCATGAATTTAAATCAACAAGTTGGGCAAAAACCAAGGGAAATAGCCGAGCCACTCGAGCAACTTGTTGAGAGCGAAAGGAAGTGAAAGTCAAAGGAAAAGTGGAAAAACTATTAGCTCCATGGAGGAAGTTTCCCTTCTGATGACAGGATAGAGTAAGGAGAAGGGGCTGGGCTTTTACCGTTTGACTGGCGGCATTTCCACTTAAGTGCTTTCTCGTTTCGCGCTCAAGGTGCCGAAGCGAAAACTGCTGCAAATACATTTGATTATTACATTTGATCTCTGGCCTCGCACCCCCAATTTTTCTCACACATCCCCCTGCTTTACTTCACTCGCATAATATCCACATAAATTAGATTTACACCCGGCAGCCTGTGGAGATTTATATGGGCCCCTGGCCTTATCCGTTTGACTCGATGCCAAATTGAATATGCAATAAGCTTTTGTTTTATTGAAGAAGATTGAATAATAGTAGCTTAAATAGGGTTCACTTTGATCCGGGAATACGTTCATATCCTTAGCCAATAAAGCGAGTGTTTTGCATTGGCATTGGGTTGAACTATGCAAATAGATTGTTTTTGTGCTGTAGACAAATCTTGGGGTGCTAAGTAAATAGTAGATTTCAGAGAAATAGCTTGACTTACATATTAGTAATACTTATTAAAGCTATAATGAAAATCGTTTTTTAAAACCCCGGAATTTGCATTGGATTTTACTTCACTGAGTAATTTTATAATTTTTTTTTAGTAAAAGAACAATTCTAAATATATGGGACCAACAAAAATTTCGACTTTTAAAAAATCTTCTAAGTTAAGATAGGCCATTTTGATTGTACATTTTGCCATCCGGGGTCTTTCTAGAATATAATAATATCTCACCTATCCTAACTTAGTCTAAAAATGTCATAAATTGCCTTTCAACCTTACGGACATCACAAAGAGTGTGCTAGCCTAATCCCTGGGATTTCGATGCTATTTTCCCGGGCTGTGCTGTTCGAGGGAGGCCACGTCCACCGTCTCCAGCTTCTCCAGGCAGACGCCTGGCCGACGGGTGGGCGTGGTGGCCAGGGATCGGGTCTTCAGCCCACCTCCGCCCGTAGCAGGCGGCAGGAGCTGATCGAATCCACCGGATCCATCCTTGGAGAGCGAGGCGCTGCGCGAGAAGGGGAAGTAGGCGGTCAGCTGACGCTCCAGCACGTCCTTGTTGATGCTCGTCTCCCAGATTTGCTTCTGGATAATGCCGCTGTAGCGAGCCTCGAAGCTCTGCTGATGGCGCAGCAGATCCCCGGCTCCCGATCGTCCGCCCCTGGGACGCTCCCGTTCTCGTTCGCCGGGAGTGGGCGTGGCCGGCTTGAGGGGACTGCCCAGGGAGTCCTCGTCGGTGGACATGCCACTAATGGCCGGAAAATTAGTGTGCACCGTGGAAAACTTTGCTCGTTAGCTGGCTAACAGGCAGAGGAAAGAAGTACGCCAACCGCCGGGAGAACCTGCCGCGTCCGCTGCAGAAACGCGAATAAGTCACGGCAGGCGGAATGGCTTGTCTATAGGGCTATATAAGTCCGTTTAGGCCTGTTATGTATGCAATCCAAATACACCCAGTATTGTTGCGCATTTTCTTTCGCTGGGCGAAAATCGGGGGAAAAGTCAAACGTCAGGCGGCCCAAAGTTTTTGCCTCCAAAAGTAATTGCTCCCCCTTTTGTCTTTCGGCTTGCCTTGAAGTCAGAAAGTTTTCCCCCGTTTTCCGTTGGCTGTGGGATCCGGAGTCGGGTGACGGTAGACCGTAGACCGTGGCTACCACCCAACCAGACCCATTTCGGCAAAGGTCACAATCGTGCGGCTTTTTCGGTGTCGTTTCGCTGTCATGGCAGACGCAATGACTCATTGAGCCTTGCGCTTATCCCCCACCATCTGTATCTATTGCGGTGTCTCTTCAGAATGCACAAGAAACAAATTTTATAAATATGATTTTATATTTAAAACTACAGTCAATAACCTTTTTTATTGTAAAGTGTTTCCGTAAGTAAAAACGCGAATTCTTTAGAATCAAGATCATATATTTATCTTTATAAGGAATTGATCATTAGGTCATTCTTTTTTGTACCTGTGTACAGTTGGCGATATTGAAATCGAATCTAAATTCCGACGCGTCAGTCATAAAATAATACGATGACGACGACAACGACAACTTGCCACGTGTGGCAGGTGGATAGCTTAGATTTGGGTGTTGCTTGCATGACGCTTGATGGATATCCAAGGAATCTCCTTCGCAACGGTTGACAGTTGTTACCCCATTAGACTGATGGATATGTAATGTCCATAATTAGTTTACGACCGCTTACGATTTGTCTGTCGTAAGACCCATAAAGTAGTTAGCAAGGAATATATCCCTAAATATATCATACAATCATACAATATTTTTAATATTTTTATTTTTCGTTACCCTTTTAATAAAAGTGTACCTACGGTTATGAAGCCTCAATCTTATTCTTAAGAAACTTTAATTTATTTACTCCGCTCTATTAAGTAATGCCTGTCTCCCGTTCTTAACTTGGAATTTCTCCATTCTGCGCAAAATTGCCACATTCATTAGGGCAAAACTTTAGCTTTAACTTTATTCCATTGTTAAACATGCAATATTTCCACAATTACATTGATTACGCTCCTTTCACTTGGGAACCCCCCGAAGTCCTCCACCCCCAGAAGCAAATAAAAAACGCAAAAATCAACAATGAAGAAGTCAGAACCGAAATCAAAACAAAAGAAAATGGGCGTGGCACATGCCGCCGACTTTTCGGGGTAATCCAAAAATAAACTTACCAAATTCGATAAAAAGAAACAAACAAAAGAAACTTTCAATGGCAACGGAACAAAAACGAAAATCAATAAAACCAAGAAAAGATTGTACGATATTAATAAGCAGTCCTTCGAAGCACAATAAATACCCTTACAATCATAGGTCAGAGTGATTTCTTCGTGCTTAATAATCATCTAATATTGCAACCCCAATAAAGTTTATAGTTTTATCTGATTCTCGTTCTTTCTTTAAATATTCTAAGATTAAATAAATCTAATATAATACGAATTTTAAAGAGTATCCAAAATTTGATAAGTGTCAAGATAATTTGTTATTTATTTTGGTTTACTTTTATTTTTTTGGAATATTAACAAGACTGAAAATATGTTGGTCTTGACTAATTTCCCCTTTCATTGTTTTGTGTTCTAGTGGTTTTTTTTTTTTTGGAACTTATAAATAAAACGCTTATTTTGTTCCCAGAAAAACGACAAGTTTTTCTTTTGGGCAAGGAATAGGATGAGGGATAGTTTTCCAAATTAACCGCATTAACCGCATTAACCACGTGAATGTCAGTGAACCTTGATTGTAAGATAGATGGAAAGGGTCAACTAATTTGAATAGTCTCCATGCTAGTTTAGACCGTGGTTTAACCAAAGTAATAACCACTACATAGAAGCTGTAAAAAAATATAAAAACAAATTATCATTGGAAAATAACTTTAATTATCGTACAATTATATTATAACGAACATAATTATAATTGAACAACTAAATCTACTTTTAACTAAACACATTACAAATCGTTTAAGATTCAAACCTTAATTTAGTGAGGGGACCGAGGCTAACTACAGCTGGCACAGCTCACTGAAGCTGGTGCTCAGGGCATCCTCGCCAGAACCTCCTATGCCGCTGCCCGCCGTGGAGCCCACTGTCAACAGACCCTTCTTGGGCAGACTGGGCATGAAGATGTGCAGCTGCTTCCGGCTATCCGAGGCTGCCGAGGTTCCGATTCCCCGGCCACTAAGCGGCGGCGTGCGGCTGTCCTCCGGCAACGGGGATGCAGTGGCTCCACTGTACAGCCGGGCCGAGGCCAGCTGACCCGCCAATCTTCTCGTGGTACTGGCGCTGCTGCTCAGGGTGCAGAGATCGATGTTGCGAGCGGGTCTATTGAGGCGCACGGGCACGCCCTCCTTGTTGAAGATAATGGTTATGGGCTTGGCATTGGAGGCGGAGGAGGAGTTGGTGACCTGCTGGGCGGCGGGTGGCGGCTTGGCACTCGGCTTCCTGGCCACCGATCTCTGGCTATTTGCTGCCGCCACCGCCACTCGCTTGAGACTCATGCTGCGATGGTGGTTGCGCTGCATCCTCTGGGCGGATCTGGCCAACTGGGCACTACTGGTGGCCGGTGGAGTGGCTACCTTTTCCTTTACTATATCCGTGCGTCCGGCCAGATCCAGCCAATGGAGCACCCTTTCGGCCAGACGCTCCTCGGGATTGTTGGACGTCGGGGCCAGCGTGCTGCCTGCATCCTGCAGAGAACTGCGCCGCGACTGATGTTCCATGTGATGGTCCAGATTATAGGTCCGTCCGCGACTCAACAGCCATGCTCGTCGCTTCGACTGGCGGCTGTTGTGCCGCTGCTCTCCCCGCTGGCCTCCACCCGTCGAGGGGGCGGGCCCCGGCCGCCCACCCAGAGCGGGCAGAGATTGTTGCTGCTGCAGCGTCAGCTTGGTGGCGTCCAGCAAGAGGTACTCGTCCAGGTACTCCACACTCTCCTCGGGGGACTGCTCGAAGATCTCGCAAGACTGCGTCTGCTGGTAGTTGCCTTTAACCAAAATGATTGTAATTACTATTTTTCCATTTTTAATCATTTAAACTATTTGGTTGTATGATATGTGCTATTGATTTACTGGTCTTATTGATCTATTGAACTCTTAAGCTTGGATGGATCCAAAAAGTGTTTGAGGAGGGCTTTACTGTTTTATGATAGAAACCTCTATTTAGTCAAAACTAAACTATTATCTGCAGAGAACAAATGCTAGTTAAAAGACATATTTGTTTTGTACTGATTATCTGTTATCATTGATAAAGGATCATTTTCCGCATTCCAATTCTTAGTTTAATAAGTAGAATAAACAATCTTAAACCCTTAAACTTACTATCTTAACTCTTCATCAAAAATACAAAAAAAATTCAATAAGCAATCATGGGGATACCTTTCCAGGGAACCTGATTCCTCAACAGCTGAGTCCTTGTGGACTACTTACCCCTCAGCCTGGTCTTCTGGCGTTTCCAGCGCTGCCTCTGTCGCGGCTCGTAGTCGAGGATGAAGTGGCGTCTCCCGATCGTCTCCTGCCACACGGAGCGCACAAACAGCGGCCTGCTGGCCGACTCCCAAATGGGTCGCATTTTCTCCCGCTCCTCTAACGGCTTCTACGGCTAATTAAATCCTGTGCATATTAATCGGATAAACAAAAGAGTATTCCAGCGCTTTGGGTTTTGGGTTCGGGTGCTGAGTTGTCCTCTTCCTCGTCGCCGGCGGATGACTGGTTGCTTTGCCAGTTGCCGCCTCACTGCCGCTTCTGTTTGGCTTGACGACGACGCCACTGTCGCCCCGGCATGTCGAATCGATGTATCTGGGTGACCTGCGGACGTCGCAGGGCTGCGGGAAAGAAACTGTCACCAAAGCTAATTTTTATGGAAAATTTAAAGATTTTTAGATCGTTAAAAAAATTATTTTCCTTATAATTAGAGTTTACAATGGGTTAATCGACTATAAAAACAAAATGCTTTGAAATTTTAGAATAATTACCCAAATATAGAAATTGCTTCTAAAATTTAAATTATTATTAAAATCGTATATTATAAGCATTTTAAAAACTTTGTTACTAATAAATCCAGTCTTAAAATTTTCCTATAAAAATTGCTGTTCCTTAAATATCTGCATAACATAAAAAACACTGAAATCCCATCATTTCAGTTTATTCAATCGCTGATATCCCATCGGTCTATCACTACTCCACTGCAGCCCTGAATCAGCGATACTCACTGTTTATTTGTCTAGCTGCCCGAGTCGCCTTCCTTTTGGCATTGCGGTTTAAGTGTCTTCGACACGCGAAATGCAACCGAAGCGACTGAGTGACTTCCGCTGCCCCTCCATCGCCATCCTGTGGCGCCCCAACAACAGCCCAAACATCCATTGCCTAACCCCCCGTAACATCCTACGCCACCCACCTCCTGACCCCGGCTGCACGTGCTTTTTCTGAATTATCATTTCCATGTCAAAGACTCGGGAGACATTTTAATGAGTTGTTGGGGCTGTGGGGCTGGGAATTACTAGGCAACATTTTTAGTCGTGGCATTAAATTTGCTCTTTAATCGCCAAGTGGTTAACCCCAATTAGGTAGATGTTGCCAAATTTGCATACATTTCCGGTTGCATGTCAGCTGGGCGGGGGGAAATGGCATGTTGGACCACCCATGGCCGACATATGTGACAGTTGGACGGGATTTCAGGTCAGGGAAGAAGGCTTCCACTTTCGCTGAACTTTGGCACGAGGCGGCACGGGCTAATACGAGAACTGGGAGTTAGACTATCTGTGTAACTAGCCCTAACCCCATCGAGCATGAATGGCCCTCATTAAAACCCTACCTCCCCCCACAAGGTAGGCCATACATATATGGTTATGGGCTGTCAGTAGGATAACCGCGAATAACTGGCTTCACAAGCAAACAAATTACCCCAACAATACTTCAAACTACGCTCGGCACTCACTCAATTGAAAGTTCTACCCCCCGACCTCCGCCCGACCTCTGACCTAGCACTTTGGCAGGAAATGCAATTACAGTGGCCCGGAGTTCTCGAGTTGCCCAAGTGTTGATAATAAATATAAACAGAGTCGAAGCATGCAATAAACAAATTGAATTTGCCCGGCCAAGTTGCATGCGGCTTTATGCTAGACATCGGAGAGTCCATTAAAAGCATCGCTGTAAACGTGGCGTATGCGTAATTTTTTCACCCAACCTCCCCTCTTTTGGTTGCCAATTGCAACTCAATTAGAACTGCAGGGTAAAGGAGAAAGGGGGCAATCTCTGCCAGCGGCAAGGCAATTACAAAACTTTCCGGGGCCTGGAAAACGCAATTATTAACCCGACGGCCTGGTGAAAATTGCCCCCGAGGCACAAGAGCGTTTAGGTTAATTGTGAGCAAACTCTTTTTGTTTCAATCTAATTATGAGAGCCCCTCCATTTCGCCCCGTTTAGTGCCCATCATACCCGAGTTCCTGTACGACATACGACATCCGGACGCGCCGCTCGACAGCTTTCCACGCACCCCGCTAACGTCGAACGTTCCACCGCCACCGACGCCGTGTCCTTGCAACAAGGATGGCAGCGAGGCGGCTCCGCTCGAGATCTCCACGATTAGTCCGGAGGGTAAGTGTGTTGGCAACGGGCGCTAATTGGCCACCAGTCTGCAGCCCAAGTCCTTGAAAATCCACAGAAAACGAGACCTACTACCGGGAGCTGGAGGAGCGCCACAACGAGCTGGTGGGCGAGACGGTCGAGGTGGGACTCCTGTTCGCCTCCAAGGCATTTGTCCAGCTGCTGGTTAACCCAATTGTGGGACCCCTGACTCACCGGTAAGTTCAAGTGTCGAGGAAGCTTCCATAAATTAGTTGGTATATCCGCAAAAAGAAAATTATCTTTTCAAAAAATAATTACATCTACATACAATTTGATGCCAAAAAAGATTTGGATATTAAAAAATATAACAAATGTTAAAGATTTCGGGGATTCAAGAATAAATAAAATAAATAAAGTATATATCCTTATTCAGCATTGGCTACAGCATCCCCATGTTCGCGGGCTTCGTCATAATGTTTCTCTCAACCATCAGTAAGTTTCGTTTAAGGTATTCCATCGCAGCACTAGCAGTTAATCATTATATTTTATTCAGTTTTCGCTTTTGGACGATCTTATCTGGTTCTGTTTGTGGCGAGGGCTCTGCAGGGCATTGGATCCTCTTGCTCGTCGGTTTCCGGAATGGGAATGCTGGCGGATCGGTTCACGGACGACAAGGAGCGTGGAAATGCCATGGGTATTGCGCTGGGTGGCCTGGCCCTGGGTGTGCTCATAGGTCCTCCGTTTGGCGGGGTGATGTACGAGTTCGTGGGCAAGTCGGCTCCATTCCTCATCCTGGCTGCTCTGGCCCTGGGCGACGGTCTGCTGCAGTTGTTCATGCTGCAACCCTCGATCCAGAAGGCCGAAACGGAACCGCCCTCGCTGAAGAGCCTCATCAGCGATCCCTACATCCTGATTGCTGCCGGTGCCATCACTTTTGCCAACATGGGAATCGCCATGCTGGAGCCCTCGTTGCCGCTCTGGATGGTGGACAACATGGGCGCCACCCGCTGGGAGCAGGGCGTGGCATTCCTGCCCGCCTCCATTAGTTACCTGATTGGCACCAATCTCTTCGGACCGCTGGGACACAAAATTGGACGCTGGTTCGCCGCCTGCTTGGGCCTGATTATCATCGGAGGGTGCTTGATTTTCGTAAGTGGAAAAATAGGTTTATTTATTTATTTATTTTATTTATTTTGAAATCTCGTTTATTGTGTTTTTATTATGTTCCTTTAGTTGATTAATTCACAAATTATTGGTAATGAAACCAAAGAATTCGGTATACAAAAAATTAGTGAAACTGAAATCACGTGACTATTAAAATATCTCAAGAATTCGCGTTTTATCCTTTTGATTTAAAAAACACCAGAAATGCGTTGTGATATTTGTCTTACTTGCTTGCAGATACCCATGGCCACCTCGATCACCCACCTAATTATTCCGAACGCCGGCCTGGGCTTCGCCATTGGCATGGTGGACTCCTCGATGATGCCGGAGCTGGGCTATTTGGTGGACATCCGGCATTCCGCAGTGTACGGCAGTGTTTACGCCCTGGGTGATGTGGCCTTCTGCGTGGGCTTCGCCGTGGGTCCCGCCCTCTCCGGATCGCTGGTGAAGAGCATCGGATTCGAGTGGATGTTGTTCGGCATCGCCATCCTCTGCTTTATGTACGCCCCGCTGCTGACGCTGCTCAAGAATCCGCCGACGAGCGACGAGAAGAAGGTACGTATGGCCAGGGAGGCGGCTGAGGCTGCCGCCGCCGCTGCTGCAGCCGCTGCAGGGGAATCCCCTGAAATCCCCCAGCTGACCGCTTCCTGCCCTGCCATCATGCATGGCACCTCTATTCCCGATTCCGATGCCGAGGCGGGCAGGACGAATGAGGCCTACGAGAGCGAGAGGCTTTGAGCCTCTATAAAATTATGAGTTTTGCTTTTTGTCGGCATTTAGTTGTTAATTTTTCGTATTATTAGTCATTCTCATTGTTTTTAGCGTTAAGTTCTGCTTAATTTGTTTGTAATAAAATTAGTAGTTTTTATTTAAAGCGCCGCCTGAGTTTCATTTTGCATGTTTTATCTTAAGTACAGAATAATCCCTCGTCTAACCCATATTTTTTTCCATTTCCTTGTGATTCCAGTCTTTGATCTATGGACGTGATCGGGCTCAGGTACGTTATGTCACCTATCAGAACTACGATGAAGACGAATAAGCAAACGATTTAACTCCAACGCAATGTTGCCAAAAGAGCAACCAAAAATCAAAAAAAAAGGGTAATAAAATCTAAAAAAAAAGGAATTTCAAAGAGGCAGAAAATAACCATAACCACAACCAACAATATCAGAAATATCATATGAATTTCCAAACGAAATCGTTATTCTTGTTCAATGTTTTACACAAGTTGCACTATAGTATTTATATATATAAACCATTGATCATATCAAGAAATCACCTCCCCCAAAAGTTTAGCACACGTTAAAGTCAAGCACACAAAAGTATCTCAAGAAAATACTATAGAGAAAGAAGAAGGTTGAGTGAAAATAGGGCTCTACGATGAGCTAGATGTTCGATGAGACGGGTAAGTGATGGTAAGAAAAATAGTGAGGATCCTAAGAACCCTACTACATATTGGAGGCAATTTAGTGACCAAAGTTTTGGAAACTATCTTAATTTTTTTGGAAGTACAATCCGCGCATCGAAAAACAGCAGATGTGACTGTACGAAGAGCTTAATGAGCTTGTGAGAGTCTTTCTCTGGAAGACTCTACTCCCAGCAAGGAAGGTTTAATTGCTGTTCCAATAAGCAGACGCCCGCAATTGCGTTGATTTAATGGGGGAATCCTGAGGAGCGAAGATTATATAGAAAATTTCATGGTTTACTTTTTAATTTGGATTATTCTTTTCGGATTTAGCTGGGTTAAGAACACATAAAGTCAAATGACAGCGATGATACACAAATTTTCCATTAAAGAGAAATTAAGGGAATTCATGGGTGACTTCTGGGGCAGATGATAATCTGTATGCTAGAGATGATCTATCCCAGAAATCACAAATGCAATCCCCCACTCTCCCTTCTTATAAACGCATCAAACGCAGTTTCTCTGCATACACGTTGATGTTCACCTGACAGGCATCCTGACCTTCTTGACTGCTGTTCCGTTCTCCTGGCACTGGTGATGATCCCCTCATCCTCACATGGTTCAGACTGAAAGCTAGATCCCTATCCGCAGTTCTGGAGGTAGTTATCCTTATGGGCATATTATTCAGACTGGTGACGAGGGGATGGGTTGCATTCAGCTGCTTGGGCTCACTCACCCGGGCATTGGATGACCGCCGACCTCCATTGGTGGTCACCGTGACATGGACATTGCCATTAGAAGTTCCCGAACTGCAGCGATCCAGATTTCTTGTGATGGTGGGACTACGAATGGGGGTGGAACTACGGCTAGAGGATCGGTTTGCACTCCTATTGGGAGTAGAAGAGCGAGAGGAGGCCATTCGAGGGGGAGTAGGTGAACGGCTGGTGCTTCCGCTAAAGATTGGCGGTGGAGTTAGTGAGCGGGTAGCGGATCGAACGGTTCTTGCGTCCTGATTAACCCGAGCTGTGTGTCTTTTCGTCTTTGGCCTGGGCAGATTTCTCATTGATGTTTCCGGCCTTCGGGGAGATAGATCACAAAAGGCCATTCCTGGTAATCGGTCATCGGAGGTGACGGTATACAAATGCGAGGTCATTGGAACCGGCGGTGGTGGGACATTTAAGGACTCCCGACGCAGTTGCTCCAGTCTTTGACGACGCGATTGCTCCTGGAGGGCACAGAACCGATCGTACTCCCTGTGCCGCTGCGTTTCCCGCTCCAGCTCTCGCAGGCGCTGGCTCTCACGCTCCACCTCCAATTCGCGAAGTCGCTCCTCATCCCGCAGGCGCTCCAGCACGCGGAGCTGCTCGCGATCTCGCTCCCGCTGACGGGCACGTTGCCGCTCCTCCTGGAGCTCCCGTTCGCGCTCTAACCTTCGGTCCTCCAGCAGCTGACGATCCCGCTCCCGTTCTCGTAGTCGCTCCTCTTCCCTGGCTTTCTCCCGCTGCCGGAGCTCCCAGTCCGGACTGGTTCTTGGCTTGGTCTCGCTCACATTGAACTTGGACAGTCGCTTGTCGATGCCAAAGGTACCCGAGGACCTGGGAGTACTCCGCTCCTGCTGCGACCTGGACATCACCTTGTCCGTGTTGTTCAGCAGATAGGCATCCGCCTCGATCTTGATACTCACATTGTTGTCCACCTCGGACTGTGGATCCACACTGCGGATGTTTATGCTAATCTCGCAGCCGCTTCTCTTGGTCTGCAGCTGGTTATCGGAGTCACTGGAGAAGGTGGTGGTGGAGGCACCACCAGTGGATCGCGGGACATGCAGGCTACTGTTGTTCAAGGTCATCGTGCTGCGACCCCGTCTCATCGCTTGATATTTCCCTCTTTGACAGCAGGTCCTCAGGAGCGGGGAATCCGTGGCACTGGGCGGTCGTCTCGTCTGCGGAGCCACCGGCACACTCTGCCTCTCCGGCGGACTCACCAAAGGAGTCTTAGTGTCCCGCTGTAATTGAGGTCTCCGGTTCTCACCGAAGGAACTAGTGGGTGGACGCCTTTTGGCGGGAATGTACTCGGGATCCTGGCTGAACCTGGGATTATAGTAGAAGGTCTGGAAGGAGGGCTTCTTCACAAGTGGCGCCGCAGTCGGAGGCCTTTGATAGTTCTGGGTCGGATAGAAGGGCTTGTCGGCATAGCGAAAGTTGTACGATTGAATTTTGAACGGGTCTCCATGGAAGACATCAGTCGCCTGACAACGCGATGGATCTGTCACAGATGAAGGCCCTGGGAATTAGTTTTGACAGTGTTTGAACCTGGGACGGCAACTCACACAAAATACGTCTCATTTGGAGCAGAGAATTTTGGGCTTTCCAAGAACGTCAGGCCAAAGAGAGATTGGGAGTTTGAAAACAGCGTGCCAATCATAGAAATGGATTTTTTTGATTAGAAAATATTTAAACGAGTACAAAGGGGAATTTTTTTCCATAGGTCTAGAACCGAAAACCCAGGCAACTTTGGTTCTCGGTTCTGTCACACATATCGTTCGCTCCCCAAATCCATTAAAACTTTTTGGCAATACGGCATAGCAATTGGTCGGCATTAATGGGCATTACTCCAAAGCGGAGACCCACCTTCCTTAAGTAAATCAATTTCATATTTCAAGTTGTTAAAGTTAAACTAAAGTATATATCTAATCGAAAATCTTGTAAAATTGTTGCCCACATAGCACACACACAAGTTATCTGACAAAATAAGGGAATAATTGATAAGCTTTTGGTACCAAGAGGTTCGCGGAATGTGAATACCATTCCATAGAGACTAAATACTTATAGGGGAACATACGCGTTTACAATTTTGAAATAATTACTTTTTTGCACTTTATGGTTTAACTTATTCAGTGGAGAACAAAATCGCTAAATTGAGTGTGTAACCATCTTTAAATATAGCTAATATGACTGCTCGCAGCTTCAACTCTTCCCACCCAAAGTTTAAGACCTTTCCTCATAAGTATTACCGACTTTGTTCCCCACTCAACCAGATCAACTTAGGATCGTTTGGATATTTCCGCAAGGCACTTGAATGGCTGCAAGTGACTTTTAGCGTTGTGATCGAATGCATCATGTAAAATCTTCTTTAATGCACAAATCCCTATTTATTGGGCCATAGAAGTCATTATTTTGGACGCGTATGCCCCGAAGAATCCTAATCAAAAGTATTGTAAAGGAAGATAACTCTGTAATGGTCGAAAAAGGCACGAGAAGGCCAACAAAATGTAGTTAATCGCAGGTATACAATGAGGTTATATTGAAAAACTGTATATACGAATAGCTGAAATACTTGCTGATTATCATCGATGTTCCATTGTTGTGAAAATTGAACTACTCAAATAATAATCTAGATCCATTCATAGCACACGAGAGATTCTACGTTGTGTTCGTTATGACTTTTCACGCTTTGAAGAATTGCCGAATTCAATCATGCAACACTCGTTTTATAACTAAGGGACTCTTCAAAAATGCATATTATAGCCAAACTCATATGTAGTACAAAGACATTGTACAGGGTATGCAACTCAGAAGTACATATGATATTTAGCGAAAGGTTTTGTTCGGTTTTCATATAGTTGTTGCGTAAGTTTATGCTTCAGCCCCCCTTCCGGGGGCCCAGCATTCAATATAAACGTGTGAATTAGACAATATAGCTTCTAACTGAATAGTGCAGCATACTCAATACTCAATAATATTATTCCTAACCAAGTCGTTATTGTTGCCTAGCTATGTTCAAATGTTGCATAAGTGTTATGAAATTAACAATCCAAAAAAAGCTGGTATGGGGTCAAACAAACAACAATGCTAAAGCAACTAACCAAAGCGTTTTGTGCACAGTATTAAAATATTCAAAACTATTCTTAACTCGATATACTTAACGTTTACTGTATGTATTTGCTAACTAAGATAACCACACACACATACTCTCTCTCAAAAGTTCGTATTCGAATGACCGCAAACAAAACCTATAGTTTAGCGCGAGCATATTAGTCAAAATAAATATGAATAGCAGGGCATTATTAGCATAACATTATACTATAGTCCTTAAACGATTATCACATTTTTACTCAAACCTTGAAAGTATGTGTACTCATGTCATGCCATGCCATGTTTATAGGGTGAGAACCGGGAGAAACCAGAACACAAACATTCGTATATACTATTTATATAGAATAATGATGACCAAGTAGAATATACTATGCTAGCTATACTAAATATATTTATACTCGAAACTAAAATACCAACTATCTATACACTCAACTAAAATATGTATAACCTATACACTAGTCATTTGACATATGTTTATTTCATAGAGATATTGCTAACTAAGCTGATACCGATATCGGAAAAACAAACGAAATTGCGTTGAGTTTAATATACTCGCCCATCATATAAATTTGAAACAATGCAAATGCAAAATACAAATATGTAACTGAAGTTGTTGGTGAATAAACAAGCTACAAAACATTACCCGTCTTTTAATTAGTGTTTAAGGGACATTAAACTTTATTCAGTGTCTATATTATTTACATCCAATTCAAGGAAAAGTTTATAACACAATCGTTTCAAGTTAAAAAGCGCGAGCCATAGCCGCTTCAAAATAAAATCGTCTTATATCTGAAATTTGCTATGTATGGTATATACATTTTGTGTTTAGATTATTTTAAAATTGTACACTTTACTTTAAGGTCAACTTTTAGAAAGCCAAAAATAGAATAGAGTAGAAGAAAAGGTCAAGAGCGCTTTGAACTTAAAAACTAATTCATGTGTGACTAAAATTGCAGTCCTAGGAATTTGCCTTGGACTCGTCTAGCTGAGAAGTGTCGTGCTTTTCCTTGGCAAAGGTTATGATCTGGTTTAGGCTTTCGCCTAGTTCCTCCATCACTTCGCGCTCCGTGTCCTCGACCGGCATATTCTGTTTCTCGTGCATCACGATCCGCGATATCATACACATGATGGTCGCCTCGATGACATCGTCCGTAAAATACATATTTGCGCGGTTCTCGTGCGAGTGCTTGTCGTTCGCTTTGTCCTTTTTGGCACCCTTCTCTCCGATCAAGCCGTCCAAAGAGTCCATATCCACATCCGGACGGTCTTCCATGTTCCGGCAACCTGCAATATTTATCAGTTTCATTTAGTTTCATCAAAGTTTTATCCCGTATTCTTATTTTACTTACCCACGCATTTACATATGCTGGTGCAGGGGATCTTCGCCTCATAGCATTCGCAATAGTTCTTGAGACAGCCGGATCTTTTGCAATTGCAGCCTTTGTTATGCAGACGCATGTCCCCTGAATTGGGGGCCGTAATTTTGGGTCTGTTCGTAAAGGAAAGAAGGGTTATAGCTCAGAATATAAATGTTTCCAGAACACAAAAACTTACTTGAAGGCGCTTGGATTGCGGTCGAGGCAGCTCCGAATGGCACGCTCCCGCTCAACTTCGTAGTCCAGATTGTTGAAGCAATCTTTGCAGGTACAATCCTGGCAAAACTCGCCGTTGGCAAAGCAATCGCAGTAGAGTTTTAAACACTGCGACTTGCTGCAGTTACAGTGCTTCCGTCGAGAAGTCATACCGCCCAGCGCATCGCCAGTGGCTGCAGCACCTGCTGCCGGAGGCTTAAGGATGTCGAACAGCGGCTTTGCGGGAACGGCGGGCTTCTGGATTGTAGGCTGCGTTGGCAGCTTTGGTTCCACCTTGATTGACACGGATTGGGGTTGAGTCTGCAGCTGTTGCTGCCTAATCCTTTGCTTGGCCTGCGCCTGAAGTTGCAGATGCTTTGTCTGCTGCTGGGGACTCATCTGCTTAAAGCGATGCTGCTGCGAGGAAATGGAGAGCGTTCGCCGCAGCTTGTTCTCCACATATCCGGTGTATCCCCGTCGCATGGCACTGGTCGATGATTGGGGCACACCCGAATTACAGATCATGTACTTGACCCCATTGGTTCCCGTCGATTTGACAAAGTTGTAGATTTTCTTTGGGGCATTGGGACTGGTATTGCCAGCCACCACACGCTGCACGTTCGCTGGTCGACCGATAACCTTTTGAGCTGGCTGCGTAGCCTGTTGTGCTCCTTGCTGCATGGAGATCACGTACCGCGGCTTCTTGGCCTCCGGACCCGCATCGCTACTGTCGCTGGCATCACTGCTGGCGGAAGCCAAATGTTTGAGCTGCATGTTGAGATCAGTTAGCCGGTGTTTGCGTGGCGATTCCTGGCTGCCGGTAGGACTGCCGCTACTATTAGCCGCACTGGCTGGCTTGGGGGCGGTGGTGTTGGTGCCCAAAGCACGCTGCAAGGAGGAGAATAGAGTTAGGAGGGTGTGAGATACGCATAAGCACCACAATACCCACCTTGGAAACCAACGTCTGCATAGACGGCAAGGGCACAATGCTGCCGCCTGTTGTCCGCATTACAATCTTGTTGGTGCTGCCCATGGAAACGTTTGACTTTGGCGCTGCTGATGCCCCGGATGTTGGAGTAGATGTGGCAGCCGAGCTAGTAGCTGCAGCCGTGGCAGCTGGAGACCTCACCACTGTGATCTTGTGGGCTTGCATGGTCTTTGGCACTGCCCCTGTTGCACTCGTTCCAGCGGCACTTTTGTTGTTGGTCAGGACGCGTACATATTGTACTCCTGCCTTGCCAGGTAGCTGGATAGCATGCAATCCGCTCGTCGGAGAAGCTGTCTGTCCGCCAGCCGGGGTGGTTAAAGAACTGGTGGCCCCAGCATTCGGTGACAGTTTGATAATGTTCTTGCTGGGCACAAGAATCTGTTTGCCACCACTCTGAACCAACATTTTGCCGGGTGTTGTGTTTGTGGACGTATTAGCAATGGTGCCCGTCGTGGTTGAGCTTTGCTTTGCGGGAGCTGCCGTCTTAACCACTAGTTGGCCAACGGATTTGCCCAGCACCACATTTCCCGTGGAGGGCGATAGTTTGACAGTATTGGCGGCAGATCCTCCCGGGGTAACTGTAGTTCCACTCCCCGGCTGTTTGGCATTCAGGAGCAGCGAGGAACCAGCCTGATTGATCTTAATGATCTTGCCGTCGGCAGTGCGCACCACCTGGATTTTGGTGGGCTGTGCCAAGGGCGTAGATGTGTTGGTTGAGGTGCCGGGTGAAGCCGCCTTGGCACTGCCTCCGGCCAGCGGTGTGATGCCCTTGATGGTGATGGCTGTGGTGGAGGGGCCTGCCTTGCCCGGCACAGCCGCCTTGACCAGACCCGTGCTCGCCAAGGTCACTCCCTTGGAGAGGACCGCCTTTTGGATGCTTGGCGGCGCAGCGAGACGACGTATTCCTCCGCTTGGTGACCCGGCCACCGTGGTACTGCTTTGTGTTCCAGGTACGGACTTCTGGACGAAGATTACCTGGCCATCTTTAGTCTTGATCTGCGTCAAGTTGCTCAGGGTCTTGGTGATGGTGCCCGGCGTGGATGCAGTGGCGATGGTGGTGTTGCCGATCTTAAGGGTATTGCTGGTTATCGGTTTCAGTTTGTTCAGGATCTTAACGTCCGTAATCTGCGGCTTGGCCGGCGAGGGGACTCCGGCAGTCACCACTTTGATGGCGTGCGACTTTAAGACGGTTACTCCGGCCGAGGGCAACCGTTTGTCATCCAGTATCTGGATCACGTTCCTCTTGAACTGCGGCGTGTTCAGGGAATCGTTGGCCGGATCGGGCAGCTCATCGCCGTCGCCATCGTCGTCATCCGAGTCCAGGGCATCGATTTCCATGTGTTGGGAGCTCTTGTCCGAAGTTGGGTCCAAAAAGTCTTCGAAACTCAGTTCGGGCAACGGTTCCGTGTCGTCCAGGGAATCTGCGGGCAGAAACAGGTATTACTCACATGGCGAATTCAAGTTTGTGGTGCTTAAATATACCCGACAAGTAGTCTACGCGGTAGGTACTCATTTTTGTCAATTTTCAATTCAATTTCAAAATGTTCTTTATCATCAGCTGCGCTCAAGGCGGTTGCAACAGGGTTGCCATTTGACAATCGGAAACTTATCAGTGCGTATTCGATTTCATCGATGTCTTTTAGCGATAACATGAGCGATAGCCCAGGCGCTAAATTTAAAACTTGGTAATTCACACAAAATCCTCGGTTTTTTTAACCAAACTATAATATTAGTAAATGTTCTTTCCGTATAACTCTCAGCTTTTCTTTTACCAAACATAAAAATTATTTAAATTATGTTCCAATGATTTTACATTCCTCTCCCTGATAATCGTAATCACAGTTTCTGTTTAAGGGTTTGTTTTTATTTTACTCGACTGTGAATGGAGCGCCAACAACTTATACAATATGCATAAAAATCGCTTAAGAATATGATTTTAGTTAATGACTGACGGCGTTCCGGAGCTCTACTTCTTGCCTTCGGCCTTCTTCTCGCGCGCCTTCTTGCCCTCCGTCAGCTCGGATCGCTGCGATTCAGTCAAGGCGGGCATGGTGTTGGTGACGACGCCAGTTCCCAGGGTCAGGTTTCCATCGCGCAACGTGAAGCGCTGTCCCTGCTCCAGGACCATGGGCCGGATGAGGCGCAGGATGAGCTTGGTGTCCTCGCCGGGCATGACCATCTCCTTGTCGGGAATCTGCACCTGGACGGCGCAATCCCAGGTGCGGGAGAACATCTGCAGTTGGATGAAGGACATGAAGGGCTTAGTCCGGCCACCCTCTTCCTTGGACAGGATGTACACCTGGGCCTCCAGCTGATCGAGAGCCTTCACACTGCCCGGCTTGCACATGACCATTCCACGCTTGATGTCATCTCGCTTAACGCCTCGCACCAGCGCTCCCAGCTGATCGCCGGCCTGGGCCTCCTCCAGGATCTGGTGGAACATCTCAACGCCCGTCACCGTCGACTTGAGCACCTTGTTGTAGCCCACGAACTCGCACTCCATGCCCTTCTTCACCACGCCACGCTCCAGTCGGCCAGTTACGACCGTGCCGCGTCCGGGAATCGAGTAAACATTCTCCACGGGCAGCAGGAACGGCTTGTCAAGCTCGCGCACTGGCGTGGGAATGAAGCTATCCACCTCCTGCAGCAGCTGGAGGATGGCCTCCTTGCCGATCTCGGGGCTCTTGTCCTCCAGGGCGCACAGCGCCGAGCCCTTCACCACGGGAATCTTGTCGCCATCGTATCCCATCTCGGTGAGCAGCTCCCGGATCTCCATCTCCACCAGATCGACCATCTCCTGATCGGCGGCGTCCACCTTGTTGATGAACACAACAATGTGATCGATGCCAATCTGCTTGGCCAGCAGCATGTGCTCGCGAGTCTGGGGCATGGCGCCATCGGTGGCGGCCACCACGAGAATGGCTCCATCCATCTGGGCGGTGCCGGTGATCATGTTCTTGATGTAATCCGCATGTCCAGGGCAGTCCGTGTGGCCGTAGTGCCGCGTCTCCGTCTGGTACTCCACGTGGGCCACATTGATGGTGATGCCGCGCGCCTTCTCCTCGGGCGCATTGTCGATCTCGTTGTACTTCTTGCTCTCGGCCAGCTGCTTGTCGGCCAGGACCTTGGTGATGGCCGCCGTCAGCGTGGTCTTGCCGTGATCCACATGGCCGATGGTGCCGACATTGCAATGGGGCTTGGTTCGCTCGAAGACCTTCTTCTCGTTGGCATACTGGCGCAGGTACTGCTGCAGGTTGCCGGTCCGGGGGGCAGACAGTAGTCCGTTGCGCTGCCAATCCTTGCAGGCAGTGGTGGAGGCAGTGGCGCCCGCCAGGCGCAGCATTCTCGTGGAGCTCATGGCTCGCCGGCTGCAGCGCAGGGCCAAAGACATGGGTCCGGCGGACCGGCAGACGGCGGCGGCAAATGCATGTGACATGGTTCTGGGCTTCCTCTTGGCGCTTTTAACTGGAGAGTCGGGTTAGGATAGGCGCTTTAAATAGGGGAACGCCGGCTGCACTTACAGGTGAAGATTTAGCTGTCCTGGCAGGGGGCAAAAGGCCTTTTTACGGATCGAGGAAAATCTTATGGCCGAGAAATTGCGTAAACCCTGAAATGTGCTGTACGCAGAGCTGCCACTTCGTGGCGTTTTTTCGATAGCCAGCACACCAATATCGATTGCGATATTGAATTATATTATTTTTTACCAAAAAAGGTTTCAGTTTTAAATATTTCTTAACAAATGATTAAATTTTATTAATATTAATACGCTAGAAATCCTAGTTACTTACAAATAAAAATACATCTTGATAGCCTGCCTATTTTGCATAAGACTTTTGAAAGGGGTGGCAGCCCCTGTTGACGTTATTATTTTGTGCGCGTTTTTTGACACCCATTTAACACCCACCTCGACAGCTCACCATAGGTAATAAGCTTCAGAACACCTTTTCTCAACGCCCTGATTAAATGTAAGGGCCTGACAATGCCTCAAATGTAAGTTTCTATAATTTGTATAAGCAAACAACAATTGCCCCCAAGACTGTACCCCACAAAAACACCAACACAAACAAGCACATGTCCATATGTGTAACAAGCCATCTGGCATCACTGCTTTATAGGATGTTCCCAGATCGTTAAAAGCACTTTTCGTTTCGTCAGCAGAGTGCAAAAACTTATGATAAATCAAAGTTCCAGGCGATCGCCTAAGATTTCCATTTCGAAGGGCAACAACGATATATAAATCCGCTTGACTGTTGCGTTGCAAAATGATAAATATGCGAGAGGGGGTCACAAATCGAGGGTAACAATTTGCGCGCCAGCGGACGACCAACTGCCATGGCGAGTACACGCTGTACCAGAGGTTGAAAATTCAATTTGAAATACGAAATGACCAGGTCCTCACCCAAATTGCCGCCACTGGTGTCCATGTTATGTCCTTGTTGCGTGTCGAGTGCTGGAGCGGCTCGAGAAGCGGATATTTGCTCCTAATTTGATTGCAGTGAGCGGTCACTGCAGGCAAAGCAAAAAGAAAATCTGCACTCGGAAATATGAATGCGTTGAACTCGAAGGGCGTCGCGGGCGAACGAAAACAGTGGAGAGGTTATTAGTCACTGCGGTGAGATGCGCGGCGCGATATCACTGCTATTTGCACTTTCATTTGGCGGCCTTATCAGCGAGTATTTACAACCGAATGCAACAGCAAATTCAAAATTAAATTTAAATTGCCGTCGAGTGAACTTCTATTTCGTTTATGAGAGTGTAGGACCGTAGCGAAACCGTTAAAGTATACCACGGAACAGGCATAAAAATACTGAAATGTGCTCGATTAATACTGAAAATAGCTTAAAAATACTAGATGATCGAATGGCCTCATGGAGAGTGGCTAAATAACGTCATAGCACGGACTTTAACCGATTTTGTTGAGTTTCAAAATATTTGAAAATGCAATTCTTTATTAAACCTTTTTGCCTTACATCAAACAAACAAATTTAATTCGTAATCTTTTTGTTTTCTTTACTGTTTTATAGATATCAATATATTTTAGATAATTTATAAGAATTAAGATGATTAAATTTTCACAAAACATAAACGTGGAATATTTAAAATGCCAAATGTACATTTTAACATCTTGAACAATTAACACTTAATGGCATTCCGTAATTACACATTAAACTAAAGAATACAAATATAAACAATTCTACCCATCAACCCAAAACTACATGAACTCCGAAGAGGGACGCAGATTCACTCGTCGGTTGCGCAGCGTATAAGCCCGAGGGGTTTGCCCATTGGCCTGACCCGCTCCGGGGTCCTGGTCCATGGATCGACGCTCCGAAGACGCCTCCAGCGACATGTCCTCCTCGCAGTCTTCCAGCTTGTCGGCGCCCACCGTCTCGTCGTTGCTGATGTTGCCCTCCTCGTAGGTGAACTGGAAGCGACGCACGCTCTTCTTGGCGCTAAAGAGGACGGCACGGCTCTGGCGTTTGCTGGTGCCCGGCGTTTTTAGGATGGAGGCACGCGGCTTTGGCGGCGGCGTCTTGGAAGCATTCTGCTCTGCGGCCGCCAGAATCGCGGATTTCAGGAGCGTATTTGGCGCAATGGACGGCCGTCCTTCGCCGCTGGACATGCGGAGAACGGTGCGGGCAGGCGAGAAGGACCTGCGATTGCGAACCACAATAACCCGTGGTGAGCTCACACGGGTGGATGACGAAGAAGCACCTTCGTCCATCGTCGACGCATCCTCCACCTTTATCTTCTTCATGTTGGCATGGGCTTTGCGGAGAAACTGCTTCAGATTGCTGGTGGGCTTGGCCTTTGACTTGATCTTCATGTTGCGATCAATCTTGGGTTTCGGCTTTGCCTGCTTGGGTTCCTCAGCCACTGCATCCGGATCGAGCCAGTCGTTGGCCTTCCAACGCTTCAGGTTCGCGAAACGCTTGTCCACATTCTCGCTCTGCAGGCGCAACATGTCCCACCAGCCCTCCAGATCCTCCGTCTGCACCGGCTTCGTGTCCTCACTACCGTCGTTTGACTTTCGATTTTTGCCTGTGGCGCCCGCCTCACAGCGATCGATCAGGCCGCTAAACTGCATCATCTTCTTGGTGGTTAAAAGGCGCGTCTGGCCGATGGTCACGTTGATCATGTCAATGCCGCCCGTTTCCTGCAAACGTGCCTCGTTCTCCTTGCTGTGCGCCTCCCATTCGCTGCAGAGGCTATTGAGGCGCGCGATCTCATTCCCCAGCTGCAGCCGGAAATACAGAACGGATTCAACGGCTCGGCGCACTTCCAACGGCGACTCCTCGTCGGGCAGGTAGAAGCTGTTCCGCTTCTCCTTCTCGCAGCGCGAGTTCACCTTCCCGCGCGAGACGCTCACAAAGGGGCTGAGATAGTTTGGCATTCCGTTGGATTCTCGGCGTGGCGGTGTCTTCTCCACTTCTGGCACCAGGGTGGAATCTCCAGCGACTTCTTTAACTGTAAGGGAACATGAGATTACGGTTGGAATAGAAATGCACGCGTACTCACTAGTCGACTGCTGTGGATCCAAGATCAGAGAGTCCTCCGCCGGCGAATTGGCCACAGAGTAACGCGAGAAATCGAATTTTTTCTTTGCCACCGGAACTGGCACCTCGGTCTTATCCGCCGGCAGCAATTGCCTTTTGACTGTAGTATCTCCACTTTTGGCCGGTGCCACTGGGCTCGGCAAGTTGTCGTCGCCGAACGCATCCAGAAGACTGCCGCTGCTATTGTTGGACCTGCACTGGGTGGATGTGGCCTGGTCGAGGAAGGGGTTGTGGATCTCCTCCAGCGGTGTGAGAGGCGGTATGTCCAGTAAGGCTGCTGCCTGCAGCAACTCGGCCTTGAGCTGCGGAAGCTTTCGCACGTTGTCCTGGAGCTTCGTATACTGGCTCTTCTGCTTGTTGGCCTTCATTCGCAGGGAATGACTGGCAGCCTTGTTGGCCACTCCATCTGAGTCCTTAAATTTTCCAATGGCTCCGCCTCCGCCACGAATGGACAGCGGCTTTACCACGTTCGCCCGTCCTGCCAGCGGTGCTCTACTCCCCGAAGGTTTCTCGAACGGCTGAGACATCACATTGGCCAGTCTAGCCACCCTTGGCACTGTTTTCGCAGGCAATTTTGGTTTCAAGCTACTGCCTGATGGCTGTTGCCGCACGGTTTCTGCTTTCACTTTGTTAAGCGTTGCTGCCGAAGATTTGGGCACTGCAGTTACCTTCTTGGCCTCAGTTGCTGGCAGTCTGGGCCTGAGATTAGTACTTTGTGAGATGGCAGTGGAAAGGGGTCGCGCAGCTGCTTTTTGCCTGGCCAAAGCCACCGGATTGGTGGTCTGACGAGGCACCCCTACATTAGGATTTGTTGCAGGAGTTGCCTTCTGCCTCGCAAAAGGGGCAGTCATGGGTTTTGTTGCAGAAGCTGCCGTGACTTGCTTGGTTGATGATGCTGCAGGCGTTGCTTGAGTCACTGGCTTGTTTACCAAAGGAGCAGCTGTCGGTGGCTTGATGGCTTCGGGGGCTTTACCTCTGACCTTGCCAATGGAGTTGGCAATCACGTAGAGCGAAGAACGCTTGGACGGCTGGAACACGGCAGCAGCCCCTTTCTGCTTGGTGGGAGCCAGGTTTTCGGGAACCCGAAATGTTTGCGATTTGGGAAAGGCCTTTGATTGATTAACGGGCGGAGCACTGATAGCCGCCCCACGACGCGTCTGTTCCCGCTGCTTGTGCTCCTTGTTCTTGCCGATCTTCCATTCCATGTAGCGCTTGAGGAACACCGTCTGGCGGCTGGGTTTCGAAGTGGATGGCCCCGGCTGATCCACGGGCTCCGGCTTTTCCAGTTTTGGCTGCTCCTGGCCCGGCAGCTTGGGCACCACATTCTCCTGGGCCACAGCCTCTAGGGACGCCACTGATGGCTTCGCCTTGACGGGAGTGGGACTCACACTGATTATGCGGTTCTGGTGAAAGCAATCCTCCCGCTTTTTGGCGCGCGCCGCCTGCAACCGTTCCCGGTTCTCCTGGCAGTGATTGCGCGGGCTCAGCACCAGCGATTGCTCCTTGTACAGTTCCTTGTGGCGCTGCATGGCGACGAAATTATGGGGGCGAGGCGAAGTTGAGTGTCCTGTTGGAATTGAATCGTAATGCTGAGTTTTCCGGCGAAGCGTCTTTATTTTGTATTTTAATAGTTGATTATTATTTGTTCTGCGGTCGCTTTTTCTGGCTAACACTGCTGATGGGCTAATGGCTGCTGCTCGCAAGAACTGAGCACATTTCTCGGCTTTTCCCTTCCAATTTTAAAATTTCAATTTACAATTTTCGATTTCAGTTGGCGTCATTTGCCGAAACCTATCGATATACAGCTTGTTCTTCGATTTCGGGAGGCGTCATATATCGATACACCTCTTCTTCTTCGATTTCGGATAACATACCGCTGGAAAATACTAGAAAAGAAGAAAAATACTGGCTAGGCGTGAATAATAATTTAGCAGTAGTAATATGTTAACAAAACAGCTCCCGCGCTTAATTAGTATCGCCTAAGCTTGCTGCCGCCCCAGCCCCCGAAATAGTGAGCGCAGCGGCCTGTTTGTAAATGCAATAAGCCCAAAATAGTTCGCCGAAACTTGTCTTGTGCATAGTATATAAATACAAGCGCCGCGTGTGCGAGTGTGTGTGTTTATTGGGGTTACAAAAAATAAAACAAACAACAACGTCACCGCGGCGGCATTGCCAACAGCAAGCACCCACGCCCTAGATTGTCGAATTATATTTATGGCCTAGGGCGGGCATTGAAGATCATTTGCAATATAGAAAATCGCAGAACAACAAGCTATAGCTGGCCAACGTTTAATTGCTTTTGCGGTACCTGCTTTTCCCCGAATTTACAAATTGCAAGCTGCTGGCAACGCTGCCACGCTCACACACGCACGCACGAGCAGGCGACGGGAGAGCGAGCGAGAGAGCGGCTCATTCTCTGTTGCTGCTCCGCCTGGGCATGTCGTCGTCGGTGTATTTTTAATCGCTTTTCCTTACTCGCCTTCGCCCGAGAAATGTATTATTATTAACCAGAAAAGCGCGCTGCCGAATATCCATGATTTATTGTTTATATAAGAATGTGCGCCAACTAATCACGGATTCGTTTCGTTCCCATTTCCACAGCATTAGTGAGCAGTGAGTGAGAGAGAGAGAGCGGAAAGCGAGGAGAGAATTCCAACCTGCCCGTGTATGCTGTGCAGTGCGAGTGCCTGTGTCTGTGTGTGTGTGGTGCATCAAGGCTGATAAAACAAATTCTAAAACTATAACTACAACTAAATTTAAAATAAACTCCAAAGGCGTTTTGTAATTGCGCACAAAACAGCAGCAGCAATACACAACACAAAATGGAAGCGATTGCCAAACACGATTTCTCTGCGACGGCCGACGACGAGCTGAGTTTTCGCAAAACTCAGATCCTAAAGGTGAGTAGTTCCCCCCAATCATAATATCTGGATTTATTCATAGACTGCGAGGGGGCGGGGCAGGACCTGCATGCATAATCCGCAGCGATGCAGTTGTCCAGGTCGTTGCCTTAACCCACATCCCTGGCTCCAGACGGATTTTGTTACTACATAAATCCCCACAAACAGGAGTGGTGGCACCTACTCGTAAAAGCTGGCAAAAGCGGTTCAAAAGGTGCATCCGCAAAAGACAACACGAAAGGATTGCGCTTAGTGACTCACCGTAGCTCAAATACTCTCACAGAACCGGGAAAACCCACTTGCAGAAGTATTTACTCTTTTCGTTATCCACGAGATATGAATCTATAAACATATTTCAGAACCCATTGAAAATAACCCCTTGTTATCAACAAGTTTTAATACCCAAAGTGAAGGTTAAAGGGCCATTTAAATTTCATTTGTTGAGTAGTCAGATTTTTTAATTGAATACATATGTTTGTAGTGCAGATAAGGAGACATTTCCGCCTCTATAAAATATCAAAACTGCTGATGTTATGGGAACTTATGTCAGTTTCAAAATTTGGTGGATCGTACGATGCCTTGTTTTCATATACAAAATGTTGTAACCATCAGTTGTTTGATTTCTTAATTAACAATATATGAAAATTAGATGAGTCACTTAAAAAATATTGAAACTCATTTTCTTGGTAAGGCCATTAGTAAATATTTTCCATCTCATTTTCACGATCTTTGATTATTTTTTGTAGTTTGCAGTTACGATATTATTCTCGGTAGTTACAAAACTTACACCACATAAAACCATTAAACATATTTAATCTTGTTTATTTATAAACTAAAAGTATGTTTTAAAATCTACTAGTTTTAAAATCAAAGGTTTTCTAGGCTTAAAGCCTACTTTTAGTATAAGAAGCGGGCGAATAACCGGACCTAAGTGATATCATTTTCCTCTGCCAACTTAGCCTTTGCGGAGCTTTTGTGGGCACATCCGATCTGAGCCCGTTTGGTTTTATTTTCTTGGCAAAGAAAAGGCTGCTGCCAGGCTGCGATTCGATCTTTTTCGCAGTCGCCTTCCTTCCAGGTGTTTGTGTTGGCTGTCCTAGGCCAAACCCTTTGTTTTGGCTGGCGAATTTTCCGGTTTCTTGTTGCCAGGGCGCGCTGTAAGCTGATTTTCGTTGCCGTGTGTCTACCTTGTCGTAGGTTAGTCACAGCAGGAACCCAGGCCTGTGGCAGGTTTTTTCCCTTTTTGCATTTTTTCCATATGCTGTGCTGCTGCTGCTGCTGTTGCTTTTGCCGCTGCTGATTGATGGTGTCAATGACTCGCCGAAGAAGCTTCTTTATCGCTCCCCGAAGGTCAAGTGTGTGCGTTGCTCTCGTCCATTAGAGGGTCTACGTCTACGAAGAGCTCTCGAGGAACTTCCTCCCCGGTCCGTCCGGGCTTATCACTCGGTAAACAATCCCCACTGATAGGGGCAGTTCGTTTAACCCAACTGCCCAGGCGGCTTTTACAGGTCGGGGATAGAGGCATCCAGAGATATAAGATAATCGCACCAATTCGAATTTCGAACGCATTTGTTTGCCTTTGCTGCTTAGTCACTCTCGATGGCCTTATCTGAAAAGATTCCCAATCCACCAAACACACAGACACTGCGATAGAGGACCCAACCCGTGAATCATCGAGCATTTCATTCGGTTTCTTTTCACAAACTGGTTTTCAAAGCAGCGTATTTCGTTTCTTGGATATTTCGAGTTAGATTTTCTGGGAACTATTCCTCGAATTCTAACGGCTCTGGTTTATCATAACGAAAACACGAAATGAGACTCCAAGTTCAACTTTCGCTTGTCGCTAAAACAACGAAAAGTGAACGTTCGTGTCGCTTTGACACTTTCCAGCGTAGAACCCGAAACTACAATAGAATTTTTCTATAGTAATTACATAAACATACGAGAATAAACAATTGATAATAACAATCATGGCCACTACGTGCCAGCTTTCCGAGAGCGCCGCGAAATATTTATGCATTATCCAACAGCCAGGCACATTCAATGCACTGAAAAAAAATATTAAACTTAAAAAAGGTACCTCTATTGTGTTTTAGCGTAGTCAAAATCATTTTATTGTATTTTTTATGATGGTTAAAATAATAAATACATATTACACTTTTCTATAAAGCAACATCATAAGTTCACAATTTCCCCCTTCAAATTCTTTATGTGTAGGACCGCGAGAAAACTTTCTGTAATAGACGACGAATCCGTGGAAATGAATTTCTCGGCGGACTGTTTTCAATGAATGAAACAAGCTAAAAATAAATAAATATACGATGAACAATGTCTGGGTGACAGATGCGGGTGGGATCGACTAGGGGAGGTGGTAAGAACTATGGAGCTATGCCAATTAGTAGGGGCAGATCCAGCTGAGCGGGCAAATCCCACTGCCACTGCCAACAGTGAAAACAATAATTGAGTTTTACGTAAGCTGGAATCGACTTTGACACCCCCACTCCACCCGAATCTCTCCCACCATCCGACGTGCGAAAATTTAACCAAAAACTCAGGACTGACACGACTTTGGGCTACCTATTACTTGGGAATTTTCGTTTAATGTTTATTTTTGAGTTTCAATAGATAATATTTGAATCATTCATTCATTTAATTCATAATTTCTAAGTTTTATTTGGCGGCTCTTATTAGTAACCACTTTTTAATAGACAACAACCCCTTGAATTTTTTCGACCAATTATAAATATGACAATGTCGATGAAACATTAATGAGGAAATTACACGATGACGCAGAACTTCTATAAACTTCGGGAACCCAACAACCCCTTAGCTACACAGTATCACCCGGGGTTTAGTGACTCATTTGAATGTCATTCCATTATTCCGACTTGACGAACGAACGTTATTGGAAAACAACAACAACAAACCTGCCAAATAACTCAATTACTCAAGGAAAAATCCGTTGGCGAAAAATGAAAGAAATTGATAGAGATAGCAATGTATTTACCTAAGGCCTATTTACAAAAAAAGTATAAGGTGTTATTTTTGCTTAATCCTGAGAGAAGAGCTCCTTGGATAAAAAAAAACAAACACGGGGGATCTGTGAAGGCTGCTGGAGGGCGAATTTAAGCTCAGATGTGTGGAGGTCGATGCTAACATACACATTCATTCATGAAAAAGCCCGCAGAGCACCTTCAAATATGGGAAATCCCAGTGGCTCAGCAAACAGACAGGACTTCAATTTTGTCTGTCAATCGAAAGAAATCATAAAAGTCGGCGATTACGTAGACTACTTGTTGTGTCATTGGCATGCGAAATGGGCAAACAAAAAAGTAGCTAGGAAAAAGTCCATTAGATACACAAAAGTGAAATTCGCCCACTCGACGAGCCCGTTTCACTTAACATTCTTATCACATGTCAGCCATAATGCTTGTTTATTTTTAGCGGTCCGCAAGAAGCAGATATGAGAATAGGGGAGATAGTAGATATGTTTCCCAGCGCGTAAGCCTATCTTCATTGTCTGCCGTTGATTGCGCACTGACACAGTTTTGGGACTCTCAATCAACAAACAATTGAAAATTGTTTATCGAAATCTCTGGGGAATCGGGCCAGTCTCCAATAAACAAAGCGGAAGAATGTTTCGATTGATCCCCATTGTCTGGGGCGATTAAAGGGGTGTGGCCTCTAAAATGCAAGCGGCAGAAGCAGGTTCTTACATAGTATTTTGGGGTCGGATTTCTCATTTCGTATCTGGTGTATAATTGACAGCAGAAGGCAATTAAAATCCGTAATTCAGTCTTTATTAGGGTGGATTATTTATACACTTAAGAGGTCGAATTTTAATTCTAAAAATTCATTTTTAAATGCTTAAGGTCTAATAGGATTTGCTATAGGTGGTATCTAATAGAATTGCTTTTAAAGTAATCTTTTATCTCAAATTTTATTGTAAGGAATTCAGCAATTAAATTCAAAATAATTATTGGACAGAAAAAAACGAATAAAATTTGTCAATTCACATAATCAAGGGTTAACTAAACTAAATTTTAATGCCTTGAACCCCTTTCTGCCAGAAACCAAATTCGTTTTGTATATGTAAGTGTCATTAAAACGATTTTTCTCCAAAAGTGGGGAATTATATTAAGTAATTCATTGATCAAATTGTATACGTAGTCATAAAAACCCCTATTTTACAGATATTAAATATGGAAGATGATTCAAATTGGTATCGCGCCGAGCTGGATGGGAAGGAAGGCCTCATACCTAGTAATTACATAGAAATGAAGAATCACGAGTAAGTTCAAGTCAAAATTCCCAAATGAAAACTCAATTAATCATAATTCCCTTTGTAGTTGGTATTACGGACGTATCACACGCGCTGATGCCGAAAAGTTACTCTCAAATAAGCACGAAGGCGCCTTTTTGATACGCATCAGCGAATCCAGTCCCGGCGATTTCTCCTTATCAGTCAAGTAAGTTTCCTCGCGAGATATCCTGCATAGAATTCCAATCTAAAATGCTTTTCCCGCACAGATGCCCCGATGGTGTTCAGCATTTCAAGGTTCTGCGCGATGCCCAAAGCAAATTCTTCCTCTGGGTGGTCAAGTTCAACTCCCTCAACGAACTGGTCGAATATCATCGGACGGCGAGCGTGTCCCGGTCGCAGGATGTCAAATTGCGTGATATGATACCTGAAGAGGTGGGTGTGCCGTGTCCGTCTATTCCGCTGACGATTCCGCGGAAAAGACATGCGGATTCATTTTAAAAATACAAATTTCGCGTAACACATTGAGGTCATGCTTTCCCATGCCGCCGCCCACCCATTCGAACTATAAACAAACAGTGATGCCAAGAATATTAGATTAGATTCATGATCTCGCACCGATTTCTTATTGCAGATGCTTGTGCAGGCGCTGTACGATTTTGTGCCACAGGAATCCGGGGAATTGGACTTCAGACGCGGCGATGTCATCACCGTCACAGATCGCTCCGACGAGAACTGGTGGAACGGCGAGATCGGCAATAGGAAAGGAATCTTCCCAGCAACTTATGTGACGCCATATCATTCATAATAAGATAACTTCTAAGGAGGGAACGCCACACACGCCGCTTCCCCTTTCCCTTCCCCGCGGAAAACAACACACACCCCCCATAACGATTAGGCAACATCATCAGCAATTGCAAATAACAGCAAGAGGGAACTAAACACAAATTTTAAATATTTATATACAAGAAGCGTGGACATAGATTCTGTAGACAAGAACGTATACAACACAAGATTAAGCCTATAAGCCGAATGCATTTTTTACGTTTTGACGTTTTTTGATAAAACAATACATTACGAATTACGATACCATTACGAGGTCGTTTCATAGCAACTGAGTGACACTTTAAACTAGATATGTAAATTTATAATAAAAAGCATTTGATCCGAGTTTTCCTTTGGCATCCTGCTACAGAGAGGGCGAAACTCACTGCTAATACCTTGACCGCAACTATAGGCATATGCAAGTATGTCTGCATACCGAATGGCACTATTATTATTATTGTAAACCAACGGATTTTTGATATAAATATATAATTTAAGTTCGATAATGAGAATATTTGTCCTGTGCTTCGAAGTCGAAACGAGTGTTGAGGATTGCCCCAAATGTGCTCTTTAGTTTATTTGATGTTTGACAGAGTGCGTTTCAAAGCGAGTAAACACTTATATTATTATGATTATATGATAACGAATTACCAACCAACCTAATGCTTAACACGTTTTATAGAACACAAAACAAATTCACTATGAAAACAAAACTTTTGCCTAAATGTCTCAAAGCTGAAGACAATTAAAACAAAATTTATATTATATTATCGTAAATGCCTACCAAGTAAATTAAATTAATTCTTTGCATCGCTGGTTACTATATGCATACATGCACGCATCTATAATTAAATATGTATCTCCATATTGCAAAACTAACGATATTAGGCCTCGGCTGCACATGCACTTTTTGCGGCGACTGTAATTTGATAATATGACATTTTGTCCCCTCACTTTAGAATTTGAAATTGTCAATAATTTAGCTATGTCGCTCACTGTCTGTTTCTGTTTTATTCTTATTGTTGCAAACTACAACACTGACCACCAGCTCGATTATGTACGAAAAATAAATCATGAAAATGGAAGGAATCATTTGTGACATGTGTAAAAAGTTTCAAACTGCTGCTATATCATATTGTGCTATAAATTATTACTACTACTATTTATAATTGGTTGAGTGTGCTGTGTATAACCTTTTTTGTCATCAGCAAGGCGAAATAGTTGCACGTTCCAACGTTTTTCAACTACATAACTATATGCATAAGCAAATGTATCGAGAGTTGCCAATATAAAGTAATTTAAACAACAACAAAATGCTAAAACGAAACATTTTAAGCCTATTTTTTTATCTCTATATATACATATAAATATATATATCGAAGCAAATACATTTATACATTTTCCTAATATCCACCAAACTAAGAAACACGACGACGATGCCTCATGGAAACAACACATCAAAAATAACTTTTGATAGGCCATAGTTTACATAAGCCGCAATTTATATTGGCCAGCAGCTGGACGCACGACAGTTTTGTACTTTTTGAGCATATTTGCAGGCGTTGGCGACCATTTCTCGGCCCAGAACCAGTAGTAGCCGCATATTTAAACATAAATTCTAATCGTAACAATAAAGCAGGCAAATGACAAGGTTTAGATATTAACTAACAAGCGAATACACAAATGAAACATTGCATACGGTATGTTAAGTTGAGGACGTAGTTTAAGCAACAAACTGATTTATCTAATAAACTATGATATATAAATTTGAATTCGATTTGGCGGTTTAAAGCGGGCTTTTGAATGTGAGTTGGGTAGCTATCGATAGGTTAGAAGGGTAGCACAAGATCTATGTTAAGGTATTTTTAACAGCAAACTGTGGGCAGATGGGTACATCGCTGTTAAATTAACATTGATCCCATTGGTTCTGGTCTTGACTAAAAGGCTGTATGCGATTTGCATTAATATGGCAAAAAATCCACTTCTATAGTTCTATTAACAAGCCGCTGCACAGTGGGGTAACAGAGGCCGATTTTGCGAATTAATGTTAAAATCAAATCTCAAAAATCTCTAAAAGTAATGATGGCAGTTTATGGTACATTAAATGACCTTTCATAATCTAAAACTGAAATCGCATTTAGTTTTATCAGACCAGAGTTATCCTTTCTCAAAGTTACACTTTGATTCACATTTCATCAAGACTATCCAAATTTTACTTTTCCTTCATTTTTATAAAAATATTTAACTAACAATCTTTAATGTACCAAAAAACTGGAAATGCCATTGTTTTCTTTTAAATGTTAACTAATTTTTCATTTAAAAACAAAAATTTAGAATTCATATATTATATTTTTAATAAATATTTTTTATACACCTTCAATTTAACCTGATTCTGAGAAATCTTTAAAGATTTCTCGGAACAGCCGGATTTCGCCGTTTTCATATTTTACTGAAAATTTCTCTGATATATAAACTTTTAAATGTGCAAAAATAGAGGTGCTGTTGTGTGCTTTTTTTGAGAAAAGTTAATAACAGTAACCTAACCTCAAAAATTAAAAATTTTCCAGAAACGGTTTTATTAGTATGTTCGCCTTTCTTGGGCATATTTTAAGAAAGTAAAATACACTTTCACCAATTTTTTTGGCAGCAGAGTTGGAATCTTTTGTTCCTTTACCTCTATCGTTTATAGTTATGGAGATATCTTCACATTTGTAAGCCAAAAAGGTGCGCTTACTCTTTTAGCTTTTGTGGGTGAATTAATTGACCAATCCGAATCAAATTTGGCTCTAAATGCATATAAAACAATTGGATAAATTGAAAAAAGACCTTTAAGGTTAACAGTCAGCCCAAATCGTGAGAATTGTTATTCGATTTTCAATAAAATTGTTCGATAAAAAAAATATGGCGTTTGCTTGCACATCAGACAGCTTATCTTTTTGTAGAGAAATACCCATGGTATTACATGCCTCCAACCTTGCATAAATTTTTTATTCATGTCCCAGAAATTATTGAGCACGCTTTGCTTCTAATTGGCCAACTTTCAGAAGAGGCGCAAGAAGCAAAAAACAAGGATTTTAAAAGATATCTGGAGCAATTTTCTCGAAAAATCAGTCGAGACAAACAAAACGAAGACGTTTTTAAAAGGCTATAAGTTCTGATCCAATAATAACCTCTATATCGGATTTACACAAGGAGAAAACCACTAAAATACCTAAAGAGGCTCTTGACTTATTGAAGCCCTCAGAAGAAGATTCAGATACAGACGAAGGTGCAGATACGGACGAAGATGCAGATACTGACACAGATTGTTAAGACTGTTTAATAATTTTAGTGTTAATAAAGTATTATAAAAAAAGCATACACAAAAAAAACCCAAATTTTTGATCAAAAACCTTTTTTTGCGCCTAAATAATAATCGAAACTGGTTGGACAACATAAGAAATGTTTTTATGTACTATTTAAGATATTAACAATTACCTAAAATAATAATATAAAACAAATTTACTGCAAATGCATTGGGACACACGAAAATAACAGAATAACATAGTTTTCGTCTATTTTACTAAAATTAAAAATTAATTTTAAATACTAAAAAAAATATTTGTTAAGTAAATCCGTTTTTTTTTTATAAGTGATTTAAACTTGTTTAAAAAAATTTTTTTCGGCATCGAATCATGCTTGGTTGATTTGATTCGCACTTTTGGCCTCTGTTACCCCACTGTGCGCTGTGTTTGCTGGCAATCTATAAGTAAATTGTAAGCCAGTCTCGAAGGATTTTAAGACGAATTAACAGAAAGACCCTTAACAGCTGTTAAGTATGTACATTGTACATCGAAGTTCTCCACTACGGTATATTTTTGGTATTTTCATTTGCCATCTAGAATGGATTATTTTTTGCCCTCATCCACGGTCTTACTGCTCATATGGGAAAAAAAACTACACGGCACGGTCGTCCAATTAAGTTAATTTTGTTAAGTAAACATACAAGTGCGGAGTCGCCGCGCTTCCACGTAACCGTTCCGCCGCCCACGCCGCAGTTCTCAACCGCTAGCCAGAGCGCGATCCGTAGTTTCGCCAGCATTGCGGTCCACGTGTGGAAAGAGCCAGGAAAAGCGAGCACACACACACAAGAGCGCTGCGAGGAACACGTATACAAATGCGCGCGAGGGAAAAGCGCTAGGTCAGAGGAAAGTGAAAAGTGAAAAGCGAAAAGCGCGTCAGGGATCCGCCATCGGAATTCGCACGACGTAACTCGAAGGAAAATGCCGCTGCTCGCCTATCGGGAGAAGCACATCCTGAGTGCCCAGCAGCTGAGGAAGCTGAGCGAGCACAAGTACTCCTGCTTCAGCGCCAGCCTCCTCGATCCGCTGCTGCAGCCCTGGTGGAACTGGCTGGTGGCCCAGACGCCGCTTTGGCTGGCCCCCAATCTCATCACCATCGTGGGCCTGATCCTCAATGTGGTCACCACCCTGATATTAATCTGGTAAGACCTTTTGCCGGTGACCCCTTGACCCTCGCGAAAATCACGTTGGCCTCGACTTGCTGCCTGGCGAGGAAATTTCCACCTCAATTGGCGGGGATTACGAATCTGCTTCAGCTGCTTGCTTCCATCTTTCAACTGTCACTCGTCACTTTCCGTTTGCCGGATTTGTTTGCCTGGGTTTGCCAGCTTTTTAAAGGAAAATGTTTTTCTTTAAGCATTATGCATTTGGAGGCAGTAGGTGGAATTTAAACAATTTTTTATTATTCTATTTATTTTGATTTTGTTTTTCACATATATTTAATGTTTAAACAGTTCAGAAGCAAGTTTTTTGTGCTTTTTATTTATAAAAAAAATAAAAGATTTTAAAGACTTAGTTTTATGATTGCATTTTTTTTGAAATTGCATTGGTACTTAGATTCCCTTGTGGATTTTTTTGATTTATAATAAAATTGAACATTTTTAAGAAAGAGACTAAAAACAACAATTACAACTCGTTAGTTAATGTCTTTAAAAAAAGCTCTAAAACTAAAGGCTCAAAAGTTGATAGCAACGATGTATTTAAGTAGCACTGAACAAAACAAGAAAATCAGGCGACCGCCCGTTTTCGTTTCATAATGCGTAGCGATAGCGTATCATTCCATAACTGCGCTAACTAACTAAACCAAAGGGTGGGGAGGCGTGAAACTGGCGGATACGCCGGACCCCCTCTCCAGAACCTGGACACAAACTATGCCAGCGATAAGATAGCGAGGGCGTCTCGCCACTTTACTTTGCCCATTACACACGAACTGCGCGAAATATAAGTAATCGCAATAATCGTCGTTTGTCGTCGGCTTGTGACGCATTTCTTTAGTCTGAGGGCGTTGCAAAAAACGGCAATTCTAAACGATAAGTAAATAAACAAAGACGGGTGGGCTAATCGTGGCTGGATCTAAAGACTGATGAAATACTGCATCAAAATCCATCGGCTACCAGAAACCTGGCGTTGAAAGAACTTCTGAAAAAGCCCCAGCTTGCTTCCAAAGCAAAGTTCACATGAGTTAACCCAGGGGGCACATTTTGCATTTTCCAATTGTTTGCCTTTCAATTGGGATACCTTTGATTGAATTAGAATGACAATTTGCATTTCTAATTGATTTTTATGGGTCTTCCCACCAAAGTCCGACATTTAATCATGTTCCGCTTCTCTTAACAAACAAAAAACAAGTTGTAGCAATTACAAGAACTATTTTTAGAGAGAGACTTTCTCTACGGCTGTGGAGAAAACCTTGATTTTCTAAAGATATGGCCCAGAAAGCAGCGTATTTCTATACTTCTTGATCTTTTTCACTAAGTGTGTATGCGATAAAGAGGTGAAAAATAGTAAAACACTGAAAACTTGCTGTTTTTAACACCTATTTGTGAGGTAAAGTCTGGCGCAGGGGACAAAAGTCATGTGAAATTAATTTTTAAAAGTATATCTATAAATGTATGCATTTTACCAGCCATTTAGTCAAACCCACATGCGACTACTTTCCCCCAATTATGCCTGATTGCTTCAGAGCGTTGGCATGTCAATCAAAGCGGCCGAAAAGTCATTTACTTGTGTCCCCCCTGCAGATGAATCACCTTCAAAACTGCTCACGTGTCGGTTTCTGTTATTTATAGACCAAATACATGCTATAGGATCTATATGTTCATTCACAAAACCTAGCCAAAAGGCCGGACCGGTTTTTATTTGCACTGTAGCCATTATTATTCTACTTTTGTTTGCACTTTGTATTTGTTTTAATAATTCTGGTTGCTAGAAAAACAAACTGTTGCCAGCCCGCATGCGGATTTTGCTGAGTGCTGAACTTGTCTAGGTCAGTGGAACTCGATAAAGTAGTGTCAGTCCTAGCATGATGATTCAGCTGGAATCAGATGTTCCATTCGTTTCGCCAGTAGTTCTAGTGTGCCAAAATTCCGAGCCGGAACCGCAGAGTCAGCTGATTTGGCGACATGGCGGAGGAGATAGCAGCCCGCTTATCGGGCATTTTCAAGTGGCCGCAGCAAAGTAGTGATTTTATACTTAACCTGAGTGATAATTAAGAAAGCCAGCTTGGGAACTTTGCTCATCAGGCGATCTTATGCTCACTGACGTCAGTCTGTTTTCATGGCGAAGGGGAATGGATCGGCTAATTGACTTGGAAACGCACGAAACGGTCTGAAATTCTACGCCTGGCGGTTCGAATACAACCTTAATTTACTTAACTTTTAATTTATAAGAGATTAAACAATGAAACTGAAATGTAATACAATATTGTCAACAATTATTATTTCGGTTTACTGCTGGACATGTTACTCAAGTATTTGAAAGGTTTTACTATTTAATCTGGGGTTTGTTGAACGCTTTTTATTTTTTGACAATTACTTAAGCTTTTTCTTGCTTATTACAAAACGAGTGTTGGGTCACACATTGCAATGAATCACATTACTTAACTTATAATCAATAAATTCATGATCGTTTACACAAGACTTAATAGTTTTGCAAAATATGATGAATATATTGGGAAAATAGCTTTAAAGGTCACAAATCCGTAAATTACATTTAATAAAACAGTAACTCTTTTCATTTTAACCATCTGTTATTATTGGCAACTTATTAATTGACTAATTTATTATCTCCCCGTTCAGTTATAGCCCAAATGGCGTTGAGGCTCCGCCACGTTGGACCTGTGTGCTCTGCGCCCTGGGTCTGTTCATCTACCAGAGTCTGGATTCCATCGACGGGAAGCAGGCGCGTCGCACGAACACCTCCTCGCCGCTGGGTGAGCTCTTCGACCATGGCTGTGACTCCATATCCACGGTGTTCGTGGCCCTGTCGGCCTGCATCTCCTGCCAACTGGGACACTATCCCAACTGGCTGTTCTTCCAGGTGAGTGGATTACACGCAGATTATTCAGAGCGAAATAAATTCCGGACTTCTCTTTCAGTGCTTCTGTGCTATAGCTCTCTTTTACTGCGCCCACTGGCAGACCTATGTGTCCGGAACGATGCGCTTCGGACGAATTGATGTGACGGAGGCGCAGTTCTCCATCATAGCCATTCACCTGGTGTCGGCTGTGCTGGGTCCTGAGATCTGGCTGACAAAGGTATGAGAGGTTCTGAAGGCACCCACTGAAGACCCTCGAATAACACCGGTTTTCGATTTATAGCGTTATTTCCGGAAGTTCTTTGCATTCCCTCTTATATTTTATTTAGATATTTAAGCGTATTTCTAAGAGTTTTATTTCGTTACGTTTACCATAGAGTTTAGAGTTCGAGTTTTACTTAGGCTGCTTCGGATTAAGCTCGTCTCAGATGCCTTAAGTTTTGTTCAGTTTGATTTAGCGTGCTAGTTTAGTTTTGATTTCAGCTACCCAACCGTTAAGTTCCCATTTTTTTTCGGCATGAATGGAAAACCACGAAATCTGTTAGGGTTTTGAGGTCAGGACAGAAGAATGAACAACTCTCCGATATACTTATTTATAGGTTCCGCATAGATTCTAATTAAAATATAACCACGACCAGTAATTGTAATGTCTAATACCTTCTACTTCTATGTACTTAATGCGTACTGCGCGCGCTCTCTAAACAAACCTGCCGAAAACCAATGCCTGTCGCGATTAAAACACTTAACCAACCGACACCACACCCACACGTAACACTCAGATCGGCATTGGCAGTATAGAGCTTTGGTATGGGCCGGCAATGACGACCATTGTGTGCGGTCTGCTTTCCCTAACTTATGTATTTTCCGTCATTAAAGCCGGTGGTGTTGGCAAAAATGGCTCGACAGTTGCTGTAAGTCCTTAACACACACACAAACACAAAACACACACGAACATAAAACACTATTACCACTACAACAAAAACACACAAAACAAAAAATATTTTGGCTCCTCAAAAAGTAAAAGATTGATCTAAACTAAAAGAGATTTTCAGTTTTCACCTAGCTTTCTATTTGCTGACTAGCTCAGCTGAGTTTCGAGGAAGGTGCGTGGCGTGAGGATAACCCTTAACCCCTCTATCCCACTCTTTAACCCCCAATTGCTTGCCTGTTTAATCTGTGCCGTTGTTGATTCTTGTTCATGTGTCTTTGGTTTAAACGGCGCAGCTGCTGCAAAAATAATAATCTCTGCTTTGTTGCTATTGAAAAACCACTCAAACATGACATATTCGGAAGCAAAAAGAGAGCATGCCTAAAAATAAACACACATACCCACACACAATAACTATTTGAGGCTGCTGAATGCAAAATTTAAGTTAATTCTTAGTTATCCCTAAAATTAATCTATGTATTTGCCCTGTCCAATTGTCCAGTTGACATTTTTGGTCCTTCTATATAATCTTTATGTCTTCAATGTCTTCCGGTTTTGGAATTACCTATTTAACCCAAAATTAATCTTAAAATCTACGCTATTTCTTATGTATTCCCCTTAAGTATAGATTGTAAGCGAGGGTTGAGGGGTATTCACAGTTTATAAGCGACTGTTAACACTCCACAATCGCTTTAAACGATCCAAACATTTTACCAACAAATTTTCCCATCCTCTGAATGTAGTCGAAAAATCTAAATTGTATTGTTTTCTTGCAATCTTTCATCTTTACTAGATACCAATCGTGGGCCTTTCATGGAATTACACAATATTAATATTTATCACATTCGGTTATACCTTGAATATAATCAATTTCTTAAAAATGTTTACTCAAGGCGGCAGTGGCAAAAACGGCTCCTCAGTTGCTGTAAGCATTGCACCCACCTCTCGCAATAACGAGGCGAAAAACTATTATAAAACCAGTAAAAAAAAAAATACTTAACAGACTAACTTGAAAGCGGTTCATTAATTAATCCGTTGCCCCAGCCATAACATCTTTATCTAATCCTTGGTTCTGCTTTTTGGGTTCTCTACTAATATCCGTTTTGCATTTTCCTTTGACTTGGGTTTGGAAATGGCTTGCAGTTTCGGCTCGATCGGTGGAGGGCTCTGGAGTTTGGTTTGGGCTCTAGCACTATAATTTCCTACTCCCCATATCGACTTATCCGACCTACTACTGAATGCCATTTTAAGCATGCTGCTGCTTGGGTTTATGAGTTTTTAAGTGGTATTACTACATATTAATTTACTAATCGAATGACATTGGTATTTGTTATTTTAATTTTTAGCCTAAGTATAAATTGAATCAACCTTGGTGCCTTTGGAGCTGGTAGCAAATTAATATTTTAGTTGTTAAGTCACTCTTCTGTTACCGAAAGACTTCTGGAAAAAGCACATGTGTTCCGTAATTACAAATTAAATTTTAATGCGCGCCGTTCTTTTCTCCCGCACGCAATCAATCAATATCGTTTGACAAAACGAAAAAACGAACCCGAAACCCAAATTCCCCCTAAACCTTGAAATTGGCAGCTACCGTACTTCGACTGCGAAACCCGATTTCTGCCAATTTATGTGGCCTGCGGCGTTGATTTGATCCTAGCACTCCGCTACTCGAAGTGCATTTTGACCGAGGGTTGCGGCAAGAACGGATCATCGGTTGCTGTAAGAATAATACGTTTAAGTTGATCTCGCAGAACTCCCTTCGAGATAGTCTCGTCCTCGTCCTCGTGCTCGTCCTGGTGTGCAGTGCTTTTGGAAGATCCCATGTATTATGTGGTTCAAACGCACTGCAAATCGGCTTCGGTTACCCACCTACTTACATACCCTTGAGTAATGCTATCTTTATCGATCCAAGTGCACGTCCAATGTTCGTCGATACCTAGTATAATTATTTGTTTAGCTCGTAGTTCTTATTTTGGTGACAGTTTGGCATGGCATGTCGTTTGTTTTAGCTTGGCATTGTGCTTTCGTTTGGTAAATTGGCTTGGTATACTACTACTGACATATGTGCATTTTAAAACCCACAAAAACCAACCAATCCAACACCCACCCACCCACACACCCGCCCAATAGCGCTAGACCATGTAAATAAAACATGTAATAAAAACAAATCCGTAAGCGTAATTTCCCCTCGAGCGTGTCTCATTTTTCAATTTCTGGAGGGGAAATTGCTGAACCCTAAACACCAAAAGCCAAAAGAATTTTTGTTCACTTTTGTTTGTGCACTCTCGAATTGTTGTGACCTTGCAAAATGTGCCGTAATTCACAATAAACTAACAAATCGTTTAAAGTCCAATGAACACAATGCCGCCAGCGGCGACACTTTGCAAGCGTGCAACAAATCCCCCAAGATCCCCACTAATTGAATGTTTTCCGTACTCCTGCAGGGCACCAGTGTGCTGTCGCCCAGCATCCCGCTCACGCTGGTGGTGCTGCCCGCCCTGATGATCGCCCAGAAGTCGCCGCAGAACATCTTCACCGAACACGCCTCGGTGTACATCATGGCCTTCGGCATGGTGGCCGCCAAGGTCACCAACAAGTTGGTGGTAAGTATCGGGCTAAGTTGCATCTGGCATCCCATAAAACCGTCAAGACACAATGTTTTCCAAGTTAATTTAATTGTATTATCTTAAAACAGAAATGAAAGCTAAACCCAGATCTTCTTATTAACCGATTATTGTTCAATTTAATTTGAAATTCGGAAATATTAAAGAAGAGTCATATCCCAGAGTATAAGAGAATGCAAAAAACCAAAAACCTATTAGATTCCTATTCCTATTAAATTCCTATTCATTTTCCGATCGTTCCTATGGCAGCTATAGGATAAAGCAGTCCGATTTTAATAGAATTAAATTCGAAATTCAGAATTTTTTTTAAAAAAATGTTATTCCTGCAATAGAGGGAAGACTTTTTCATCCCGATAGCTTCAAAACTAGTTTTCGTAGAAACGGACAGACAGACGGACGGACAGACTAACATACCTAGATCGATTCGGGAACGTCTCCTTTACTGCGTTGCAAACGTCCAAACCATATACCCTTTGAATAAAAATGATAATAAATAATAGTGCGATAAAATTAATCAGTTGTGCAAGCCCTTACATAACTGTAAAGATCGTATTATAAACTCGAAATATTAGCTTTTATTGAATCGTGTATTACTCCACAGATTGCCCACATGACCAAATCGGAGATGGAGTACCTGGACTGGTCGCTGCTCGGCCCCGCGCTGCTGTTCCTCAACCAGTACTTCAACTGCATCGTGCCGGAGGTCTGGCTGCTGTGGTTCACGCTCATATGGGGCACCCAGGATCTGCTGCGCTACTGCGCCCAAGTCTGCCTGGAGATCTGTCAGCACCTGCGCATCGATCTCTTCCGGATACCGTACACGCCCAAGGGCGCCACCCCGCATCCGGCCACCGCCTCGGTGAGCAGTCAGAGCAACATTGGCGGCAGTGCGGACAAGAACGGCGGCACCGCGCATCGAAAGTCGAAGAGCAAACCGCACTAGGTTTCGGCTCCCGCTACATTAATTAGTTTTCTTTTACAAATTAACGTCGTTAGATCGGAGGGATACTCGTAGGAGCAGGCGGAGCGCAAGTAATACAAACCCGTTAACACAACCCAACAAAATTCACCGTCAATGTTTAAGCTAAAACAGGAGAAACACAACCAAACGAAATGAAACAAAACAAAACAAATGAGATAGAAATGTTAGTAAAGTGGCGAAGCAAATGTTGCTCCTACATTTTAGGATATTATAGTTTACAACACGTTGTTGTAGCTAAGAAGGCGAGGTGGCTAGGGCTGCTGGGAGAAAGAACTGTTGCAGTCTCCGATATCAATTACATGGCTAAATATATAAATATAAATATATTTTGTATAATTGTGTAAGTTGTAATAAATCTAGATTACAGTATTTTTACTGTGCTAAATCACACTTGTGCAAATGCCAAAAAGAAAGCAGAATAGGCCTAAAAATACAATAGCTCGATGAAAGCTCAATTTACGTTTAAGTCCAGTGACCACCCATTGGCGATCGATCCATCCCACGAAAGACAAAATAAGTGCGAGCTCCTCAGTTGCAGCGCAGTTTTCAGTTGAGGCCAGTATAATCTATTCATGTTACTCGTTTAAGTGCTTAGTTCTCTACTCATCGAGGTCGTTCGAGGGGCCGCGACATTCTAAATGGTGACTCATTTCAAAAAGCGCACTACCTATCCTGACTAGGCCCATAATTTTAGTGCGTTTCGCGTGACTACATCTTATGCATCCTAATCCTAGCTAAAAACCTATATTATTTGTAGCTCGCACGGCGCTGGCCGGCAACTTTATAGTTAAACTATTATGGATTATGTTTTATGTTGTACAACAAAATGGAGACGAAACAAACAGCAAGAACTAGAAATAAAACGAATTGCTAAAATAAAAACAAAACGATTTATTCATTCGTATAATTATAATGTTGTAAAGGGATTACTGGAGAAATACCGAATGTTAAGGCTAAAAACAAAAGTAACAGAGCGCTAAACCATGTACTCATTTGATGGTATTTCTAATCATGTAATCATAATACTTAATGTTAAAGTTAAGATATTGGGAAACGTTACTGTTTGAAGGTCTTTGGACTAGTTGTGACCCCGGTCGCAGATCAAAGCCATCAGAGCCATGTCGCGCACCTCCAGCGTGACGCGATTGCGGTGTTTGGTCAGCATGTAGGAGTCGGCCAGACGCTGCGTTAGGTACATCTCGCTGGAAACCTGCATGGCGTTCAAGGCGCCTTCGGTGACCCTTAACGGTGCTCCGTCGCTGTACTTTATGATAAATTCGCGAACCAGACGCGAGAATGGCAGCTTGGGTATCAGCGTGCCGGGATGTTTCTGCAGATTTTGGATCTCGCGATCCATTCGCTGGGCTCTGCTTATGGGATTGGCCATCTTGCGTCGCCGGTTCCGATCCTGAGGAGCAGCTTGTCCTGATCCAGATGCTTGAGTCCTGACCTGCTGGCTGGGAGCAGGACGCATCTCCTGCTGACTGGTTATGCGACTCGACTGCAGCGATCTGGCTGCTGGCAGGCGATTCTCCTGGTCCTCCTCTTCGCTGGAGGCGGTTCTGTCGGCTGCTCCCAATGCCCGGCCATTTCTAGTGTCCTTGCGCAGAGTCGAGCAACGGCGATTGGAGGCGTCCTGCAGAGTCAGCCGGCTTGTGGTGAACTCCAAGCCGTAGTCGGTGCCATCTTCCGGTTCTGGCGATCGGAAGGCCGTGTCGTCGTCGCTCTCCGCGTCCGTGTCCCCCAGCGTTGGCTTGGGCACGTTCACCCTGCGGCTTGCGCCACTTTTTCTCGGCATTTTTCAAATCCAGCAATTTAAAGAAGCAGCATCAATCGGGTATTTTTAAAGCGAAAAATCCCGCTTTTTTACTTAGTGTGACTGTTTCAACAAAAACCAGAAATACCTACAATCAAAACTGGTCCCGTGCAACTGTACAAAATAAAATGGATCACTGGTGGTTTTATTGCAATATTTCTGCTCCGTCAAATTAGCGCCGAAGTAAGAATATTTATTTACAAAGTTTTGGCTGCAGCAAGTTTTAGCAACTTTTTCTGTAATTTGTACGGAAAAAGTCACTGTTGCGGAATTTCTTCGCTGTTGCAGTCATCGATAAATTATTGATATCGATCATAACCCATCTCTACCCAGCTGATGCGAAATTGTGTTGTTTACCATTTACCTTTTCGACTATTTGCTTAATTTCACGATTACAAGAAAGAAAATCTCAGAGGACACAAGACTCAGCCATGTCGGAGAATCACGGCAAGGACTACACACTGGAGGCCGACTCCGAGCTGCGCTTTGAAATCGAGCAGAAGGAAGCCAAAGTCCTGGTGTCCGTAAGTGAATACAAACTTAGATTATTCCCTTATACGCTTAATCTTTTAATTCCAGCTCGTCAATGGCTTTGCGGAAATGTTCGGCACAGAGCTGGTGAAGAAAAAGCAATACGAGTTCGGCATGGGCGCCAAGGTGGCCATCTTCACATATCAGGGCTGTGTGCTGCACGTCACCGGCAAAATGGACGTTTGCTACATCTCCAAGGAGACGCCAATGGTGCAGTACGTCAACTGCCACGCGGCCCTGGAGCAATTCCGCACGGAGGCCGAGGAGAAGGACCGCCGCGGCCCAGTGGCCATGGTCGTCGGCCCCATGGACGTGGGCAAGAGCACGCTCTGCCGGATCCTGCTCAATTACGCAGTGCGCGTTGGTCGGCGACCTCTGTACGCCGACTTGGATGTTGGCCAGGGCTCCATTGCCATTTCCGGCAGCGTGGCCACCATTCTCATCGAGCGGCCGGCCAGCGTCGAGGAGGGATTCGTCAAGACGGCGCCGCTAGTCTACCACTTTGGCCACAAGTCACCCAGCGGAAACAGTGTGCTGTACAATGCAGTCGTCTCAAAGATGGCCGAGGTCTCGCTGCAGTCTCTGAACAGCAACAAGCGGAGTGAGTGAGCTATAATGGCTAGTTACTTTACCTGAAATACAATATCATCTATCTTTTCCAGCAAAAAGCTCCGGCATTATAGTAAACACCTGTGGCTGGGTGAAGGGCTCCGGCTATGCGCACCTGTTGCACGCTGCCCAGGCGTATGGAGCCTGTGCCATCTTCGTTTTGGACCAGGAGCGCCTGTACAACGAGCTACTGCGCGATGTGCCCAAGGGTGTCAATGTGGTGCTGCTGCCCAAGAGCGGCGGCGTCGTGGAGCGCAGCAAAGAGCTGCGCCATGAGGCGAGAGATCAACGCATCAAGGAGTACTTTTACGGAAATGCAAGGGCACCCTTCTACCCGTTCAGCTTCGAGGTGAAGTTTCAGGATCTGCGACTGTACAAGATCGGGGCACCGCCGCTGCCCGACTCCTGCATGCCAATTGGAATGAAGGCGGAGGACAACAAGACCAAGGTGGTGGCCGTCACACCCACACCCGCCCTCATCCACCACGTGCTGGCTCTCAGCTTTGCCGAGTCCGTGGAGGATGAAGTGATTGGCACCAACGTGGCCGGCTTCTGTTGCGTGTAAGTGATGGCTTTTCTAAATTGATTGATTATATCATTATTAATTGATCTTGTAATCTCCAGAACTGAAGTGGATATGGAAAGGCAGGCCGTAATGTTGCTTTCACCGCAGCCGCGACCTCTTCCCCCAAATGCCCTGCTGCTGTGGTCGGAGCTTCAGTTCATGGACAACCACACCTAGCATTTGTAAATGCTTTTCTCTAGATGTACATTAGGAATTTTTAAATTAATGTTGCGCGTTACACAAATATACAGTTTTAGATATTTACAAAATCAAGACATATTTTTCTACAAATTAATTAAAACTGCAACATTTCAATTCAATTTGTAAAAGAGGGACATATGTAATACATATTATGTGTATAAATTAAATAATTTTTCAAACTGACTTTAATCCGTAAGAAGTAAAAATAAAGATTAATTGTACAACCCTTCTTAATGAAAAAATGCATTAATAAATAAGAAAATATTTTCAATTAAATTAAAGAAGACCAATATTGTTTGCAGTGTTCTTCCGCTCCAACAAACAGGTTTGTGTCCAAGCTAAGTTTTAAATTTCGCGAAGTGTCTCCGCTGGTAATTTTTTTAAATTTCTGTCAATTGGTTTGGTTTTGGAGTATTCGGAGTTCTAATGCGTTAATTTGTTTAGCCTTCAGCTACTTGATTAGAATTCAGCATCGATGTTGTAATAGCAATGCGGTGTCTTCGCCAAACAATGAGCTAGGTTTCAAACCTTCTGTTTTTAATTTGCCTTTAGTATATTTTCGGTATATTTGGCACTCTTCTTTTGTTTTATTTTAGTACATTTGTGGCAGCCACACCGAGGGCACCCTACGTCGCCCCAGTTCGGTCACACTGTTCGAGAGAGCGAGACGAAAAACACGGCAACACGGCGAACGGAAAACTCAGTGAAAAGTAAATCAAATATTTACAAAACAAAGTAACCACAAAATGGCCACGCTCGGTCGAATTGCGTGAGCTAATCAACAAAAAGCGTCCAAATGAGCTTGATTAATACACTTTTATCGTGCCTTAAACGTTAATTACTCGGAATTTGACGTGTTTTTCGGGTTTGTTGTGCAGCGTGCGAGCTGCTGCTGCTGTTGTTGTTGTTGTTGTGTAAATGTGTATCAAATGGTTCTAAAAACAAAACAAGAGGTTTCGGGCATCTAAATTTACGGCCTGCTTGAAAGACGTTCTGTTTTCTCCCCGCGCGTGTGTGTGTGTGCGTGTGCGTTTTCGTCTCCCTCACTCTCTGTTGCTTCTTTGCTGCATTTTCCAGCGGCAAACGGCGTTTGTTTTGGTTGTCGTCGTGAAATTTTCCACTGGAAAGTGCAGCAGCGCCTTTTTTGGGGGTTGCACACACACCGTCAATCGCCGGCTTGTTGCGCCGCAGAAGCGACAAAAGGTTTCCCCCCAACTACCAAGTCGCCTTATCACTTACAGTATTTCAATTTAGCAACCAGGTGGGCGGAGCAGGGGGCGGGGGTCAGCCCCACACAGTTGCACAATTGCTTATCACTCGCTACTTAACGACAACAACAATTTGTAGCACGCACACAGGCAAAGCACGCGCAAACAGGGCGATCACACTGATCAACAAAAGAAACGGGAATTAAAGTTAAAACACGATAATAACATCAGAAAGCTAACACTGCCCAACAAAACAAAAAATGAACCAAAAACTGAAAAATACGATAACAAATAACTAAAATTATCAAATGTCTCAGACACAATTGAAAGCCATAAATTAATGCCAAAATTTCGAGAGACTTATTCTTTAATGCCAAGAAGTACACTAAATAACTAAAAAATCTGATTTAAATTTTTTTTTTTTTTATTAAATTTAGAATCTGTTCTTTGGACAATCACTAAATGGTAATGGTTCTCCTTAACTACAAGATTTAAAATAAAATCAAAACATTCGAACGGAAAGGAACAGAAATTATTCATTTGCACAACTTATACTATTATTCTTTTACATTTTACTAATTTTTATTGTTTAAAAAAATAATGATAATAATGTTGGTTAAAGAGAAATCAGATAAACATTAAAACTTAAAATTAAAACCAATTGAGAACATCAAACTAATGATACAAAATCAAAGTTTTAAATTAGAAAAATTTGGTTTAATAAAAGACCTCTGAATAAATGTAATAACTTACTGAAAAATACATCAGTAGTTACGTATTTCGGAAAATTTAACTCATAAAAACAAGAAGCTAGTTGCAAGAAGACCTATTTAAAAAGTACCCATTAAAAACTCTGTTTCTATTTATTTAAAAACATTAAACAGCTAAGAGTTAAGTAAAAAACTCTCCAATTACGAAGGTCTTAGTCCCCAAACAGACAAATGATTCTCTAACGACCTGTTTTCACACTTCCCTCTCTTTTCCACTTGCAGTTTTTCCGTGTGATTACTATGTGCGCCTAACAAAAGACAAACGATCGGGTCGCGTCATCTGTTATTTTTTTGCGCCAAATGTCTTAAAATTCCGGAGATTGTGCTTCCAAAATAAGATGGCCCTCGAGCCATACATAAAGTCTGCTGAAATCGAACCTCAATTGTGCCAAGTTATAGCAATCAATGAAGATGTGACAACGAAAGCGTCGAAATGCGCGACATTTAACCGGGGAGTGGGATGGCGACATCTGCTGATCGGCTTTCTACTGATTTGCTTTGGCATCTCAAACAGTTCGCAGTACAAAAATGGTAAGTTCTGTACATTCATTTCGAACAAAAGGCGTCGCGTTTGCCAAAGGAATTGACAAGCATTTGATGGCAGTTCGATTAATTTGGCGAGTTGCGAGAGGTTTGAGTGTAAAGCCTAGTACTCAGTACGACGAAAACTGCTAGCTAACCATAGGAGTAAGCGAGAGGCAAATAGGTAGCTAACGCCTTTAGCTGGGACTTTTTTCCACTGCGGTACTCAGTTGAGCTAAGGAAATGGTAAGGAAATACCAAAAAAATACTAAATTTAGCGGATGAATTCCGATGAACGCCTTTAGCCGCGGCCCAAAGAATAGAAAATTTAATCTGCGGCTGTGTTTGTGCAGAGGCGGTGTGCCAATGACAAGATATAAATGGAAAGAAAACCCCAAAAACCAATGGAAAACTGCTTGTAGGAGTTGCGGCAATACATATCGCCATGCCAACAGCAAATTTAAAGCATGCGACCCAGGTCGGCTCAACATTTTGTAATATTTTAAAATTGGCGCCAGTTGATGTTTGCCGTTTGTCCACAAAGTCAGTAAGACCATGCTACAGGCATTGCGGATGAACTCCAAAAACTTCGGCCACACTAAAAGATTAATATTTTTCGACTAGTAAAACTCTTAGCCGAACTGAGTACTAGGCTTAAAACCACAGGGATAGAGAGCTTGTAAAAGGAATAGGGCTGCGATATCTTTCTCCTTCTTTCCGCCCAAAGCCTTTCGTTTTACAGGTTTCGCTCGATACGGTCAACCACTCAGTTAAATCTTTACAAGGCGTGGATTTTTGTTTTAGCAAAAAAAAGCAAAAAAAAGCATAAAAGAAACAACAAAAATATTTAGATTATTGTCTTTATTCGAATGATAATATAAACTTAAATAAATATGTGAAAAACTTTAATTACTAATGGTTACATTTCGCCTGAAGAATATTAAGTTTTGATAACGAAAGAAGAGAAATAATCAATAAGTCTTAATTCCTTGAGGGCCGTTTTCTTGTCCGCCGGTTAAGTTTAAGGTAGGGTAAAAACTCTGATTTCTCATACGATTTTAAGGTTTTAACCCTATTTTTAACTTAACAAACGGACGAGAAAACGGGCCTAAGAAGTGTATTTACCACAGGGTTGACATTTTTGAGAGTCCACTGTATTCGTTTGTTTATGTGGTTTCAACTGCACTTTTGAGCTTCCCACCCCTCTCCGCCCTGCTTTTTAGCCCCTTCTTTTACCGCTTTGCGTTTTCCTTTAAGCTCTTTTTCGTGTTGTCAAAGCCCAAAGGCTGACAATTTCTCGGCGCAATGCTTTTATGAATAAACAACTACTACTTATTTAGACTGTAGTACGCACTCAACTTGATTGCACTGCGCATAATTTAGTACCCCCTTCTTCTCTGTGGCTCCCCCAAACACTTTTCCGACTAGATGCGACGCTAATGAGCTGAAAAAAGCAGCTCACTAATAATTCAGCAGTTGTAATATGGCAAAGTTGCCCCGTAATTGCCGGCGTATTTCAAATGCACAAAGCATTGACCCGGCAAAAAAAATCATGCACTGAGAAAAACTAGTGGTCAGTGTAATGAAAATGTTACCTTAATCTTTAGCTGTAAATATTTATGATAAAATTTAAAAGGTATTAAGTCTTTTAAATTTATAATCAATTTTTTGAGAAATAACTTTTTAAAGGTTTAAAAGTGTCACAGAAACCGGCGACGTCACAAAACCGTAGGTGTTTCAGAATCTGTAGAGTTTTCTAGGAGTTTCGGAGTAAATTTGCTCGGATTTTCGGAACATTTGCTTCAATGCCTACTATTCGATTGGTTTAAAACCGTCTACTTGATTGGGGGGAAATTTGGTTGGAAGAGATTTCTGTGACACCCCCGTATATAATTATAGTGTCTGCGACACTATTTATGAATACATCAAAAATATTTTTAATAAATTTTAATGTAACAGTTTGCATTCGTGATTTTTCCACAGTGTTCCTCATAATAAGGTACAAAGGGCAGAAACTGGGGGGTAGGGGGACGAGCCTCTACGGGTCAAGTCAATATGGAAATAGCAAATGGACAAAGGCCGTCCAAACATCGTTAAGCCCCAAAAAGTGGACGCTCGAGTGTTTGGCTGAAAGATAAGCCTCCGCTTTTTCGCCCTCTCCTTCAGTTGCAATCCGGATTCCGTATTCCGGAGTTACGGAGTCCGGAGTTGCGAGTACTCCAGCATGCATTGGGGCGCCCACAAAGCAAGTGCCGGCTCCCCGAAAAGGAAGCCCGAAACTTAAATTTGTCGAGCCGGGTGGAAAAAAAGCGCATCAAATATGTACACAAAGCTCCGGGAAAAACCATCTCCATCTTTTCCCGACTCTCTTTCGTTATGTGTGGGTTGTGGGGGTGGTGTGGGTGGTTGGGTGGCTGGGTTGGGCGCTTACTTTCTTTAACACTTTGACGCGCGCACAAAGTGTTTTTTGCCTGCGTTGATTTGCTCCTCTCTCCCACTCTCCTTGGAAAATCAACACTGCCATACCAACCAACCACCCACCCACCCACTTCTTTAAACCTTGTTCTTTTTTGCAGCTACTGACGTTTTCGCCGCTGTCATTCCGTGTGGGGGATTCCCCCCTTTTTTCGTCGTTTTGCGCCAGAGCTCGGCGCTATTTGCTTTAGCTTCTATTTACTACGCCGTAGTACGCCAGTTTAGTAGTAATGGGAGTACTTCAAAGGCGACGGCGCCTTTGACGCCACATCCACCGCCCACCGACGGCATCCTGCTGCCATCCTGCCATCCTGCCATCCTTTGCATCCCCGCGGGACACTCGGCATTTCACTGTTGTTGACATTGATTTTGATTTCATTTATGTGTGCACCAGTCCCACTTTCCATCAGCACTGACATTGGCTTAGAACGCCTGTCAACACTTGCGACACTTTGTCTTCCATCTCGGGATCTATCAAGGGACTATTATGCGCTACTATTTGCAAATTATCCAATTAAAAATGTATGAATATTCAGCTTACTAGAAGTAATTGAAGCTTAATAAGGGTATGCATTACTTACACTGTTGATTAACGTGTTTAAAGTTTTAAAACTCACCTTGCTTTTGCCATCGGCAGCATTCATCTTCATTTATATAATCCTCAAGCTTTTCCTAATTGGCTTACTAATCTGTTGACTAACTTTCCTATGAAAATGCAAACAATGCACTCAATAATCCGTACTTATAAATTGCATTTGGGAGCAATAAACGAAATTAAGCTTTTCCTTATTCAAATGAAATTAATTGATTGCATTACTTTCCTATAAAAATTAATAATTTTAGCATTACTCCTTCTTAGGAATTGCAACCCAAACTTTCCTTAATTTAAATCCTGCTAAAAACCTGAACAGCAAAACGCCCGAACGCATTTCGAACACAATTGGGCTTTAACTAACCCAATCATCCCGGGACCCATCTGCATTCCGTAAGCAAACTGCTAAAACCAAAGGCAAACTCTCGGTCCGGCGGCACAAATGTATCACTTTGCAATTTAAACAATAATGTTGTGGTGTGGTCTGTGTGCGTTTGTGTAATGCATCTGTGTTGGCCAGCAGATTGGTTGCCACTTGCAATGCAGCAGCATCGTCATCATCATCATCGCATCAGCCTCAACAACGCGCCGCCCTCCTCTGGCCGCAGATTTGTGTGGGCGGTTTGGCCTGGCACTGACCTCTGTGATGGGTGGAAGTGTATGCGCCTTGTTTGTGTGCTTGCACTGAAAAATAAAATAATGGCGATTTAAAGAAAGTTAATCAATTTGAAATTATAACGAAGATTGACTATGTTTAGGAACCATTACATTTTCCAAGTTTACTTTTGTTAAAGATTATGTTGTCAAAATGAAAATGATTCTTAAAATTTAAAATTTTACATTATTATTAGAGCTTGAAATAATATCGACAGTTTTTTGATATTTTTTTTGTGTTTTCCCTTCATAACATCGATGTTACTGAATCAATATTGTCAAAATATCGAAAATATCGATAATTTTTAAGCCCTAATTATTATAGTTGATATAAATCATTTTAGAATCTAAAATTGCCAAAATAATTTGTATTTCCAAGTCATCCCTACTGAATATGAAATAAGAAAATTCTAAAATTTTATTAGGAAAAGATGTAAAGATGTTCTCTGTGCATATGCGTAATCGGTTTTGGCATCATCACCAAATTGGCTGCCATATACAGCGCGGTTTGCATATGCAAATTTGCAACTGCCACGAAATACAACAACAAAAGCAACGCGACCCGTCCAACTGCTTTTGGCCATCATCTTCATCCTTCTGTTTTGGCCTGCCCTGCCCGCTTATCACTTATCGTAATCTTGTAATTACGTGTGTTCCACAAATGTTAATTGCAAAAGGGAAACATCGATAGGCTAAAGGCATTCCCAGCTGGTTCCCCATCTCGATTCCCTTCTTTTTCACACTCCACTCTTCTGGTTTAAAGTTAAAACGAGTCGTTCACATGGCAAATAATTAATTTACGAGTGTGTTTATTTTTGTTGAGCGATTCCTTAATAGCTCATCAAATCTTTAAGAATTTAGACGGCCGTTTCATTTGGGATTTCATCATTTAAGTCGCTTGATCGACGTAGTTGCACAAAATGCATTGCCACAATCACCAAGAAATACAATTCTATTGCTTGGGGAAAATATAATACTTTAAAATCAAATAGAAACAGTCTAATATTTTACCTAATATTGCCATATAAGTCAATGCCAACCATGTGCGATCATAGGCAAAGACTAGGGCAAGGATAACGACCAAGTAGACAACAGCCATGAAAATCGACTTTACCAACCAAATAGTTACTGAAATTAGACCGGACTAATTGTTACGGCTAGAATAATATTCTGTTTATTCGTATACTCACATTTACGCTCATGAGCAGTCCAATATCTGTTAATAAGTCTAGAACAAGAACCAAAATCGTCTGTATGCGATTTTTCATCATGGTATGGGTGATTAAGCCATGAACAGCGTCCTCCTTTTGATTGTCAGCATAATACCACTGTCTTACTAAAAGGTAAATAATAAAAATAAATAAAATACGAAATTATTAAAATGCTAATTTACAAAGTGGCCCTGGAAAGAAGAAGATTATCAGGTGATAAAACAGCCGGAGTAAATCAATTATAACGTAGGAAGTTCCTATTACAAGCACTCCGGTGCTTATCGAGAAACGACAAAAGAATTTGTTTAGAGCCATGATGGAAACATTTATGGACTTGTTTTTCTTCAATAGTGTCAGTTTTAGAAAAGCCATTTCGAAAAACCAAGATACTCAACAGCTGCTTGTGCTGTAAGTGCTGATAAAATTATACGACTATAATTTAGCCAACAAGTTGCCAATTTAAAGGCCCAAAACATGTCAGCAAGTAATTAAATTTCTATACCAATTTGCATATCTGCAGGCGCGCAGGCAACCCTGTTCTCCTGTGCGTCTGTCGGCGTGTGTATCTGTGTGTATGGGCCACTTAACATAGCCGTTGGCTTTGGCCAACTAACGAACTGAACGAGAAACCGAAATAAAAACAAGGGGACTCGACTCCCGGAGCATTTAGAGATGGACAAGAAATGTATTTTCAAGATCGCAGTAACAACTGAAGTCACAGATTCCAAAAAGGAACTTTCATTCAAAACTCACTAAGTTAGTAATCAAGAGTTTGGTTCCGTCTATTTTGATTATATGAAGGGAGATCCTAATGCCTTTCATCAGTAATCTTTTACTAACTAACTTACCATGATTGTCGATTGAAGGATATATAGAAATGATTGATTTTTAATAAAACTAAATGTGTTACATAAGTAAGATCAAGTAGAAAAAAACTTTAAGAGCAATATTATTTTATAACTATAATTAATTTTTGATTCCAAAATCCATTTTTTTGGTTTATTATACCCGTTACTCGTAGAGTAAAAGGGTATATTGTATTCGTGCAAAAGTATGTAACAGCTAGAAGGAAGCATTTCCGACCCTATAAAGTATATATATTCTTGATCAGGGTCACTAGCGGAGTCGATATAGCCATGTCCGTCTGTCCGTCTGTCCGTCTGTCTGTCTGTCTGTATGAACGCTGAGATCTCGGAAACTATAAAAGCTAGAGGATTGACATTTTGCATGAAGATTATTGGAGTTCCTACGCAGCGCAAGTTTGTTTCAAGAAGGTGCCACGCCCCCTCTAACGCCCACAATAGATGATATACGATTTTAAAAATTTAAATATTTCGGAAAAGTAAAAATGCAGATTTGTTGTGTTTATCAATACCTATCGAAATGTAGAAGAAATTTTTTAAATCGGACCATTCGTTAAAAAGTTATTGCTGATCAACGTTTATATCTCCATCTCCCTCGCACTCCCTTTAGCCGAGTGACGGGTATTAGATAGTCGGGACACCAACCCGACTATAGCGTTCTCTCTTGTTTTTTAATTAAACTAGTTTTGTACATTACATTTTTGTTTTCATTGTAAAAAATACATGTTTTAATTTCTGCAGAAACATAGAATGTCATAAAATTAAAACGATTCCAGAACCCCTTCATCTGGAATCTTGATAACCGATAGGTTTCGACTCGCTGAGTTTGCCCACCGCTAGGCAGCATCTTGGCCGTGTCTCCCTTGCTAACAAGCTCCCTAACCTGGCCCCTCCTCCGCTCCCGCTCCCCCTGTTGTTGTTGTTTTCTACCTTCCTGCCGCTGTTGTTGGTGGCTCGATTCTGCTGGCCGTGTTGTTGCTTCCACTGCTTTAAATGTCTGGGCGTTCGTGCGTTGCCTGCAACGCAGCAGAGCAGCGCATAAACATGCACATCGTTAAGAGACGAGACCGGGCTCAGACCCAGGCCCAAATCATGGCCCAGACCCTTTTGGGGCCCCGTTCCCCGTTCCCCAGCTCCGGTCCCCCGCCCCTGCCGCCACTTGTGACTCGTTTCGAAGCCGGTCATTTAGAGGCCAGGCCCAGCATGCCTTCCACCACATATCCGTACAATCAACAAACCTGGCCAGAAATGTTTTTCCTCCTTTTATATTTTTTCTTTTATTTTGTGTTTTTTTGGCTTGTTTTGGCCTTTTGACTGCTCTTTGTTTTCGTGTAATTGTTCTGACTGCCGTTCTTGTTTACGTTTCATTGGCTCCCGAGTTTCTGTTTTCGGGCGAAAGATCTCCTCTCCATATGTTCGAATCTCGGGTTTCGCTATCTAATATTGCTGGGAGGAAACATTAATTCGCAGCTCGTTGGCAGATCCTTCTTCTTCATAGTCCAACAGTCTCCGCTCGACGGACTGCTAATTTATTTCGCTCTTGTACGTCGTACCTCGTTTCCTATCTAGTGAAGAAAAAAAAACCAATTTAAAGTTTATTTATGGCTTTTATTATTTTATACCCTCTATATTTGGCATTTTTCCTGTTGCTTTTTTTCTGGTCTTTGCAGCTGCCTTCGACTGGCGTTTGTCAATTTTTAACCTGTTGTGCATACTAATTTGTCAGGAGCTTGTTTATTTCTTTTTTCTTCTTTTTTGGTATTTGATTTTCCATCATACTGCCCCTGGAGAGTTGTTCCCTGTTCTCCATAATTTAAGTGACACTCTGGATGATTTGTGGCCCAGGCAAAAACGCCTTGGCTGATTTTTTAATTAACTTTTGTCGAACCATAAATTAAGGCTGCTTAAATATTTATTGGCTGGGCTGTTTTTTTATAAGATCCTTTAACGTTTGCCAATCAAAACTTTGTAGACTGGCCGCCCAAAAACAAAAGAATCTCAGGCTAACGCATAAATTAAACCACGATACTGAATTCCGGCAATCCCCGAGACTCATCAACATCATTAGTTGTAGGTCGAAAACCCGGCTGAAACCAGAAAACCACAAAAACTAATTTATCACACAGATGGTTCATGCTTTGTTTTAATGGTTTTTGATATACAAAAGGGAAGAGTTCGATAACGAAAAACCAAAACACGACCAATACGACGGCCAAAAGAATTAAATTCCACGCTTTTGGTGGGGAAAAATTGAATGAGGTTTGGTTGTGAGACGAAATAAAGCAATGTAAATTGTTTATCAAGCCGTTGCCATAAATTCATATAAAACTGCAATGCAAAATTAAACTACACGCCAACGCAACGAAAATGAGCAGACAGTTTAAGTAAACACAACACGATATAAACAGAAACCAGGAAAGAAAACTCTGGAGGAAATTAAGAATGTAATTTTGAGTCCAATATATTTTGTCTTTATAAACCATAAAAGGGACTTAAGATTCACAGTTATTAAAGAAATAACTTGAATTCTATTAATCTATATATGTAAACTTTAATGTTTTTTATTTTCGCCTTGTATTCGAACTCACTTGTGTGTGTCGTTTGTAGGAAAAAGAGTTTCTGGGAGCTGCACAAACAAATCATTGAGGCCACTGCGAGTGCGTGCGTTTAAATCCGTCAATGGGCACATTTGTAATTGTTACAATGGCCAACTGGGGCCAATGGCATATCACTCGGAATGGGAATGGGATTGGGGTCTAGGGGTCATTGCAGGGCACATTGGAAGCAACAACAAATCATTCTCTAATGTGTTGATATACAAATTGCTTGCCGTTTGTGTTTAATTTCTCCCTTATGGCCCAAGCATGCTAATTAACAGCAAACGATGCAGATAGCAGCAGCTTCCGCTCCTTTCTCTTTCCCGGCAACTTCCTCTATACCATCTGTGTACATATCGGCAGAGCTTCCTCTTGCTCTGTCGCACACCCATTCACACACGATGTCTGCCATCAAGAGTCGAGGTTGTGGTATGTCATGCCATCTTAATAATGACATTTATTTGTAACGTGTTAAGATACTAAATTGCCCCGGCCACATGCAACAGGCGGCACATAACCATATAACCATAACTGTGTGCGATTCATCTCACCAAAGGCATATGAATATATATTATATGCCCACCGGATTGCGGTTTGTCCTCATCTTACCACCGAGTCAGGGCAATTTTCAACAATTTGCAGCCATTTTTGTGCACCAACAGCAAAGAAGGCAAGAAAAGCGATAACAATTTCCATGACTCGAGCTTATTACCTTTGGTATGCGTAATAACTTTGGTGCTGCACACGAATTACACTGGCCGAAAAAGTTTTGAAAACATAGAAAAGGTTTTTAAATATATTAGCGTTAGAAAAATATTTTTAGTTTTGATAAAAATCACATAAATGTTAGATACTATTAAGTTATTAGAAGAGAACCAATTAGCATGCAAATATGTAATTCTTCCGATGAATGTATGTTTTTCAGCTTAAAAAAAATTGTATACAAATCAGGGATCGTAAATAACGGTTATTTAAAATTTTCCTGACTATAAAATGCATCCAACAAATTGCTCAATGAGTGAGTTTTATTTTTTTAAATCAATGATAAAAACTGTTTTTTAATTTTTATACCCGTTACTCGTAGAGTAAAAGGGTATATTGTATTCGTGCAAAAGTATGTAACAGCTAGAAGGAAGCGTTTCCGACCCCATAAAGTATATATATTCTTGATCAGGATCACTAGCCGAGTCGATCTAGCCATGTCTGTCTGTCCGTCTGTCCGTCTCTCCGTCTGTCCGTCTGTCCGTCTGTCTGTCCGTATGAACGCTGAGATCTCGGAAACTATAAAAGCTAGAAGATTGGCATTTTGCATGCAGATTCTAGGAGTTCCTACGCAGCGCAAGTTTATTTCAAAAAGGTGCCACGCCCCCTCTAACGCCCACAATAGCTTATATACGATTTGAAAAATTTTAATATATCGGAAAAGTAGGAATGCAGTTTTGTTGTGTTTATCAATACCTATCGAAATGTAGAAGAAATTTTTTAAATCGGACCATTCGTTTAAAACTTATGCCTGATCAAAGTTTTATCTCCATCTCCCTAGCACTCCCTTTAGCTGAGTTACGTTTATTAGATAGTCTGGACACCAACCCTTTAGCTGAGTGACGGGTATTTGATAGTCGGGACACCAACCCGACTATAGCGTTCTCTCTTGTTATTATAAAACTCAGGCAATAATCGTTATTGATATGTAGAAAAGGAGTTTTATAATATAAGTGGATAAAACTCAATTCAATTAACAACAACAATCAAAGCCTTGATCCGTAGTTTGTTGGCCAGTGTATCTTGGCTCCGGAGCCTGAACGCCTCATCCGATTCAGTTCAGCAATCGACCACAGCTGCCGAGGTGCGTGTGAGAGTGGTGTTCTCCGCTGGATCTGGGCAATTGTTATAATTTGCCACATATTGAAATTGAATTGCCTGGGCAGGCGACGGAGTTTGTGTTTGTGCCTGTGCTTGAGTTTGCATGTATCACTCACTCGCTCACCTTCACGGTAAATGCAGTTGGCGCGCTTGACTAATTTTGCATTCATGCCTGCACTGGGTGCAAACAGCTTATTTAGCCGGGTGCGTTGATGTGTGGCTGCTCCCACAAGTTTCCGTTTCCACTTGGCCATTCGATTGGCTGTTGACAGGCGGCTATTTGCCTTCTTAAGTCTGAAGGGATAGTAGGCTGAACAATAACTAGAAAATTGATTTTTCTTGGGTTTATTCACACAGGATTTTTATTATAATCCGATTTCTTATGCTCAAAAAAGGAACCAAAACATAAAGTATGCAATATGAAAAGAGGATGCAGATTAAGCGAAATAAATTGTGAAAACATCACTATTTTTCCTTGGTTTATCCCCTTAAATGGGAGCGATATAAATTTCGCTTATGACACCTCACTTGACAACGGACAGGCGGTAAATATGCATAGAAAGGTGTCAACTCAACTCCAATCCACTCCACTCGGCGCGGGACAAAAACACGTTTTGCGACTAAGACGCGCATTTAAATACAAAAGAGCAGATTCGACGCTTTAAACAAATCAGCTAACAGTAAATAACCTGTTGCGTTTGCGCCATTAATGTCGAACTTCATTATGCTGATATACGAGCTGTGGCAGGGAGCATAAAGCAAAATTCGGCCCCAAAAGCAGAACTTCGGGATATCGCCAAGGTAATTTTACACCAGTAGACAACAACTTCATTATCACATAAGCTCCGATTACATGCGTGCCAGAGAGCCCCGAAACAAAATCTTTTAAAACAAAAGGGAAACAAGAGGGAACGAACAACAATGCAAACATAATCATTATCGAGATTACGGCCAAATTTATCGAGAGCCACAGACTCCAGAGTGCTTAACGAGCCCGAAAGATGCCTTCATGGCTGGCACAGAAAAAAAATTCACAAAGTTTGTTAAATTGGGTAATACATACTTTTATAAATATTTGTAATTTTTCCTTGAATAATAATTATTTTAAATAATTGTTGGCTTTTTCCAATAAAGCGGAATATAAACATATTTAAAATTATAAGTTAGGTCCAGTTTCTCAATGTCATGTTAAAGTTCTAGTTTGTTATCTAATAGAACGAGTTAACATGAAGATAAATTGTAAGTAAATGTGATGTTAGTTTTATATGTAGATAAAATCCCTAAATTGATATTGAGAAACTACATTTTTTTTGAAAAAACAATTTAACCCAATGACAAAAGTTAACGCGACATTGAGAAATGGGCCCTAATTGATTGCATTGATTAGATTTATTACGACTTTTTTTTATTTTTTAATGGTTAATAAATAAATTGGTTTTAAATAAAATGACCCTTAATTGATTGGTTTTGAGTAGGTATTTTGTAATATTTTAATTTTGTATAATCTATTCTTTAAATAGTTTTGTTCTCTGTATAGATATCTGTTCTTTCTGCCATCAGTTGGGTTAGCTCGTTTGGGACACGGCTTGTTTGCTCTCTTCGTTTTCCAGAGTTACCTGCGCTACCTGAGTTCCCCAGCTGTTCACGAACTTGGACTACGCTACTGGCCAACCCAAGAGGTTATATCTCTCCCTCCCTAACCAAATCTTGAGTTTGGGCTGGGGTTTGTGTTTGGGTTTTAGGTTTTCGGTTTTTGGTTTTGGGTTTTTTCTGGGCTGTGCCCACAAAACGCCTCGAGGCAGTCGCACTCGCCACACAACAAGCTGTTTTATGGCCAAATCCAAAGCCAAAGCTCGTTTGTGTATCTGGCTTTGTCCCTAAACAAAAACCCAAACAAGACAACAACGGCGAGCGTAAAGAATTTGTATAAATAAAAGCGTGTAGGGGGTAACAAGCGAGTATAATAATTAAAATGGAATCAGACGGGCAGCAAAATAAGCTTTAAAGAGGATGAAGATGGGGAGCACCCAAAGAAACACCCGAACTCCATTAAAAATGCTAAATTTGTCAACTGAATGCGAACATTGTTGCCGTTTATTTGCATGTGAAAAGCAAATCTCGCCCACAAAGGAGCCAAAGAGTGTGAATAATATTCAAAGCAACTAGTTTGGATAGTTGGACTTGCGCTCATGATTGTCAAACTTTTGTTATGCTAAATGTAGTAATCATAAATTTTATTCAAGTTATGGCAAATTTTGCGGATTTTCATTAAAGCCATAAATTCACCTATTTAGATAATCGAAATGTAGACACGCCTATTAGGAAGTTTTGATTATTTTGTATAGAAGACCTTCTCCGAACTATTTACAGAAGGTTAGGTAATCTTGAACTTATTGTAGCTTAAGTTTCACTCAAATGTCAAAGCAATTAAAGTGGCTTAAAAGATGACTTTAATATTTCTTGATAAATATGTAATGTATGGATATGTTTCAATATTTGCCTTCATCGGTGACAGAGCAATTAGTTAGCCAGCACTTTCCCTGGGCCAACATAAATCTTAAATTGATTTATAAATTACCGTCTGGCAATCGCAGCAGCCACAACACTACACAAGACAACACGCCGGACTAAGGCAAAAAGTAAATGGCAATAAAATATCAATTTGCAAAACTTGGCCATTGCGATGATGGAGGAAGCGAACCCAATGGCGAGCCATTCCTTTTGGCCAAGAAATGGAGATGCAGATGGTGAGGCCAAGGCAAGGGGCCAATTGCAGAGGTGATTTGTTTGCATCGCGCTTGCTGCTCTCCAGCCTGGCAATTTACTTTTACAACACCCAAGACCGAGGCGGGATAATTTATGCCGCAATTTATAACCAAGCAGCTCGCTGGGCCACTACTCACACATTTCCATACATGGCCCAGACTTTGGGCCGCATGGGGCAATTAACCAAAAGTAAATCTCGATGTCTTCCTACAATTTCAATTCCAATTCCGATGCCAATTCACTTCAATCAGTGTGCAAATACTTGGGCCGCGGCAGGCAGTTCAATAATTCAATATAAATCAATTCCATCTGCCATGCGGCGGTGCTAATGGCCACAAGTGGAGTAGTAGTCGCATTCGCAGTCGTCTCAATTGGCAGTCGCAGTCTCTGCTGCTGCCGTAGGTATTCCATTCCATTTTTATACCCGTTACTCGTAGAGTAAAAAGGTATATTGTTTACAGGGAAAAGTATGTGACAGGTAGAAGGATCAGGATCTCCGTCTGTCTGTCCGTGTTAGCGCTGTGATCTCGGAAACTATAAGAGCTAGAGAGGTGGCGTTTTAGAATGTGTCACGCCCACAACCGCATACGACGTTAAGATCTGTCTAGCGCCCACATTTTTTAAGTTTTTGTAAAAGTGTAAATGAGGTCTTGTTTTGATTATCAATATCCATCTAGAACCCAAAAATTTTTCAAATCGGACCATTCATTAAAAAGTTACGAGCAATCAAAGTTTCATATCTCCATCTCCCTCGTAATCCCTTAAGCTAAGTAAGGGGAATCTAATAGTCCGGGCCATAGACTATAGCGTTCTCTCTTGTTCCTCTTTTATTTTATATACCCCGGTTTTTTTTTCCAATTCCAATTCCAGGGCTCTCGAACTTGTAGTTGCTTTATTTGTACATGTGTACAAAATTTTTATTTTGCACAAATGTTTGCTTCTGACAGCTTTCGCGGATCGGGGAAGCGGGAAGGCGGTGGTGAAGTGTGTTCTCGAGGACGCCCGACTTGCCGGCTGGCAACTAATTGAATGTCAATTTGTTTGTTGCCTCGCTCCCAACTGGATGCTACTCATTTCGTATGCCTGTCAGCCGGCGACGTAGTCCGCCCAAGACTTCATCTGCATTAACATATTGCCTTTTACAAACCCAATATTGAACTTGCATTATAGGCCGTGCAATCACTGCAGACAGATATTTTCTTTACCTTCCACCGCATTATTTATTTACCCAACTTATTTATCGCAGTGGCCAACTTACCCTCCACGCTTTACTTTTTTAAATAGACAAATATTTAAGCAGCCGGGTGGATTGTCTCCGCTTGTGTTCCATATGCCTGTTATCTGTATCTGTTCTAGACCCTGCGGCGGAATTAAGAATTTAATTAAAATAGTCCATGGAACGGTTGGGATTAATTTGTTATTGGAAAACCTGGGGATGACAAGTTGCTTTGCGGTCTATGGCATGAAAATTAATTTGGCAGTGCGAAAAAAAATATAAATTATATTAGTAAGCTATTAAACTCAAGGGAATTCCCTTTTTCAAAGCCCGATACGTACATTTGTTCCTTGCAATCGCAAAACTATTATATAAAGAACCATCGATTATAGAATATCCATTTTCGATAAAAGGGGGGTTGTAACGAGAGGATTAATTAAAATTCTCTTTAAAAATATTCCATATTGCCTTTGGTTTAAAAGCTTATACTGAAAATTACAGTACATATGCATTTTATATGACTTTCATTAATTGGAATTCGGTAATTTGATGTTCTGATAACGTTATGTTGGCTTCCTAGCGTTATCGATAGTCCTTTTGCATTTATCTACGTACATTTGTATGTATATCGTGGCATAATGAATATAATGAGCCTGCGCTGAGTTGGCTGCAAATTAATTTAAATCATCAAGCCGGTGCGCAAGAATATTAAATTTACAAGTTTTTTTTTTTTTTTGCTCTGCCCTCCTCGAATCCCCGCCCTTGTTTCCCCCATTGGGAGCCCAACCCTGGTTCGCCGGCATTGCAATTCATAGCCAGCGAGGCACACAGCCCCGCAATCTTGATGGGCAACACTTGAGTGCAGCAACTACAACTACTACACAACTATGCTCGTGTACGGCGGACGAACGAGGCATATTGCCATAAAATTAACGGATGCTGGGTGGATGAGGCAGCGGTCCAGGGGGTGGGGCGGGGGCAGGGTTGGAGGGGCAGCCAGAGCTGCAGAAAATATTAACACGATATTTTCCAGCGTTGGAGGCTGCCAGTGCACTGATAAAAAAAATGATCAAACTACAATGTTAGTCTTTATTAAAAAAAAAAATTTTTTTTTATGATTTACTCATATACTTTTGTTTTCTGACTTCAAAACATAGATCATACCTTTAACTTTTATTATTGACAATAGAGAACCTTAACTTGAACGTTTCGTTTCGAGGTTAAGTATATATATAGTTTAGTTTATAGTTATAGATAGGAATTCTTAAAATTTTGATTTCTTTAAAATGTTGTTTTTGTATTCTATAAGAATGTAGGTTACATAGACCCTAATGTGATTGGTATGCTAGCAATGATAGTACTCCCGTTTCTTAAATATAAACTTAAAGAGTAACTCTGCCTTGCCACAGATTAAAGCCCTAATTAAAAGGGGGCCGGAATGTGGGTCACATAATTTTTTGTCAGTGTGCTGACGATGCTGCTGTTGGGGCTGGTGCTTCTGCTGATTTTGCTGCGCTGCTGCTGTTCCTCTGACCAACCCACATCGTTATCATAATATGAATGGTGGTGGCCCCAGTCGTGCCGTTGCTGGTTGTGTGGGCGGGGCAGGGGCGTTGAGTTGAGTTGAGGGGGAGTGGAGAGGAGGGGAGGGGACGAGCCACCTCCATTTTCTACCTTCCACCTCAGCTTGATTATGAGTGAGTGCGCCAGCCATGAGAACAGAACAGAACAGAACCAAACCGAACCGAACAGAACAGAAACATTGAGCATGGTCATGTGCTTGTCAGGCCCATTCCCCTGCAGCTTTCTGCCTGCTGACATGTGGGTACAGTGTTTCCTCGACAGCCCAACCCCCCGTGAGGCGAGCAACCAACCGTCAACCCTGTACATCCTGCCATTGCTGATAATGATGCAGCACTTTATTCGCTGACTAGGCTCGTATCCTCCGACTGCTGCAGAAGCTGCGCTTGCATTTCGCTCTCGCCATCGTTGTCACGTATTTGGCACAAGTATTTAATTAGGAAGTGCTTACGAATAAGCGCTTTAAGTAAGCACTCGTACAACGATTTTTTGTACGTTTAAATCAGTTGAAAATATAATTTGGTACACGAAAATGGATGGAGAAAAGTGCAAGCCGAGCAGCTTAAAGTTTTAATTAAATTTTGCAGATGCAAGGCAATCCTAAAACTTTTTACCAGACTCTTCTCAAAGCTGGTTGCGAACTAAATTTAATTTAAAATTGCTTTTGTGTGGAAAAAGCTTTCTGACGAACTAAAAAGAACGTGGGGAATGGAAATTACATAAAATATATAATAAACTTTCATATCAGAGAGCTTAATTTAATGAATCATATGAAACTAGTTTTATATTTGCCTAAGAGTTTACAAAAATCTAAATGCTCCATAATTTCGATCTCAAAATGATAATTGGCACATTCACAAGCCATAACAATTCTTAGATATGCCAAGGAGCACTCAGTGCCTCTTGTTGAAATTGAAGTTTGTCTTCCTTGACTTGAAATTGATGCAAATTTCAATGGCCCAAGGTCTGACGGTTGGTTGGGAACCCCAGTGCAAAGCAGCAGCAACTGACCTCTCCACACCTCAAAATACATAAACTGAAGCCCCAGACCGACCGAAGTTAACGACGACGATTTGCTTTTGGGCCACTGTCATTTCCAGAACCGAATCTCCTTCAAAGAGCTCTTGGCCCACTCGAGTCTTTGGCCCCTTTAACCCTCGGGCGACTAACCAATGAGCTGAGGAAATATTCTCAAAAAAAAAAACAGAAGAAAAGAAAATAACTCCTTCGCCTCCGATTTTGCTGATAGATGTACCTACCTACGACTCCCCCGACTCTTTGCAACTGCATCCCAGCATCTTTGTGGCCCAGAGTTTGCTGCATGTCTGCGCCTTTTCCATGTTGTGTCGTCTTTCTGCTGGTGTGTGTGTTTATACCCTTGCAGAGGGTATTATGATTTCAGTCAGAAGTTTGCAACGCAGTGAAGGAGACGTTTCCGACCCCATAAAGTATATATATTCTTGATCAGCATCACTAGACGAGTCGATCTAGCCATGTCCGTCTGTCCGTCCGTCTGTCCGTCCGTCTGTCCGTCCGTCTGTCCGTCTGTTTCTACGCAAACTAGTCTCTCAGTTTTAAAGCTATCGGGCTAAAACTTTCCCAAAAGTCTTATATCTATTGCAGGTAGTATATAAGTCGGAACGAGCCGGATCGGACAACTATATCATATAGCTCCCATAGGAATAATCGGGGGAAAAAATGTAAAAAAAATTTATCTTGGGTGTTTTTGAACCTAGAACCTCCTACTTTTGGAAATGGCATTTTTGATCTAATTCTGAATTTCGAATAAAATTTTTTTAAAATCGGACGACTATATCATATAGCTGCCATAGGAACGCTCGGAAAATTAGTGATTAATAGGAATTATCTGCAAGGGTATATAAGCTTCGGCTGGCCGAAGCTAGCTTCCTTTCTTGTTTTTTTTTGTTTTTTTCCGTTTTCTGCTTTCTGTTGGGGGCACAGCACGTTTTCCGTTTGGAAAAGATAACAAACCCAATCGTTTGTGCAACATTTTCAACAGTTTTGGCACGATTCCTACCACAACGCTTCTGCTTTGCCTCGCTCTCTCTCTTTCTTTTGTCAGCTAGCTATCTCTTTTAGCATGGCACCAATTTGAGGAATGCTTTTTGTTGCTGTAGCTCTTTGGCTGTACAGTGTACACAGGAAAACCTGGGTTCCATTCAAATATTTATTAGTTATTTGGTATAAAAAGGGTTTTCAAGTCAATGAAAGAAGAAATAAAACATATGTAAAATAAAGTTGTAATAAAATGAAATAGTGCGAACCGGTAACTAAATTTCTAAAGATTTATATCTTCTGTTAGAACTTTTGCCTTTATTAATACTATATTTCCAAAAGCTAGTTGGAAATTGATTTGCATTATTTAAAGGTTTACTTAACGATGTGATTCTGTTTTTCAAGAACCTAAGTATATTTTATAAAAACACAACCTTTTTTTTCTGTGTAGCTTTAGCCTGACCAGCTTCTTCTTTTGGCTGCTCCCCCGAAGCGCGAACGAGTTGAGTTTTGGCAAGTCTTTCCCTTCCGAACGTGCAAATTGCATGCTGTGCGAGTTAATGGCGTTTCGCAGGGGATTTCGTTGGGGGCGGGGGAAAATGGGTGTTGATGCTAACGAGTTGAGAGAAAATAAAGTTCATGACTTCATTTTTTTCCTCAGTATTTTATTTGGACGAGCACGTCTTCTGGGGTTTTCGTTCGTGATGGTTAGCATCACACACACTCACTCACTCGTCCTGGCAAAGAAAATCGAGTTTTGGGGTTGAACAGCCATATCCATCTGCATAATATTTAAATGCTCCATTCCATCAAGCAAATGGAAAGATCGTCGCATCCGTCCACCGCCCCATTGTAATATAATGTTGAGGATTTTAAATAAAACATGAGGCCTGGCAGCAGCGGCAAAACAATGGCTGAGCAAAATGCTCTCGGCCCCTTTTCGGGCACAATTGCAATTTCCACTTTTGGCTTCGACTGGCGGCTATAGCTGTAGCTGTAGCTATATAACTCCAGTCCACAGCTGCATCCGCAGAGTGTTCTACTATAGTATACTGCGTTTTGTTTTGGGCCGCGTCGAGTGGAGTTGATGATGTTTGCCCGATAAGTGGGCAGAGAAGGACTGGGGAAGCATCGGGCTGTGGGCAATTTTCAACGAGCTGGGATGGGCTGATGATCTGAGCCGCAGATTCATCCTGATTCAGCCTTTGCTTATAATGGGGCCGGGCTGCCTTTCCGGGTCTGCGAATTTTGTTTCTGGCATAAATTTTAATGCAATCATGAGTCTGGCAGGCAGGCAGGCGGTCCAAACTGTAGCCGCTGGGCTCGTTTATAACTTTACAACACTCTTATGATTTCATACAATTTTTGGCTCTACTACTATAATAATCTTTCTGGAAAATTCTCTGTAGCTACACTGCTGGATAATCAGAATATTATTTCCGAATTATAGGGATTTTTGATGAAGAATATTTATAAACATAAATAATATAAAATTAAAATATTCAAGCATTTACATTTATTCTCTTATTTCATTTTAATTTACCGTATGTTATAGAGTAACCTAACCATTCTGGTTTTTTAAAGCTCACATTCTCAAAATTTTGTAATATCTGAAATTTCTAACAATTGCATTTGTGTGAAACAGATGATAAACAACCTTTTGAAATGTAAGGAAATATAATCCAATTTTACAAGTTCAAATTGCGAAACCAAAAAACCAAGTTCTTGAGTCAATGCTTCTGTTCCCTGATTTTCCGTCGTTTCTTAGTATTGTTTTGACCATCTGGTGGCTGGCAGCTTGTTAACTGCCTCAACGAACTCTGATGAGGATGTGAATCGGGATGCAGCCAGTCATTTTTATGTTTAACTTTTTAAATGTTAATGCTGCGAGCAGAGTTTTAATGCATTTTAAGTTGCTGCTGCCGCCGGTTCGGTTGTCCGTATGTCCGCTTGTCCGTTTGTCCGCTTGTCCGGTTCGCTTTAGTGGATGCCATCAAAATTCGCCATGCTGCTGGCTACTCACAATTTTCCATGCACATTATCGGGCCAGGACAAGCTGATTTCCATTTTGGTGTGTTTTTTGCGCCACCACAGAGATTATTTAGCATTTTTCCCGCATCCGTCGCCGGCTCATACGATTTGTGGTTTGTTGATTTTTCTCATTCAACGCTCCATCGCTTTTACCCAACTTCCCCTCGTTCAGCAACATAATCATTATGGTCGCGCTGCCATCGTCCAAGTTTCAGTCTTTTAGTTGGCAATTGGCGTTGCCGGGTCCATCACAGCGTATTTATTTTAACGTTAATGGCCAGTTGTCATATCGGGTGAGCAGACAGGCACCCCGCAGCCTCATCCCTCATCCCTCAACCTCATCATCATCCTCCTCTCTAGACCATCCCCCCTTTTTCCGCAGCACGCGGCGATTACATTTTAAGTAGGTGTGTGAACATTTTCGTGTCAGTGGTTTTGGTTTTAATTTAAAGCTGTCAGGGATGCTGGAACAAGATTAACCAGGGTTGCGCATTTTTTAGAAAACTTTTTTGATTATTTTCAGGGTGTACTAGTTTTATTCAGGGTTGTCAGGGTGCTTTGTGCCCGTATAATTGAAAACTAAATCAAAATACGATAAAGTTAGTAATGTTAAAGTTAGTAATGATTCGTTTGGTCTTACATTTAGGTAGCCTGTTATAAATTTAAAGTAAAATCAGTTCAATCTGCATAGTGAGTCCCAAGCAACGAAGTAAAAACGCGAAATGAAAACCAGCAGCAGCCCAAAAAGGTTCTGCAATTTCGGCTGGGATCTCAGGTTGCAGCCAAAGGAGAGGAGTCTCTCCTCGTCCTTGATGGCCATTAACAATTTGGCAAACTGGAAAAGAAAAAGGAGAATGAATGAAGAAAAAAGGCAAGAAAACCGAACATCATCATCGGGAGCACAGGACCGGAGCTTCATCATCATCCAGGTGATCATCATCGGGGACCATGATTATTATTATCGTACGCAGGCAACCAAGCATATGTGTTAACTTGAAGTTAAGTGGATTCGCTGGAGGATTCTCCTCCGCTTCTCCAGAACATCTTGCATTCATTCGCTTCCCTCTTCGTGTTGATAATTTAAATGAGTGAACTCCTGGGTCTGGATGGTTGGCTGGTTTGGATACCCGACTTTCAGCTGGGACCTGGTCTCCTCCTCCGGTATCTTCGCATTTTTATCTCTCTACCTTTTTTTCGTGTGCTTGTTGTTCTCATGTTTCCTTCGTGTTGTATGTAAAATGCACAGAACACGACGGAGATGGAGCTGGAGAAGATGGAGAAGGAGGCCAAAGTTTGCCCGCAACACATCTTAAATTTTCACAAAATTGCTTTCTTTCGTTGGCTTTGTTCGGTTTTGGTTGGCTTTTTTGTGTGTTCGAGGAGTTTTGCTTGAATAACTTTGGCTGCCTTTCGTGGCAGGTGCTCCTCCTTCACCTCCACCTCCTCCTCCACCTCCTCCATTTCCAATTCGAGTTCCTCCTGTTGCTCAGTTTGTTGGCCATTAGGGCGGAACTGGCTTGTCAACGCCTGATTGACGAAACAATGAATAAGTTGTGAATATTATGCAGCTGGCTCTGAGATTGAGGATGTGGAAAAAGCCAGCAGACTGTGATGCAAATGATGGGATAGTGTCTTGTAATTATAAAATGAAATAAAGGCAAACTTCAACGAAAGAAATACAATGTTTGTGCTATAAAGTTTCACAAAAATCACTTATAAAAAAATAAATAAAATAAAATAAAAAAAAATAATAAAAAAAAATAATTTAAAAAAATAATAAAAAAAAATAATAAAAAAAAATAATAAAAAAAAATAATAATAAAAAAATAATAAAAAAAATAATTAAAAAAATCGGTAAATAATTATATAATATAATATATATAACATATTACCATAATTTTGGGTACATTTTTTAGCTAAATTTAATAAAGAAAAATATTTAAATGAATAGAAAACATTAGTTTTCCTAAAATTCAAAAATCAACCTTATCCTTATTTTGCCTATGGCAATGGTAAAGTTCTCACATATTGAGGCTCGACTGTGGTCTCAAAACCGAGGCAGGGCGAACCTAATGGAAAAGTTTCAGGAGCCCAGAGCTTCCCAGCTCCCTTTCCGCTGCCACACTTGTTAACGCCTTTGGACTCGGATAGCTGCCGTCTCCATTTACTGGCTGGAATTGCATTTGCTGCCAACGAAGTTTTCGAAGTCCCAGCTCGTCGTTGGCATGGTCGTCTGGTCTGGTCTGCTCTCGGCTGGTCTTGTCCTCTTGGCCCGGCTTTAACTCTTTGCCTTCGTTGCCTCCTCTCCGACTTTACGTTTTGTCCCGCAATTTGCCATGGACATTGCTGCTGCTTGTCGTCTGTCGTCTGGCAGGCTTGAAGGTGCGAGTAATTGATAAAAAGCATGTTACATATATAATTTATTGAGCATTCAGCCGGCACTCCGGCATGATGCATGCTGAGATGTGGCGGACGCCTAATGGACGACAGTTGATAACAGCCTCGTTTATGCACGTACAGTTCCTCATCTGTGGGGCTCTTGAAAACTTTGCTACCTCAAGTAGCTGCTCTTCAGGATTCCGAACTCCGGATGCCACTGCACTTGTGGTTTCTTCACCTCCTGATTTGTATCCTCCAACTGCCGAGGTATATATTTATTTATTTATGTTCAATTTGATTATGAATGCCATGCTGGAATAGTGAATTCACCAGCTCAGCTCCCTCCAGTTTGGCTAGAGGGGTGAGAAAGGGGTCATGACAAAAGCGGGGCACATTGCTCCTTTCAATGCTATTTTAGTGCAGTTTTTTCTGCCTTCTGCTTTTGCACATTTAATTAAAAATTATTCATGAGCGAAATTAATTATGGAGCGTGGCAGAGAGAGAGAGAGACCCTGCAGCACAGTGCAAAAAATTGGGGGGACTATGTATGGTAAAAAATGGGAAACCTATAAAAAAGGGAAGTCACATTTTCTTATATGGTTTTCAATAATCCAATCGACCGGAAAGGACAAAAATGCTTAGAAAGGCTCTACATAAGCCTTCTGCTTCACTTTAAATTTAATTTCTTTAAATAAACAAGCCAAATGTTTTATTTTAAAGATAATTGGGTGCTAGTTTTTATCAGTTCGAAAGTTGTGGATCCTACAAATTAAATGCTAAAAAAAACTTGATATGAAACGATGATGATATGCGACATATCAATTCTATATGCTCGAAATGTTACCCACACTTTTTAACATATTTTTCTTACTCCCACTCATGTAACTTTAAGCGCTATCCTGCTCTATTTCGAATTCAGAGAATACGTTATTCTCGCTTATCAATTTGATCCCGGCGTGTCCTTTTGTTGATTGTATAATAGTTTAAAATTCAGTTTAAAGTAAAACGTATCGTTCAGAAATGGAACTACTAGAATTCGTTTATAAGAATTTGTTTAAAAATTTGAGTTGTTAGAAAAAGATATTGTGGATGCAACTGTCACTAGCAATTCCCTGCAGTGTAACCCCACAATTCAGGGTGCACTCTGTCCTTAGCCAACAACAAGTACAACAATGAGCTCATGCAAAATGTGAGGAGCAACTACAACAACGTGAGCAGTGGCATATCGTACGGATGGTTGACTAGATGCCAGGCAGCTTTCCTGGCAGCCAACTGGTGAACTGTTGTGCTATTCTACAGGCCGCCTATTTAGCCAGGCTCTTCAACACATTTAAATAGCTGCAACTTCCGTTGCAACTAGTGCGGCGAGGGGTCGAGACATCAGCTGCCACCCATTTCAGAGGCAGGACTCGAGTGTTGCCATTGCCGGGATGCGGATGGAGTGGCAGCATCCTGCTCCTGCTCCTGCTACTGCTCCTACTCCTTCCCCAGCCCCAGCGCAGTGCTCACTTAAAGTTTGCCCACTATCCACCGGATTCGCAGAGTTTCCCGAGATCCCGCCCCGCTCCAGTTGGCTAACAATAACAGCACTTGCACTCATTTAGCATTTAAGTGCAGTTGTTGCTGCCTGGTGCCTCCTGCCAGTGGTGGAGTGCCTTCACCTGGACCACGGGGGTCGTCATGAGCCCTGGCGTTCAAATTGTCGACTCGGTCAACCGAATTATGCCATTTTGCCACAAGCCATGGATGGGGAAATGGCAACCAACCAAGCAACCCAACCCAACCCCAGTGCCAATCGTCAAGCTCCGCATCATTCACATGCGCATCCGTTGCCCATTTCTATACCCTCGGCAGCTGCTCCTGGCTTTCCATCTCCCTCGACCTGCTCGACTCCTGCTCCCACTGGAGCCTCTTGTCCCGAACCGAACCGAACCAAACCGACCCCAGTTGTATACATTAATAATTAAAATATTTTCCCAAGTTTGAATGAAGTGCAGGCTGGAGGAATCAACGGGTTAGGCCACGGTTCCATCTCTGCTGGCTTCGTCTGCATTTCAATTTCGGTCGAGTGTGTGTGACTACACTACAACAAAAAAATGTATCTAAAGAAAACGGATTACATTTCTTTTCAGAATCCTTTTTAAAGCTCTAGAGATTTGAGATTTCTACGGATTCTTTATATTATTTCATTTCTAAAGCACTTTAAATCGAAATAACGTTGAAGCTAGCTTGTAAACCAATAAATCTTATGGAATTTTGCATTTATGTGGCTTACAAGAAGATTACAAAATCAGGAATTACGATTATTTCCTTTTAGAAACTTTTTACTTTTAAAAAGTATTTTCTTTTTTTTTGTGGTGTAAAAGAAAACGAGATGGTTGTTTGGGGAACTTCTCTCCTTGGCTGCGGTACTCGACTTGATGAGCATGTCTGGTGATGTTGTTTTTGTTGCTGCTGCTGTTGATGTTGATGTTGTTTTTGTTTTTGTTGGTAATGATGTTGATTTCTTAACGCTTCACTGCCGTCTGCGGAGGAGCATAAAAAATGTGAATAATATACAAGGATTTGGAGTTAAGTGCTGCTGGTCCGTCCCCCCAAAGAGCAACGTCATCTAGCCGTTTTCCCATTGTCAGCAGCCAGGGATTACGGTGCACAATACTTCCGAACATGATGTGGATATAGGATTCCGGCATTAGCACTATTATCGAACGATTCTAGCTAGGCAAACATTAATCCGCACGCATATGCATATCTGTATGTAAATATTCTTGAATTTGCACACTTGGCACATAAATCCTGTTGCTGCACCGGGGCCAACTACCAGGTGATGGGGTTTCTGCGAAAAAAAAAGGAAAATAAAAAAGGGGCGGGATGCGGAAAAGTGGGCGTGTGCACGCTTGATGGCGTATGAGCAGGCAACCAAGCAAGCAACCAACCCACTTTGCGAAATGTCACCATTTTTGTTTTCGCTCCCCTCCCCCTTCGCCTCCCCCTCCAATCCCCCCACCGAAAGCCCACGATGCTTGATGGATTACTCGAGAGCCGGCTGCTCCTCCGCCTGGTTGCATAAATATTGCAAATGCCTGACGAGGGGGATAGGGATTGCATCCCGCGCAGCTCCTGTTGCCTTGTGGGTCAACATTTTGCAACTGAAAGTGGATTTCTCTTCAAAATAGTCTAGTAGAAAAGCTTGAGTTCCGTAAGTATCAAAATACGGAATGGGGTGTATTTCAGATAATAACTAAACGAATTGTTCAAGGAATTCTTAGAATTTGGTCATATTAGGTGATTTATAGCAAAGGATTTTAATATTAAATTGTCCGTAAAAGTAACCCTGAGTTCCCAGCTTCCAGTTATATTATATATAGAATATTAATTTTAGTGCAAAATTATATAATGTTTGATTATATTGGTATATAAATAAAATCAAACATAGCTTCTTAATAGTTTTATCATATGTTTAAATGAGTTTTAAAGTTATTTTTGTATCTAAACAATTCAGAAATCCAGTGCAACCTACAACTATAACTATGAGGGTATTTCCATTGGCAGTACAGTAGACAACCGAGTGAAATTTGTTCCACTTGGTGCGCCTCCATGCGCTTGTTCATACGCAATTAGATCAGCGCAGCAGCTTGCAGCTCGCAGTTCGCATCTCAGAGTGGAGCACCCGCCCACCCACATATGTAACCATACTCATACTCAGACTCAGGCTGAAACTCAGGCACATGCTCATAAATGGTATACAAAGACCTGCCTGGGCGTAGTTGCGATTGCATTTACCATTTCCTACGGCAACAATTCCGGCTCTGCCATATTGTTAACCACTCGAGCCGGCGAACCTGGTTGCTTATTTAATTCTTGATGGCTGCGGCACCCAGCTGCCACCTCCTGCGGCCTTTTGAATATTGCATTTGTTAATTAGAAGTTTCCCAGCTCCCTTAAACTAAATCAAAACTTGGGCTACTTTAAGCTAGAATTTCTTTAAAAGTAATACATTTTACCTACACACATAAAAAACAAAGCCGGGATCAAATCGATATGCACATGGTAAATTTCTGGTATTCGAAATTCAAACTGGCCCACTAAGAACATTTTGATTACCTTGCGAGCATATCTAGTCAAAATTGATACCACATAACATCAAATCGATCATCGTTTCATATCAAGTTTGTTTTGGGTGTGTGGCTCGACTAATACTCTGTTTAATTTCCATTTACTTGCAGTTCACATGCCCAGCTCATCATCTCTGATTGCCAGCCCGCCTGCCAGTGCGTTTGTGAACACGCCGGCCACCCTGCTCTTCACCACCCGCCACGACATCCAGGTGGCGAACATCACGAGGCCCACGGGCGGACCTCAGATCGATGTGATCGTCAGGGATCTGGCCGAGGCGATGGCCATTGATTTCTACTACGCAAAGAACCTGGTCTGCTGGACGGATTCCGGCCGGGAGATAATCGAGTGTGCCCACACCAACTCCTCGGCCCTGCAGCCGCTTTTGCGGGCGCCGAAGCAAACTGTGATATCCACGGGTCTCGATAAGCCCGAGGGTCTGGCCATCGACTGGTATACGGACAAGATCTACTGGACGGACGGCGAGAAGAACCGGATCGAGGTGGCCACGCTGGATGGTCGCTACCAGAAGGTGCTCTTCTGGACGGATCTCGATCAGCCGCGTGCGGTGGCCGTGGTTCCAGCCCGCAAACTGCTCATCTGGACGGATTGGGGCGAGTATCCCAAGATCGAGCGCGCCAGCATGGATGGCGATCCGCTGTCTCGCATGACTTTGGTCAAGGAGCATGTGTTCTGGCCCAATGGATTGGCCGTAGACCTGAAGAACGAACTGATTTACTGGACAGATGGCAAGCACCATTTCATCGATGTGATGAGACTGGACGGAAGCAGTCGGCGGACGATAGTTAACAACCTGAAGTACCCCTTTAGTTTGACCTTCTTCGACGACCGTCTGTACTGGACGGACTGGCAGAGGGGATCGCTTAATGCCCTAGATCTGCAGACCCGTGAGCTGAAGGAGCTGATTGACACGCCCAAGGCGCCGAATTCCGTAAGAGCCTGGGATCCCTCGCTGCAGCCATATGAGGACAATCCCTGTGCCCACAACAATGGAAACTGCTCGCACCTCTGCCTGCTGGCCACGAACTCGCAGGGCTTCAGTTGCGCCTGTCCCACGGGCGTTAAGTTAATCTCCCCGAATACCTGTGCCAATGGCTCGCAGGAAATGATGTTCATTGTGCAGAGAACGCAGATTAGTAAGATATCCCTGGACTCGCCCGATTACACCATATTCCCGCTGCCCTTGGGAAAGGTGAGGTATGCGATAGCCATCGATTACGATCCGGTGGAGGAGCACATCTATTGGTCCGACGTGGAGACGTATACGATCAAAAGAGCTCATGCCGATGGCACGGGAGTCACGGACTTTGTGACCTCCGAAGTGCGCCATCCCGATGGCCTGGCGCTGGATTGGCTGGCTCGCAATCTGTATTGGACGGATACGGTCACGGATCGGATTGAGGTCTGTCGCCTGGATGGCACGGCCAGGAAGGTGCTGATCTACGAGCATCTGGAGGAGCCGAGAGCCATTGCGGTGGCCCCTTCGCTGGGCTGGATGTTCTGGAGCGATTGGAACGAGCGCAAGCCCAAGGTGGAGCGGGCCTCGCTGGATGGATCGGAGCGTGTGGTTCTGGTCTCCGAGAACCTGGGCTGGCCCAATGGCATTGCCCTGGACATTGAGGCCAAGGCGATCTACTGGTGCGATGGCAAGACGGACAAAATCGAGGTGGCCAACATGGATGGTTCCGGAAGGCGCGTCGTGATCAGCGATAATCTGAAGCATCTGTTCGGCCTCAGCATCCTGGACGACTACTTGTACTGGACAGACTGGCAGCGCCGCTCGATTGACCGGGCCCACAAGATCACGGGCAACAATCGGATAGTGGTGGTCGATCAATATCCGGACTTAATGGGTCTCAAGGTGACTCGTTTGAGGGAAGTGCGCGGGCAGAATGCCTGTGCGGTGCGGAATGGAGGCTGCTCGCATCTCTGCCTAAATCGCCCCAGGGATTACGTGTGCCGGTGTGCCATCGACTACGAGTTGGCCAACGATAAGCGCACCTGTGTGGTGCCAGCTGCCTTTCTTCTATTTTCCCGCCAAGAGCACATTGGTCGCATTTCCATCGAGTACAACGAGGGCAACCACAACGATGAGAGGATACCCTTCAAGGATGTGCGGGATGCCCATGCCCTGGATGTGTCTGTGGCCGAGCGGAGGATCTACTGGACGGATCAGAAGAGCAAGTGCATCTTTCGGGCATTTCTGAATGGCTCCTATGTGCAGCGGATTGTGGACTCCGGTCTGATTGGACCCGATGGCATAGCCGTCGATTGGCTGGCCAATAATATCTACTGGTCGGATGCCGAGGCGCGTCGCATTGAGGTGGCTCGCTTGGACGGCAGCAGCCGGCGGGTCCTGCTCTGGAAGGGAGTGGAGGAGCCGCGATCCCTGGCGCTGGAGCCGCGACGCGGTTACATGTACTGGACCGAATCGCCGACGGATTCGATTCGCAGAGCGGCCATGGATGGATCCGACTTGCAGACAATCGTAGCAGGCGCCAATCATGCCGCTGGTCTGACCTTCGACCAGGAGACGAGACGTCTGTACTGGGCCACCCAATCCCGTCCAGCTAAAATCGAGAGCGCCGATTGGGACGGCAAGAAACGGCAGATTCTGGTTGGCAGCGACATGGACGAGCCATATGCGGTGTCCTTGTACCAGGATTATGTGTACTGGAGCGACTGGAACACCGGCGACATTGAGCGAGTGCACAAGACGACGGGTCAGAATCGCAGCCTGGTCCACTCGGGCATGACTTACATCACCTCGCTGCTGGTGTTCAACGATAAGCGCCAGACCGGTGTTAATCCCTGCAAGGTGAACAACGGCGGTTGCTCCCACCTCTGTTTGGCTCAACCCGGCAGGCGGGGGATGACCTGCGCCTGCCCCACCCACTACCAGTTGGCCAAGGACGGCGTCTCCTGCATCCCACCCAAGAACTACATCATCTTCAGCCAGCGGAATAGCTTTGGAAGGTTGCTGCCGAACACCACAGATTGCCCGAATATTCCGCTGCCCGTGTCGGGCAAGAATATTCGCGCTGTGGACTATGATCCCATCTCTCATCATATTTATTGGGTAAGCTTTGGGGTAACTTGGTCGAAGATATAACCCTAACTGTTTGATAAATTCCAGATTGAGGGAAGAAGTCACAGCATCAAGCGATCTCTGGCAAACGGAACCAAGGTTAGCCTGTTGGCCAATTCCGGACAGCCGTTTGACCTGGCGATCGATATCATTGGGCGGCTGCTCTTCTGGACGTGCTCCCAATCCAACAGTATTAATGTCACAAGGTAAATATATAAGTGCACTTCTTGTAAATACATTTTCCTAACAAATATTATCTTTCTCAAGCTTCCTCGGTGAATCCGTTGGCGTCATCGATACTGGGGATTCGGAGAAACCCCGAAATATTGCCGTGCACGCCATGAAGCGTCTGCTCTTTTGGACCGATGTGGGCAGTCATCAGGCTATCATACGTGCCCGCGTTGATGGCAATGAGCGCGTTGAGTTGGCCTACAAACTGGAGGGCGTCACTGCCTTGGCATTGGATCAGCAGTCCGATATGATTTACTATGCTCACGGCAAGCGGATTGATGCCATCGATATCAATGGAAAGAACAAGTGAGTTTGATTAACTAAAATCTCTTGCTCACTTTTAACTTATTTGATTTTCATCTCTGTTTTCCTATAGAAAAACCTTGGTTTCAATGCACATATCGCAAGTGATCAATATCGCCGCCCTGGGTGGATTTGTATATTGGCTGGATGACAAAACCGGTGTGGAACGCATCACTGTCACTGGCGAAAGGCGATCTGCTGAGCTACAGCGCCTGCCACAGATCACCGACATCCGTGCCGTTTGGACACCCGATCCGAAGGTGCTGCGCAACCACACCTGCCTGCACAGCCGCACCAAGTGCTCGCACATCTGCATTGCCAGCGGCGAGGGAATGGCTCGCACCCGCGACGTCTGCTCCTGCCCCAAGCATCTAATGCTGCTGGAGGACAAGGAGAACTGCGGCGCCTTTCCCGCCTGCGGACCGGACCACTTCACGTGCGCGGCTCCCGTATCGGGAATCAGTGACGTGAACAAGGACTGCATTCCGGCCTCCTGGCGTTGTGACGGCCAGAAGGACTGTCCGGACAAGTCGGACGAGGTGGGCTGTCCCACGTGCCGGGCGGATCAGTTTAGCTGTCAGTCGGGCGAGTGCATCGACAAGTCGCTAGTGTGCGATGGTACCACCAACTGTGCCAATGGTCATGATGAGGCGGATTGTTGTAAGCGGCCTGGGGAGTTTCAGTGTCCCATTAATAAGGTGAGTCTGTTTAACCACAAAGGGTTGAACTTATATAACTCCGGTATAACTCTTCTAGCTCTGCATCTCTGCCGCCCTGCTCTGCGATGGCTGGGAGAATTGCGCCGATGGAGCCGATGAATCCTCAGACATTTGCATGCAGCGTCGCATGGCGCCCGCAACGGACAAGCGCGCGTTTATGATACTGATTGGAGCCACCATGATTACCATCTTTTCGATTGTCTATCTGCTGCAGTTCTGCCGCACGCGGATTGGCAAGAGTCGAACGGAGCCAAAGGACGATCAGGCCACGGATCCATTGTCGCCTTCAACGCTGAGTAAATCCCAAAGGGTATCCAAGATCGCCTCCGTGGCGGATGCCGTTCGCATGTCCACGCTAAACTCGCGTAACAGCATGAACTCCTACGATCGCAATCACATCACTGGCGCCTCGAGCTCAACGACCAATGGTAGTAGCATGGTGGCATATCCCATCAATCCGCCACCCTCGCCGGCGACCAGATCAAGACGTCCGTACAGGCACTACAAGATCATCAACCAGCCACCGCCTCCTACGCCGTGCTCCACGGACATTTGTGATGAGTCTGACTCGAATTATACGAGCAAATCGAACAGCAATAACAGCAATGGAGGGGCCACTAAGCATTCTTCCAGTTCGGCGGCCGCCTGCCTGCAATACGGCTACGATAGTGAGCCGTATCCGCCGCCGCCGACACCGCGCTCGCATTACCACAGCGACGTGCGCATTGTGCCGGAGTCCTCCTGCCCGCCATCGCCGTCATCGCGGAGCTCCACGTACTTTTCGCCGCTCCCGCCCCCGCCATCGCCAGTTCAGTCGCCCAGTCGGGGTTTTACGTAACATTTTGAGATTTACATGTAAGGCGAGGGGAAGAACAACATATCATTTCCTTGCAGAGCTTTTCGTTTTATCAATTTTATTATTTTCACAATTCTACTTTCTACCACTGATTTGTAAATATGTATGTGTGTTTAATTGGTCATATAAGGCTTTAACTAATTTTAATCATAGCTTAGAGAGAGCGTCCATGCCTGGAGGACTTATTCGATCTCGTTAAGTTTCATTTTGCCAGATAGCCCGAAATAGATTGCAGTACAATGCATTGCAACCGTTGCGCAACAATAGACTGCAGATTTTTGTAAGCGAAATGCAATTATTAGCAATTACCTTAGCTCTAAATGATGTAATATTTAATAAGCGAGTCTTTTGAAATTCCGTGTGCCAAATTTTCCGAAACCTGACAGAAAATTCACAATTGATTTAAACCTACTACGCAATTTTGATTTAAATGCATTTAACACCTAGACTTAGTTTAATATTTAGTTCTAAAGTGTAAATAGTTAATTCTATTATGAAAGCAATATTGACGAATGTGCGACTTATTCAACTGTCTTCTTAATTGTTATAAACACCAAAAAGTGCCTCAGTAATACGTGTGTTTTTTGTTTATTCTTAAATTCTCCTATATCATTTATTCATAGATAATACAAATGAATAGTTAGTTATTCATACATCGTAGGTTTTGCAATAAAAAAATGAGGTAAAAATCATATTTATAGTTAATTTTAGAGAGCGTAATATGTAACAACAAATATTTTTCAATGTAAAATGCAGTATTTTTAACAAAATTAATTATTGACTTTTACTTATGGAGATTTGAATCGTCAGTTAAGAAATGGATATGTCTACCTATTCATAGATGGCGCCACTGAAAAGAAGTTGTTATCAGGTAAAGTAAAATGTATGTAGTATAGCTTAATATCTACACAGTTTGAATTTCAATTTTGATAAACTACAAAAACCCTTCTCAAAAATTAAAAGACATCCGTCTACATAAATGGTAGTTTATTATAAAAATCACAACGGTAGAAATAAATACTATTTAACAAAATGGAATGTTGTCGGTAAACAAAATAACACAGTGCTGCGTATGTAATTGGTATGTACATATACACGAACGTTATGAATTGACTACAGACTAGAATACAAATATGATTTATTGCACTGGGTATTTAAGTTGGTTTCATGCCGAACCAACTCATTTTCCAATTCAGAGTGTCATGCAGCAGCTTTTCCTCCTCGGATGTCAGTTGAAGCAAAGTGGATACGGCACGGACAAGATGGCGTGCTTCCACCTAAGGGAATTCACATGAATTAGGGGAAATTTGAGCAGAAAATGGATAAAATAACATACCTCGCGGCTGGTCAAGAACTTCACAATGACGTGTTTCAAGTATTGAAAATTAACTTCATCCATTATGATGCAATTGGCCTTGTCGCCAGAAGTAAATGCATCCGGTGATGAGCTTGAGATTCTGTGGCCAGGGATCGTTGTCGGGTGAGATTCGGTATCCGTGGATATCTGCGCACTGCGGAATTCCTTTTGCACGGTTTTCTTTAGGTCAACCAATCGCTGATTCAATGTTTTTATTGTCTAGGCCATAGAGTGGTTAGTTATTAATAGCTGTAATAGTTTGTCTCATTACTCACCTTATTTTTCTCGATTATTTCCAACTGAACTCCCTCGAATTCGGTCAACTTTTGAGCATTATCCTGGGCGTCGCTGCTGACCTGTTGCAGCGTTTGTCGTGCCTCAGATATATCCCTCTCCAGTTGATTGTTTCTATCCTGGAGATCGGTGGCTTCGCTGCGCTCCAATCGCAACTGCTGCCGTAAAATGTCTTCGCTCTGGGCGATCTCCGCATTGCGAAGTATTGCAGTCATTTTCTCCTCTCGTTCGATTTCCAGCTGCATTATGGTCTCGTCCAGCTGCTCCTGCCTGTCAGTCGCTTGGGTGCGTAGCTTTTGGGCCACCTGCTCGGCATTCGAGGCGTACTCGGTGAACCTGTCATCCGCCGCCGTGAGACGAGTCTTGAGATCTTTTACCTCTGTTTCCAGATTTTGCTGAGAACATTCGGTTTATTGGTTTACAAAATCTCCATCAAGCGGAATAGGATATTGAACGTAAATGTATATGCGTGCATTGTTCAAGGAAAAAGGTTACCAATCAGTTTGCCAACGATTAAAAATCAGTTTAATACGGAAAGGAAAACATTTACAATCGAAAACTACATAATAGGTGTGGTCGGAAAATTCCATTTTCCCCAAAAAGTGGTGTTAAGTAAAACCTGAACTTAAGTGTTATAGTTAGTACTGCATTGTAGGGTTTGTTAGTGTTACAAGTCCCAATGGAAATCGTCAGCATCGGGAGGCATACTCACAGATTTGTTGCGCTCAAAGAGGATTTGCTGCTCGCTCTCCTCTCGGCATTCTTTTAGTGCCACACTCAGCTCGTCGATTTCCTCCTCCAGCAGCTTGACCTGGAATTTCATAGTGTTAATGACAGTATTGGTAGATTACCGGCTAACCCACCTTATCGTCCCGCTGCTTGACTTCATCCTTGGCCTTTTCCAACTCAAACGAAACCTGCTTGCGGTTTTCGATGGCATCATCGCGGGATTTGAGGGCCTTTCGCTTCTCGGTGGTTTCTTCAGCCACTTGCTTTGATAATCGACTGACTTGCGTTTCCAGCGCCAGGTTCTGGCCACTCCAGGACCCTTTGATGTCCGACAGCTGGAGATGGGCCTCTTCCAGGTGCTGCTCCAGCAGCTTGTGTTCCCGGATGAGGGCCTGCACCTGCTGCTCCGAGTTAAGCTTGCCAAGCGACTCCAGCCGCGACTCCTCGACGATCTTCATGCGCTTCTTCAGGTGCCGGTTCTCTTCCTGCACCGCCGCCAGTGTCGTGGTCAGCAGGTTCTTCTCCTGCTGCGTGGAGTGCCGCAACTGTTCCAGTTCGTCACGTAGATCCTCGGCCACGGATTCGATGGGACGCAGGCGCTCCAGCTCCTCGCTCAAGGACTCAATTTGCTGGCTCTGCTGGCGCATGTGGCCCATGCGATCCACCGACTCCTGCTCCCGGAAGCTGAGCAGATTCTTCAGCTTATCAATCTCGATCTGCTGCAGATTCTGGATCTTCTCCTGCTCCTCGCAGTACATGTCCTTTTGCGTCTGGGCCACCCGCACGCTCTCTAGCAGGATCTCGTTGGTCTTATCCACGCGCGTCTTCTCCTCCTGCAGCTGCTGCAATCCCTGCGTGACGGTCGACAGCTTCGTGGTGAGCTCGTTGCACTGACTCCGCAGCTGGCACAGTTGCTCCGACTGCAAAGTGAACAGAAGTTCAGATGTTTATCCGTTTTACCTGTGTATACACAAATAGACTGTTTTTTTCTTCACCTCATTATAGAATCCGCCACCGCCCACATCATCAGCTGAGTTGGAATTAATGCTAACGCGGCGGCTACGTAGCCGGTAGTTGTTGTTGTTGTTGCTGGGATAACGCTGGTTGGCCGAATGGACCACATCCTCGCCAGTTTCCTCCTTGATTTTGTTTTTCAGTGTGGCAAACATTGTTGCTGCTTTCGAGGTGGAGCTTTTCTTCTGCAGTTTACTTTTTATTTTTCCCTGTGTGCTGCCCCCGACTGAAGTTGGTCTGGTTTTGATTTGGGGCTGACGAAACGTGCCCGCGGAGCGTTTATAGCATGGTGTTATATCTGTGGCCGCCGTGTTCTAGTTGCTTATCAGGCAAATGCTAATTTCCGTAAACCGTCGATGTTGTTTACCATCGATAAGAATCGACTTTCCAGAAATGGAAATCGACAAACAGGGCTGCCACCCCGCTGGCACACCTTTTTCCTGTCATATGGCAAGGCTAAGCCGAGCTGGTTGCATTCCGATAACTGACGCCAAGAACAGCTGTTCCAGCGCGCTCCATTTTCCAAACAGAAAAAAACCTAATTGTTAGCGTCCTTTTGTGAAATTGTTAAGTGTTGAAAATATTGTACACAAAGCGAGATTTTGAAGGACCTCCAAATGGACCAGTCTAAGCAGGTTTTGCGGGACTATTGCGGCGATGGCAATGGCACCTGCGCGTCGTCCTTGAGGGAAATCACCTTGATTGAAACGGTGACCAGTTTTCTGGAGGAGAATGGCGCTTCGGAAATTGACAGGAGGGTGCTGCGCAAACTGGCGGAGGCCCTGTCCAAAAGTATAGACGAGTAAGTAAGGAATGACGGTATAAAAACATTACCTTACCAATAAGAGTTGATCTAAAACCCACTATATTCCTTGTTTACCGCGAGTGCGCAGCAGATGATCGACATGTGACTCTGCGATTGAGCCCACTGTGATCGGGGACTTACGCTCTCTCAGCGGGTGCTCTCCCGGATCCGTAACTCTCGGCCCCATAGGGGGAGGTTCACTCACGAACACAACTACACCGTGGGTGTATACCCACCCCAAAAATTGGAAGAGAGCAACAATAACACGGCTACACTGAAAGAAATATCAACTATGGCGAGCACATCCATAGAATAATTTAATTTTTATTATAACGAAATAGTTATGATTAGGGATCATGATTCGGATGAAATTTTAAAGTATGTATGTATGCTTGTAAAAATGCATTTTTACAAAACAGCTACATAGCTACATCTTACCATATATATTTTGTATCCAGGATACACTATTCAGTTTTTCCATGTTATTTTTATGTACATGTAAAAATCACTAAAGATGGTCCTTTTCAATAAAAAATTTTTTTTTTTAATAATGAGCTTATTAATTTTTGTTTTAAAATTAATGTAAATTTAAAATGAATTATGTATCTTTAAAGTAGGCAGCAGATTTATACAAAATCTTAAAGGGACCATTATGAATAATTTTTCTCGTAGTGTACGGCTCCGGCTATTCCGCAGTGGGAAATGCGTAACATCTGCTGAGCGCATTTTCCTTTCCTCAGATGAGTCTGAGTTTTCCTCCCGTTCGCGCTCTCTGAAAATCGAGGGTCGCTCTTAATCGTTCACATCGTACTTCAGTCAGTTATGTTCTAGCTTTCGGTTTATTTGGACGTATAAAGAGCATTTTTCGGTTTTTTTTGCTTGCCTCTCGGCTATCAATCGTGCCATATACACACTTACTCATATATATATATGTAAATAGGAACAATCAGCGGGTCAAGCGGTGTGCGGGTGTGTGAGTGTTTGATTGTACATACATTTCTGTACATAAGTGCAATTGTTTATATTGCACTACGAGATACGAAAGTGATAGATTGATTTGTATTTATTGCTTACTGTGTACATCACTGTGGATAAGAGCGATTCAGAGGATGCTGGTGGTTCTCGAGTGAAAAACAAATCGAATTGTATATATAAAGTACAAAGTGTGCTCGGATGTACAATGTAATACATACTCAGAAATACTAAAGATGTTTGTGGCTGTGTGCCACCCTGTTGTTGTTGTTCGTATGGTTTGTCGCCGCGATGCTGCGGCTAATTTTAGTCGGGGAAAAAGTATAGAAATTAATTTGATTTTGTGGAATAGAGCATTCGTCAGTTCAATCGAAAGTCGTATCATATCATTGGTTAGTTACAGTTTACCATTTCCCGGAATTCTTAATTTCCTCATAACCCGCCTTATCAGTCTGCAGTTTCATATGCTCATGTGCTATGTGTGTGGTTTAATACATAAATACATCTCTACGTACACTCACGTGCATTCATCAGGGGTCATGGACTCCTGGAATTAACCCCTATGGGGTAAAAATGGAATAGAGCGCTTCTTTTGTTGCCCTTCAAAACTGCAATGTTGTCCCCTACCCTGAAAAATAACGTGTACAGTATCGGGATGCTTACATTTAATTTGAGGGCTCATTTGGCGTATGTTAAAAAATACAAAGAAACAGTATATATCATCCATTATTGGTCATCAAGTTGCGGATTTTTTATAAGACACGTTCCTTATCATAAGCCACAATTTTTTATGATCGCAAAAAAATATATATTCTTACTTAAATTTGTCACAGTTACTCGTGTACCTATTTTTCCCATTTATTTAGTTTATGATCATATTTTCAATGAGTTTTTGGAGTAGTATCCCACAAAATCATTTTTGGTGATTTTTCGTTTGTAAATTTAAATTTATTTTAATTAGCAATACCTTTCGATAGTATCGACATGCCAAAAAAGTCTTAAATCGAACGTTTATTTAAAAAGTTATTAATAGCTTAAAAAAATATGTAGTTCGTATGCTTTTTCGTATATAATTTCTTAATGACTTATGATTTTTTGTACAGTTTTCTTCAAAATAATTGTATACGACGAGCTTTTTTCGTATATAATTCCTTAATGACTGATGATTTTGGTATAGTTATAATAATAATAAAATATATTAATTTTAAAGACTATAACATGTTTTCGTCATTCGTAATATATCTTCAGGTAGTTACATTGCTACTTGCATTACCTGTCCGAAAATCTTCAAGGTACCTTAACCATATGGTTATTGTCTGAAATACTTCCTTCACATATCTCTCAATATATGCTCAGTCCACTTCTGTTTATTGTTATTGTACTTCTTTGTTGATCAATGCAGGCGCCTTTGTGTGTCATTGGCCGTAGTTTGACACCCACTCGAGACGCGCCAGGCAGTCAGGTAGATGGGCACAGGTTCCAGGTGAGGTGAGAATGGGGTGTTAACTGCAGTGTACCTGCCGCTATGATGGCCATAAAACGCATCCAGAGTAAAGTTCAGGTGCTAACCAAAGCGACACATGCTCTAACACGATTCCAATGCCCACCTGTTGGTTGCCATCGCATCCAGCTGACGTTCCTTAACTTAAACCATTGATTTTCATTACCGCCATAGTAACCGATGGCCGAAAGCCAAAACAAAACATCGAGTGGAAATGTTTGGCAGCGTTTTCTCGTCCGGTGCACGTTTTGCAGTCTCTATTGCGGTCGCCTTTTTGCAGTTTGCTCAATTCCCAAAATAAATCACGACCAGAGGTGGTGTAGTGTAGTGTATCTGGTGGCATCTTGAAAGATGTGGTGGCCCACATGTGCCGTCGTCCATCCCCCATCGCTGGGAGGCAGCCCATCCGTAGGAGCGCCAGACTCTTTGAAGCTTCTTCCGCTCTACGGCTGAATGCTCCTGATTGCCGCGCACGTCGACCAGCAGCCCATGACTCATGGCGGCCTGCCCCTTGGAAGACGACATGGCGGATACGTAACGAAGTCTGGCGTGCGCCGCAAAAGTATTTAGGGAATAAAGCCAAGAACAACAACAACAACTAGGGGTGACGTGTCCACCCTGCGTAAAAACAACTAATTAAATCTCAAATTTAGAGTCGCTGCAAATAAATCTAAATATATACATATAAAAACTGAAGAAAATAAATACGAGTAAGAGTGCAAATGCTAAATGAAACGTAAAACATGGCGGGTATCTTTCGATCTACCTCACTGAACCACTCCACCGATGTACCTGGCTCTCCATTCAAGAGATATTCTCTGAGTTCCAGCAACTCGGCATTCTGGTAAGTTCTGGTTCTATAATGGTTGGGCCTACTGTACGTAATCTATACCGTTTCACGGCGGATTTAAGGCGCGGAAGTGTAATCTCATCCATTTCGACTTGTGGTTTTTGGAAGTGCGATCATTCAAGTGTGACTTTATCTGAAATTCAGTTCACAGAGCAATTGGCCAAAAACAAAAAAGAGGTTGATTGCCGATTTGGGCAATTGGGTGTGTCCGTAATTGATTGAACAAATGTACAGTGCGGATCGTAAATTCAAGAAGCTATTCATGGGAAGTTCCCTCGTACTGCTAGGGTCAAGCCGAGTTTTTAAAATATATTGCATGACTGGATTCGATTCGAAACTATCTTTAAAGTTTTTTATAGAATTCTTTAGTCAGCTTAAAGATTGATTCAATTAAAATTTGTATGTCTTGATAATTACATCTTTTTATAAGGAAAACAGACAAAATGGTTTCCGTACAGTATAGTTTCGCACTGTGAGTGTTCATTTGAATGGAAGCAAATCTATCATTTTCACGCCCCAATAAATAGCTTGGAAAAACTGAATCAGTTTCTTAATTAGCGAATAGAATGCTCAGAATAGAAATTTCGATCGTTTCCAGTTTACTTGTTCGATAAATGTCATTAATTAATAGTAAATATTAAGTAGTCAGAACAAAGTGCAACGCAAGCATCAAACCTTGTTGCATTGTCCGTCGATTTTCCAGTATTTATTGCCAATTTAAGTCATAAGCCCAGGCCAAATAATGTAAACCGGTTTCGGAATCGGATTAAGCGCGATTGTCAAGATCGCTTGATACTAGTAGATACTTAGATGGCCGGAGTTGGAAAGCCACTTCGTGACTGGAGCTCGCTTGGAATGGTCCGATCAAGTTGGTCGAAAGTGAGAGTGCTCCCGGTGCTGTGGTTCCTGTTCCAGGGGATTCCCATCCGCCTGCTGGCCATTCGCCTTCAGCCCTGCGAACTGGCTGGCCAGCTCTATATATTAGATGTCCCGAAATCGGAGCTTCCCCTGTGGCTTTGCATTGCCGAGTTCGAGAGCCGCTTCAACACACACGTCGTGGGTCAGGCCAATGCGGATGGGTCGCGGGATTACGGACTCTTCCAGATCAGCGATCGCTACTGGTGTGCGCCGCCAAATCGGACGGAGTACTATGCATTCAACGACTGCAATGTGAACTGCACCCACCTACTGAGCGACGACATCACCATGGCCGTCCGGTGCGCCCGGCTCATCCAGAAGCAGCAGGGTTGGACGGCCTGGTCCGTCTACCCGGAGTTCTGCAATGGGACTCTGGAAACCATCGATGAGTGCTTTCAGCCGGGCAACGCCACAGATTGTTTGACCAGCGAGATGGAGGAGGTCAAAGATTGTTAGAGATAGTCTGCCCATTATGTCATCACTGCCGAAATATGTGAATTTGTGTATGCAAAATTAAAATCTTAATTACCGCTTATATTCGACTTGTTTTATTGGACGTTCTGCGAGGTCACGGCAAGTTAATTTTATTGTGCCCAATTAACAGATTTCCTCTTTCTTTACAGCACAAGTCCGGGAGCTCTGCAAGATGTCACTATGGAGAACTCATGTAAGTTTGAGATTTATGGTTTATTTTGGTATTATTAGTGTACGATAATGTACGAGGCACTTCCAGATAACTAATTACATTTTTAGTGATAAAAGCTTATTAAATTTCTTAGAAAAGATTGCATGACACCAGGCATTTTATAAGAAAATGATATGTAAACAAAACATATTCCTTTACAACAAAGAAACTATAAACGAAGTTACGATTTTTTTGATTGATTAAGAAATATTCTTTTATCTTATGGTATAAAAATGTAAATTAGAAAAATACAAACATTGTATACAGATATGAAAGTTATAGAAATAACCGAGTTCAATCCCAGTTCAAGCCCATCCTTACAAACTAAACAAAGTTGGCTGTGGAATTAAATGTATTGCTTTTATTATCATGAAAATCATTGAATATTAGGATTTCGTTTTGGCAACACACACGAGTATTCGTACATTAATTGGGCCGCACTGTTTGCCCTTGTATATTTTCTATGTGGTTGCGCCCTAACCGCTAGGCGAAAACTACCAAGTCATGAGCAGAAATCGATCCTCGTCCTCGAATAACTTTAAAAAATCCAATTTCAGTAAACTTTGTTTTATGTTCTAAGGTGATTTCAATTAATCTCAAACGCTCCGTTCTTTGCAGATGCCAGTTTCGATGCGGCGCGACCTCAGGGCGGCAGCCACTCGCCCATGGTGATGCAAGGTCGATCTGTGCGCGAGTTGGAGGAACAGATGTCGACGCTGCGCAAGGAGAACTTCAATCTGAAGCTCCGCATCTACTTCATGGAGGAGGGTCAGCCGGGCGCCCGTGGAAACAATTCCCCCGACTCCTTAAGCAAACAGCTCATCGATGCGAAGATCGAAATCGAGATGCTGCGCAAAACCATCGATGAGAAGATGGAGCTGCTGAAGGATGCCGCCAGAGCCATCTCTCACCACGAGGAAATGCAGCGCAAAGCGGACTTTGACAGCCAGAGGATAATCGATGAGTTGCAGGATCAGATTCGATCCTACCAGGTGAGTTTACGATTTTTCTCTTTAGATTTAAAACGATAACCATAACCATGTCTATTTATTATTATCCCAGATGGCAGAGTCTGATCAACCTGGCGAAAACACTGCAGTATTTGGTGAAAATAAGCTGCAGCTCCTTGAGTCGGAGGTGCAAAAATTGGAGAAGGAACTGCAGGAGTCCGATGTGCGTAACGCGGCGTCCAAGGAAACGCTAACCGCCTGTGAGGCCAAGATTCAAGAGCTGGCCATTAAGAATGCCGAGCTGGTGGAACGCCTCGAAAAGGACACCGAAAAAGCCGAGTCGTCAAACGTAAGTAGAGTCACTCAATAGTCATTCTCTTGTAGCCAAGTTAGGGGATTGGATAGAAGGGTTAAAGAGAACCTCTATGTTTAGAAGATCATTGAGGGGCTAAAGGCCGAGATCGGCGAAAGTCGGGTGGAGAACCAGAATCTGGTGACCTCCATTAATGCCGCGAAACTCGAACTAGTGCATCAAGTCACCTCGATGAAGGAGGCCTCCAACACGATGGACGTGCAGCGTCAGTCCATCCTCCTCTTGGAAGTGAGTGCCCAACTTTCAATCCCCAAGCCATCCTCTCCTCTATTTGCCCTCCCCTCCTCAAGGGCACCATCAAGCGTAAGGAGAAGTCCTACGGAAGTATGCTGAACAATCTGTTGGAGTATGAGGCACTGATAGCTAAGCTGAACGCCGAGCTGGAAATCATGCGGCAACAGAATGTTTATTTCCGCGACCTCTCCGACAATCTGCAGCAGAAGGACCTCCGACACCTAGGTCGCGGTGTGGCCATCGTGCAACCGATGCGTACGTCCACGGATACCGGGGTTGGTATCACATCTTCTCTTGAACGTAGCGGCAGCACTTCCTCATTGCAATCCAACTTCTCATCGATCAGTGTTTTGTATGGCAGTCAGGGGACCTCCTCGCACCAGAGCCTCTGCTACTGGAAGGCCGCTCAGGTGAAGCCCTTCCCGTCCAGCGACCAGTGTGCTCAGTTCCTAAAACGTCGTTGTCCACAGCAGCAGCAGCAGAAGCAGCAGTCGCATCCGAATCCTCAGTATCATCTTCAACAGCGAGGGCTTCACCACCAAAGCAGGCATGCCACCTTGCTGGCCGTGACGGCGCCAAGTACGGCTTTCTACAACTATTCACTGCCAAGCTATACCGGATTCCGTCAGTTCCTTTGTTGCTGGGGCACGTAGCCCTCAAGATCGTCCTCCTGATGATGCGGGTGCACACCTGCCTGCAGAATACTTTCCGGATGCCGGTTCAAGTATCTTTTGGGGGCTTCGATTACTTCGCTGGAATCGGTCTGTACTCGCTGTCGTATCTTCCCAACCGGGTGTGCAGCTCGTCCAATTTGGACGCAGTCATATTCTCGTTTTGAACATCGCTTCCTCTCATTCGTTTGTTGATCGTTGATAGAAACCAAATGAATCCGAAGTTGCCCATATTCAATATGAACGATGTCGCTTCTCCCAGACGTCGACAAATTTCTCGTTAAAGTGTATTAAATTTCACCTCATTGAATGTCACCGACCCAATTGAATGATGTTACTGAACTCCATTAAATATACAAGCTAACCTAAGCTAAGATCTTGTGTCGATTCATTCCGAAGCTGTAGCCCTTTCCGGTTTCCTCTGATTACTTGTAGGCCAAGCGAGAACTGGGTGCCCAACTGGCGGACAAGATGTGCGAGCTGCAGGATGCCCAGGAGAAGCTCAAGGAGCGCGAGCGGATCCACGAGCAAGCCTGTCGCACCATCCAGAAGCTGATGCAGAAGCTGAGCAGCCAGGAGAAGGAAATCAAGAAGCTCAATCAGGAGAAGGATCAGTCGGTTAACAAGGAGGTAAGGAGTTATTGTCTTCAGTACTTATATTTATTTATTTATGAGATTTTTATACGTATCTTAGCATATTTAGCTTGGTTAACTGAGGGACTCATCCAATATCATAGCATTCTTTGTTGGCTTTGTTATTTTATTAAAATGATTAAAATTTTGTTTTGTGGTTAAATTTAAATACAAAGACCCTCGAGTGCGCTAGCCTCAGTGCCAATTAGGTCGTTTGTTTTGTAAAAAATGCACAAAGATGTTTTGATTCTATTCTGGTCACTCATTCAAATGCGTTTCAAGATAAATATTCATTACAAATATTGAAAAATATTTAAAAATCAACTGTAAAAACTTAAACAAATTTTTTTAGTAAATTGGTCAATCAAAATAGTAGGGGTTTCTTTTGAATAACTAATAGGTAGTATCTTAACTAAAGTGTTAAATTTAAATAAATTATATTTTGTGGTTAGTTAAACAGCATATATTTCGAAATAGGCATAAAATTCTTCTGCTTCCTAAACACAAATATTCATTTACATATTCCTTTCAGAACGACAGCAACAAGGCGACTATTTCGCCATCGACCACGGGCCGCTCGATGAGTGACAATGAGGCCAGCTCCCTGGAAATGTCCACCAATCTCAGGGTGCGTTACGAACTTAAGATCAGCGAACAGGAGGAGAAGATCAAGCAGCTGCAGGCGGAAGTCAAGAAGAAGACGGCTAACCTGCAAAACCTGGTCAACAAGGAGCTGTGGGAGAAGAATCGCGAGGTGGAGCGCCTCACCAAGCTGGTGGCGAATCAACAGAGGACGCTGCCGCAGATTGGCGAGGAGTCTTGCGGCGAAGCGGATCTGCAGCAATCCTTCACGGAGGCGGAGTACCTAAGGGCCCTGGAGCGGAACAAGCTGCTGCAGCGAAAGGTGGACGTGCTCTTCCAGCGCCTCGCAGACGATCAGCAGAATTGCGCTGTGATTGGGCAGCTGCGGTTGGAACTGCAGCAAGCTCGCGCGGACGTGGAGACGTCGGACAAGTGGCGCCAGGAGTGCGTCGATGTGTGCAGTGTGCTGACCAACCGATTGGAAGAGCTGGCCGGTTTCCTCAACTCTCTGCTGAAGCACAAGGATGTTCTTGGCGTGTTGGCCGCCGATCGACGCCATGCCATGCGTAAGGCTGTGGATCGCAGCTTGGATCTCTCCAAGAGTCTTAACATGACACTGAACATAACTGGAGCATCCTTGGCCGACCAGAGCCTCGCACAACTGTGTAATCTCTCGGAGATCCTGTACACCGAAGGCGATGTTAGCCACAAGACCTTCAATTCCCACGAGGAGATCCATGCCGCCAGTTCGATGACTCCTTCGGTAGAGAACTTGAAGGCGGAGAACAAGGCCCTTAAGCGGGAGTTGGAGAAGCGACGCAGCTCTGAGGGACAGCAGCAGAGAAAGGAGCGCCGCTCCCTGCCTTTGCCCTCCCAGCAGTTGGATAACCAGAGCGAATCGGAGGCCTGGTCAGAGCCAGATCGCAAGGTTTCCCTGGCACGCATTGGCCTGGACGAAACCTCCAATAGTTTGGCGGCGCCGGAGCAGCCGGCCAGCGAGTCGGAGAGCGAGGGCAGGGCCTGTGCTACCCGTCAGGATCGCAATCGTAACAGCGAACGTATCGCCCAGCTGGAGGAGCAGATTGCCCAAAAGGACGAACGGGTCCTGAACGTGCAGTGCCAGATGGTTGAACTGGACAATCGATACAAGCAGGAGCAGCTGCGCTGTCTGGATATCAGCCAACAACTGGAGCAGCTGCGTGTAATCAACGCGGCGCTGACTGCGGACCTGCAGGCCATAGGTTCGCACGAGGATCAGCGAATGGTGGAGCTGCAACGTCAGCTGGAGCTTAAAACCCAGCAGATTGATCAACTAAAGCTGGCCCAGAGCACTTTGACTGCGGACTCCCAGATAACCGAGATGGAACTGCAGGCGTTGCAGCAGCAGATGCAGGAAACTGAGCAGCATTACGCCGATTCAGTGGACAACTTGCAATCCCAACTGGAGCAACATAAACTAGAGGCTATGCAGCAGCTGGAGGAGCACGAGCGCCTGCATCAGGAGGCTCTCGATCGCGACTGGGTGGCTCTGACCATTTACCAGGAGCAGGCTCAACAGCTGTTGGAGCTGCAGCGATCCCTGGACTATCACCAGGAGAACGAGAAGGAGCTGAAGCAGACTCTCGTCGAGAACGAACTGGCCACGCGGGCCCTGAAGAAGCAACTGGACGAGAGCACCTTGCAGGCCTCGAAGGCGGTGATGGAGCGCACGAAAGCCTACAACGACAAGTTGCAGCTAGAGAAGCGCTCCGAGGAGCTGAAGCAGCAGTTGGAGGCGCTCAAGGAAGAGCAGAAGAAGCTGATGCAAAAGCGCTCCAACAGCAGCGATGTCTCCCAGTCCGGCTACACTTCCGAGGAGGTGGCCGTGCCCATGGGGCCACCCTCGGGTCAGGCTTCATCCTCCAAACTGAATGCTGCTGCTGCAGTGGTGGCCCAGAGGGTCAACACTTCGTCCCCCGATTTGGGCATAGAAAGCGATGCCGGAAGGATATCCAGCGTGGAGCTCTCCAATGCCCAACGAGCTATGCTCAAGACTGTGGAGATGAAGAACGAGGGTGCTTCCGTCCAAAAGACAAATTCAGATGGTGAGTTTGAAAGAATCTTGCGGCCAAGTGATTACTCAACTAAATGGTTTTTCTTTTTCCACAGAATCCATCTCACCCGACAGCAAGACCAACCTGGCCACTGCTGCAGCCACAGTCCACGACTGTGCCAAGGTAGATCTTGAAAACGCCGAGCTGCGGCGCAAACTAATCCGCACCAAGCGCGCATTCGAAGACACCTATGAAAAGTTGCGTCTGGCTAACAAAGCAAAAGCACAAGTCGAGAAAGACATCAAAAATCAAATACTAAAAACGCACAACGTGCTGCGAAACGTTCGCTCAAACATGGAGAATGAGTTATAACGATCGCGCCGACGACCAGTATATCAGCATTAACCCGAGAGGCCATTTACCCAATCTTCATTTGCCACTTTCAAATTGTTCTTGCCATTTTAATTGTTTGTCTGCATTGTATTTTGTTGTCTCGTTGCCTAACTTGATCTTGATTTATTTATATTTCATATGCTTTAAGAGAACAGAAACAACGAAGTTATTAATACGAAGTACCCATGCATTTTCTAAAGACTGTTGAGGGAATCCAACCCATTGAATGAAATATCACACACCTGTTTTAAGCACAACACAAAGTTAACGACATAACTGAGTGCTGATCCAATGTATCTAACCCGGCGCACTCATTCATATTGAATGACACATGTATATTAGAATGTATATATCCTCCTAGTACCTAAAACCTACTCTTATATGAATATTCTCTAGCATACTCATCCTGATTCTTGTATCGAATAACCCCACTTTATTTCATATCACTTGCGTGTAGTTACTGCTTTATTAATGTATTCTCCTACTGCTTAACTGTTCTTGCGTGATCCCTGATTTCAGCTAATCATCGAAACGGATATTGAAATAATTGTTTGACTTATACGCCAAAACGGTTTAACCACGTTGCCATCCAATAACTCCGATTCGAAGCATCCCTTTGTACAATGTGTAAAAAGTAGTGGGCGGTGTCCTGGAGAACAAGACCTAGGAATAAGTAATTTGTACCCTGTCGTTTTATGGAATAAACAATTGCGTTAGAATTAAATTTGTGTTTTTGTGCTTAATTGAATGGTGGGAAATAAAATAACGAAAATAAATTAAATATTTTATGGGTATGATGATATGGTGACTAAAACCACAAGGAAAATTATACCCTTGCAGAGGGTATTTTATAGTTTACGTTATTTTTTATTTTCAAATTCATTTAACGGGCTTTTTGAAAAGTCCACCAACGATATTCGATAAACTGCAAACAGGTGTTTATAGCAGAGCTGCCAGATCTGCAGAAAAGCCAATGCAACCGTGCCAGCTGCTAATAATAAAAAGCGCAAAGCGAAATAATAAAAAGCAAAAACAAGCGTCGCGACTCGTGTTTACAAATAATTATAGAGCCATAAAGCGTTAAGACCAATCGAGTTCCAAGTCCAGATAGAGAAAATTGGGCGCAACGGTGTAAGTGCACCTTATCGGTCTAGTTGCGGCTTTGTTAACCCCCTTATCAAAACATATATGTATAAGGAACATAGCTTAAATAGAATACTATCCAATCCATCAGTGCGTAAATATTAGTGCGGGTGTAGTGTATGGCATTTATGTTTGCTGGCATAAATGATTTTGCCTTCGTCGAGGAACTGAACCGAACGGATTGTGCGGAAATATACAATCGGAAGCCAGACAAGAGCCGCCTTTTCTTGGTTTTCCCTTCTGCGACTGTCTCGGATGTTTATGTTCGGTCACCAGTTGCTCCCTAGGAAGCTATGCCCTCCATTTCACGTCTTCGTCTGTCATATCGCCGCAGCGAAACCCCCGAAACCGGCCTTCTAAATCCGAGTAAGTAATTCAACACCTCAAGCCGTGCAAGTTCTAACTTCTATAGTCAAGCTGTGGTTTCCAGGGAATCTCTCTCTGCCTGGAATATAAATATATTATAAACATTTCTGTATTTTAATTTTGTAATTGCATTCAAAGTCATCTGAGTTTTGCAAATTAACTTCAACTATTTACAAATTTGTTATTCTCAAAGAGTTTTTACTGAGACAATTCAGTTTTGTATGCTATTGAAACAGTTATCTTAGTCACTGTAACATATATACAAACATACATACATATGTATGTATGTTCGTCTAAGGGGCTTTTTGTTCAAGATAGGGCCCTCAAATAAATATGTTTGTGCTCCATTGACTAGAATAACTATAATGATTCACAGGTTACGCAAACTGAGATGTGTAAACATTGTTAGTTGATTACACTTTGAATTAACACTTTTCTTTGTAATGCATTCGAAAAATATAATTAGCATAAACAGTCTGTACAATTCTACGAACTACTTTTGTAATTTGGTGAAAAACGCCCCCTAAAAATAGAATTAACTAGCAAACGTTGATAGAAGACTTGGTGAATCTCGGTCGCTAACAATACAACGATAAGATTACTATAACTGCACCTGGATACCAAGTCTACCCCACCGTTTCCATAAATACTTAACAAAAAAAAAAAAAGGAAGAAAAAAAGTATAGTTGGCCCATGAGGGGATCGAACCCGCGACCTTCGCGTTATTAGCACGACGCTCTAACCAGCTGAGCTAATGGGCCGCGGTGACTCGCTGCGGCCAAAACAAACTTAGGTTGCGAGAACGAAAATCACGCAGAGGCAACAACTACTTTCCCATGGAAAATGTAAAATATAAACAGTCGCATTTTCATAGTTGCCCAATTTATCTCGTAGTTTATTTAGTGCCTGGCCTGGCCCACATTCGAGCGGGTATTCCTGAGCGACACATATACAATTTAAAAAAAAAACTTTTCATGGTCCACATCGGCTGTTCGGCTAAAAAGGGCTCGGGCGTTCGTGGACCGAAGGCGGCTGTCCTTTTCCTATTTCTCTTTTCCCGTGGAGGATCCGCAGTTGGCTTTTGACTTCGGTTCGGTTTGGACGTGCTTTTTTTTCGGCTGCTAGCAGCAATTGTTTTGCCATTTGCCGTGGGAAATCGTTGAAAGGCGGCCCCGTCGTAATCCCGCTCCTTTTCGTACCTTTCGCAATTACGGTGCAGCGTAATTCGAGAGGTGTAAATACTCCATTTAGCACTGCAGTCGGGGCACTTGAAGTCGCGAGTGCAGTTCGATAATCTGAAGGTTTCCGCCGTGAGCGACGCTTTAATTATTTAGACTGTCACAGATTCATGCTAGGAAGATTGATTCCTGGCAATGAAGGCACTTGAAAGTCTATAGATACTCGTATCTCCGCTAGCGAAAGCGCGCCCCCGACTTGATATGCGTGTCAGGCAAACACCATTACCCCGTAAATGTCAGAACTGCAATGAATTTTTGATGTATTAGCTGGAATTCGGTTCTTTAAAGTCGCCCGACTAATGGCAGCGTCTCCGTCTCCGTCGCCAGTTGTTCCGGTTCTCAACACCTGTCAGAGTCAAGGCCCACGAATTGGGCATGGGAATTGGAAATTGGGTAAGGGAAGTCGGCTTGGAGACGGCCATGGAACCACCCACCAAGTCACAGGTTGAACGGCTTACATAACGAGATTGGGGAACGATTCACATACACATAGCAGTAGCCACAAGTGCCTTGAGAGTGCCTGCAGACCTTGAGTCCTGACCAAGTAGTGCCTTGGGAGTTAGTTTCCCCTCCTCCAAGAGAAGCCCCCTAAATGTCGGGCAGCTACCAGCGCCAGAGCCTGGAGCTCCGGAGTCCGGACCACGGATCTGTGGACGATCCAGATGGACGTTTAAGGAACCTTTCGGGCTCCTCGGCCAGCCAGCGAAGGCGCCAGCAGCGCGTGGCCCAGCAGCGGCAGGACTCGTGGTTCCGCCACTCGATGCCGCCGGCCATTAGCCGGGACTTCGAGTCCCTGGAGCACCTGACGCCGCGGGCCTCGGACGGTTTGGATGAGCAGCTGGCCGCCTCCGTGTCGCATAGCGTCCATAGCGGCGGCAGCGTTACGCTGTGTGGGCCCACGGATCACTCCAGCATCCACCTGAACAGTGCCAATAGCAATCTCGGCTTCATCGACTCGGACACGCCCAATACGCCGGTGACCCCGGTCTCTGGCCTGCAGCCACCCGCCTCGGTAACCACATCCGGGGCTGGAACGCTGTCCTCCCGTCGACGGTCGTCCAACCGCAAGGATTCCAAGGGCTCCATTCTATCGCGACAGAGCGGCAGGAGCCGGGTTTCAGTCCTGGCCCAACGAGGCCTGCGGATGACCGCCTCATTTCTGCGAAGGAAGCGAACTGAGTACGAAGGTGAGTGCGAGTTGGGTAGAAGGAGGGTAGGATTCCCAGGAATCCTGTGGCATTCCGTAGGCTAGTCACCATCTGTAGAGGCTGCTTGTGGATGGGTCGGGGCATGGGTTCTGCTGGCATCTCCTCCCTGTGTCGCCTCTTCCTCGACGTTTTGGATCAATACCGTTGGCGCCCCGTCGTCTGGAGCTCGGTGGAGCGAGGGTGCGGTTTTTCACTGCCAATGCCTCCCGGAGATTTGTTTGCCAACTACTTTATTTGCTTAGATACCATACTTTTCGATTGCCCTGTTCAATTTCAACAAACATTGGTCTAAGACATTTTCGATTGCTTGCGGCTTAAACAAGATAAGCGAGTTATGGCTTCAGCTAAGCAAAAAAGCTAGATAAATTTAAGTTTTCTGGATTCTAAAATGCTCTCTCTACATTTATTATACTTAAACGCTTTTATGCATTCCATTTTTTTTTATTTGAAAATATTGGTTGGTTTCTTCATACTTTAATTTTCGTATTTCCCTTTTCAAACACACAAAAAAAAAAACTATGTAAAATTAACATAGAAAAATAGTAGTTCACTATTTTCTGAATTTTTCATGTATTTTGTTGTTTTATTTTTTTGTTCATTGAATAGTATTTAACAATTAAAATAGTGAAAAACCTATTTACGAAATTTTCATGTATTTTGTTGTTTTCTTCATTTGGAAAATTAATAGTAACGTCTTAATTAATATCGTAGCAAAACTATTTTATTTGTTTGCGTGTATTTTGTTGTTTTATTTTTTGGGGCATCGAATAGTGACACCACAATTAATATCGTAACAAAATTATTTTTTTCCTTCATGTATTTTGTTGTTTTAAAAATACAATTATAAATTGTAGGTCAACTATTTTTCTGGACTTAGGGTGGTTAGAGTATCCGACTCATAATCTCTGGGTCGTGAGTTCAAATCCTGCTTTTGCAGATGATGTTTTTCCTTTTTTTTTTTTTTTTAAATGTTGATTTCAAGTCAAAAGATTTTCCTCTACGAAAATCATTCTTCTGTGGCCTACTGGTTAGAGTGCTCGACTCCGACGATTGCGGCCCCGGTTCGATTCCCAGCGGAGGCAAGAAACCTGATTTGTAAGTTTAAGTATCTGTGAAATGTAAGTGTCTATAAATAACAAACAATATACATTAATATAACAAGTTAAATTAAAAATAAAAATAGTTAAAAAAATAAATTTAAAAAAACTACAATATTTTTCGGGTAAAATACTATTTTGTAGGTCATCTACTATTTTTTAGGTAATCTACTATTTTTTGGGTTATTTTCTATTATTTATGGGTTGGGGCAGTTTTCACTATTAAATCGTTGATTTTACATAGTTTTTTTTTTTGTGTGAACCATTTAAATAAATGTTTATCAGTTATTCCTAATAATACCTTCGTTAGTATAAACCAACGTAATAAATAATTTACAGCAGGATTTGCAAGGCAAAGATAATGTTTGTATATAGGCTCTTACTTTACCGTTGGGACACAATTAAATTCTCTCCAAAAGAGCAATTAAAAAAGGCACTGTTTTAATCATAGTGTTTGCATGGCAGCCCCAGGCATTCTTTTCAAGAATTTATAATTTATTGTTGGCTATGCAATTTACTATTGATAACGACTAGAGAAGATGATGGTAATTTAAAAGGTTTATATTTAATTTATGTACATCCCGAAAACGCAAAGATAATTTAGTTGAGGTCCACATAAAGTCGAAGATATGTCATTTTTGATATTTAGTAAATATTATTTTAATTATTTACATTTTATTTATGGATATTGGATTAAAAAAAGTTAAAGGAAGGGCTTTTAAACATAGGAAAACCGTAAAAGGGTTGCAGAAAACGTAATAAAATAAAAAATTTAACTGACAAACTCACTTAAATTCAAAAGAGTAATTCTAAAATGTGCAAATGGAATAGACGGGGATTTTATGTCATTCGCAGCCATGTCACAGATATGTCACCCGATTGTCCTGGGCGTTGAGTATGCAAACGCTGTAACTGGCTTACCATTGTGCCGCCTCCCCAGTTGCCCGCCGGATTTTAAGGCCCCCGAGCCAACGGCAGCCAACCCCTGTGGACTGACCCAGATTGCATGTTCGAGCGGCGTGGCCCACAGGAAGGGCACGTCCTGCTGCCGCATATGAGGCATGTGGGGATGTGTGGATGTGCTGAATGGATTCACAAGTCACTGCTGTTGAGCAGTCAAATGAGCGGAAGCAGCAGTAGAAACGAAAGCCCTGCCAGCTGCAGTTACGACTACGAGTTTAGTTTTTATTGAGCTTAATTTAAGCTAGACAGTCTTCTGGGCCTGGAGGACCCAATCGCGCAGTTCGGCCACGTTGGCAAACACGCCGGGGTAATTGGCGAGGGCGCACTCGCGTCCCCAGGAGACGACGCCCACCAGCTGGCCTCCGGATACCAGAGGTCCGCCAGAGTCACCCTGGCAGGCATCCTTGTTCGCCGCCGCCGCACAGATCATGGTCGCCCTAACGAGCGAGCCATAGCCATAGGTGGAACTGGCGCACTGCGTTCGTCCCACAATTCTGGTGTCCGCATAAAGCAGCGTTCCGGACGAGGAGCCACCCGTGTAGGAGGTCTTGCCCCAGCCCGAGATGCTGGCCGCCGATCCGTGGGCAGGCGTCACAGTGGCCATCGCAATGGCCTTGATGGTCGAACCAAAGGTCAGCGGGGACTGCAGACGCAACACTGCGATATCGTTGACCTTGGTCCCGGAGTTATATCCCTCGTGGGCCTTCATGGCAGCCACCTGGATGAGGACGCCGCCATAGGTTCGCTTATTGGAACCCGCCCTAATCCGGAGATTGGACACCGTGGTCGGAGAGTCCAGGCAGTGGGCGGCGGTCACGATGATGTTGTTGCTGATGATGGAACCGCCGCAGAAATGGGCTCCGGAACGCTGAAGGGAGACCTGCCAGGGATGGTCCTCAATGGAACTGGCTACGCCGCCCACAATCCGGCCATCCTGCGGTGATTGGGGTTCCAGGCCCAAGGGAATGACTGCGCCACTCGTGATGGCCAACAGCATGGCTAGCAAAGTCACAGTAGGCAGGAACATGTTGGTGATAGAGCTCTTCGACTTCGGGTGGCCAACTAACTGCCCTCGGAGGGCCTTTTATAGCCACGCAATTGGCGATTACCATTGGGCATTGCCCGTGCGGATAAGGGAGTCAAATGACACGGCCATATATCATCCGTATCAATGGCTGATTGCCCGGCAGCCCATCTTCAGGTGCTGGGAGGATTATGGGTACCCGCTTGGTTATCGATTTGCTAACCCACGCGGTGAGATAGGTCAGTTGCGGGGGGCCTAGACTTATCGTTGGAATGCTTGTTTTGACGTCCCAAAGGGGCCATAATCCAGTGCTCTCTCCTTTCTCCTCCGTCTAGCTGGGCCTTACCAATTGTAAATATTTCAAATGCAGATTACTCCTTCCGCTGCGGCACACTGAAAACATTGTAAATTGCATGCCCTCTTACGTGCTTTGAATGGAATCGAAGGCCAGAATACGTCGTAACCAACGGCCGAGTGGCTGATGCTTTTAATGGGAACACACAAAAATATAACTACATAAGTACAAATCATGAATAACTCATTGGCCATTTGCTCCGCTTCCTCGGCAATTGTCGGACATGGGAAATGCATTAAAAACAACTGACAGCCAGGACATGGGCCGCCATTTATTCTCCAATTAGGTTAAAAGTGTCACGTTCAGTTAACAACTTCCGCTTGTGGCTTGTGTTTGTTCAGTGCTGCTTTTGCAATAATGGCGATGATGGTGGGCTGAAGTCATAAATTTGGCTTAGTTCTTAGTTCTTCACGAAGCAAGTTTTTGACTCTGGCGGCATGCTTCGTCGCTGAAAAAGAGCATATACAAATCAATATGGAACGGCCGCCCTTGTTGCTTTACTTACCAAGTCGTTGTCGGACATCAGGTGTCTCGTGCATCTGGTCAAGTTATCCGAGTAGCGGAAGTACTCCACCACTCGGTTGAAGGTGACGTTCTTCGTGGGCTTCGAGACCTCCTCCTTGACGCCATCACCTCCTGCTCCATCTAATTCCTCCTCCTTTACGATTAGAATGGACTTGGGCAACGAGCTCGACGGCTGCTCCTCTGACATTTTTGTTAATTAGTACAAAAATATACAAATTATAATACGTGTTCTTTGTTTTAAATCTTACTTAAATAGCAAAGATGGTTTGATTGGTTGATCTTACATCAATAAAATGGTTAGGATTAAGTAAGATTAAAATCTAACAAGGCAAAATGTTCCTTGGCTGGAATCTATCTTTATTTTATCAACATATTGAAAATATTACACGCATTATTTATATAAATACCTTTTACTTTGTGCACTTTGGTTTATACAAATAACTTGAATTTTAATAAAAGGCAGCCAAAAGTTTTATTTTGCTATTACAATGAGTAGACCTTGGAACATGCAAATCAGAATTATTCTTTCTAAAAAGGCTGTTTTTTTCGGTACCCGGCTAAAATTTTTATTATTAATCGTCATTTTCTCGATTAAGATGAAAAAAAATATTTGTCAGAAGTGGGATTCGAACCCACGCCCTCAGAGAGGACCAGAACGCTCATACACTTTCGTTTGGAAAGCAAGATTTCTAACCTTGAGTCTGGCGCCTTAGACCGCTCGGCCATCCTGACACTTGATTTAGGGGCGGCCCAATATGTGCCCTTAAGTAACACAATAGGAAGTGGGGATAAAGAGTAATAAATAAGGATTTTCTCCGTTTGCCATCTATTGTCTAAAAGCATTTTCAACTCGTTGCGCAGATAAGATCGCTCAATAAACCGTTTAGCTTGATTGCCAAAGCAAATTAAGATACCCCACACGCGCATCAGTTGGGTAGCTGAAAGGGCGAGTAATTCAATCATCCTTGATGGCAAATTGAATTGACATTTCACTTAGCTGCCCTGCAAGAAATAGACCACGTTAGATCATCCTTGTCGGCTTTATGTGACATCACCGCAGGATACTCGGTGCCCTAACGTGCACGGCATGAGATAACGTTAGCAGCCGTCCATAATTGGGCTTAGCTTATCTGGGTTTTCAACGAAAAGCTTGCGGGACACATTTTCATCAAACCTATATCTCCTTTTTAATTTCCAAAGTGCATTTAAAAAAAAAAGTATGTGCAAAAAATTCATTCTGGCCCATGAGGGGATCGAACCCGCGACCTTCGCGTTATTAGCACGACGCTCTAACCAGCTGAGCTAATGGGCCATGTGAAATCGGCTGCCAAAATACGTATTTGAGTAAAGAGATGAGTTAACAGTTCTGCTAGGCATGGCTTTTAACACTTTCATGTTATGTTATGAGGAACTGTTATACATAAGCAGAACCGTTCTCACACTGTTATACATTCTGTATACACGCTCACAACTAGCGATTCGGACGGCCGATTGGCATATGTCAGGATGGCCGAGCGGTCTAAGGCGCCAGACTCAAGATATGAAATCTTGCTTTCTGAACGAAAGTTTATGAGCGTTCTGGTCCTCTCTGAGGGCGTGGGTTCGAATCCCACTTCTGACAAAATTTTTTTTTCTTCTTGACAGCGTTTCTTTTTTGGAATCGTAAAGAACAATGTTTTTGTTTAAGTCAAACAACAACTTAGATTTCATTATTTGTATAGGTTAAAGGTGCGATCGTCACGACGCTATTTCTCTTTTTTAAATCTTACAAAAAGTATGTTTCAAGAAAATATTATTAACTCATTTACTTCGAAGTACAACAAAAGTAACAGCATTTTATAAATATTTTATTTAGTTTAGTAGACGATGACGTTGTTCTGAATAGAATAATCAGTTATATCAATTCGAAGTTGGTGAATTTATCTTGAATAAGCCATTTGAGTTTTTAAGTGATGAGAGTCACCTAAAACTCCAGTTCAAGAAAAAAAGTATGATTCAGTTTTTTCCGGTCATACACTCAAATCTGACTTCAAATTCAATTGGGTTTTTCATATTAAATCAATGACGGGTATTAATATTTTTAAAGGGGCTTACTCACGACTTTAAATTTGTGATTTATATATGCTTTATCAGCAGTTCTCTTTATTAATAGAAGTCTTTTAAAAGAAAACTCAATGGACAACAATTATTGATTAAATTTTATTTTATGCGTGCATTTATATTTTAAGTATTCTGTTTTAAGGTTTCCAAGAGTTAAGAATTATAGTATTTATATTTATTTTAAAAACTTTAGAGCAACAAAAAGCTTTTGTAGCTGAGATTTTCTTTTGATTTTGGACTTTTAAAGTCCGTTGAGTAAGCTTTCTCCTCTAATACGCCTTTTGGCAGCCGTTCACACATGGCCCATTAGCTCAGCTGGTTAGAGCGTCGTGCTAATAACGCGAAGGTCGCGGGTTCGATCCCCTCATGGGCCAGTATGATATTTTTTTTTTCACCGTTTACTAATGCCAAAGGATGATTATCTTTGGGCTTGGTCCTTAGACCTTTCATATCATTTGTCAGCCTGACACTTGGCCTTCCAATTCTGACATCCAGATGTGTGATAACTAATTACAAACCGTGTTGCGTGTATGTAAATCTTGATTAACCCTTAAAGGGCAGTAACAAAGGCCCACCGCCCGCTAAAATTGATTTCTTGAGCGGTTACTTCCCGCGGTCTGGCAACCCACCGCCGCCCGCTAATACAAAAATCAAAATACGCCTCACCCCACAGAGGCAAACACTTGATGTTAGGTTGCTCTGTTGCTTCGCCACTCGGGGCTCTTTGCTCATTTGTTCAGCCTTTCAGTATTTCAGTCGCTTTTCGAACCGCCGAGCAAAAAGTCGTGCTAGCGGACAGACGCTTTTTGGACCGGTTAACGAGGTCGACGTGTTGAGCCAACGCGAATTGTTACTGAGAAAAGTAAATACTGGATATCGGATATTTAGTCAGAATGTACGACACATTTTACGGTGATCTCAGTGATGCACAGTCATCCGAAACACAAATCGCTTTCGGATATTAGTGACGGCATTTAAATAAACCCACAAAACCCGCGCCGCGAAAGGTCAAATGTAATTATCCGAGTATACTCGGTGGGACATTTGTTGCATGGACAACCACCACCTCCGTACAGCTTGTTTCATATGCACGAAAATAAGTGGTACCGCGTCAATTTATCGTTTGATTTTCATATGCTTTGCTATGCTACGACCAATGAAGAGTAGCAGCTGTATAATCAAATGTACAAAATGTACGGGCACAGTGAAAGAAATATGCTGGGATAACAGAGAAAAAACGGAACAATATGGAACTAATATTGTTTCATATCAATTTTTCCATAACAAAATGGTATGATTTCATATCAATCGGGTACAAAATCATATGTTCGGAAATATCATTTTGATATGGAAACAGATGGGACCAAAATTAATATGATAAAATAACCGATGGATGATTATTTTTGGTATTTTTTTTCTCTGTGTAGGTTTATAATTTAAAAGAATAATATAAACATTTGTCTTAAATAAAAAGGTTTTTAAAATATCAGAGAAAATAAAACTGCTGCTTATAATATTAAAACAAAAAATATTTAATCTAATCTAATCTGAATCTGCATCTAAATTCAAAAGTTTTTCAATAAAATTTTTAGTTTGAAAAAATCAATGATTAAAATAACATAATATTATTTTTATCCTAGGCAGAGTATTAGGAAGTTACCCGTTGTGGGTGGTATATTTTTCTCCATGCAACAACAATAAGCAGCGTGGAAAAGACAATTTGAAAGCGTGTTTTATTATCATCTACTCATTGGCAATGCCATGGAAAGTCGATTCTCTCTGGCACTCTCTTTTCCTCTCTACCGATCCTCTCTATATGTTAAGTACCGCTCTCTCTGTTGTTTTGCAATTGCAATTGTTGTTTAATTGTAAATTGTAAATGCTGTTCAGACCAGTTTTCTTAGCCATTTCTTGGCGTCATCGGTTATACGCTCTCGATTCGCGACTCTTTTCCCTTTTATCGGGCATTAGCCGCATTTGCAGTTGCATGTGCGAACTAATTTACTGGTAAATTGCATTAGTCCCGCGGAAATCGACGGGGTTTGCCGATTCGATCGGTTGATGGCATCCGTTTAGTGCCTGGCGATATGTCATTATTATATCGGTGCGCTGGGAACCAGCAGATCTACAGACTCGAAGGTAAACAGCAGTGAGTCAGTTCGTCACCGTTGTGACACATACATACCTCTTAAATGTGTATAGTATAGTTAATACCCAGCTGATCGGCGTCCCATTGGTTGCCAAAAAACCGCTGCTGTATAGAAAGTTGTTTTCTTTTATTAATTTTCGTCACTTTTGCTTTCATTTGCCAAACTCAAATTAATTAAATGATAGGCGAAGGGAAAACAACAAAAAATGTTGTGCTAAAAATACATGTAAATTAAAACAAGTGACTTGACAATTTCGTCACGCTGCCCTGCACTTTCCATGCAGCCGGGAAATTGAAGGGCTTTGCAGCTCTACTTTGAGTCACCCCGCACTTATATAATCTAGCCTGGCATTACTGTTCCCTGAACTCAAGTACGGAGGAGGTTCCAAGGAAAGCGCGCTTTTGCTGGGGGGCCAACTAAACAAACGATGACACAGTAATATTGGTCGTTTGCCAATAATTTTCTATTGATTGCCTGTGGACACCAGTTTCGTCTAGAGCATCCGACTTAAGAACCCCACGCCCCCCAAAAGTGCTGACATTGTTGAGTGTTATCTGTGTGTTTTGTATCTGTTTACCTTTCACAGATAAGCACTACGAGTACAGACGTGCCTCACTGTATCTCTGGGTGCCTCAAACTCATTAGTGCTCGGTCATAATTATCACCTCTCTTTAGGGAAATTATTCCCCAACTCATTGTAGTAAACCGTTCAAGTGCAGCCCAAATGTTTAATTTAAGATCCCAGGCCTGCGCGAATTACGACAGCCATATAATTGGCTCTGTTTGGGTACAGTAAAGATCTTTCTTACAGTATGCACTCCCTTCTGGCATTCCGCCGGAATGTTGGATTTATATGAGATCCACAAATAAGTAAATTCGCTTGGAATGAATCCAAAATACCTACTTATTTCTATGTCTATGGTGGTATTTTTAGACGCCGTCGCGGCTGGCCGAATAAATTTTAATAGCGTCGCAAATATGTATATATTTGTAGACACATATGTTTACGAGATGGATCTACTTGAACCGATTTACGTCAGACTCCATAAGAGAAAAACCGAAATTACCAAGCTGGTTTCCTTAGATCCAACTGCACCCATTGAAAACCTTTTCCCCATAAATATTAAAGACTAATTTCCCTCCGATTCCTATTGAGTATATCATTTGGTCGATTTTCCAGGCCAGGTGTAATTGCGTTTGTTTGTTATTTGTAGTTGGCATCAAGGCCATTCGGAGTTGATTACAGGTACTTACATGTGCTCGCAGAATGCAAGGCATTTCCCAAGAAACTGGAGCAATCGATAAACCCCAACGACCCTTGGCTGCAGTCGCCCATTCAGAAATCCTATTTCCAAATCCCCACACGTGCACTGCCACCGGAAAATCCTTTGACAATCGAACCCCGATGGGCGTTTTTAATGACTCTGCGGGTGCCATAATTCGGTTTGTTGTTTTTGTTGTTGTTGCTGTGGGTGACCAGCATATAGTTATGGCCGGAAAACACGTAGTACAGTGCACGCAAATAGGAAGCTTCGTTTATCACTTGGTCAGCGCAGACAGCCCAAAAGGCGCTTAGTTAGCTTCCGATTTCTGAGGTCGTTGCTCGCTGGTCTATTATACCCAACCATCCCAACCCACGACCACGCCCCTAAACATACGTATTTTAATTTCTTTATGGCTGTCTACCTGTCGTGTTTACTCGACGGCACGAGGCGAGCTTCCCTGGGGAACTGGCCTTTAGTTAAGGTTAATTAATCCACAGTAAATTGCGCAGACACTGAATCAAAACGGTTAAGCAAACAGATTTAAAGGATATCATGTATGCACATTCTAATTCCATTTCTTTTTTAACTCAGTGGATTGTTGATTGGTTGGTTGCGTCCGTTCTTCACCTAATGACAACTAAATTACCTCCTCAAATGGGCAGTAAATCAATATCTGGCCTTCGGAAAACAGCAATAGAACTGACTCTCAGAGTAATAAGTTTTTGTACAAAAAAACAGAGCAGAAGATTTTTTAATCACCCCAACAAAAAATATTTCTAAGTCATAATAAGTTTTAAAACATAGGAATTAGGATATGCAGAATGAAGTAGGGTTTTTGTACAAAATTTTTACATTTTTAGTTTATGATCTGGAGATTTTTAAGAGAAGATTTAAAATGAGTAGTTTTATTAATAAAAGCAGTATTGATTATTGCATTGTATTGAAAAGCTGTGCCGATACTTATAAAATCGTGATAATAATGAGAACAATATCAGCCGGGCTTTCAGTCAAAACTTACCCCACATTTTCTACATTTTATTATTATATTTGAATAATTATTGCAATTGTTTCTATACAAAAGATTAAGTGACTCATCTTATTAACATGATTCAACAGCACTGATTTTTTGAGGCGTTTTATAAAACGTTGTAGCCTCCAAGTTGTTGCCGTGTGCAGTAGCGCAGCAAGCTTTTGAAAATCAAGCAATATGATAAAAATCGCCAACGTCGAATTAAAATGACAGTTAAACGCAAAATCCAAAGTGCAATAGAATTTCGCGATTGCGAAAAGTCTCGGCGGTCCTTTGAGTGAACCCACTAATTGAATCGTGTCGTGTCGCAGCAGATAAGATCCGGCAAGTGAGTGGAGAGTGCAGAGTGGAGGTAATTGCAGGGCGATTCAGATTCATGCGAGTCGCGGAGCCATGTTAGAATGGCGGACTCCGGCAAAAACGAGAGGGACGGACACAACGGAGCGGGCAGCGACCGCAGCCACGCCCAAAATGGGCGCAACGGACACAGTCAAGGGCGACAGCAGCAGTCGCAGGACCATCCGACCGCCAGCCAAGTCACCTTCGGCGCCCGGAGCTTGTGGCCCAGTATCCGATCCTGGATCGGCGGTGGTGTGCGGCGGATGAGGAGCCAGGTGCTTCGGCGGACCGCCACCACAGGTCCAGAGGTGGCTCCGGCCGGTGAAGGAGGCGCACCTCCATCTGGGTCACGGCCCGAGGACAACGATCAGGCTGCCCCATCCAGGGTCGTTCCTGGGGTCACAGAGACTGACGGCAGCAATCCGCATCGAAGGCTGAACGAACCATTGACGGGGGGCAGCAGGCTGTCACTGAAAAATCTTCTAAAAAAAACCAGACTCGGAAGGAAAAAACGAAAAGGTGCCTATTTATTTTATGCTTTTCTTTTAAAAACAACCTATTCGATTTTCTGACTGACCCCAAGTATAACTAATAATAACTAATAGTTATTAACTATGCCTAACTTTTATGTAGTAAAATTTTGTTTCAAAAAATGTATTTTTTTGGAAAAATTTCTTTAATTTTTATTCAGGTCTCATAATTCTGAGTTATAAATACAGAATTGGGGTCACCAATTTGAGCTCTACAAAACAAAACGACAGTTAACGGAAGACGTCAGCAACAGGGCACATGTTATTCTAGTGAAATAGCATATGTGAGGTCCAGATGCCTTATCTTAAGTTTTCAAATCTCGAGGTTATCCCGAAATTACTTTAAAGAATTTTTTTTTTTATTGCGTGGCTATTAATGCACGCTTTTATATTATTGATAACATTCCAGTCGCTGATATGACGTATCGAGTATTTCCTGAGTTTAAGTGTATATGTCTGTTTTTATCGTGGTATAAATTATTTAATCAAATCCCTAGAAAAAGATAAGGAACGATAAAAAGTTGTTGGTAAAAAATGCTTAGTAACTACATTTTATTAGAAATATGTCAATGAAACATTTGAACAATTGATTGCTAGACTTTCAAAATGTATTATACGAAACCTTTAACGAGTGTGGCTTATGTAAAAGTTAATTGATTTTACTTTTGAATAACATGTTAGGGTAGTTTTTAGGTCGACTGTTTTCTAAGTATCTTAAAGCATTTGTCTCATGGCGCAGACGCGCTCTCTTCGTATTTCCTTTTCTGCTTTTCCTCTCCGTCGTTACTCACCTTTTGTTTTGCTAACACCTTTCGCTTTCGCTTTACTCTTGCATTTACAAACCCCCCTTCGTTATCTCCCCGAGTGGTACGCAATGTTTTGGGTTTACGATAATTCGCAAGCTTTATAAGCTCCTTTTGGAATGCACTACGCAGCTTTGGGGATTGGAAGTGTCTGAGCTCAAGGGGTTCCCAACCTGAGCGCAAAAGGGGTTTCACTACCCCCTACCACCCCGCAAAACCCATCCCCATTGTCCTTTCTGGGTCCTTCGAGCACGTTGAAATTTTATTTCAGTCGTAGTATCGGAGCTCAGGAGAGCGCACGTAGTAAAATAAATGTTCGCCGTTAAAGAGTGCTTTCTTATAGCACAATATTATCTACCTTTGAAGTAACTGTGAACAATCGTTTGTCAATCAGTGTCAAGAAAGCAATTACCAAGGAATCAACGTCTGTGAACCCGAATTCCTATAAATCAGTGAGCTAGTAGCATATCACGTGCTTAACGCAGTCAACTTAATTGCGACAAATCGATACCCGAAACGGAAGATAAGTGGAGGCACGTTGCCAGGTGATGGATGTGAAAAAGTTATTCGCCCAAGATGCTGGCCAAGGAAAGCTAGGGAACCACTCTGACTAAATGGTCACAAAGTGTTCCAACCAAATAGCATTCTCGGCTGTGTGTATATGCAAATGCATGCCACAGAATCCCCCGTACGGGATGGAAAATGTGTTTTCTTATACGCAGTGATTGAAAAAAGGAAGCGCAGGCGCCATCTTAATCGGCAGAGAGCTACTCTTATACCGCTCGACGCGACGGTCACGCCCACTTGTGGCTTGTTATCCTTGCCGTGCCAGTGACCAGTGACCAACTGCCCTCCATCCTGGGGTTTCCCAAGCGGAATCAGGAGGAGACCGCCGGCGAGAGCATCGCCTTCGTGCCCGTTGGCGATTGCGACTCTGGATCCGACGAGCTACCCGGACCCGAGGAGGAGGAAGCGGAAGAGGAGGACGAGGGGGCAGTGGAGTCGGTGCTAGCGGTGCCATCTGGGGATCGAGCAGGACGCTTCCGCTGTGCCGCGCTTTTTCGCCGGGTCAAAATGGACTTTCGTAACGTCTACAAAGCGCTGCGCATCCGTTGGAGTCGTAAGTGTCGCAGAGTCACAAAATATTGCAACCTTTTAAAGTTATTCAATATGTACTATAGATTCCGTTCAAAAAATCTTAAAATAATTATTTTATAGTCTGTGGTAAATTACACGAAAGTGTCTCTTATTTAAGGAAATTTTTACAACATTAAAAATAAAACAACAACAAAATTCGTTCTTGAAGTAAAACTAGTAAAGGGATTGAATTCAAGAAGAAATTATAGTTAACCACAAAAAGTAGGGAAAACTGCGAGGCTTAGTAATGTCTGCTGAATTTTTAAATGGTTTCATTGATTCATTTTGATTGAAATACATTTAAGCAATTCAAAAAGTTTTCTATAGTATACAGCATAGCGGGCTGGGACAGCCTAGCTCTAAACTTCTTCCCATCCAAATTTTCAAATTTCTCCATCATGCTGGTGAGTTGCCAGAAGATTTGTCCGGTGAAGAGACTGGTCAAGGAACTCAAGAAGCACCACGTCATCCCGCGTCTGCTGGCCTGCAAGCCAACGGAGCTGATCACAGTGCTTTATCCCTGTGAAATTAATATCAAGCCGGGGGATACGATAGTGATCAACGAGGTGCTCAACCGGCCGATCATCCGGTACAAGGCCGACCCGGAGCGTTTCTATACGCTGATGATGGTCGACCTGGATGTGCCGCCGGACAATTACTCCGAGTGGCTCATCTGGATGGTGGGCAACATTCCGGGCTGCGACGTGGCCATGGGTCAGACGATTGCCGCCTACGACAACAAGCGGGCCATCGAGGGCAAAAACATCCATCGCATCGTCTTTCTGGCCTTCCAGCAGTATCTGGAGCTCGACTTCGACGAGACCCTTATTCCCGAGGGCGAGGAAAGAGGTCGCTCCACTTTTAATTGTCACAAATTCGCAAGGAAGTACGCGCTCGGCAATCCGATCGCTGCCAATTTCTATCTGGTGGAATGGGTTTGGCGGTGGACACCCACTTTTCTGACTGTTGAAGCTGAAGAATAAAAGCCTTTTATTAAAAGGAGCTGTGTTTCACATTTGTCTTTAACTAATTTTGAACTTGGAGAGGGGAATTAACCTAATTTAGTTAATGATGTTATATTGGAAATATTTTATTAGATTTAAATGGGTTCATAACATTTACTGGGTAGAATTATTTTTAGGGATTCCGACTGATTAATAAAATATTCCTATCATAGCTAACCATAAAAATAAATAGAGATATGCAGGCTTTCATTCAAGTATTTTATTATCTTTCCGTTCTAACCGAAATATTTCCAGATTGTTATCATAAATAGTAGCATTCAAAAGCTAATAAGTAATCAGCCGTTATATGCTGTTAATAGAAACCTCGTTGGTCACAGTATTAAATGCCATGTCACTTTTTGAATTGTTTCCCTTTTGATGACAACCTATTAACCACCCTTTTAATGGATACTTTCAGATGATGAGGACTTCACCTCGTCCGCGGGGTACGATGCAGATGATGGGGAGAGGCGTGTCATAAACCTAAATGGGCCACAGCCCACTAAATACTGTAATAATCGCATAACGACGGCAAAATATAGGTGAGTGGTATATCACTTATCACCTATCAATTAGCCAATGACCCAAATTAATGGATTTGAACCAAACTAACCGGCAATTTGTCTCGTTCGCATGCAGTTTCATCAGCTTTTTGCCCGCGTTCCTGTTCGAGCAGTTTCGGCGGTATTCCAACTGCTTTTTCCTGCTAATCGCCATACTGCAACAGATCCCGGAGGTGTCGCCCACGGGTCGTTACACCACGCTAGTGCCACTGATGTTCATCCTCTCGGTGAGCGCCATCAAGGAGATAATTGAGGATATTGTAAGTATACTTGAGTTTAAAGAACGCTTACCAGTTTGACAAATTGTTTTATAACCACTTTCAGAAACGACATCGGGCTGATAATGAGATCAATCATCGATTGATCGAACGCCTGGACAGTGGCGCCTGGCACACAGTCCGTTGGTCAGAGCTGACAGTGGGCGACATCATAAAAGTGGGGATCAACACCTTCTTCCCCGCCGATCTGATTCTCCTCTCGTCCAGGTGCGTCCCCTAGTTAACCCCAATTAGCAGATACTGACCTCCGCTTTTCGCCCACAGTGAACCGCAGGCCATGTGCTTCATAGAGACGGCCAATCTGGATGGCGAGACGAACCTGAAGATCCGGCAGGCACTGCCCGCCACCGCTGAACTGCTGGAGACGAAGGATCTGCAGCGACTGGAGGGCAGGATCGAGTGCGAGCTGCCCAACCGGCATTTATACGAGTTCAACGGGGTGCTCAAGGAGACCGGCAAGCAGTGAGTAATTAGTGTATAAATAGCCGGTAGTGAAATAGTTATATAAACACAAAAGCAAACAAACAAACTATACGACATGTAAACATAAAAAGATACCCATCTTGAAACTTATTTTAGGAACGCTACACCATTCAAGATTCAGTCTTTATTGTATGACTAAAGGGCAGAAATATATTTCAATGGGTTACAAAAATAAGTTTGATCTTGCAATAAATGCATTTACAAATATTTTAAACTAGAACCATAATTCCTTTTTTCAAAAATATAAATGTCCGAAATAAGTTAACAAAAATATCCTCAATGCCTTCAGTTGTACATTTAATACTACATTGCAAAACTATTTTTTTATCTATTCCGGTTTTTATTAGTTTTTAATTTGAAAATATTAAATCAGGATTGTAAGGATTTTAAACCTTGATTTTGATATCAAATTATTTTTCTTATTGATTATAAATATTATAATTAAATATGACTAACATCGTATTTAATATTTTCTACACTTTCAAGCATCCTTAGTCGCAATTTAACATATTTTGTCATATAATATGATTTACCTATTTTTGAATGAACTAAATGAACTAAGAGATTCATTTTCCCTATCCGTTTTAGGCCAGCTGCTTTGGGCAATGATCAGGTGCTGCAACGCGGTGCCATTCTGCGGAACACAGCGTGGGTGTTCGGGATCGTGGTCTACTCGGGCCAGGAGACGAAGCTGATGAAGAACTCCACCTCGGCGCCACTGAAACGCTCCACCGTCGACAAGCTGACCAACACCCAGATCCTCATGCTCTTCATGATCCTCATCTCACTGTGCATCATCAGCGGCCTGTGCAACCTCTTCTGGACGCGGGAGCACTCGGAAACGGACTGGTACCTGGGCCTCACCGACTTCAAGACCAAGAGCCTCGGCTACAACCTGCTGACCTTCTTCATCCTGTACAACAACCTGATCCCCATCTCGCTGCAGGTGACCCTTGAGCTGGTGCGCTTCCTGCAGGCCATCTTCATCAACTACGACATCGAGATGTACCACGAGCAGTCCAACACGCCGGCCATGGCCCGCACCTCGAACCTGAACGAGGAGCTGGGCATGGTCAAGTACATATTCTCGGACAAGACGGGCACCCTCACGCAGAACGTGATGGAGTTCAAGAAGTGCTCCATCGCCGGCTATGTCTATACGCCCGAGCGCACGCCGGAGGAGTCGCAGCTGGTGCAGAACATCCTTAGTCGCCATCAGACGGCCGCCGTGATCGAGGAGTTCCTGGTGCTGCTGTCCGTCTGCCATACGGTCATCCCCGAGCGCAAGGAGGACGGCACGATGATCTACCATGCCGCCAGTCCCGATGAGCGGGCTCTGGTGGAGGGGGCCCAGAGATTCGGATATATCTTCGACACGCGCACCCCGAAGTACGTGGAGATAAATGCTTTGGGCGTGCGGAAGCGGTACGAGGTGCTGAATGTCCTGGAGTTCACCTCGACGCGCAAGCGCATGTCGTTGATTGTTCGCACGCCGGACAACAAGATCAAGCTCTTCTGCAAGGGAGCGGACACGGTGATCTACGAGCGTTTGGCCCCTCAGGGTCAAGCCTTCCGCGAGCAGACGCTGCGTCATCTGGAGGAGTTTGCCTCGGACGGTTTGAGGACGCTCTGCCTGGCGGTGGCCGACATCCGGCAGGACGTGTACGAGGAGTGGAGCCAGACCTTCGACAAGGCCTCGGTGGCCCTGCAGAATCGAGAGAGCAAGCTGGAGGATGCGGCCAATCTGATTGAGAACAATCTGCGCCTGCTGGGCGCCACGGCCATTGAGGATCGCCTGCAGGATGGCGTGCCTGAGACTATCGCTGCTCTGCTGGACGCTGGCATCTATATTTGGGTGCTCACCGGCGACAAGCAGGAGACGGCCATCAACATTGGCTACTCCTGCCGCCTGATCAGCCACTCCATGGACATCATTATCCTCAACGAGGAGAGCCTCGATGTGAGTGGATGTTTCTTGATTTTCAACTCGTTTTAATTAAAATGTAAAAATTATTTTCCAGGCCACCCGCGAAGTCATCCATCGTCACTATGGGGAGTTCAAGAGTTCGTCGGCCAAGGATGTGAATGTGGCACTGGTCATCGATGGCACCACTCTGAAGTACGCCCTTAGCTGCGACCTGCGCAACGATTTCCAGGATCTCTGCCTCCTGTGCCGCGTAGTCATTTGCTGTCGGGTTTCACCGATGCAAAAGGCGGAGGTGGTCGAGATGGTCACCCAGAGTACGAATGCAGTGACCCTGGCCATTGGCGATGGGGCCAACGATGTGGCCATGATCCAGAAGGCGAACGTGGGCATCGGTATATCCGGAGTGGAAGGTCTGCAGGCGGCCTGCGCCTCGGACTACTCCATCGCCCAGTTTCGCTATCTGCAGCGCCTGCTGTTGGTTCACGGGGCTTGGAACTACGCCCGGATCTCCAAGCTGATCCTGTACAGCTTCTACAAGAACGTGTGCCTGTACGTGATCGAACTGTGGTTCGCCCTCTACTCCGGCTGGTCGGGCCAGATCCTGTTCGAGCGCTGGACCATCGGCCTGTACAACGTGGTCTTCACGGCCATGCCGCCGTTCGCAATGGGGCTGTTCGAGAAGTTCTGCACGGCGGAGACGATGCTCCGGTATCCGATGCTCTACAAAACATCGCAGAACGCCAAGCTCTTCAATGTGAAGGTCTTCTGGATCTGGATATTCAATGCCCTGCTGCACTCGGTGTTCCTCTTCTGGCTGCCACTGGCCGCCTACACGGGGGAGGTGATCTGGGGCGATGGCAAGACCAGTGATTACCTGATGATGGGCAACCTAGTCTACACGGTGAGCCAGCTCCGTTGCTCTCTTTTGAATTTAGTAAGACCTAATTTCTGCATTTTCAGTATGTGATCGTGACCGTTTGCCTGAAGGCCGGACTCATAACGAACTCGTGGACCTGGCTGACTCATCTGGCCATTTGGGGCTCCATAGTCCTGTGGTTCAGCTTCCTGCTGATCTACAGCCATGTGTGGCCGACGTTCAAGTTTGCCAGCAATTTCCGCGGAATGGATATCCAGTTGCTATCGACGCCAGTTTTCTATTTCTGCTTAATGCTGGTGCCCATAACCACGCTGCTGATCGACGTAATCTGTAAACTGTGAGTGAATGGGGCTAACACCACTGAACACCTAGAATCATACCGGCTGCTCTATTTCCAGGGTACACAATACCGTCTTTAAGACACTGACAGAGGCTGTTCGCGAGACGGAGATTCGACGCAGCGACATCTCCGAAGTGATGAACGAGCCGCGATCTTCGTAAGTATCGAAGCAATCGCCTTCCCGACCCCGTAGTACGCTTTTCCTCCGGCCCGGAGGGTCCCCAAAACATACATACCTTCATATGTATTTAGTTTTTGTTTGTCCAAAAACAAACCAATCTATACTTTCAATTTGAATTGTTGCGCATTTGCTGAATATTAACTAGACCCCTAAGACGTTGATATTTCTACAATCCCCGATCCTACCAACCCGAAACAAGGCTGATTGAACATATGTGCCTGCACTCAGTATCCTGCTTCTTGTAGTCGTTGCACCGATATCGAAACCTATCCTAGTTATTATTTAGCGTTCGTTTGGGTCATTTATGCATTTACTTAATCCAAATCATTCCGTTACCGCACTTCCACCTCCTCGAATTGTGTTTGTTGAACTTGCGATGTATGTTAGTGCTTATTACGTGAAACCAAAGTATCTTCTTGACTATTGGCCATCGAAAATTGCTCCAAATATATATACTAAAAAGTGAACGCACAAACAAAAACTAGAAGGACACCAAATGTTAGCCCAGGAACCGTATCAATAAGGAAATAAATCGCAGACAAGGATAACTGACATAGTATTAGCGGATAAATGTGTAAATAGTTTTAGAAACTAGAGTAAGATACGTTGTTAAACACTTTCTCTTCTCGTCCTGTGTTATGTTCATATGTAACCTCCTTAAATGCATACCAACATATAATACAAATCGCACAACTAGTTATTGTTAAATACGAGTTAAAACTTAGTTCTAAATGTTATGTATTTAGCCTAGTTTGATACGCATTTTGTAGCAATTTTGAATGCAATTAAAATTTAAATTGAATATATCGGCTGTGTGGAGCTGTTAAGCTCGCCCAGTTGTGTCATTGAATAAAATCGGCGCATTAAACGAAACAAACACAATTTAATTGAGCTAAGACAGAACAAACCAAAAGAAACCAAAACAGCCCAGCATCAATCAGAATCAGATTTACTCAATGTTCGACCGCATCACCATGAGCAAGTATCTAATGAATTGAAATCCCTAAAATGTAATCTCTCTGTCTTCCTCTATCCGCCATCCTCCATCGATCCCTGACGGCGATGATTGTCCCTTGAATCCATGTTCCACTGTTCCATGCCTTCAATCGATCCATAACCCATTCAAAATCCCTGCACCCGTGCGACGCATTAGTGACTCTGGTTTCGGATACGCCCTCGGCAAGCTGATACGATCCAGTCACGTCCTAATCCCCCACGATCAGCGCACCAACCTGGAGACGCGGTCCAGTGTGGAGTCGGCGAATCTGCGGGTGGAGAACCTGGAGCTGGAGGTGGACACGGAGCAGCAGCAGCGCAGCCGGCAGCGGCAGAAGTGGCGGGGAGGCCAGATGCCCACCGCCGTAGTGCAGAGTGCCAGGAGAACCAGCGGAGGATCACCCACCACGGCCACTCTGCACATGTGAAGGCAAAGCAAATCAAATCGAATTATTTTATTAGTGTTATTCCGTATCTAATAAGTGAGCATTGTATAGTATTGTAATTTGCATTCCGAATGGGACTATTTCCCGTTTCGCATCGCATCGAGTACCTCCTAAGAACTGTCGAATTCATATCATATTTCCATGTGTACTATATGCGCTAGGGCTTGAGAGCGGATTCTTTATACATCGCATACTGTATGTGCTAACCAACTATTTGCCAACTGTGATAGTGCCTAAGGAGTAGCCAGGTGGTTAGGCACGTAGGATAGGCCAATAATCAGGAAATGTTTTGTTTTTTGGGCCGTGTTATCATCATTCCCAAGAGGCTAAGTTACCTTATGTATTCATAATCGTACCTATGTATTAGCTGGACATATAACGCATACTTTTAAGAGACTTGTCAGGTTGTAAAAACGTCAACGAACCCAGTCACCACTAAACAATCTATGATTAACCAACCGATATACATAATCATCCCAACGTTATTGGAATGTGATGGTACCCAGATGATATGTATGTATCAGTTTTGAATATATGTATCCCGCACCGTCCACCCCAGCTCGCATGCAACCTAATTCGGCCAATGATATATATGTATATGTACTAACTCTATGGCTGCTGATTGTTTTAATCCGATCTGAATACGATCCGATCCGATACGCTCTGCACTTATGTTGTATGTACTTATTATGTTTTATTTTGTATTACTCGACACCCAACAAAGCGACTTAACCAATAACACCCAACACCTACTCGCAGAACCCAAACACACACCCAACAATAACTAATCAATCTATAATTTAATAAAAGTCAAAGAGTCAACAGCAAAATTCTGAAAAATGTTTATTTGAAATTTCTCTGAACGTTCTCTGCGTAAATGTCTGTGGTGTGCGCAGTACCATGTATGCCTTGGGATCGATAATTCGGTGTAAGTAAATCGCAGAAAAAAGCCACAAAACTCATATCTACACCCACAACACGATACATGTACACACCCACTATGTCACCCATGTCACCAAGTCACAGGGGTTTTTTCAGGAGGGAGTTTTAGGGGTAAATAGGACCTCAACCTTGTACACACTTTATGGTACGAACTTTATGATTTACGTAGTGTCAAAGATTCGTTGTAATTTTTATCTCCTGAACCGCATCGTATTCCTTTTATTTGCCAACTTTAAAGTATGTAGGCTCTCCTCCATTTATTACGTATTCTGCATGCCCCTTCAATTTGGTACCCACCTCGTTGCTCATCCTGATTTGATTATACATTTGTATGTATGCTCCTCTGCCCAAGCCCCTGAAAATCTCCGTGCCGTAGAATTCGGATTGACCTTGTAACTGCAAGAACTGTGTAAAGTGCTAACAATTCAAAATGGAAACCCACCCCGAATTAACATAATAAGCTCCCCCCACGAAATTGAAACCGAACCCTTTACTAAACTATATCCGACCCGCTCAAAAATTAACCCAACAGATTCACGGAAACGGCCCGGCTGCTACGTAATGTCTTTACCCGTCGTGCCAACACGAGAGTCGAAACGGATCTCGAGCTATCGCGTGAGTACCACTAAGTTCCAGGAATAAAAAGCCATTAGTGGTAGGTCACCTAGAGCAGTAGGTCCGAAAACCGGGGTATCAAGGGTAGAACTTTGGGGGAGAACTGCGAGACACTGGGACCACAGTCACACATTACAGATACCACACATAACATCCTGAACGATTTGCAATACAAGATTGTAACTGACATTATCTACCTTCGCAGATGGATATGCATTTTCCCAGGAGGAGGGCGGAGCTGTGCCGCAGTCTATCATTATACGTGCTTATGATACGAATCTGCCAAAGCCCGAGGGAAACTAAACCGGAAATGCTGGGACTACGGATCTCACGGTGCACATGTATATAGGAAACAGCAACGGAGCAACGTCAACATTTAGATTTCAATTGGTATTTAGACTATTCACCAGATCAGAGCACACTTCTGGTAGGCCAAACAGCACACACATCACATTTATTCTCTATGTGTCTTACACTTGCAGTAATCGGCAAAACATTTCGTAGAGGCCACACAACATTGAATATCGCGCATATAAGTTTATCTGTCTTTGCTGTTATTTATTTTGTAAGGTCGCGAAGAAAACATATTTAAGAGGCTAAAGTTCGGTCTTTCGTATCTGTCCTTGTCCTTGGCGCTGCTTTGTGATACGGACACAGACTAGCATTCTTTTTTAAAAGTCTATCTCTAAGTAAACTGTAAACATTTGTACCTACAATATGCATTACATTATTGTGAATTTCAAAAACATATTGATGTCGGCAAAGATTATGTATTTTTCGGTCACTAAACCGCTGATATTCAAAGGAAATAAATCATATTTCTCGTACGTGATTGCTGGCTTTTAATGCGGAGGGGGAAATGCAATTTTCTTTTCAATTTTCTAGTTTGAATATTTTGGTTGGCGCCAAGTAACGATTGAAAGTTGAATAACAGTGTGTACACACTGGAATTTGGGAGTGCCATTTTACTATTTTGGTATGGTCTGGCAGCTCCAGAAATTCAAAGTAAATTCAAACATATGGCAGCACCGGGACCAGAAACGTTTTCTAGACTTTTGAATATCCTTATTATTCATGTACATCCTTTTTCTTCTTGCAATTTACCAGTATAACAATAAATGTGTTCTTTTATTAAGACGTGTGTATTAACCGAATTTTAAACTGATATTCTTCAACACTAAAAGATCGTGGTTTTTCTGCAGCCCTAAACTCTCTAGCCGGGCTCAATTGTTATCGCATATATTTTATGTAAACAAAAGAAAACTTGGATCTGCTCCATGGTGAGTGGTATTTAGATATATCCTGGCAAATTTCTTAGTCTTCGATCATTGCAGATCATCTTAACAGCGCTAACCCTTGCGTGTCTGTGCCTGGGACATGGCGCCACCGAGAAGTTGCCCAACATCCTGTTGATCCTGTCCGACGATCAGGATGTGGAGCTACGCGGCATGTTTCCCATGGAGCAGACGATCCAGCTGCTGGGCTTCGGCGGTGCCCTGTTCCACAACGCCTTCACGCCCTCGCCCATTTGCTGTCCGGCGCGGACGAGTCTGCTTAGCGGAATGTATGCCCACAACCACGGCACCCGGAACAATTCCGTCAGTGGTGGATGCTACGGACCGCACTGGCGCCGGGTCCTGGAGCCCCGTGCTCTGCCCAACATCCTGCAGCAGCAGGGTTACAACACCTTCTTCGGTGGCAAGTACCTGAATCAGTTCTGGGGCGCCGGCGATGTGCCCAAGGGATGGAACCACTTCTACGGCCTCCACGGAAACTCCCGCTACTACAACTACACGCTGCGCGAGAATTCCGGGAACGTGCACTACGAGTCCACCTACCTGACCGATCTGCTAAGGGATCGTGCGGCGGACTTCATAAGAAATGCCACCCAATCTACAGGCCAACCCTTCTTCGCCATGGTGGCTCCACCGGCAGCCCATGAGCCCTTTACTCCTGCTCCGCGACACGAGGGCGCGTTCGCCCACATAAAAGCCTTGCGCACACCCAGTTTCAACCAGGTTAAGCAGGGTAAGTTGGCTATCAAGTACCCAAAGTACATGGTTCTAAACGCAAACCTCACACAGATAAGCACTGGTTGGTTCGAGCATCTCGTAAACTGACCAACGAAACGATCGACCTTATAGATGGGTACTTTCAGAAGCGCTGGGAGTCGTTGCTGGCCGTGGACGAGCTGGTGGCCACCTTGGTGGACGTGCTAAACGAGACGCAATCCCTGGACAACACCTACATCGTTTACACATCGGACAATGGCTACCATGTGGGCCAGTTCGCACAGCCGTTCGACAAGCGGCAGCCCTACGAAACGGACATTGGCATACCGCTGCTAATCCGCGGACCGGGAATCGCACCCGAGAGCCACATTGACACTGCTGTCAGCTTGGTGGACTTGGCGCCCACGATATTGGCTTGGGCCGACGTCAACACACCCGCCTACATGGATGGGCAATCGTTCCACGAGATTCTGTTGAACAAAGAGCGGAAAATTCCATTTTTCGAACGCTCACTGCTGGTCGAGTACTGGGGCGAGGGATCTGCGGCCACCTACAATCCCGAATGTCCTTGGTCGGAGCAAGATCGATTGGCTCAGTGCACGCCGGTGGCGGACTGCCATTGCCAGGATTCGTGGAACAACACCTACGCTTGCCTGCGCAATATTCGTCACCGGGAGGACCGCATTTACTGCGAGTTTCGGGATAATGAGGTAAAATCTAAAAAGCCTATAAAATTTGTAGAATCTTGTAGTAAATTTTGTATGCTATTTTAGAACTATTTGGAGGCCTACGACCTGCAACTGGATCCCTTTCAAATGACAAACATTGCCTACGATCTGCTGCCCATAGAACGAGCTCTGTATTCCTTGCGCCTCAAGAATCTCACCCAGTGCTCTGGACACTCGTGTTTTCTATAGATACTATACTTTACTGTACATTCACTCTGCGTGAATAACCAAACTTGCAACCCAAAACAAAATCGTGTTCGCCCAGCGATATAGTTTTTGGATAGTTTTCTATTGTATTCATATCATGTGATTTAAGTACCTATTTACATAGTCTCAAAATATTTATATTGTAAAGTCTAAAGTGTTATTTAGTTGGAAGCATTTTAGGAGTACTGCAAAAATTAATACATTAGATGAGGGCACGGATATAATAATCAAGATTACTTACACGCTGGGCAGGACGTCCCCTGCGTCCGGAGACAATGGCATTTCCGTTGGCATCGAGTGTAACTGTACGTCCGTCGGGACGCTTCCAAACAGAAACTCTGCCGTCCCATATACCAGCCTGATCATCACGGGCCACAAAGTTTTCACCCTGGACGCGGGCATCGTTGATTCCTCGGCGGAACCGTTGAACGTTGAAGCCGCCATTGCCGAAATCTACTGTGCGATCTGGTCGCTCAACATGGAACTGCGGGCTGCGTCGGTTGCGCTGAAAGTAGACTCCTCCGTTGCTGACGACTACGGTGCGATCTGGTCGTGACGCGACTATCTGGGGACTGCGACGTGGACGTGGTGGAACTGCAGCTGCTCCATAGGAACCCTGCTGACTGGCGGGACCCGGATTTTGGGCGGAGAGGCTGGGACCACTGATCGAGTGGGAAGCTAAAAGTGTAGATATTGCTGTGCTTAGAATCTTTCTTCAAGGACCTGTAAATATCTGTGAGTCTACCTTGACCACCAGCGTTCTTGCGGTTTACAAATGTGTTGCCCAGCTCATCGGTGTACACATGCTCGCCCCGCCGAGCAGAGTTTTCGAACTGGCCTCCTACACCAGGCACGCTATAGGTGCCTTCATTTTGGCCCCTTATATAGACCTGATTACCCGGGGTTCCAAAGACATGGGGACCATCCCGACCGTCGTACGTCTTTTGCGGTTCCGCAACTTAAAAATATTACAATATTTTATAATACTATTCATTGAAAATAATGTATCTCAAGTTTCTCACCAACGCAAAGAACCCCACAGACAGCAAGAGCAATTAATCCAAACGTTTTCATTTCAAACAGTTCCAAAGCGCAGCTTCAACTGACTGCAATAGAGCTGCTTGCTGTATTTATAGCTGGCAAATGGGTATAAAAGTATCATCTGGCAGAGCTTGTTTACAGCGACCGCTCAGAATTTCCCAAACGTCACTATACGACCTGACATGGGAGCGCGATCGGGAATTTCTGAAAAGATTACCGCACTGATCCACAGCAATAGGCGACCACTAGCCATCTACATAATCTATCAATCTACCTATCCCATTGAATATATGATCGTTTATTCGGAAAAGCTTAATAACTAGTTTAATTCTCGTGCATTGATATTACTACATGTGAGGTGGGTATTAGAATATGACAATAATAGCGAATATGACATGTGTTTAGAACTGAACTAAACTTTAGTTACATCAAGTTGACTAAAAGTGTCAGACCTCCTGAGCCACAAAATATTTACATCTTAACGTCGTCTCGTTTTACTGTTTTTGAGTGGCTTACACATACAGTAATTATTGACTTAGTGAAACTCTCTTGTAGATTTAGAAACAAATAAATTCAGGGGCATCAGAGATCAAAGAAAAGACGCATAAAAATTGTTTAACAAAATTGTAAGATGAAAATAATAAAACTGACTAATTTTAAAATATGAACTAATTTTTAACAAATATGTTCTGTTTTCAAATTAATTTATGCAGGATTTTACTAATTATTTTAATAAAATAAAAAGTCAATTTAGCAAGGTAACAAGAATATGATATCAACTTATGTTACAAAAAATGAGCGAAAAGCTGCATTGCTACTTGAATATCTATAATAATAAAACCTTTCGATCTGTGTATTGCTGGTTTTTATTGGACTAGGCAAAGAAAATTAAATAACCTATTCGGCAAATTTAAAAAAAATTTAATTTATATTTTTTTCAAGGCCTAAATAGCTAAGCTTATTCTAGAGGTAAATTAATAAAAATCTGTATCTATGACAGGTAAATCTGTTAAAGGTACTAATTTTTTTACCGTTTATGTTAGGTTATGAACCTTTTTTTGTAACCGACCTCCCCGATAGTCAGCCTTAGTCGGTGGCCACTGTGTTAGCATTTCCCATTTCCCATTTCCCCAGTGCAGATGTGCCACCCATTGGAATACGGACTGTCGCATGCATTGTCTTCGGCCACAGTCAAATTCGATTCGTTGCCCTCATGTTTATTTAATCTGATCAATTGGCGCAGCGTGTCACATAAATTTGGACAATTTTAAAAATGCACAAAATACACTAAATTTGTCGGTTGTTTGTCTTGGCCAGCCGAGGACGCCCAGGATGGCAGGGATGGCCAAGATTCGCCCGGTGTGCCCCAAACCGGCGACAAATAGACGACACTTGTGACCAAGCCATTGCCGCAAAGCGGGGTTGGCATCTCCTGGCTTTTGGCCACGTTGGTGTCGGTGCAACTCAACACCTTGGCAAATGAAAAGAAATTGCCCGGCGAAGGCCTGGTCTCCGGATGTTTCCGGTTGCACGTGCACATGTCTCTATATCCCCCGGTCCACCCTCCACCCTCCGCCACTTGCTCCTCCGCCGCCGACAACATACTTCAGTGCAATTGCATTTAAATCAGTTGGCCGTGTGCTCGTGCGTTGTTTTCCTTTCGAATCCTTCGAATCCTCCGAGTCCTTCGTGTGCGCGGCACCCACATAAATTATGCAAAATTTTTTCCCAGCCACCGGAGAAGCAGGGTCTATGTGTCTATGTGGCCCGTCGTCCTGTGCGCCATTTGTTCATTTCGAGACCAATAAAATGAAGCATTTGAAAGTTGTAAATATGCTCCTGCCATTCGACGTTCAGTGTCTGCGGCTCGTAAACTGTCGGCCAGTGTTTTGTCAGTAATTTTCCATTTTCCATTTTCTATTTGCCACAGCCGCGTTCGCTTAATGAATTGCTTGTACTTGCGCTGTGTGCGGTTTGTTGCATATGCATAAGCGGGAAATTTGCTTACAGAAATTGCATTTAAATATGTTTTTAGCGGCCCTTTCATTTCGTTTTAGCCGAGAGCAAAGTTTCCGCTTTCTTTGTCGCTGGGTAACATAATATTTTACTCAGGGATCGCAGCGAAAAACAGAGAAAAATTTGTTTGGCCAACGGACAGATGGACGGGCTGTAAAATGGGAATAGAAAAAACAAACGGAATGGCTCGTGCCATGTCATGTTTTGTGATGCACGGGTCCAAGGATGCGCCGGGTGTCCTTTTTTCGCCCCTTTGTCATGTCGCTCGGATGGCACTCGCAACCATCCAACCATCCAACCATCCTCGAACTCAACTCCTCCTTTGAGCACTCGCCGTGACAAGGCAAACGAATTGAGGCATAAGTAGGAATCGCTGTAATATTCCCAGGCAACATCCCGAGTTGCTGGCCAGTTCAGTTCAGCTCAGTTTGCCTGCTTGTTGTCGCTGGCCGTTGGGCCCGAAAAACTTTAAGCCAAGACAATGCGACATAATCGAAAGACAACAGACGGATGAATTCGCGTGAATTATGCTGAAATTGCGGAGACTTCGAGAAGTGGGGTTTGAAATGTTTTCTTTTGATTGACTACGCTGTTTGATAAAGATGTCTTTGGCGGGGATTACGAAGATCCATTACAGTACATTGTAAGGTGGGTATTTGGAGAAAAGCTCAGCTTGCTCGCCAAAGAAAAAAGGAAATTAGAAATATAGTCATAAATAAAATGTATAAAACATGCTTGTAGGTTATTAATTATACTCATTTTTAATGCCTTATGGGTACTGGTAAAGATTAGATCCCTAAAATGAAGATCTATTTTAATTTTAAATAACAAAAAGCACTCTTGCTTTTTTATTCCCATTATTAATATTTGAAACACCTCATATTTTGATTTTAGGTTCCAAAATGGAATAACTTTGTTGATTAATAGTAATTTTAATAATTATTATCTTTACCAGTACCCTTAAGGCATTAAAAATAAGTATAATTAATTATAAGTATGTATAAGTATATTTTAAATAAAACAATGCCGTCTTGCATTTTTATTCCCATTATTAATATTTGGACCTCATATTTTGAATTTAGGCGTAAAATTCTTAAAAGCAGATTCCTAGATTTTAATCAGGTCCAAAATGTTATAACTTTGTTGTTTTATAGAAATTTTAATATTTATACCAAACTCGATTTAAAAATGGTTTTTACGATTTTTTAGATATTCCGATTCATTGAGTCAGCAAATCAACTTTCAAATTTCCCAGCCCAGGAGTATGCCACATTTTGCAGTCAGCCTGCCAGCGGTTGGCAATCGAAAACTGTTGCACTCTTGGCAGCTGCACAGAGATGCAGTTCCTCCCCCCCCCCTGCTATCCAATCCCCTTTTGGGACTCACATATATGCGTTGGACTATTTATCAATTTATTACGCGCAAAAAGTTTTTTTGTCCGACTAAGCCAACTGTCGCTGCGATATATCGGTATATTGGCACATCTGTACAGTTGTAGCTCCATCCGCCATCGTTCAATGCTCATTGGGAATAAGCCAAGTGTGCGTGCCGCAAAATTAGCCGAGCACACATATAGAAATCTGGCATCAGGTGGCCGGGGCTTTGTTAACGGATTTATGCAGCCGTAATAAAACTTGCGCGTTGCAAATTGATTTATGGAAGGGAGAGAGCGAAGCGCACAAACAATTGCAGATACTTTCGTAGCTTTGTAGCTCGTAGGGCCTGGAAAACTTTTAATTTTCTAAATGTATTCGCCGACAGAGAACTTGATGCCTTCGATACGCAACGCACATAAAGAAGCAAACCAACTGGCGAAGAAACTGAGACTGAGAAGGGGCTACCAGGCTGGGGAAATGGGGGCGCACATCCGTCCCAGAGAGCCGAGTTGCAATTTAATGCCGAGGCCAACGTAAAAACTGGAAAATTATGACCAAAATGAGAATTTAATCGAAATACGTGAGTGGAAAAATGAAAATTTGACTGCAACTTGGGAACGCGTCTGACTGGCCGAAGACCGAAGCTCTCTCACCTTTCTCCTCTTTCGAAAAATCTGTACAGACAACAAAACCGGGTCAGGATGCATTCGATTTAAAAATGGTATCAACCATCTGATAAAGAGATTTTCTGATTTCTATACACTTTCTATTAAATTATTTTTTAGATTATAAGATTATAAGATAAGACTATCAGAAACCCTTTCTTCTGTTGATCAATTTTAAAATGAATGTGCGTCTATTTGCAATTTAAGTTACTAACCCAAAGTTTTTATAGATAGGCAGAAGGACATTGATAGATCGACTTTCTAGAATATATATCCTTATAGGGTCGACAAAGCTTTCTTCTACCTGTTACTTATTTTTAAGAGAATACAATACAATACCAGTGGCGGATCTAGGATTTTGTTGCGGGGTGATATCAAAACAATTTTTTTATTGCATACTTTTTGAATACGAAAATTCCTTTCATTTTTCCCGAGTGGGGGTGATATATAACTCATACCACCCCGTGGATCCGCCACCCTTCAACTCTACAAGTAACGGGTATAAATTTGTATATAACAAATCCTAAACAATTCGTTTACTGATATTATAAAATAGTTTTTAACATATTCTGAGATGTATATTATTTTTTTGGAAATTAAATTTTTTTAAGTGCACAAGTAGAAAGGCAACAGGCGGCGGAAAGCAGCATAAAATACCCAGTGCAAGCTCATGCAACTTTTATCATGGCCACAAATGCTGCTGCTGTTGGTAGCTGGATGGTGATGGTGGGTTTCTGGTTGCCGTAGCATCCTGGCATCATCATCAACACTGTCTTCATCTGCTTACGCGTGGCCCGGAGGCCCACCGAAAACCCACCGTTCGCTCTAGGAAACGGCACAAATTAATGCCACCGACACTGACTCTTGCTTTCTTTTCTACCTTTAGCTTTACATTTACCTTTACCTTTACCGTTGTCTCGGATTGCGCTCCTTTTGGCCGATTCCCATACGCAGGCAGGCAGACAATTCTCAAATGAGTCAACAATAGTAAAATGCTTTATTTTATTACCAGGCAGCCGCCTCTGCCGAGAAATCAGAAAGAGGAGCTGCCGCCTGAGAGATTGTTTTCCTTACTTTAACTTGCACGCAGTTCGCAAATTGTTGATCTTTAATTACTGGTTTCGTTAGGATTGTATACGATTTTAAGAACCCAATTCATTTGCATTGTTATATATCAATTACCATAACTATGAACATTATCACTTGTAAAGTAAACATTCCAAACGATAAATAAGCCAAAGTTGTTAGTGCAATATCAGTAATGTCCTTGAAGTTTAATTCTCTCAATTGTTTCGATAAGTCGGTCATAGAGTTTAGACGTTCGGAATTCTCTTGATAATGAGATGTGGAATCTCTATGAAAACTTCCGAATCCTTTAAAAAATATAATTTAAAATATAATAATATTTTATTAATATGGAACTTACCATTTTTACTATTTTTATTTACATCTTTACCAATATTATTTTTTAAGAACCATTCAAAAGTATCTGGTAAATCGTTTTGCGTAATGTTCCGCTCGTGTCCGATAATTTGCAATAGATGCAGTTAGGCGCTTAATATTTAATTCCCCGTTGGCAACATCCGCTGCTAATTGCTTATAATTAACTAAATGACAGGCGGGCCGCGGACGTGCCGGCAACTTCATCTGGAGCTCATAAAGCAATCACATGCACTTGCACAACTATAAAAACTTCCTGTCCGGACTCCTGGCTCCTTGGTCCTTGCTCCTTGATTTTGGCCCGAGCATGTTTTCTTGTCCGTCTCTTCCGGCTGTCATGGCATTGCCATTAGCCTGGCCTTTACTGCTTGGCAACATTTCCTTTCGCTTTGCGACTCTTTCCTTGGGCTCGCATTTTTTTCCTTTTCGGTCCGACTTTTGGCAATTTTCCATATGCAACACGCAACAGACGTTTTTATGTTTTCGGTGTGCGCCGCCCATAAAAAAGTTGAGGAGGCGACGGATTCCGGAGGACGGGAGGGAGCTGGAGACCCGGAAGGGATGACAATGGTTCCGGGCGAGGCAATGGAAGTCAATTATCGAATTAATTTAGTTGCCCAGTGTCCGGGAAGTGGGCAATGGTTGAGTTTGCACTTCGTGCACATCATAAATGCAAACGGCGATGACTAGGATCGGGGGATTATGACGATTACCGGGTTCCGCGGGAGTTGGAGCGGAATTCAAATTGTTTTTACCAGCCGGGCTCGGCATGATTGTGAAATTGTGAAATTCTGCAATTAATTAAATTACCCGGGCGAAATGAAATTTTTGTCGCTGCGAGCAACAGCTAGCCTCCCCCGCGGGCACTCCGCGTCATATAAATGCATGTATATCCCTGGCCGGTTCGCGTCCCTTTGCCCCCGAAACGTCCTTCGTCCTGCGCCCGTGTAATTGATGCGTTAATCCGCATATTGACAGCGGTGGCTGCGGTGGCTTTATGGAAATATGTCCCCGGGCTCAGCCGCATCGGTACTTCGCGGGCCTGTTGAAAGGATTTGTCCGTTCGCATATCGCCCCACTGCGTCCTGCGTCCTCCATCCCGTGTCCTGTCACTGCAACTGGCTAAGTAATTTAATTACATGCCGCAAAATTATCGCTATATTGTTTATTGGCCAGCGGCGCCTGACGCATTTTGCGTGAGATTAATCCGACATTCTTTGGCGGCGAACTATCGGCTAATCTGTGGAGGGAATTTGCCGCAATTTGTCAATATTGAGCGTTTTGGAGGCCTGTTATTTTACTTGTTTGGGCTCGCAATCTAGTGAGGGGATTTTATGTACATATTGAGAGTTTTGAAGGATCGTTTGCATGTAAAATGTAGAGAAAAGAGTTATTAAATGTTGTGGTATTAATTATTACTTAGCTCATAATTCCCGTTACTTCCTTGTAATAATAAAATATTAATATATGTGAACACAACTGTTGATTTGATTTTTTAATCATCTGTTTTTAGTATGATAATTATCAAAATTTTGCAGCCCAACTCAAATTTAATTCAGAATGTTTAATAACTTGTTAATTTTAATAAAAGACGCCAGAAATCATAAGTAGGAATCTTCCAAAGTTTCTACAGTATACTTTACTAAGCCTTTGAACAATAAATCTTTGGAAACTATATTACTTCGAAGGACCTCTGATACTCCAAACTAAAATGTAAATGAAGTTAACCGAGTATTGTCTAGATCTAAACAATGGACTCTGCCAGTCAAACTCCCTCATATGATGCAGTTAAAAAGCACGTTCTACTTTGTTTCTACCATCATTGGGCAAAAACAGACGAACACACACCGCCCATTCCCCCAAAACAATAATTGTACAAACTAAACAACTCACAATGCGTTTATTCATATTGCCTGCTTCATTGTTCAGAGGATTATCAAGTGAGTGGTGGATGCGAAAACTTTTAATCAAACGCGAATGCGCTCTGTGCCCGCTAATTACATTAGTTCTGCCTGCTGATGTTGCTGTTGCTACTGTTGCTGTTGCTCCTGGTGGCTCCTGGGTGCTGCAGTTGCTCCCGCTGAATGTTTGATTATTTTCAATTATTTCGAGCGGCGCATTGTGCTGACTTTGGCATTGACAACGTGCAGGATAACACACACTCGCAGCGACAGAAGGAAATAGGAAATGTTATTGTCGCTGCGCATCCCATTCCATTTCCATTTCCACTTCCATTGGCAAAAGTTTTGGTATAAAACAAAAATCTGATTTACATGGGCGAGGAAACAATACTCTCGTTGGGAGTTGGGAGGTTTGGAGGCTTGGAGGCGGCAGAACCGTTTACCCATGGGCCTGACTAGTGTGTGGGTGGGCAACAAAGGACATCTCATGTTGAACAGCTGTCGGAAGCCGCCGGCGCAGTCGTCGTACGTGTGCAAAAACTTGACACAATGTACCAGCTCCCTCAGGGCGGAAGGGGCCGTGTTGCAAGGGGGGAGGGAAGAGAGGCGGTGGGCAGACTGGTGACATTGCAACTCTTATCGGGCCACGTTGTCAAAGTTGTGCGGCAGACACCTGTTGCCAGCAGCCAACGCTTGGAAGACCCGTCTCCCAGTCCCGAAAACCCATTGAGATCGAGACGATTGTGGTCAGTCTTTCGAGACCAAAAATGCCTCATAATAAAGTTAGTTTTACCTATTAAAGCGTAAAGTATAGGCACACAAAATAGCATTAAATGTTATGTAATTACTTTTATAAATTATTTAACTTCATAATTTTGCTCCAAATGGAAGAATGGAGGGGTTTGGGGGGCTTAGTCCTATCCCGTAAGTGATCAAGGCGCTACCCCGATCGAAAGTTATTATTCTAACTAAGTAACTGTGAAAGTAATTATAGAAAGTTTTTCTTTACCAAATTGTGGGTATATCAGAAATTTTGAACGTTGCAAATGCGACCTCTTCTGACTTCAGGAGGTTTTCTTTTGATAACAAGAGAGAACGCTATAGTCGGGTTGGTGTCCCGACTATCTAATACCCGTCACTCAGCTAAAGGGAGTGCGAGCACTGTAGTCGGGTTGGTGTCCCGACTATCTAATAAACGTCACTCAGCTAAAGGGAGTGCGAGCACTGTAGTCGGGTTGGTGTCCCGACTATCTAATAGTAACTCAGCTAAAGGGAGTGCGAGGGATATAAAAACTTTGATCAGGCATAAGTTTTAAACGAATGGTCCGATTTAAAAAATTTCTTCTACATTTCGATAGGTATTGATAAACACAACAAAACTGCATTTTTACTTTTCCGAAATATTTAAATTTTTAAAATCGTTTATAAGCTATTGTGGGCGTTAGAAGGGGCGTGGCACCATTTTGAAACAAACTTGCGCTGCGTAGGCGCTCCTAGAATCTGCATGCAAAATGTCAATCTCCTAGTTTTATAGTTTCCGAGATCTCAGCGTTCATACAGACAGACAGACAGACGGACAGACGGACAGACGGACAGACGGACAGACAGACATGGCTAGATCGACTCGGCTAGTGATCCTGATCAAGAATATATATACTTTATAGGGTCGGAAACGCTTCCTTCTACCTGTTACATACTTTTGCACGAATACAATATACCCTTTTACTCTACGAGTAACGGGTATAAAAACACCGAGCAGCACAAGGCAAGCATTTGACTTACATAGCAGGCCGAATTGTTTGCTTCCAATCCAGTCTGCTAATACCTATCTCTATTCGATTTACTCTTTCAAAACAAATCGAGCTGTCTTACAGGATGATTTTCCTACAACTTTGGTGGGCGCTAATGGTGTTCAGTGGCTCGGGGTCCTCCCAGCAGTTGCCGAACGCAGAGGAAAAGCCCCCAGTGGAGGGCAGCGATAAGTTGCTCAGCTTCAGTCTGGCGGTGGAGCAGGCTCGTCCCGAGTTGCAGGAGCTGAAGGCTTCCTATGGCGGTCTGCAGGATCAGGATGACCAGAAGCAGCAGCCGCGGGACAGGCGCGACTCCATCGATGACATGCTGGCCAGCTTTGCCCAGGCCCAAGATGGCGAGGCCAAGGCGACCTCCGCGGATGAGGAGCGTGTGCTGCAGGAGGCGGCGGACGCGTGGTTCCGCGACATCCAGGCCAGCATGTCCAAGAGCAGTGCCAACCAGAAGCGATCGGGCGGGGGCAAACAAGAGAGATCTGTGGCCAAGAATGTGATCGACCAGCATACCAAGGCCATGGAGCGCACCGAAATGGGCAAGGTGAAGCTGAAGTACAAGGAGATGCCCGACGACACGATCGTTCGCAAGTACCAGGTGACTAAACCTCCCGAGCATCCGCAGGACGGTGGGCTCACCCACCTGGACATCAAGCTGAAGCAGGTGCAGCAGATGCTCAGCGATCAGGAGGGTCTGGAGGCCAAGAAGCGGGAGAAGTCGAAGGATGTGCCAAAGAAGGTCGACGAGTCGGGTTGGGTGGACAAGTTGCCGGAGTTCGGTGACAACCCCATTCCAGATGGGATCTACGAAAGCACGCTCAACCGACTGGCCTTTCCCCATGCCACGGCCAACAAGCTGGCCCACGAGGCCAACTACAAGCTCTCCAAGATCGAGCAGGAGGCCTCCGAGAAGGCCACCAAGTACTCCAGACCCGAGGCGCCACTCAAGCCGATCAAACGCAGCTCGTGCAGTGGCTTCAATCCCATGAACGAGATCAAGCTCAAGACCAGCAGTCGGCTGATGCTCAAGGGCCTGGGTCCCTCGCTGCCCAGCAACGCCCTGATGGACATCCATCGCAACCAGATGGTGGACAACATGCTGCGCCGGAGGGAACTGGAGGACCAACAGCAGCAGCAGCAGAAGTTCGAATCGAGCCAGGGTAGCGATGAAGAGGACATGCCGATGGCAATAAATGGTCTAATGGCACAGAACGGGAACTTGGAGTACCTGCAGCAGCCCAGCAATCCCATCATCGAGGCCAATCAAATGATGGAGCTGCCCCAGAGTTACGACTATCGAGTGCCCCAGTACGATCGCTTTCATCCGCTGAGCCAGCGGCAAATGACCAATGTGCGGGACTACGAGAGGAGCAATCGCATGCCCCTCGATTTGGATCGCTTCAAGAGGGAACCGCAGGACGACTCCGTTTTGGACACTCTATCCCCAGAGCCTCTGAAGGCTGAGGATCAGAACATTTCCGACCACGAGATGGCCATCAAGCTGGGGATACTGGACATCAAGGAAGGCAATGCCATACATTCCATCGGAGAGCCTGAAGCCAAGGAGAAGGACTCCGATGACGAGACTAAGCTGGAGGACTTGCACGACGAAGTCAAACTGGAGGAGGATGCTTTGGGTAAGCCAGAAGGTAAGCTTGATCCTGAGGTATCGTCCATCGAAGGAGGGTTGGGGGACAAGTCAGAGGTCGAAGCGGAGACTAAAGTTTTGGGGCCTGCTAAGCGGGAGACCAAGAATAAAGAAAAGCTAAAGCAGTCCATTAAAATGGAGGCCTCACTCAAAGACGAAGCTCCATCTGCAATGGAGCTTAAATCAAAGCCAGAGTCGCCTTCGAAAAGGGAGTTGTCTCTTAATTTGGACACCAGTGAACTCCATTCCAAGGGCGACTCTGAAATGGCTACTAACTTCGAAAGTCATGATACCCTGGAGAAACGTGATAGTCCCGAAACACCTGAAAACCCCGACAATCATGACACTAATCCCGATTGCGATACGGAGTGCAAATCGGAGGATGTGGAAAAGGCGGAAGATGACGGCATTGTCAAGGTCAACATCAAGCTGAAGCTTCAGGAGCCTGCGGAGGAGAAGCCGGAGTGCGAGGACTGCGATAAGCTGGAGCCCAAGGAGGCGGCGGCGGCGGCCTCTGTTCCAAAGGTAAATCCCGATGCGGTGGTCAAATTGCTGGCCAATGAGTTGTCCCTGGACAAGGAGCGCGGCAAGCGGCAAACAAGGCTTCAGAGATTTCGCAGGCAGAACCGCAGGGCCAAAAGATCTTTGGAGGATAATGAACAGGACTTGCAGAAGCAGCCAGGAGAAGATCAGAGACCAAAGGGTGATACACATGTGGTGGGCAAACGCTTGGTCCCTCTGCTAGACGATTTCGAAGACCACAATGGCAATCGCGTTGCTTTCGGGAACTTGGGTAATGGCATGCTGACTCCCGATGCCGAGGATTCGGGTGGCAGGTCGTATCCCGGTCATGAATCTCTGGCACACTATGAGGATCTGGATTCCCTGGCAAATATCTACGATCCCACTAAAGAAGTGGTGCCCATGATGAATCAGCGACCCAGTGTGCCTTTCCAGGGGCAGCAGCAGCAAATGCCGTTTTCACAGCAGCAACAGATGCCGATGCAGCAACAGCAACAGCAGCAGCAACAGCAGCAGCCGCTGCAACTTCAGCCTTCACTGCAGCCCCAGCAGCAACAACAGGACCTTAATCGTCAGCGTCACCAGTCATCCAGCAATTTCCAGGCTAGTTTCAATTTAACACACTTCTTTAATGAGCTGCAAAAGCTGCAGAATATAAAGACACCGCAGCAGCAACAGCAACTGCAACAGCAGCAACCATTGCCAGTACAACAGCAACAGTATTTGCCGCAACAGCAACCATTGCAGCAAACACAACAGCAATTGCCCATGCTACGAATCAACCAGCAATTGCCCATCAAGCCAGTTTCGCCACCGATCAAATCCTTTGGAGTCCATCGGTATTTTGGACCTTTCTTCAACAAGCAACTGAAGAGTGATCCTTACTTGGCGGTCCTGGCAACCTCTACGACCATAGATCCCAGATGTGTGTCCATAACTACTACGCAAGTCACTCCCCCGGCTGGAAATGTGTCTACGGCTGCGACTTTGCCTCCGAACTGCACAACACCGATGGGATCTACCAATCCAGTGGCAACCACGTCAGCCCCACCTGCCCCCAATCACACGGAGAATGTTTGCAATGCCCCGGATGCCATGAAACTCAACGTTTCCATCAACGCCAATGTGTGCGGGGACCCAAAAACCAAACAGTTCTACGGCAATGGATCTATTAGTCTGCTGCCTGCTTATCAAAGATTGCGTCCAGCATCGAACTCCGATCTCCAGGATGTCCAACTTCATAGCCCAGATGATCCAAAGGCCAGGGACGAAAGACGTATTCGCGAAGTGGGAGAAGAGTCCAAGGACAATCGAGAGGATGAGAAGCCAAAGAAGCAGGAGAGTCATTTGAAAAGGCCTAGCATTAAGTGGAGCAAAAAGAGCCAGTCGAAGGGGACTCCCCAGCAGGCTGAAAAACTTAAGCCAAAAGTGGGTCCAAATGTAGCACCCAAAGAAGTGACAAAGGTAGATTCCAACGAAGGATTTAAAATATCCGGCAAATGGTAAGTTTTGGTATATCTTTTTTGATCTTATCTAATCTTTCTCTAAGCCACCGACCCCGAATAGATACACCAGAGTCCCGATCCGATAGTTACGACAAGCTGATCACGGGCAAGATGTCCGAGGACATTGTGTCGGCCGTCTTCGAGGCGGTGGGCAATGATCCGGGCATGGATCGCCTGCTGGCGGTTCTGGAGCGGAACCGAAAGTGTGCGCAGCAGCAGCCCAAGAACTTCTACCAGATTCGAAACGACAAGACCGAGAATTATCTCCATCACACTGAGACCATGGTGCGCGACACAATGGAGGCCATTAGCAATATCATTGATCAACAGGTGCGCAGACGAGCCTGCATTCCCCTGCGTCCGGATCTCCAGGAGTTCTATGACCTGATCCTGAAGACGTCCAGCGAGGAGCAGAAGTGTCGCGAGAAGAGGCAGAGCTCCCTGCGCGTCCTGGCCGAGGATTTTAGCCAGGACGTGCGACTGCTCGATCCGAGTAAGATCAACCAGAAGTCCCGGATCGTCAAGAAGCTGCTGCGTCAGTACGAGGATCTGCCGATGGAGGACCAACAGGCGGCCGTTGGAGTGCGCGACGAGCTGCTCTTGGATCTAGTTTACCTAAGGAAGATGGCCGATTCGGCGGAGCGCCATCAGCGAAATGCCCGCTTGCAGGAGGTCCTCAAGCAGGCGAGCCTGGATGAGGTCCTCGAGAAGCGCATGTCCACCGAGTACTCGCCGCGCTTTATAAAACTCCTGAAGACGGCGGAGCTTTTTAAGGAGGCGGGCGAACAGCAGGCCAGGGCTTTTGTGGGTCTTTAATTTACCGATGTCCTAACGGATTTCATTTTTATTGTTCTGTACTTGATTTCCTTCTGCACTTGTGTTTATTTCGAATAAAAATTTGCTTTGATTCATTTAACTCACTCTTTATACCCGTTACTCGAAGAGTAAAAGGGTATATTGTATTCGTGCAAAAGTATGTAACAGGTAGAATGAAGCTTTTCCGACCCTATAAAGGGTAATACTATGTATTAGCGGACTCACCCCCGAAATTCGCGAAAAAATTATCCTCGATGGAACCCGATTTCTTTAGAATTTACGTGCAAAAAGAACTTGGCGGTCGGTTCTCTTGTAATTGAATTTCAAAGTTCCCGGTTTTGCTATAAAAAACAAGGGTGCTTTTCTCATACTTGGTATAAAAATCGAGTTGTCTTTAAAGTTTCTGTAATATCTAAATTTGTATCAAAAATTGTTGTTTATTGATTCATTTTGTTCAACATGACGTGCCACTCCTGCTCTGCAAGAGAGCATTCCGCACTATGGCCGGAAGAAGGAACATTATGAAGGATATTTGGCGCTCTTCGCTTTTTTAAAGAAGCACAAACCGCACACCGTGTGCCTTCATTTCTTTTTTGCAGCCATGGCGGATATGTACAACCCGAAGAGCAAGTCATGTGATGTATGTTAAATATGAAATTAAAACATCGTGCAAGTACAAATTAAAGAAGAGAGAACGCTATAGTCGGGTTGGTGTCCTGACTATCTAATACCCGTCACTCGGCTAAAGGGAGTGCGAGGAAGATGGAGATATAAACTTTGATCAGGCATAACTTTTTAACGAATGGTCCGATTTAAAAAATTTCTTCTACATTTCGATAGGTATTGATAAACACAACAAAACTGCATTCCTACTTTTCCGAAATATTAAAATTTTTAAAATCGTTTATAAGCTATTGTGGGCGTTAGAGGGGGCGTGGCACCTTTTTGAAATAAACTTGCGCTGCGTAGGAACTCCTAGAATCTCCATGCAAAATGCCAATCCTCTAGCTTTTATAGTTCCCGAGATCTCAGCGTTCATACGGACGGACAGACGGACAGACGGAGAGACGGACAGACGGACAGACGGACAGACAGACATGGCTAGATCGACTCGGCTAGTGATCCTGATCAAGAATATATATACTTTATGGGGTCGGAAACGCTTCTTTCTAGCTGTTACATACTTTTGCACGAATACAATATACCCTTTTACTCTACGAGTAACGGGTATAAAAATTTTAAAATTGATTTCTCTAAATAGTGTGACCGTGGCTTGCTCTGCACAAAATAACAAAGAGCCTAGCCTTGCCTGGGAAACAACTCGTAATGGTTCCAGTGGAATTTTCAAATAACTTTTACTTGTAGAAAAGTTTCACGAAAATTTAAACATGTAAAATGTTGTATTTTATACCGTTGCAGAGGGTATTATAATTTATAACACTTAAATAATTTTTTAAACAGTTCCCACAATAAATATATACAGCTTTAAATAATTTCGAGTAGCCTTTTACCCTAACCAAAGTAGTGGGAGATGCCCAGGTTGGCGCCTAGATCGCTCTGTCCCCTCAACGGTCCACTCGTCCATTTGGAGGCCGTGCTGCCCAGGTCGATCCTCGTGTTGCGATCCTGCGACTGCCAGAGATTGGCTCTTCCGGCCAGTTCCAATTGCTTGCCGAACCCGGGAATATTGGCGTGCGTCAGTGTGGCTCCATGGCCATTGATGTGGGCGTAGTCCAGGGCAGCCCCGTTCCTATCGAACTTGAAGCCATTGGCCAGCTGGTTCTGCGAGGCGAAGGCCTTGGCATCCAGATTGTGGACTCCATTGTTGAACAAATTGGCGGTGGCCGTCTGCTGGAAGCTGTCCCGCACCCCGGGCGTATGGGTTTTGGTCAGATCGATGCCGTGACCATGACTGGAGAGTCGAGGAAAGTGCGATTAGTTGGTTTAGTTAGATATATGTTGGAGTACCCACTTGTTGTAGGCCAAGGTGGCGCCGCTGGTCACGGGGGTGGAAATCGGTTGGGTTTGGGTGTTGCCCGCTGCGAATACCTGTCCGGCCACATGGTGCTCCGGAGTGCCTATGGCCTTGGTCAAATCCAATCGAGCATCAGCTCCGCCATTCGGATTGGAGGCCAGTGAGCCGCCCAACACCTGGCGCCTCGCTCTGTAGATCCTCGGTGGCGGTGGTGGCGGTGGATAGTAGATCAGCGGTTGGGTCAGCGGACGCTGCGGCATTGCAGCGGCCAAAGCTCCAAGCACACAAATGGCTACCACGATCAAAGAAATGATTTTGCTCATTTTGATTTATTGATTGCTTGTCGATCTTGTTGATTTAGCTGCCACCGGATGACTGTCGATGCTGAGATCTGTTCGCCGTGCGTTATATAGCAATAGATCTCTGGGCCGGTGCTTCCCGTTGAAGCCGCCTGTGAATTACCGAGATCTACTTGGAGGCTTTGTGCTGTCTTATCAGTAACCTGAGCGGCGTTTGGCACTGGATTCCCCTGCCAACCAGGTGGTTTACATAGTCTGATAAGGGGTGCGCCAAAAAGCCCCTATTTTTTATTTACTGGTGATTTTTTAAGTGTTTTGTTTCTTTTCTATATGCTTCCAAAAAAAATCGATATGAATCGTAGGTCAATTTGACCTTTTTTAACATCATTTTTAACTTGATATAGTCGAACCGTAAAAAATACATACATATGAACAGTTGAATACGCTTTACCTACCTACTATAATAGTGCAAGCGAGACAACATGCTTGAAGTACGTCAGTTCGAATTCCGAATCCGTCTTTCTCGCTTCCACTCATGCCATTTTCTTAGCCATATTGCTTCTTGCGCTCTTTTTCGAAGTTAGAGAATCTCCAAGAGAGAGAATTCGGCAAAATGATATTATTTAATATCAATTTTATGAATATTTCAGGGTAAAAACGATGTGAGTATGCATAACGTGAAATTTACATGACCATATCGATTTTACGGCGACGTGCTTTTTTTGTGTGTGAGTACTTTTATGTAAATTATAAAACGAAAATATATTTATTTACCTTATAAGCAGGGACCGTAACAGTTATAAGTTTTATTGATAAAACTCGCACTGTAAAACTTATTTCCTGATTTTTATTTTTATTCCTCAAAAATAACAGTTATTTTTTGAGTTTTATTATAAAACTCATGATCATGATGAGCAAAAAAAATAAAAATCATCAATAACGATTATGTGTGAGTTTTATTTTATAAAACTCAAAATAAAACTCAATTCGCATTTGCGGCCATGGTATTAAGAATTTAAATATGGTTTAAATTGGTCCTTCTTCGATTGGCCATGTAGTTTCAATACATATAATAAAAAAAATTATATTTTAACATTAAGCTGTTTTAAAAATTGATTTAAGGTGAAAAATGGGCCTTTTGGTACAACTTTTTTGTGAAGGCAGGATAAATATTGGTTTTTATGGATCTGATAACTTTCAATTAAGTTGCAAGATCTTTGAAGTTGTTCGCAATACAAAGTTAAGCCGGAAGAATTCGCGAATTTTATTTGATCCGTTCTTTCATAAAAATTATGACGGGAAAATATCATGGTCATAATTGAGAATGCAGCAATACTTCAGTTATGTGACTGTTTTCACCCCTCGCGATGAAGAAATCGCGGATTTCTTGACCTGAAGAATTCGCGGATTATTCGACTTTAACTATATCAGAATCATATGAATCATACCGATTTCTTCAGGTAAAGTAATCCGCGAATTCTTAAGGTCAAGAAATCCGCGATTTCTTCATCGCGAGGGGTGAAAACAGTCACATAACTGAAGTATTGCTGCATTCTCAATTATGACCATGATATTTTCCCGTCATAATTTTTATGAAAGAACGGATCAAATAAAATTCGCGAATTCTTCCGGCTTAACTTTGTATTGCGAACAACTTCAAAGATCTTGCAACTTAATCGAAAGTTATCAGATCCATAAAAACCAATATTTATCCTGCCTTCACAAAAAAGTTGTACAAAAAGGCCCATTTTTCACCTTAAATCAATTTTTAAAATAGCTTAGTGTTAAAATATAATTTTTTTTATTATATGTATTGAAACTACATGGCCAAACGAAGAAGGGCCAATTTAAACCATATTTAAATTCTTAATACCATGGCCGCAAAAGCGAATTGAGTTTTATTTTGAGTTTTATAAAATAAAACTCACACATAATCGTTATTGATGATTTTTATTTTTTTTTGCTCATCAATAACGATTACTGCCTGAGTTTTATAATAAAACTCAAAAAATAACTGTTACCATTGATTTTTAAAAATAAAACTCACAAAATAAAAATCATTGCAGATTTGCATAATTTGACCAATTTGGAACTCATTGGTGTTCTTGATTTTTTTGTTGCACTTTTCTAAGTGGATGATTTTTTTAGTCAGGAAAATTTGAAATAACTGTTATTTTCGGTCCCTGCTTATAAGCATTTCTCAGGTAATAAAGAAGTTTAATTTTCATCAGACATCTATCTTTTTTTACACTAATGACAGTTTAAATTTCCCTAAAATCTTGTCAAATCACAAGTCCCCTGGTAGTCGATAATTACGCTTGAGTGGAGTGACAAATTCAATCAGTACGAAATGCAGGTGCCACTGCTGCACCGGAGTACCCAGACGGTCGTGCTGAAGAAGCAGATCCGGCGGAAGGCCAAGGAGTTGCGGCTGCGCAAGCGCAAGGCCCGTCGTCGCCTGGAGGTGATGCGCAGGATCCGGGACCACCTGCTCGGCAGGATGCGCAACTCCATAGATGTGCGCCAGCGGGATGCGGAGCTGGAAAGGCGCGAACAGGCGCGTAGGGCGGTGGGCGGCATGCTGGCCATGTACAAAGGCTGGTTGCACAACTGGTCAAGAGCTTTGCGGCTCCAGGGTCGCTTAATTCGACACCAGGAGCAGCTGAAGAGAAGACTGCATCGCAGGCTTCATCAATTGAGGAAGCAGCTGAAGAAACGCCGTAAGCCACAGAGACTGGTGGACAAGTGCTTCCACAAACTGTCCAAGGCAGTGAAAAAGTGGCAAAATAGTTCGCACTATCATCAGTTTTTCGAGGGTCAAGATCAAATCTGGGAGGCAGAGGCCGAGGAGGTTCGAATATATTTATCAGACATCCGGAGCAGGAAGCCCAAGAAGATGCGTCGTATCAGGGTTAATCATGATGACGACATAGAAGACTTTGCTAACTTTTGGAACAATGAGGTGCTGCGAAAAAGAGCGAAGGTTAAGAAACGTTTACCGATTGAAGGACCGATACTTGACTCGGATTCCAAATCCACACCCGAAAAGAGCAGAAAACCCATTAAGAAAATAAAGAATTTCAAGCACAAACCCATCTATCTCAGTTTGGATGAGCTCATCATTCGGAAAAATGTAAGGAAACTCAGAAAATTAAAGAAAGCTATTCGGCAAAGGGAACCAGATCCGTCAAAACCATCGCTCGATGAACTAAAGATATTGGTAAGAGAACTAATAGATTTTAATTTTAGAAAGAAAGACAAAAACCAAGTTAATCAGACGACGGAAACCTCTAAGAAAGTCATAAAAAATCGCAATATTAACGTAGGGGCAATTCCGCGTTTTTCCGATATTTCAATATTTCCAGAATCGCAATTTCCTAAGAAACCAATTCGAAAAAAAACCAGAAAAGTAGCTCATATGAATCTGAAGAAGTTACTGGATGGGGTCTCTATGCCAGAACCGAAAATCCTAAAATCAGAGGTACTAGGGTCCAAAAAATTACGAAAGTATAAAAACAAGTTTAAGAAACATAAAACAAAGTACGTGGATTTGGTTATTAAAGACGAGCTGAAAGCTCTTTTACAGGAGAAGGCAAAAACAAAAATTTCCCCTCGTGGCAGACATAAAGCAACGGTCCTGAAAGCATTAAAAAACACAAAGGACTCACTTGGGAAACCAGGAAATGTAATCTCTAGGTTGTTCAGCGATCTCCCCTTGTTTATGCGGCAGCAAATGAGGAAAAAGAAGTTTGCGCCCCATCCCAAGGGCTACTACAGCAGTTCATCTAGTTCCACCCTCTCCAAAGAAATTGATCCAAGCTCAGATTCCGGAAAAGCCAAAAAGAGGCGAAAGCGAAGGTCCGAAGGCAGCGTTTCCCAATTAGAGGGTATAATTGATCTAACCTCAGACCAAACAACTGATGGAAAGCGAAAGAATCGATCTAAAACCCCAGACACAAAAGATCCAACCTCTCGTTTTTCGGATTCCGGAATAGATTATATGCTGACCAAGTTTCAGCAGCGACCTAAGCTAAAAGCCGAAAAGAGCGGTTCCCCACTAGAATTCGCCAGGGATAGTGTTATATCTCTGAGCGATTCGCTGAACAAAATTATAATGTCCAACCGACCAAGGAAAAGTATCCGTAAATCGTTTCGGGGACCACTTATACTGCCCAAAAAGCTTCGTGTTGCACCTCCAAGGGGTCAGAACGAAAGCCATTATCAGTCGCTCAAAAAGGACATTATGTACATCCGCCCCAGCGAAGAAGAGGGATCACGCCCGAGGAGATCCAAAAGAAACTCCAATCGTGCATCGGTCAGCGAACCAGGATATAGCAGTGCGAGGCAATCGAAGAGGTTTCTTTCGAAAAGCGGTTCCGACACCATTCTGTACCAGCCTAGACCAACCAATCGGAACTTCATTGGTGATTATAATCCCGACAGAACTGGGACTATTGAAGGCGTGCAACCGCACATTCAAATCGGAGAAATGTCGGTGAAATCTGGAACTAGCAGCAGATCTCCTTCTAAGGATAAACAGAAGCACGAGCTTAACTATCAGTCTCTGCCGGATGACCTGGAGAAGTTCTTCGATCGCGATCAAACGTATAACTATGACCGAGCCGACAAGACCCCCGATGAGCCTTACTTTGGGGGCCGCTTGACCCCCAGCCACGGAAGATTCGCTCTAAAGGATCTGAAATCCGATAATAAGTACAAGCCCATGCAGAGGTTTCTCAAGGACGTCATAGAGAATAACCATATCATAGAGTATGTGGCCGATGTCAAGGGGCTAATGGAGGTAGTGGGAAACCACCAGATGTGGACTAAACTCCAGAATTTTCACAGTGAGTTGATCGAATCGGGCGTCAGTCAGAATGAAGTTAAGCAAATGCTCACCACGAAGTATTTGGATAATCTCCAGGGCATTGTAAACGATTTGCACTTCTCCCGGGTGGAGCCGCCACGAGATGCGTTGTTCAATGTTGTGGAAGGCGATCCTGTCAAGGCGAAGCAGGCGAGCCAGGTGGACAGACTGTTGGAGAGGAACTTGTGGAACAAGCAGCGGCTTAGCACCCGACTCATTCCCTTTGGGATCCGAGGACTGAAGGGGAATAGGAGTGTCACGCCCCACAGCCGACGCACATCGCAGGATCTCAGGATGAACAGCGCCATGTACAAGAAACTCATCGACCAGGAGCTGAATGCGGAGCGTTTGGAGCGAGAGGAACGGAAGCGGCAAACATTTAGTCGCTTTTTCGGATCCTACGGATCGTCCGTGAGCCTCAACCCTAGCATAGACCTGGCGCCCAACGAGGAGCAGGATATGCGCGATATCGAGACGCGGTACTCCTTGCACAACATCAAGAACATGATGCACGAACACAATATGATGTTCAAGGTGGGTAAATATCTTTAAATATTTTTTGGAGAGTTTTCTAAAATAATGAAAATCAAATCCATAGGTATTATTCATAAACAATTTTTTAAAAATAAATTAAAAAACTAATGAAGTTTGCAAAATAAAGGAGAGGCAAGAAAAAAATATGGAAGTAATGACGTTTTTTGATGTTTCTTTCCAGGCCATGGAACGTAAGAAAATGACGGCGGAGATGGTTCAGAAGAAGATGGAGGGAAAGCTAGATTCAGTGTTATCTGCCACACAATTTAGACAACCTATCGAGAAGCCTACGAACTTAACGGTGAGGAAGAGGCATCGAAACTTAAGGCCCATCGAGCAGCTTTACTACGCACCTCGGAAGACTTGTCGCCTGCAGAAGATTTCCGAGTCATCGGAGTGTTTGGGTTGCGAGTGTCGGGAGGGGAAAATCGGCGATTCGATGGTCCTTGAGAAGTGCCCCAGATGTGGAGTCAAAGTGCCTGTGCCGGCACCCGCTCATCCGTTCTTCATGTCTCCATCATCCAGCAGCCAGATCCTGTCCAGCGGATCAATACAGGCCTGTGCCAAAAACAAGCTGCTGGTCAACACCTTCGCAGATCTTTGCACTCGCTGTGGCTACGTCCATGAAAAGGGGCATCCTTGTTCCCAATTACCCCTTCATACGCGGAAAACCGAACACCTAAAGCGGATTAAGGACACCATGCGAACTCCGCCGGAGTGTCCGGCCTTCTGCTCACCCTGCGGCATTCTCAAGAAGACCAGAAGTTTTGATCCTTAGACGGAAGACATGAAGCTGCCCTCGAGTGGCAACCAAACTGCGGAAATGCACGGATATGAGCACCAAATCAGCCGGCTGAGGCGAATGAAACATTTGGTTTAAGTGCTAAATAAATTCAAGTAATGAGTTTGGCTCTGTCTGTGGGTGTGCCTGTGTTGTTAAATGCTTTGCCAAGTTTCATAAAATATGCAAGGACTTTTGCAGCACACACACACACACCCTCAAACACGGCCAAGCTCATGCGATGCACTCACGTAAAGGGAAAATGTCTGCGGGCTTTTAATACACTTGCTGGGTGCTCCTGCTCCTTTTCCTGCCCCCTGCTCCTCCTCCTGCCCCCCTGCTCCCGGCTTGTGCAACGAAATTTCATCTTGCCTTCTTTTTTCGGCCAAGTTTTTAAGTCGAGCCATTGCTGTAATGGAATTTTATTGCATACCCGCACTCGCATTCTGTTTGGGCAAGCGAAACATGTTTCCGACATTTTCATAAATGAAAACGCTAAAGCTGCGGAACGCTGATTGGCCGAAGATCGGGTACGCTTTAGGTAGATCTTTAGAATAAGAATCGTTTTTATCTCTGGGAGGTTTAGTTGCGATTTCCGATATATTCCCAAAAAAGTCCCCAAAAAGTAATGCAACTATATTTACGATATTTTTTGGAATAACACTTATTAACCTAGATTAATGGACCTGTTAATGATAATTTTTCTCTGTGAAGAACTCTGATTGTGTTACTTGAATTGTTTTATCAAATAGCAGACAAACCCAAATATTTCACAATTTGCCCTTATAAACCGAGCGACTAAAAAAAGGTTACAAAGATTAGGATAAAGTGTTCAAGATATACTCAAAGCCAAATATTTTTCATAAGTTTGTTTTAATTTGTATTATTATTAATAATAATAATTTACATAAAAGAAGATATTTTACTTGTCGGTAACCAAGTTTCCGTATATATGATAACTTAACCCGTGGGAAGGCAAAGCTTTAAGGCATAATTAAAGCACTTGGTGACCGACCAGCAATCGACCAACTGTCGAATGCATGGCAATAACATTTCTGGGAAATTGATGCCCGGCGATCAATCATTTCCCAGCCTACGGAGACCAGGACACCAGCCACTTGGCAGCCTGTGGCAGCATTTTCATTAAGCTCCATCTCTAGCTCTCCGTCTCAGTTTCGGCATCCAGTCCACATTCACATCCACATCCACAAGCCCATCCGCAGATTGCTGGAACGAGGACTTAACGTAAGCTGAGACGTTTTCATTTGCATTTTTCGTACAAATCGCCGCGGGGGTTGGGGCGAAAACAAACTGACAAAACCGAATTCCATCCGAGTGTCCGCACAGTGCTCCTGGCCCTTTTGGACCTCTTTCCGCGCCCGATTTGCGATGACTGCTGTAACATTATCTTGTTTGCTCATGACACGCGACTAGGCCCAGAAAGTCCCTTCACGTCGAAACGTTTCCGGCCGTTTGCTGTCCGCAGGCTTTGGGCACACGCGAGAAAACGGCTGAATACTATTTGGAAAATTATTAATAAATTATTTATTAAGAATCAGAGCATTGAATATGAATCATGAATATTTTCATCAAAAGTTTGAAATGAAAGTTTAATTAATATCACCACTAAAGCATCCTTCTTTAAGTACTTCACCTTCGTATTTTATTTCCGTGTCACTAAAAATAAAATATCTTCCTCCGGTTTTTTGAAGTGCAAGGCACTCGCCGCGACTTGCGATGCAGGACTTGCGATTTGCGACAGCCTTTTGTCATTTTTCTGCGGGTCTTTGTGGCTGTCTTTTGTGACTCGATTGCGATGGCTTGTCAAAACAGGCGAACAGGCGAAATGAAGCGTGCAATTGTCCGCAATTCGCAACTTAAATGGCCATTGTGAGATCGCTCCCTCATGGCTGTGATTGCGTTTTATTAGCTGTCAAATTTTAATTAATTCCCAACATCTTGGCCGGGCCTTTATGCATTCATTTCGCCTCAAATGGGCACAGGAGAAGGCCAAATCCGCAGTGCAAACGCTGGGACAATGCCAAGGAGAGCACACAGTAATTATTGGACTCAGGTGTGGGCAGGACATGGAATATAAGTAGCCATAAAGGAGCAACAAATTGGACTGCTTAAGGCGGGATATTCGGGGGGAGGAGGGTGAAGGGAGAGGGGGGTGCTGGCAAACAGAAAAAGTGCGCACAAAGAGGAAAGCCATAAGATAAATGGGCTAACTTAAATTAGAATGGCTGCCAGCCGAGAATTGCTAAATGGGGATGTTCCCCGAGTCGCTTGCCTTTCAAATGCAAACCAGGTCCAGGTGAGGTCTATTGTTGGAGTGTCATTGCGAACTTAATTGGGAACATATATTATGGGACGAACGGGTAAGTGGTTTCAAGCGGAAAGTAAAACAGAGTCTTGCCTACTAAAATTCATAAATATTTAAAGTGATAAGATTAGAAATTTAATATACTAACGTTAATAAAAGCAACTATAATATTATTCTTAAATATCCTTTATAATTTAAAATAGATTTTTAGGTATGTTACGAGAGTAAATAGGGGGAGTGATAAGATTAGAGATTGAAAATACATAACTTCTTATTAACAAATTTCCCTAAAAATTTAAAATAGATTTTTAGATCACTTGAAGATTTGACATAAACGTTTCCATTACAACTTGCAACTGAGAACATCCTCCCAACCAAGGACAATGCTTGGCCTAAACTATGTACAAGCAATACTTACGATAACTGCAATTTGCACTTAACCCTTGCCGTCAGCCGCAAGTTCCTTGGATCTGGATCCTGTCCCCGTTTCGGTGTCTTCATCCCGGCCTCCTGCTCACTTGGACAATTAAAGGAGCAGCCCTCAGCCCAGCCAACTGACTCCAGCTAACCACTCCAGCCACTTGAAAAGTTGGCCGCAAAGTGCGAATGCATAATTAATTCCAATTATGAGTTTACCCAACAACATTGGCAACATTGGCACTCGCCTTCGTTCTCGAGACGAGACAAGATGCGTTCGTAGGGCTAGGGATGCCCACATGGGGGAGGGAGGGCTTTGGGGGCCAAGGACTTATCAGCGCATCGACAGGAGGACTTCCCCAGCCGCCAGGAGTGCCATGAACTTTGATGCCGGCGAGTGTCAACCCGTGTGGAGGAGATGTTGCTGCTGTGCTGCTGGTGTTGCTGCGGGGTTCCTTGTGTTGCTGCTGCTGCTGCTTGTTGCATAGTTTGAGTGAGCCAAGTGCTTGGCATGTTTAAACACATGCTCAAGTGGCATTTAGACAGTTATCCGCTCGGGCTGTTATCTGGCAGACAATTGATGTGCCTGCGATAGGCACCGACTTTCGCCTCAATTACAAAATGCTAAAAATTGCAATATCAATAACATTTTATGTCCCTCGAGGGCGTGGGAGGCGGGTGGGGAGTCCTGAAGGTTTAAGGGTAACCCCAAGTGCTGCGTCTAAGTGTGGCTGGCAGCCTTCAAAGCCGCCTTCACTATTAACGGAAATGCATTCTGGTTTTCCCTGTTTGGAGAGCATTGCGTCGCGTCTGCCAGGCTCAAGTGTTTTAATGGATTTTCCCAAGGAACATGCATGCCAACCTTCCCTTCCAGCGGAGTTGGATTTGCCTTCTCTTTGATTTTTTTCTCTGCCCGCTTTATGCGAGAAATGTCAAGTTTGCGGGCTCATGTTGTTCCCTGTGACATCTTTGCACATGCATCAATCATCCGGTGGCCGCCACAGCATTACACCAATCCAAAGGAAGTTCAGTTCATAAAAGATAATAACCTGGCTTATCCGCATGCCACTCAGGGACTTAATGCCGGGTCGCAGCTGTAGCCCGCGCAAGGAGTCCAAGGAAAGCCTATAAATTTGCAGATTATTTGCATATTGCGTCTGCTCCTTGGGCACGTTTTCGGTTTTTTCTTCCCCATTTTGCTTAATTTTCAGGACAAAGCGCTGCAAATTCAATTTCTTCTTTCGCTGCACAAACTAATGTAAATCAAGGCACATTAAGCGCGTAATGCAAACAATCATAAATTTTAATGGAATGTTCGTGGGATGATATCTATTATGGCTTATCTGAAACACCTTGAAAGTTATTAAAATAGAGCGTATATTTTTGCGCCTTAGGATACAAATTTCTAACTCTCTATAATTGGAAAATGTTGCTGTATTTATTGGGATAACTACTTACAGCTCATCTGCGACAAATAAATGATTAATTGATTAATAAATCAAACAAAACATCGACAGGTACATTGAATAGTTTTTAACTGTCGAACAAAGTTTTGCAATCCGACAAAATCAATTTAAAAGTGAGAGGATAGAGGCTTACTATTCGCAGTCGCGTAGCCGGATCTGAATTTTAACGCAATTACCAAGCTGTCGACAAGTCAATTGTACGGAATGTGTGGAATTGGCCCAACTCCGCCGTTCAAACGTCAATCGATGTCCATTTGGCTGCAGTGCATCACATTGGCAATCATTGCCGGATGCCCAGCTTTTTAATTTATGCGTTTCCCAGTGGCAGGCCAGCCAGCTCGTCCCCTAAATCATTTTTAATGAAATCTCCCCCGGCGGACTCCTGACAGGCCATGCTAATCCCGAGTTCGTTCGCTGCAGTTGATAAATGAGTCATTTGCTTAGTAATTTAAGCGTTCGTTCAATAAGAGCGGACTGGCGAAAGTCGTGGAAGGGTCAGCCCAAAGATTTGTGTAACCAAATACTCATTACATAAGTTTGGGGCGGCAGGAGGAAGGAGCTGGGCAAACACAGAGCTGAAAACCCACTAGGAACATGCTGATGTGGGGCATTCTTGGGGGTGCAGAGGGCGAATGTATGTGCTAGTTAAGCCAAAGGCAAATATTGACAGGCAAAGTCAAATGCAGGGGCGTCGGGGAAGATGGAAGGGGGGACGATGGCATTTAAAGTAATCGAGTGTTAAAAACGGCAAACGCAGCCAAACATTGGGCCGGGCAAAGTCAAACACAGCCAGCCACCCACACCCTGTAAATATTTAGTTGCTCATAAATTACGGGTGTATGTTTCGAAGGGGATGGGAAATCGAGGCTTTAATGCCTCATTAAAATATGCACGATGGCAATAAAATTCAAGCTGACGCCGCGGGCAGAGTGGAAGCGATCTGCGATCTCGGGACTCCATAAAAATCTGCGGAGGCAGCTTGACAAAGTTTTCACATAAAATAAATTGCTGCCAAATAATAGTCAGGAAACCCGTTAACGTCGATGACGATGGCTGCCTGCCATTCTGGCCCACGGCAATTGATCGGAGGTCGGGTGGCAAGGGGTTAAGTGCTAGCGAAAAAGTGAGTGACTGGGTGGGGGGTGAGATGTACATAGGGTCTCAGCCATCAACTTGTTGTTTATTAAATTACAAATAAATAATGAGACTGATGGAGGCCGCTGCCTGCTGCCTGCTGCCCGGAGTTATTAAAAACTTTACAGAAACAATTAACACAGTCAGTTGTGGGCGGGGGAGGTGGTTTGTAGCCACCACCCCCAGCATCCCTCTGGGTAAGAGGTTTTTGCTTCCTGTCAGGCTCTTTAAGCCGAATGACAAATTGAAATCCTGTATTTCACTTTAAGCCGCCCTCCATCCCACCGTAACCGGGGCATTAACCAAAGTTGCAGCCGCAACAATAACCGGAGTACCAGCGTCCTTCGTCCTTCGTCCTGGCAGCGGGGAATTGGAATTGCAGCCGCAAATAAATTTGTGCTCGGCAAAATATATGGCAAAAATATAAAGAATTGCATGTGCATAAAAGTAAAGCCATGCCATTGCAGGAACAATGCCAAAAGCAACAGCGAGCTGCTGCTGCTGCTGCCCCTTTTTCATTACAACAGTCCTGGCACCAGGATACCGCTAGGACTCGAGGATGCCGGGTTGTCGGGTGGCCGGGATGGCGAATGGGTTCGCTTTCTGGTTGGCCAGAGCCGAGCTGGAATGGAATGGAATGGTGAGTGCCAGGATGCAGATACTCCGGCCATTGTTTGCAGGCGCGCGCTCTGATTAGAGAGCAAAAAATAACAGGCGGCATGCTGCAGTTCCCCATGTTTCGCTTTTTGTTGTATTCTATTCGCAAATGCGGTATCAAAAGAAGCGAGTATCTTTAAACACTGCAAATTGAAATAACTCTTTCGGTTCAGTCGCTGGTGGTGGTGGTATGGGGAAATCGACCCATCGAGTGGGGTTTTTTTTTTTTGCCAAACGAAATACTATCTGCAGAGGTGCAGATGTGCGAGAATCAATCAATTTAAGCAAGAATGAAATACAAAAGAGTGTCGATTATACCCTTTAAAATAAAAGAAAATAATAGTTATTTGCTTGGTTTATTTTTGAAATTTTGTAATAGTGAAATTGGTTTATCAATCTTAAGTGCAACAAGATTTAATTGAACATCTTGTAGATTCAGTTGGTAAGAAAATTCAATTGGATAATGAAATGCATCATTAAATTTATTAACAAAAACAATAGACTTAACTGAAACTTCATTACCGTTAAGTGATTTTAAAAGTGGGCTTAATCAGACCAATTCTCAAGAACTCAAACCAATACTGTTAGTATTGAATCATTAAGCTAAACCATTTATAAAAACTTTTGTTGAACTTTGTAAGAATTTCTTGATTTTTATTAGATTTATAGATATAAATAATTTTAAATACAAATACTTAAATAGTCAGCCCAATAACAAATACAAGAAAAGTATTTAACGGTTTATAATTCTATAGTACGAATATTTGGATTAAAATTAATATTTTATGACTGTTCCCTTCTCAGAATTAGGACTGGATTCTATTGGAGTGCAACAATTTTAATAATTCTTTTTACGGATAGTCTGATTAACTGTCTTCTTAACACCCAAGATGTTAGAACTCCTTTAACTTGAACTTTCCTGGAGAGCTACCATCTGGCCAAGCTCGCCATTAACCAACTGCAGCTGTCAGCGGCTTTCAAATGTGACCGCCCAGTCCTGTCCGATCTGCCCTCTCTCTCTGGCCGTCTCGCCCCCTCTCTTTCACTCCCTCCTCCCTGCTGCCAGTCATCCGAGCGTGCGTTTTGTGCTCTAACCAAAGCGCTCAGTGTTAGTCTTTGATTTGTCACACCAAAGCGAGCTTTTCATGGCGTCCTGTCAGAGTTCTTTTTTCCCCTATCTGCCAGGACACTCGGAGAAGAGGAGAGGAGAGGGAGACAGAGAGAGAGCGTGAGAGGGGGAGGGAAGATAGTCCCCGTCGCTGGGAATCTGGGAGCTCTGTTGTGCCTGTTTCACGTCCAGTTTTAGCCCTTGGCTGATTTTTGATGAAAAGTTTTCAGTTTCACATTATTCATGCATCTACCGCTCCGACTTCCCCCCACTTTTTTCATCTTTTTTCCTTTTTTTTGCGGCTGAATGGAGCCTGCAATTCTTTCTATTTCCTCTTATTTTTGCACCCAAAAAATTGTGTGTTGTCATTGTTGTTGGGGGTATTTTAATTTTGCGCAAATGGAAAATAATAATCAAGGCAAAATAATAAAATGGACGCAGGCGAGAAAGGTGCAGGAAATCGGAAAATGGGCTGGAGGATTGACAGGACGACCCCGCATGTCAGCAATGAGGGGTTGCAAGAGGAAGGGGAAGGGGAGAGGCCCGCAGCATACTGTGGCTTTGTTTCGAGTGATTCTCAACAAAGCGCAGTGCACTTAATTCTCTTTACGCACACAGACACACGAGCACACACACACACGCTCGCATGAGGGCAGACATGTATGACAGGCTTTTTATGCCTAAGTATCTTAAGTTGTCAACTCGAAAAGGCAAAAGAAATCCTTTAATTTGCAGTAAAATGCAAAACGCAGCGCCACTTTGTCACAAGGGGGTTGTGGGTTGAACAGCTGCGAGGGTGTGGGTGTGTATCTGAGTGAGGGGCTGTGCGAGGGGCTGTGCATCTGTGTGCCAAGGAAGGCAACAAGTCAGCTTCTTCTGGCGGCGGAGCGTACATTGGACTTTGCCACTTGGCATGCGAGCTCAGCTCAGGCGAATGGCGCCTCAAGGTATGCAGTAAATTAAAATGCAGTGACAGTGGCGGGCCATGGCCCAAAAAGGGGGCGTTTTCAGCTAGGGGGCACGGGTGAGGGGGCGGCAGGGAATGACATGCCTCTCGCATGAGGGTTGCACTCTCCTTTGCACTTTTCACATTAAAAACTTTTGCCCGCAAGCCAGCCCACGCGCACACATACATGCCGTACTTTATAAAAGCACCGAGAGAAAATAGGACATCGTTTTCATACGCAGATTACCACAAAGTATGGTAAGATATGATAAATATAGTAATAATACCTTTTAATTCGATACCCTTGTAACTTATCAAGGTATACGTAATAATTCCCCCTTTAAACTAAATCAAATGTAATATCTTGAAATATATTTCCCTCTGTACTTATGTATATACATGTATTTATGCTCTCAAGAAAAAGTCGACGTTCTGAACTTCAGTTTTGACAACACACTTCCACACACTAGCTAACAATTACAATGCATTGGGGCATGACTTTGATTTAGCCGGGGTGGTAAGAGAACTTCGCAGACGAAGGATGCTCTAGTGCAGTCCCAACTCTCGAAGCACACCTCGCTGAAGCTATTTGCATATGAATAGCAAGCAGGTGGAATGGAAAACATATCGGGGTGGCCAGCGCTTATGGCCACGTTAATGGCAAACTAAACTGCAAACTTTGCTTTTGCACCGACGCACGCATACGTAATAAAAGGTGTAAATGAGCAAAAGAACCAACTACCATGAGGCAGGTGAGAGGGCGGCTAGTGGGCGGTGCGATGTGGATGTGGATGTGGGCTGAAAGTCAGCCAGGTGAGCAGCCAGCCAGACATGGACTTACGCCTTGGCCCATTATAAGGGCCACTTGCTGCCGACTAAGAAGACAGCTTTGTATTTATTTCGACGGCACAGTGGTTGTGGATTACAATTAGAATCTGTATTTAAAGTTTAAAGAGCTTAATTTTTCTTAGTACGATAGTATGGTAAGCGATTTGCATACCTATAGGTAATATACTTAACTCGCTTTTAAAATCTACGATATTTTTTGAGAAACGCATTCTCTTTTAATATGTTTCCTTGTAATCTAAATGTTTAAATATGACTACAAAAGTATTAATACAAAATATAAAATATTAAAAAACAGCAAAAAATAACAAATATCTTGAAAAACATCAAAACTGCTCATATTAGCTATAAGATAATTTTTGTAATGTCCATTTCTACCAAGTAGTTCGTAATTTGTTGTTAGCATTGCATACATAAATAAATAAATTAAATATTTTATTTTCATATTTTATTCACTTTATAATTCGTGTAATCTGCATTGTATTAAAACTTCCTTTATTCTTTTGATCTCGTTAAGTTAAACAATGTTTTTCAATAAAAATTATAAAACTTATTTAGCGTTGGTTTTTGCAATTTTTTAAGTGGTTTAATCATTATTTCTGATTTGCAACACATACACTTTCGCCAGTGGCGGATCTACGATTTTGTTGTGGGGGGTGATATCAGAACAATTTTTTTGTTGCATACTTTTTGAGTACCAAAATTTCCTTCATTTTTCACCTGAGTGGGGGGTGATATATCACCCATATCAGCCCCCGTGGATCCGCGCATGACTTTCGCTGTAATATCAAAATATTCACTTAAAAGTATGCATAAATTAAATTAAAAAAGCCTCATTTCAACCCACAGTGTTGTGTGTGTATTAAACTAAATTTAGCGTCACTTTGAGTTACGGCAGCGGCGGTGACGATGACTTGGTAGCCCTGGCAGCCGGGCTTTTACAATGCGAGAGCCGCAATAGTCACCGGCTGGGAGGACGAGAAGAGTCCCAGGCAAGGACATCATGTTTGCAAATTTATGTAGTTGCAAGTTGTGCCAAAGGAAATGCCATAAAAATGGGAAACAGAATTGTGCGGGCGGTGGGCAAACCGAAGGACGGACGGATGGATGGCTAGCTGGCTGGTTGAAACGACGACTTGGCAAGCTCGGACGCGTTTAAAGTGCAATTAGCGCACGTAATTGTAATCGAGTTGGCCAGGAGGCACCTGCAGCCGCCACCGGCCATCCTCCGCCATCCGCCCACCCTCTTCACTTCCGGGCGGTGGTGACTCCGGCTTACCTTCCGTCTGCCAACCCACGGGCTGCGTTCGCTTTTTTTCTTGCGCCTGCCTTTTTTAAAGGCAACCTGGGAGCTGTAAATAAATTTGGCACTTAATCATATTTACGGATTTCGCGGGCACATTTTTTTATGTGTCCCACAGTGGCCGCAGCAGCTACTTACTGCACTCTGAATGCCAGTATTGTGTTGGTGATTTTTTTGAGCCATTTACGCGACTTGAGCTAGAGGATTTCTGGCCGGACGGAAATACAATGCGCCCAAGACCAATTTGGGCCCATTCTCGAGGGCCGGACTTTCTGCCTAATTATGCGTTCTGGCATTGTCATGGATTGCCCAAAAATTCAGAAATCCAAAATCCTCGCCGCCCACGAGGCTAATTAGGCCCAAAGCGTTGGCCATTGTGCCGCACCGTTAAACGGGCATTGTTAGCTCCACTCATCCCCGGGTTCACTCACCTGTTCGCTTCCGCTTTTTTGGCTTTTTTGGCTGTTTTGGCTCTTTCGGCTTTATGAATATTTCAGGCATTTAAAACGGCTGTTGTAAGCCGTAACTTGGAACTGATTTATTTGCCATTTGATGGCCGGCGAAATAAATAAACCAATTTCGGTCTGGCCATTGTTTCGCTGGATATGTGTTCTGTGGTTCCTGCGGGTTCGTTTAATTTTCCTAAGTGTTGAACTCGATGTTTTTGCATAATTTGCGGTCTGTTTTGATCGGTAACCCAAAAAAACAACCGATAACATGGATATGCTTGTTTTGAATTGATTTAAATGAAATTAAAATACTCGCACAGTGATTATTTATGAACACGAATGCGAAATGAATACCTTGACAAACTCTTTTTCCCAGAAATTCATCACTCTGCTCATCGATATTTGTCACTATTGTTGTTCTTGATTATTGTTAAGTGCAGGTGGGCTGAGGATGGGGAAAAACTGTCACTTGAATGCATTTTCATTACACCTCATTACATTTCACTTGCATCTGCAATTGTGTCATGTCGCCGGCTTTCGCTGCCTTCGAGCCCATGAATGGCGGGCCAGAAAACTGCCGAGCGAATGGATTCGTTAGCTGAATGGGCTGTGAGTGTTTTTAATTGAAAACAATAAAGTTCTGCTGGGGGAACTGGGACTCCTCCCAAACAATGCATTAAATGTAGCTCCCGATTTAGTACGAATTTGTGACGCTCTTTTAGCTTGTTCGGTTTCGTAAAGTATAATATTTTTTTAGGCCTTTTGCACCTGAGAAATTGTTTAACCCTTGATTAACTATAACATTTCGCGACTTATTCATGAATGCTTGCGTAGAAGTAGAAACAGTGCAACCTAAAATCCAAATAGATATTCCAAATACCCCCCTTGAAATACTCTATCCCGTTGAGAAGAATCCCCGAGCTAAAAGCTGAGCATTCGATGGATTGTTCGGTTCGCTTTCTTTGTTCGAGGCGTAAAAGGCATGCCATGGAAATGGAAATGGAAACGTAGATGGATAGATACGAGTCGTTTTCGCGGCAGACAATACTCGTGCACAAATGCGAAAGTGATAATTAAAAATCGCGCCATATATACTGGTTACCAGATACTGTTGTTGCCGATTCTCTGCCCGTTGTTTCCCCGGCATGAAATGGTTATTGTTTATGATTTTCTGCCGCTGCCGAGAGCAGGATATTCGCATTGCAATCAGCATGGTCTGGGGAAAAATAAAGGGGCAGTGGCAGGGGTACGCGAATGAAGTGATCAATGCGCCTAACAATGATTGACGGCACTTTCATGGGACAGGAGCAGGAGCAGGAGCATGGGCGTCGCGGAGTGGGGGCCATGAAAAGGCTGTCGAAGATGGAGCCTCCCCCGCACAGCTGCAGCTGACAAACAATTATGCAAAATCGCTGGCGTTTGCAGTTTTATGCAGAAATTAATTTTGCATTTTTAATTTTACATCGCCAGTGGCGGGGGCTTAAAGCGAGGGGAGAACCCATCACAGAGCGCAAAGCGCTGCGACAGCAATCTGCACTGCTCACAAAGGATTGATAAGGGCTAGATTTAGATGGTCATACACTTGAAACAAATTAATTAAACTCTTAAAGCAATACTTTGTAAAATAAATTTATAATTAAATTATTTATTTGTGGGCTTATTTAAACCTCGGCGATTCATTAGGTAAACAGAATAAAATAATACGACGTTTTGGGAGCCGTTTTCTTGTAAAAAAGTTATAAAAATAAAAAGTTTTAAAAATCCAAAGTAAAATAAAATTCGTATGAAGCGATATACTTTTAAAAATTTTTAACCCCTGATTTTGCACCTAAAACTTTTGATATTTTTCTCTGTGTATTGTTTAAGAATTAATTTAGCTATCAAAATTAAAAGGAAATTATTATTAAAGCCATGAATAGCATATTTTTCTGAGCTTGATCTGATTTTTCTTAAATGACTGTATTTTTTAAGCATTAAGCAGCAACCTTGAACTCTAAATATTCTTAATAATATTTTAAAATATCTTCTCAACTTCCAAAAAAATTGTCTTAGCAATAAAACGTTGATTCTTAGTATTATGGCTATAGTTATACGAGAAAACCGCTAAATACGGTAGATCCAGTATATTATCTATTTCTAAAGTTAGAGGAAGGCAAATTTGATTTTTTAAGTGTACCTCAAGATGTAAACATCACGCGATCAGCAGTCGGTTCTATCTTTTTGGCCACGTACCCCTGAGGGTGGGCTGTTTGCTCGCTCCCCAAATCGCCAATCATTCCGCAATCGGAAGACCTAGTCGCTGGTTGGCACAAGATGTTCCAAGCGGACCGTCGGGACTTGGCCTGCCAGCCGCTCCAGTTGGCTGCGCCGAAGGAGCAGGCTCACGGCCGCCTAGTTGAGGTTCCGGATCCCGATCGCCAGGACATGCAGTTCCCGGACATCTGGCTGCGTGACAATTGCCGCTGCAAGGAGTGCTACTTGCCGCAGACATTGAGTAGATTGCCCCAGCTGTGGAACAATCTGGACACCAGTGTTCGAGTCCTGCGCCAGAGTGTGGACGTGGATCAGGAGGTCCTGGACATCGAGTGGTCCGATGGGCATGCCTCCCGGTATCCCTTCAGTTGGCTGAGGGAGCGGGACTTCTCGACGGCCAATCGTCTGCGTTACCTGCGCGACTTCTACCGCCCGGAACAGAAACTGTGGAGCGGCCGGGACTTTGAGCACATCCAAGAAGTTTTCTTCTATCAAGATTTGATTACCTGTGATTCGGCGCTGCAGCAATGGCTCTACCACTTGGCCACTTTCGGCGTGGCTCTGGTGAAGAATGCCCCCCTGGAAATGGACGTGCTGCGGAGGTTGTCCAATCGAGTGGGCTTCATGAGACGCACCACCTACGGGGAGGAGTTCAGTGTGCGGGCTCAGCCGGGAGCTAGCAACTACGCCTATTTGGCCGCCCCTCTTCCCCTGCACACAGACATGCCCTACTTCGAGTACCTGCCCGGAGTGACCATGCTGCACACCCTGGAGCAGTCGGCCTCTCCGGGTGGAGTCAATCTGCTCGCCGACGCCTTCTACGTGGCAGAGGTGATGCGGGAGCGACACCCGGAGCAGTTCCGGGTCCTCTGCCAAACGCCTGTGGATTGGGCGGACATAGGAAGCGACGGCGATCTGCAGTTCCACAACATCTGGAGGGCACCTGTCATAAAGTGAGTAAATTGGGAAATTAATTATTACTTTACTGAAAAACGGTTTTACTCAATTGTAGTTTATTTGGTATTTAAATTATTATTTAAATTTAGTTAAATTATTTTCACAAATTTAAAAAAAGCACTGTTTAACACATTGACTTAAATACAATTATTTTGAATTCTTAAATGATAAATTCGTCTAAAGTTATGGACATGTTTTAAAAAACATAAATATTCTTAATAACGTCAGTTGATGTGTATACAATTTTTGAACAAATTGCAAAAGGGATTTTTACAAATATTTTGAAATTTATTTTTTCCCTTGTGTAAGTTTTTTATTTTTAACAAAACTTCGTATGTTTGAAATATCTTGCTAAATGTTTTGAATATTTCTCAAGCGACGAGAACATATTTTTCATGGAGAGATGTAGTGGCTGAAGTAAAACCTGAATAACCATATTTCCCCCCCTTTCCCATTCGTTGCAGCTTGGACGCCGAGGGGCGATGTGTGCGCATCAACCACAGCATTCCGCAGCGCGACAGCCACTTCAGCGTGCCGGTGGAGCAGGTGCGTCCGTGGTACGAGGCGATGGCCACCTTTGTGGGCCTGGCCCACGAGCACTCGAGCAGATTCAAGACCACGCCCGGCGACGTGCTCACGTTCGACAATTTGCGCCTGGTCCACGGACGAACCGGGTACGACGACACGGACCGCAATGTGCGGCACATCCTGGGCGCCTTCGTCGACTGGGACATCGTGTACTCGCGGCTGAGGGTCCTGCGGAATGCCACCTCACCTGATGCTCCTTAGCCGGGGGCAGCCACATGTGTTTTCCAATGCCACATTAATTAGCCATCTATCAATGCCAAACACTTTGATTGACACCGCAAAGTAGCCATGGAGCTATGCGAATTATTAACTCACTTACTTTCGCATTTATTACCTAATTGGAATTTAGCCTTTTATTGACATTTTGAATAAATACTATTTTAATGGCCTTATGCCTTTGACACACTTCAATGCTAATTGACGTTATTCAATTGGGTTAAACATGTGATTGGATTGTTGGCCTTTCAAGGCAGAGGAAGTCGTTCGAGCTTATCGACAAAACGTGAACATCTGGCTGATTAGTTATTCACTTAGAATCGATACCCTGTTAGAGGTTTCCTGTTTGTCATATATGGGTTTATTTTAAGTACATCTAATTGTTAGTTTTAAAATATCTAATCAAGTTAAGCGTAATAATATTTAGAGAATTTACTGAAATTAATATAATATTTTCCGAGTACCTAAAGTTTATTAATGGGGAAGATATGTTGAAAAATGTATTCAAATATTTTTAAATAAAAAAATAATAAAATACTATTATAATATAGACTGGGTATACAAACTAATCCACGCTTCAATACACAATTGCCTGCCAACAGGCCACTGGAAGTGAAAGTCCACCACACGTCATTGTTTACGCTGGGCAGCAAAGTGGCTTATCAGTGGCCAGTTGAGTCAACAGTGTCTACGAGCACACATATGTATGTACATTTATATATTTCGGTTATCAATTTATGGCAATGCCGAGATCAACACCGACTTGGCAGAGCTCTTAGCTCTTGGCATGCGAGTAAATCACACCCACACTCCTCCCACATTTTACGGGACAGGGAGGAAACTTTCGGCTTGTCTTGGCTCGGAAGCCAGGGTGCTTTTTTCGGGTGTTTGGGTGCGGTGTCCCGCAGGCAAATCCTTTGGAAATCTTTTTATTTATGTCATTGATGCCACCAGGAGCAAGTGAGAGCGAAGGAAGCAGCCAGCAGCCAGCATCCGACAGCCAGCAGCCGGAATCCGGAATCCGAGTTGGAGCACATGAATTTGTACATGGCAGCGAGTAAATCCCTCTAATAATCCACATAATAAGCACTGGAAGTAGCTGTGGCAGCAACAGGCCGAAAGGGTTGCCCCGGCTCTTGTTTATAAGTTCATAAAAGTCAACGGGCCGGGACGTTCGACTGCGCGCGGGGGAGGGGGCACATAAAAAGCGAGCCAAATGCAAACGGAAAATGGCCAAAAAGAAAAGGCTGCCTAAAGCCACCAGTCGCAAATCCAATTTCTTCGGAATGTGTGTGAGCTTCGGGGTAGGTGAAATTTTACTGCACTTTCGGGCAGACCGTGCAGCAGTCATAATGTGTAATTGAAAACCTGTCCTGAATCGTACCCCTGGGTGAGGTACTATATGTGATGTCCTTGCGGACAAAAAAACCCCTAATTGGCAACTTGGTCACCCAGACACAAAGTGTGTGACAAACCCGAGAGTATCGCTATTATGTAAGCAGGGAACTATAAAAAGAGCGAGTATTTTCAAAGATCAAAGAAATATTTCGTTTTATACTGAAGCTACTGATTAGTGAAACCCGAAAACCTATCATAGAACTACCCGTATAATTAAAGCTCTTATTTCTTAAAAATGTATTTATTGAAATAATATACCATACAAGTCGATGATGAATTTTAGAGGGTTACAGCTTAACCCTCTAAAATTCATAATCGACTTGTATGGTATATTATTTCAAACTGTATAATAAATCTTAGGAATTGAAAAAATTCCGAAATATAAAATCTATATTATAGGGGAGAGGTCTGTAGGTTAAGACAGTCTGTAAGTTGAGGCACTCAATTTTCTCAAAACTTTTCCACAAAAAAAAATTTTTTTATTTTTTTTTGTAGTCCTTTTCAGTGACAAAACTTTTGGGGAAAACATTATAAGCCAGGTTCTAGCCAGATTTATGCTGTGAGAGTCGTGTACCATTTTGCACCAAAAAAGTTTTTGTTCACTTTTTTCAAAATTCCATTAAAAATTAATAACTTTTAAAAGTGTCTCAACTTAGAGACCTCTTTTTCAAATTGTCATTTTTTGGCACTTTTCAAAAAAAAATATTTTTTAGTTTTCCCCAGAAAAAAAAAAATTTTTTTTTGCTTTATTGTACAGCTAAAAGACTAAGCTTTCGATCGATACCTAACACGTGAAGTTTCAAAAGCGAATGTCCAAATGGGAGACTAAAAACAAAAGGTGTACCAACCTACAGACCTCTCCCCTATATGTTTTGGAAAAATTTTTTATTCTGAATAAAACGGTAAAGTATGGGAATATTTTTCTGCTGCAAAGATAAAAGGAAATTATAAAAATATAATTATGGATTATTTTTGTGATAACTTATACTAGTTTTATAAAAATTTCTAAGCCAACTTATTTTTTTCCTTTTATTTTTCTTCAGCTATGATGTGGATGAAACTTAGATTATGTCAATTTAAAGCTTATAATGACCGTTATATTCTTTTCATTACTTTGGGCTACAGCAACCCATTTCTGATTTTCCACACCCGGAGAAGGGGTTTTCCAGCGTGACACTTGCACAATCGGCAAACTAATACGCTCACATACAATTTCCGCCATTTCCGCTACGCCTCCTGGCCTCCGCCTGCCCATTGGGATTGCGGTCGGGTTTGTGTGCCAAGTTTCGGGCCGGGACAATGCCAAGTTTGGCTGTCACAATGATAAACATGCGGCAATTGACGCAATCATTGTCTGTCCATGAATTGAATTAAATCAACTCAACTGAACTCAGCTCGAGTGGGAGCCCCATCTTCGCGCTGACACTTGCAAAATCAGCGAAGGACATCTATATTTTCTAGCCTGTGATTCTCGAAAATTAATGCCTCGGTTATGCCTGGCGTGGCATCGAAATCAAGCCACAACCATGGGTTACGGCGAGTGATTGTCAGTCTGCCCGAGCAAGGAAGGGGGGTGGGGGCGAACAAGGGTTAAGACGGCTCCTTGGGTAATGCCCCATAATTCCGATTCCGCTGCAGGACAGCGCATTTTGCTTATTAGAATCCGCTTGTGCTCCTCGGTGGCTGCTGGTGGGTGTGTGTTTGAGTCTGAATGTGAGCTCCTTGATGCCGCTGGAGGGTAATAAATTCTCGTCCTGCCCCCCTTCGTCCTGGCAATTTCAAAGTTTATCACCAACGCGCGTCTGCAACTTATGTCCTCTTCTTTCGCTTCTTCGTCCTTCGTCCTCCATTCTGCTCCTGTTTGTCTGCACGTCTGTTGTGGTTATGTGAAATCACATCGTAAAAATGTCCAGGTCCAAATGCTGCTAGCGAGTGTGAGTGTGAGTGTGTGTGCTCGGGCCAAAGCCCATAAGTCCCGCCCGTCTCACCTGAGTTTTCGCTGGCAGGGCAACCCTTTCGCCATTCAATTTATAGATGCCGCCCATATAAATATTTATTTCTATGTGCAGCTGCCTGCCCCTTTGACACCACGCCGCGGCATCATTATTATTTTTATGCGCGCGTCTTAAAAGCATTCCGCCGATCAATAAACCAGCTCTCCTGCATCCTTTCCAATAAGCGAAAGTGGTTTTTGAGCCGCCACCGAACGTGTCTGTGTGCCATCAAACAATTAAAGGTCATTCGGGCCGGAAAAATGCTTATGGGTATGGGTTATGAATATGTGGTAATCCGAAACTGGGCCAAATCCCATGCAACACGGCAACATTAGCTGGTTGTCATCGCCAGTGGAAATGCAAAATAATTTCCATTTAGCCAGCGGCTGCTGCAGCCTCATTTGGCATTTTTAATTAGGCCAACACCGGTTCTATTGCAAAAAGTATAGCTGGTGGGGTCGCCGACAATAAAACTCCTATTAATGGAGTGGCTCTGTAAATATTTATGTTTTCAGAATGGGGAATTATTTACATCCACCAACATCTATGCGTATTTATTTCTAACGGACTTTGTTTTAAAACCAGAAAATGTTAGTGAGAATAAAGGGTCATAATTATAATTGGACAGAATTCAACATTAAATGTAAAATGAAAGAAATTCAGGGATTATTCTAATCAAATGCCAAATATTAGGTGTGCTCGCTTTTTCTGGTTGCAGCCACTGACAAGCCAAATGGCAAATGGCAAAAATATGTAAAATCATATATCGCAATTCTATATATATAAACAGAAACAGCTCCATGCTATTCTGATGGCTGGCGGCACCGTCATTATCATCATCATCGCAAGCAACATCGTAATTAGTGCCAGGAATTGAGTTACGCTTTGAATTAATAACATTTCCGGAATTATAATTTCGACAATATATCACGGGTGCTATCGAGATGCCCGGTAGAGGGCGGCAGTGGCGATTGGGCGACTTTGCTTGTGGCTTGTGGCATGCAAAACGTAACGGTAAATTGGTTAACAATTACACAAATCTCATAATGAAGTTAAGGGCCCCATGCTTTCGTCCTGGCCATCGCCATTTCTATGGCATCGCCAGGGTCCGGAACATTTCCATTGCCTGCGGTCAGCAGAATTTCCTTCGCCCCGTCTCTTTCTCTGTGTGTATACCCGTCTCTCTCGCTCGCTAGCTCAGTGTTAAATTGATTAGTTGTTGTTGCTGTTGGTGGGACTGTGGGTGGTGGTGGGGTTTTTGGGGTGTGGGTTGCTGCTTGTTGGTTGTGTTGCCCTTAGCCGTAGCTGCACTTACCACCAGCCAATTTGCAGCTTTGTTCTCGAGTGTAACCCTTAACAGGTGTTGATGTTTGCTAAGTAGCCCCCCCTTTCCCATATCCCCCCTCCCTCTTCACGGCTAGCTGCACATTGCTTTGATTATTTTCTATTTTCTACAAATTGTATGCAAATAGTTGAGGTTTACCTTTAGCCCAGGACACAGGAGGCAGGACACAGGACGAGGCACCCGGCAGCCAAGGAGCTTGCAACCGGAGACAGTTAATATTTCCCAACTAAAGCCGCAATATTGACTTTTCCACCTGGGCCAAATGAAGCAAGCGTTTAAACCTTATTTGCCGTCACACCTTCGACCTCCGGGCAGATCCTGAAGAAAAAAGTCCTTTGTCCTCCGGCTGAACTCTGGCATACGGGTTGTGTGCCCATCAAATGTTGTTTTCCATAACAAATTGATTTTTGTTTGGATTTTTGGTCACTTGAAATGCAATTTTAATATAATAAAGATGTAAAACTTATTTAAGGCTGGCTTTCCGTATTTTTCTGATATCTATCTAATGGTTATCCTCTAATACTTCATTCTTAAGATATTCGTCCTACATTGTGATAAAAATGCCCTCTCAAGTTTCAATACTTACAGCTTTTTTCCCATCCTGTTCATCCACCCATGCTTATCCTTCAGTGGCAACCTTTAAAGGAAAATTCATTGTTTTGCCTGTACGAAACTTGTAAACTTCAATTTCCATTTTAATGGAAATCCAGCAGATTGCCATGGAAAATGCCCTGGGCGGAAAAGGGGAATTCGAGCTGCTATTTGGCTAATTGCTTTACGGCCTAGCACAGGTGTGCCATATCCTGTGAGAATCTGTGTGCTGGCAATAATTTCATAAGCACATGCAGTTGCCTTTAAATACTCGAAAGTTTTATGAACTTAATAAGGCAATAAGCCAAACATTTTCACAGGCTAAGCAAATGTGGCGTGCCTTAATTTTCCAGCATATTTGGCTAGGACTTCCGAGTGTGTGGTTGTGTGTGTGTGTGTGTCTTTCCACCCCTTTTTCCTTGGCAGGTTAGCCTCATTAGACGCCGACACATTCTGCCATTGACTCCTGGCCGCTTGAAATAAAATTCAAGTTTTTATGAGAGCTCGTAAACAGAATCGAATTGCCAGCTCTGTGTGTGTGGGTGCCTTTTCTAATAGTAAACGAGCTGAAGTTGTCGCCTTTTGTGACCCAAAAGTTGGCATCCAAAAACCCACCCGAAAAGCAAAACCCTTTTCCCAACCCCGAAAACCCAATTTCTTCGCCTTTCTTTTCTGGTCAGCAGCTTATTGTTGTAAGCCCCATTGTTGCAAATTTTCCTTTATGCGTTCTGAACGGGGTTATAAAAATGGCATCGACCGGAAATTACAAATGTCCATATAATGTCACTACAAGTGCAGATTAGTGGTTGTCATGTGGGTCGTTAGTGTGCTGGGCGGTGGGTGGCGTTAAAAGGGCGGGAGGGGGTGGGAAAGAGGGAGGCTTGAATATTTGAAGACCGCTCCTCGATCGTTATTTGCTATTTGCCTTAAACAAACAACACCGACGACTACCGGAAGTCACTCGCATGGGCCCAGTATTGTTTATCCACAGAGAAAAAATCATCATTGATGAAACTATAGTTTTGGATAGGATAAAATAAAATATTAAAAAATAATATATCTACTGTATTCATATATGAGATCGATTATAACACCAAAGAATATTTTTCTACTAAGAAAATAGAAACGAAAATATTTACAACAAGAAAGGAAGCTAGCTTCGGCCAGCCGAAGCTTATATACCCTTGCAGATCATTCCTATTAATCACTAATTTTCCGATCGTTCCTATGGCAGCTATATGATATAGTCGTCCGATTTTGAAAAAATTTTATTCGAAATTCAGAATTAGATAAAAAATGGCATTTCCAAAAGTAGGAGGTTCTAGGTTCAAAAACACCCAAGATATAATTGTTTTACATTTTTTTTCCTGATTATTCCTATGGGAGCTATATGATATAGTTGTCCGATCCGGCTCGTTCCGACTTATATACTACCTGCAATAGATATAAGACTTTTAAGAAAGTTTTAGCCCGATAGCTTCAAAACTGAGAGACTAGTTTGCGTAGAAACGGACGGACAGACGGACAGACGGACGGACAGACGGACGGACAGACGGACGGACAGACGGACATGGCTAGATCGACTCGTCTGGTCATGCTGATCAAGAATATATATACTTTATGTGGTCTGAAACGTCTCCTTCCCTGCGTTGCAAACTTCTGACTGAAATCATAATACCCTCTGCAAGGGTATCAAAATATAAACAGAGCGTAACTGTAGTTTTTTCATCTGTACCTATAACATTTTAGTGCAAATTATTACAGGTAATTACATGGTTCTGCACACACCGACCGTAATAGGATGACATTCGGTAATTTATTTTCATATGCTCCAAGATCATCTTTTTAACAAAAAGATAAAATTAAAAGCCCTGTTTATTTATAATATATGCATATCTACACATGTACATGTGTGTTTAAGCCTTTATCTTTTCCATATAGCCCAGAATCTCAAAGCACACGGATGTCGGTCGCCGAACATTGTGTTTGTCAAATACCTCAAAAGAAACCACTGCCTTATAGCGTCCTTTAAGTTCTGCGCCATGGACATTGTGAAGGATCAAAACCATGTCGAACGGATCAAGCGTCAAAACAGTCTGGAATTAGATTCACTGAATGAAATCCAAGAAGACAAGTAACGATAAAAAATACTTACGTCTTTAATTTTTAAGCACTTCTCTTGTATCTCGTCGCGGTTACGTACATGTTTAAACCAGTACTTGTAAAAGTAATCATTCTTGTCAAACATCACGGCACAAAAGTCTGCATTGCCCATGTTAAACAATGTCGGTTCCCAGTAACCTCGGTTGAACTTTTTCACACTGAACCTGGACTGATCGAGAAATCGGTTTTTGACTTTAGTTATCATTTCAAACAAACGTGGCTTACCGCAATCCGATCGGTGGGCTCTAAATCCCATTTAATGGTGATGTTCCCCGAAACATGGATGCCGTCTGCATCCAGCTGCATCACCATATTGTCCATGTCAAAGGCTTCCTTAACGAAAATCGATCCTGGTGGGCCGTCCGTGCATGGCGTAAGGAGCTCCGGATCCTCAAACACCGTGTTATAGTCTGTGGCCAAACTTTTGGTCACCACAACGAGAAGCACCAGCGTTAGAAACATTTTTACATGTCGATGGATCGACGATCCGTCCTTATATAGCGTCGGTCAATAAATGGTGCTAATTAGAGGGCATGTTGGATTAACATTACACCGTTTGTAATCCCACAAATGCTGTTTGCATGCGCGCGTAATCTGGGCATAATCAATACAAACTTTTGCTATATTATACATTTTGGCAAAATGATACAAGTAAGGGGAATTCTAGACACATCCTCCATTTCCACAAATTTCTGTCGGTCATTTGGAATCTTAATTAACACAATTTACCTGTTCGGCTATATAAAGTATTGAATACATAGTATTCATAATAAAGAAACCTATACCTACTCTATAATAAATCTTACATATATTAAATATTAAATATTATTGGGGTCGTAAAAACAACAAAAATATCGAAAATGACAGAAAATTAAAAAATCAAAAGTTTGACATACCGTAGTGTTAAAAAGTATAGATTAATATACTCCTTTGTTTAAAAAATTCCAAAAATCAAATGGAATGATAAGGTATATTTCTTAGCAGGGCCAAACCATCGAAGTATACGAGTAATTAGTTACGACAAACAATACAATTTAAGTCAACATTTTCTCTCAGTGCAGGTGTGCGTTTGTGGTTAAATGTATCCGCCTGCTGAGATGGATTTGCCGATTTGTGGTCCTCGGCTGATGTGGCTGCTCCTGCAGCTGCGAATGCATTAAATGGCTCCAAAGTCCGGCGTCCAGTGTCCGTGGTCTCTGCAGTCCGAGCACCGGAGTCCGGACTCCGGAGTCCTTAGCCCCCGGCCACGCCCACTAGCTGCTGCTGTTTTGGCATTTGTGTTAATTTCATGCCCAGCACTCGCACACAGACACTTATTGCATAACATTGCGGCCTCTGGCGCTCGTGTGCGCTGGCAGCTCTGAATTATGTTTTTGATTTTAGTTGACAATGAGCGGGCGCAAATTTATTGTCTGCAGCTGCAAAATCGAAGCGTTGACAACAACAACGGGCCGTGCGACTGCAACTGCAACGTGGGCGTTTTGCAAAGTGCCAACTGCGACAAGGCGTGGCCGTGACAGCTACATAAACACAGGGCTACCAAAAGGCCGACGCCTAAACGTATGCAATTTCCCTGGTACCGGGCAGCAGAAAGAGATGGGTAGTCGAGCAGAAAGAGAGAGAAGGAGCTACCAGTTTTCAATGGTCAGTCAGCAGTTCGAGTAACTACAACTCTTAGGATTTAAGATTCCAAAAAGGTTCTGATTTGCCAGAATTTTCAGATATATATTATATTTTTTAATTTTTCTTGTTAAATAATTGGAAAATTATGTAGACTAATGGCAATGCTTTCGAAAAATCAATATTATGATACATGAATAATACCAATTCTAAACCGAAATAGGGAACTGTTTATTTTAGAACTCATGTATCTTTTAATACCTCTGTTCTCATGATGGCCCTTAACATCGGAGTTTTCTATTAACCAACACATTTGGGCATTCTGTGTATTCCAATTTGAGTTTGTCGGGCATTTTACTGCATTTGCCTGGGACGACTGCAACTTTTACATGTCCACAAAATTAGTAACAGGCCCATTACGCGACTTTATTTGTGTGAGCCGCCCCCCCTCCCTCTTTGCAAGACATCGTAAAGTTGCCCCTGCCGCCCACTCGCCCTTGAGCCGCCCCTTCCCGCGTCCCCGAGTCCCTGTATCCTTTTATCCTTGCCCGTGTAATCGCTAGGTGACAGTGAAGTGCAGTGCACTTCGGTTCAGTTCGGTTGAGTTGAGTTGAGTTCAGTTCCGCTCCGTTCCGGTGGCAGTATTTTTGGCATGCAGTCAAGATGTGGGATGTGGACACAGACAGAGACACTCGCAAAAGGGAGAGGCCATAAACGTGTTTTTACAACTGCCGAAGGGGGAGGCGGAGGACGAGGAGGTGGACAGGACAGGGACATCACTTCGCTGGATGGGCAGCATGTTGTTTGCGCCCGAGCCTTGCAGTCGATATTTGCACGGTTACGGCTGTCCTGCACGGAGAAAATATATTTCAACAAGTCTTTATACAAAACATTAATATCGTTGAGCATTACTCTTGGTTTATATAAAATGTATGTTGTTTACTAAAATTTTATAAAATTTTTAAAATATTAATTTTTATTCTTCTTGAGATTTCTTTTAAAGAGAGAAGACTCCTAAGTCTGGAGAAGTAGTCAAAATGGCAAGCTCTAAAATATTTAATAAATAAATTTACAATTTCTTGTTTAGTAACTATTAGAATAGTAGTAAATTGTATTAATAATGGCCTGAAAATTTAAAAATATTGTTAGTCCTGAAAATAAAATCCTTTGTGACTCCAAACATATCAGTTTTCTTTCCCGTGTAGTGTTCGTTCTCTTACCGGTGGCAACTCGACTAGGCGCTGGTCCTGGACCTTCGTCCCTTCGCTAAGCGCCAGGGATTGGCTGCCAGGTAACCCGAGGGCCGCCGGCAGGACGGGTGCTAAGTTGGCTTGCAGGTGTGATTTTATGCAATTTGCTTTCATATTAAATGAGTGCCCGGCTTGGGCCCGAATGCCCATAAAGAACTTTCATTCATTGCCCAGAACCGAATCTGGCAACTGTGGAGCCCCTATGGAGGATGCTTCTGATGCTTCTGCTGCTCATTCTGATTCTGATTCCGATTCCAATGCTGCTGCTTCTGCTGCTGCTGCAAAGTAACTGTGCAAACGCTGCAGCTGCAAATCCGCAATCAGACAAAGCAAATAATTTTGCAAAAATAAATATGAGGGATTATTGTGCCGGCTGTTGGAGATGAGAAGGCGGCAGGAGTCGTCGGGGGAGGGGAGGGGGATGGGGCAGCTGGAAAGTATGCTATAATAAAATGCAGCTAAGTCGATGGGGACGCCGGCAGTGATATTAAATTTCAAGTGCATGTGCTAAGCTCCTCGCAGAGGCCGCGTTGCCATTGAGACCCTGTCCTTGCTGCATCAGCACTTCGTCCTGCCCGCAGGACCCCTCCAACCACTCGCCACCCATCCCAGATGCTCCTCAATATCCCTGACATTCATTTGAATGCATTTGCCACTTGAGAGATTAGCCCGAAACCTTCCACCCACCTCGTGTTACCTTTGTTTGCCTTTCGAAATTTACTTTTGTCATTGCTTTTATTTATTTTTGTTATTGTTGTCGTCTATTTCTTGGCTCAGAAGCGGAATCCATTCGCAGACCCCATCCATCCCGCCTACACCAAGCACCAGAGTCATTATTTTGATTATGTAAAATTGCGGCTGCCTTTTTTGACAGTTTTGTTTGCATTTCCTCTACCTGACCCGACTTTTTTCCCTCTCCGCAACCACACCGAATTATTATTATACTGCCGAGGCATTTCCATTGTCCCGGTGTCTGTTCCCTGGCATTACTTTTTGAAAATGTATTTCTAAAATATTAAATGGGGAATGCCAACTGAACACACCAATGTTGTCCGTAATATTCGTCCGCAAATTAAATGAACTTCATTGTTAGAAGTCATTTTCAAATGTACTTTTTCTGTTTGACCACTTGAAGCGGTTGGATTTAGCAATAATTCTGGGGAGTAAAATATTTATATTTCATTAAAATAACTGCGAAATATAATGTTTATTTTTAGTTAAACATTTTTATTTGAATAATTATTTTTTAAATACCTACTTTAATTGAATTAGCTAATTAGAGGAACTTGATTTAAACTAAATTAAATAAAAGATACATGGTTTATAATCCTTCAGCCAATTAAAGTTATTTAAGGCTCAGCTTGGGCATTAACTTTATTAACTTCTGATAAACTTCATACTTCAACAACGACCCGAATCAAATAGTGACTTTGCAAAGAGCGTAAGCCAAGATCTGGGCGGACTTCTTGACAAATGCACGTCATTTGGCTTATTAGTGGTTTTATTTAGCTCTCGGCACTCAACTCCAATACAATTACCCCCGCCTTTCGGCAATGAAATCGTTGAAATCAACGCTCCTTGCCGTTCCCGTTTTCCCTTTGATGATACGCACCATGACCGTAGCCACGATTCTATTTCAAGGGGATATGAAAATACAATTAAATAAACTTTAACATTTTGACGCAGCTATACCATTGATATAATTGATGAGGTACCTCACATTAAAGTTTTGAATTCTAACATTTTTATTGAAATACTTAAAATTAATATCTAACTAAAACTAATATCTTTTAAATTTAAAATTTTATCAAAAATTAAAAAGGAATTAATTATAAAAGTTTCCGTTCCTTTTGCCGATAAAGCAATCTTTTTATACCCTTGCAGAGGGTATTATGATTTCAGTCAGAAGTTTGCAACGCAGTGAAGGAGACGTTTCCGACCCCATAAAGTATATATATTCTTGATCAGCATAACTAGACGAGTCGATCTAGCCATGTCCGTCTGTCCGTCTGTCCGTCTGTCCGTCCGTCTGTCTGTTTCTACGCAAACTAGTCTCTCAGTTTTAAAGCTATCGGGCTAAAACTTTCCCAAAAGTCTTCTTTCTGTTGCAGGTAGTGTATAAGTCGGAACGAGCCCGATCGGACAACTATATCATATAGCTCCCATAGGAATAATCGGAAAAAAAATGAAAAAAAAATGAAAAAAAATTATATCTTGGGTGTTTTTGAACCTAGAACCTCCTACTTTTGGAAATGCCATTTTTTATCTAATCCTGAATTTCGAATAAATTTTTTTCAAAATCGGACGACTATATCATATAGCTGCCATAGGAACGATCGGAAAATTAATGGAAATATAATAGGAAATAAATTATTGCTTCGTTGACTTTTATTGTATTCTCTTCTACTCTGGGATATGAGTCTTTTTAAATGTTTTCGAATTTCGCCATAGGATCGATCGGAAAATTAGTCATTAATAGGAATTATCTGCAAGGGTATATAAGCTTCGGCTGGCCGAAGCTAGCTTCCTTTCTTGTTTTCCATTATTTTGAGGTTGATACTCGAACCCCCTTTCTCCTCCCCTGACTTGATGCTTTCGTGGCGCCAATTTGCAATTTCATTACAATGCTTAATCATCATTACGACGGGAACACTCCATATGTGAGCGAGACGGAGCGACTGGGCGAGTGTGTGGTTGTAGCAGATTCACGATATTGCGTTCGCACTTCCGGTACACGCACACACACGCAGACACACACCCACACACACTCTCTCGAACACTTACAGGGACTATGAAAATCCATAGGAAAAATGGCATTCTCACTGCAATTTCGTGCCTGCCATGTCACCGTTCATATGGCTGGACGATCCGGGAGAATCCTCGCATTTGTTGCTACTATTTGATTATATGTGTAGCCATATCATACACCGCCCACTCTTTTTAGAAAGAGAGAGATAGAAAGACAAGGAGTGAGATAGAGAGAGAGAGAGGGAGACAGACGCGTCAAATGCAGTTTATGCCCTGGCCATAAATCAAAATTTTTGGTTTTCTGCTGTCAGGGAATGGCATAGCTTCCATGGGCATCTGCAATGGCCAACATCCCAGCATCCCAACTCCAGCATCCCATAGTGCACATTGCACACTGCAAACTGCGCACGGTTTCTGCCTTTTCGCGTAACTCGTTTATTTTCGTGGTCATAATTTGCCGATGCCGGCAACGTTCCCTGGCATTCCGCCCACAACCATGGCCATTCCACGGGGGCACCGAGCTCGCAGCTTGCGGCTCTCCTAAAATATTGGTTTAGATTGTGTCAAACAAATTGAATTTGCGATTTTATGATGAATCCGAACGATAGCCCAAAGGCTTAACCCAATGAAGTTTGAGGGGTCGCATAATTAGAGCTATGACTTGGACAGACGAATATCGAAGTCATAAGAGATAATAATAATCTTGAAAGTAATTTACTTGTCGTTCTTTATATGACTTAAAAATAATAAGTTCTGTTATTTATATACCTATGTTTAATGCACTTTAACCGCAGACAAAAAAATTAAATTAAATGCGATTGAAACTCCGCGCGTTCTACACAAGTTCTATAGTCAACTGCAATATAGTACATATGGTAAGTATTTTATTTGAAGAAAAACCCCCCAATAAGATTAAAGATTATTTTTGCCTATTGTTTTTCTCTTACTGCCTTTTTAACTAGTCGTCTGGACTGCCGTCCACCTAAAACTAGGTGGACCATTGTGTGACGAATATTTTATAATTAATTTTACACAATGGATGGGGAGCTCAAGCCTGCAATGAGTATCGAACCAGTACCATCAGAAAATAACAGCACTTTTCATATTTCTGGTAGCCATATTAGTCAAGTGTAATTTAGTACATGAGTAGTTTATTCAAAGAACATCCCCCTAACAGGATTAAATGGTTCACACTATATTTCGTACCTGGCAGAGCGGCTGCTTTAGATAAATTTAATTATTTGTGCCTATTGTCTTCGTCTTACTGCCTTTTTAACTAGTCGTCTAGACTGCAGTCCACCTTAAAATAGGGCAACGATATCGATTCTAATGTGTAGCCTGCACCGTCCAAGATATCGTCGACCATTGTGTGACGAATATTTCATAATTAATTTAACACAATGAAGGTGGAGCTCAAGCCTGCAGTAAGTAGAAAATCACCGTTTCGAGCACATTTCACTCAGGTGTTGTGATTCATGCACAAAGTCATTTGGATCATTCTACGATAAAATCTTTTAATCACATTTTGACCCAGGTATGTGAATGTGATCATGTTCGCCTGAGAAAATGGGGAACCGTTTAAGTTTGTAGTGTGTTTGAATAACCCACTGGCTCCACGCAGGACCATCATCTTCTATATCTTACTCGACACTCCGGTTATTATTATCTCTGGCTGCTGGCCCTTTCGATTCGCTGGCTTTGTTTGCCACCATCACAGGGGTCTGGTCTTCATCTAGTGAGATGGTTATGGCAGCTTAAGTCTAATGGTCAGAGCGATGTGGCTCCAATTTGCCAAGAACTGGAGACCCCTTCTTGCTCCCTGCTCCACGACTCACGATATTCGGCTCATTTGCTGGGATTTTCCAACTCATCATCGGCAGAATGAAGGCCAGGGGAACCTCTCTTTCAGATCTGCACGTAATGCAAGTTAGTACAAGCGGCGAATTAGGTTCTGCCCGTGAAATTCACGTAACTGTTCAGGCCTGTCTGCCCTTTTATTTAAGCATAAATTGCTGCACAATGCACTAGACGAACATTTTCCACATGAATTGGAAATGATTTCGATTTCGGTTTCGACCACTCTCGCACACAAACGACAATCGAGATTTTCCGGCTTGCCAGCGAACGTAAACGAGGGGGAAATACTTTTTTATCGGCTGCCATCGATCTTGGGTCTTTGCGTTTGACAGATCGAAATTAGAAATCGCCGCTTTATGGCCGCTGTGCACTTGCGGCTAATTGAATGTGGCAAGTTAACAAAACACGAAATGCGGCTAAGTGCAAAAATTGTATCGCGCTTTGTTGCGAGCCAGCCGTGCAACCAATTTGCCAGCAAACAGCCATTTCCGGTCGCTTATCCCTTATCGCTTATCGAGTGGCTGCTGGAGGAGTTGGAAAATCGGAAAATCCTCCCCAGCCCCGAAAAGTGATTCCTCAGCGGTTCCTTTTCGCTCTTTCATATGCAAAGGAGCCGGGAGCACTTGACTTGGCCCGGAGCGTGCCGAAATATTGCCCGTTTAGCGGTTTATTTTAATGGCAGCAGCAACGGCAACAATTTATGCCAGGTGGGAAAATGTTTCCCCCTCCCTCCCTCCTCCAACCCACCTTCCACTCGTATGTTTTGTGCCACTTGAACGCTGTTTACAAATTTGATTTTCGTGTTTGATTTGATGGCGTTTGGCGTTCAATGGACGGGCGGTGTGTGTGTGTGGGTGGTTTTTCGTGTCTGCGAAATGGAAAGCCCCGGAATGGCAGCCCATGTCTGGCGGCAAATGAGCGCGACTATTTATAGTCTGACCCCGACTAAATGAAACTGTAAATTAGAGCCAGGAGACAAAGCCAGCGCATAATAATAACTGCACCAAAGCAGCAAAAACGGGCTGAACCAAAAAACACGAGAAAAAAAAAACGAAATTCACTGAGGGGAAATACTAGAAATGAACGCCAAGTTGTCCGGAAAATGAACACCAGCCGAACGGTCCAAGGACTTCGGCATTAACGAGCGAGTCGCACGAAGTCGGCGACCGACACGAAGTGCAGGCCGAAGGCGAAACGAGTGCGGCTGTGAGCTTTGGGCGAGCTTTTTGGGACAGGACCTTTCGGGCGGTGCGTGCGCAGGCGGCGACGCCGACCGCGGATGCTGCGCCGCGAGTGCGAGCGGGATGGGGGCAGCGCTGCCTCGCGGCGCCTTCGTCTTTCGTCCTTCGGCCGTGCGTCTTGCGCTTCTACTTTTTTCTGCATATCCCCACCCGGAAAATTCATCGGGCTGCCAGGCGGTATAAAAACGCCCGCAACGCATTTCGTTGCTCACAAGTTGAGCGTCGTTGCGTCCTGCGTGTGTCCTGTTTTCCAGCAGCAGCAGAAACAGCAGCAGCAGTACGTTGCACTGGGAGCTAAATGAAAAATCGCCAATGGAAATTTCAACCAGCAGTTGCAGCAGCAGCATCAGCAGGAAAAGTCAGCCAGCGAGGATGTGCCGTAAACAAAGTGCCAAGAAAAGTGTGAAAAACTCATGCAAAATACGAAAGACGACGTGACTGTGTGTTAGTGCAGTGAGCACCGCCAACACTATTGGCAGCGCCACCTAGCGGCCGCTGGCCGCAACTGCTTGCCATGGTTTTGCTCAAAGTTCAGCAGTTATTATTCTCGCTGTCCTGGCCGCAATTTAATGAGTTGCTCTGTCAAAGTAATTTGCATAATTTGTGGACCGTGTCGACGGGTTTTTCTGGTTTCTCCCGCATTCGCCTTTGTGCCTGCAATTGTTTAATGCATTATTTATTCGACCGTCCGCCCGACACCTTCGACACAAGCAATTACACTGGCAATTACGAAAAAAAATACGAGCACCGACTGACCTTGCTGGACCGCATGCAATTAACGAACACGGACATGGATACAATGGCAGCACACAAACATTAGCAAATGCACTGGCTAAAAATAATTAAAGTGACATTTGACTGTAATCGAACAAGCTTGGTTAATTACAAAAGGACACAAAATTACAAAAACACACAGCTGGTATGGAAAAGGGCGTAAAAAACCGAACGAAAAACACAATGAATTCAACTGAAAAGCATTCAATCATTAAAATGCAAATTCCTGCTGACGCCCCAACTCCCAACTCCCAATCGCGGTAAGTACATAAATTTGCGTTTAAATTCATTAATGCCTCCGAATCGGCCTGTATGGCATTAATTGAGCATTTTAATGGCGAAATTACAACGCCTAACTGGCGCATTAATTAAAGTGCAGGCGGCTCATCCGTTAAAACCTGCCTACAACGGCCCGCCGTAATTTATTTACTTTAGCTGCATTGATTACTTTTGGGCCAGCCAGAGAAAAAAATGTAGTTTTGTGCAAATATTTATATGCAAAGCCAACACTTTACATTATTAAAACCTGCCACCTGCTTCCAGCGAAATGGCCAGCAAATTGTGTGTTTTTTCCCGGGAATCAATTTATTTTAAATGCTTTTGTTCGCTTTTTTGTTAAATTTCTATTCAATAAAAATACAAAAACTGTATAACTGATAGAGATTTACAATTTTTTGGAAGCAGATTTGGTGGCGTGAATAGTTACTGTTGTATAAAAAAGTAGTCTACAAAAATGTAAATATACATTTTCAAATGAAAGCTAAGCACTTTTTGATACATGAGAAAATTATCCAGAATTATAGTTTACCTTATGAATATTTATTGCTTCATTAAATGCAAGTTCGACGGGAAAAAATAGGAAAGTTTGTTGCCAAATTAAGAAATTATTTAATAAATATGTTTAGTTAATCTATTAATGAGAATGCAAACATTACAACAAAATATATTCCTTCGAAAGTCAATACAAACATTAATTTTAATACATTTAGTTGTCCGTTAGTTTGGAGGGAGCACTGTACGTGAATTCACAATTGATACATCTGACAGATGTTTGAAGCTAACTTCATTCTTTTAATCCCTTCGCGAGCTGAAATATTTTGCATTAACTGCATCGGTCACAATCAATTAAATGCCCATCGGAGCTTGTCGATAAATAATTGCAATGTAATTTTATGGAATACCAACAGTATAATGCGCAATTACGGAGCAGTAAGAGCAAATAAAATGTTCATCAAATGAGCATGCAATTTGAATGTGTGAAATATTTATGGCTATATTTTTATTCTGTTAGCCCAAGGTGATTAACGGCGAAGCGAGAATTAAAAGGGGATTTTTTCAATATCAAGCTAATGGGTAAATCCCCTTAAAGGAGATTTGCTCTATAAGTTTCTGTCCATTAGTAACAGCACAAGACTGTGGTAAATCCAGACTTTTAGTTCCAGGGCAAAAAAAAAGCTGCACTTTAAATTCCAATTAAAAGGAAAATGTGAATAATTGCAAAAAGTGCTTAGTAATGCGGTGCACATGTGTGTGTGTGTGTGTGGGTGGGGGCGAGGAGGTGGAAAATTGGGCGTGGAAAAGGGATACGGATAAGGATAAGGAAGGCGGCTAAGCCTGAGGTTTAAGGCAGCAAAAAGCCTTGTTTCAGCTTGGCTTAATTGCATTTTAGTTGCTGCTGCTGCTGCTTCTGCTGCAACGCCCCCACAACAACGGCAACAGCAACAACTTCCACACACTTAAGCACACAGCCATACACCCGCACACTCGCACACTTATGGCAGCGTAAGCCCGAACGCGCACTGTTGATTTTGCGCCTCAGCATTTCCCATTCCCATTCCCACTCCCATTCCGACTCCGTTGACATTTTCACATTTTCAGTTATTTTCCGATTTCCCAGCCTGGCTTCCGTCGCAGTGCCAGCCACCAACATGTTTGCCAGCTAAATGTGTTACTGTGTTTGCCTCAAATCAGCTTCCGTCATATGCCAAGCGGGGAAAATAAACACACAGGGTGGGAAAGGGAAAGCCAGAAGAAAAGGCATGGAAAAAATACTAGCGGCGGCGGCAGGACTAAGGACCAAGCACCAAGCACCAAGGACCCTCGCGTTTGCTCGTTAAAGTTTGCGCCCTGCGTCCTGCATCCTGCGATAAAGTGCAAATTTTGTTAATTATTCGTGCGTTCGTGCGCTTCGCCCTCTGCTTTCAAATGTTTTTCCAGCGAGCAGTGGGGAAAACTTTTTGCTTTTCGCCACGTAATTGCCACAATTTCAGCTAGGTCTCCTCGTGCTCCCATTTTTTCCTCTATTTTTTCCCTCGCTTTTAATGATAAAAAATCGGGCGTCTTCTGTAATTAGACGCAATGCACACTTGCCACTTCGTTTTGTTCTATTTGGACAGGGACTTGCATATGCTAACGCCAGCGCGACACTTGCTGACCAAGGTAAACGGGGGATATTTGCGGAGGATTTGCGAGGATTTTCCGAAAGGGGTGGGCACTCATGTGTGGACGCCACCAGGAGACCGGAGCACGCACTCCTGGCCAGCAATTACACACGGCTGCCATGAATTATGCAGCCAAGTGCAGAAAATATTAACTAGAGGGTGAGGCAGCAGGCGGCAGTCAAACAAAACCGCACACCCAGCGGGAGTTTCTGTGGCCACGCTGGCGTATACGTAATGTGCAAGAGCTCTGGCAGCCAACCACTTTTCATCGTGGCTGCAGCTGATGCAGCAATTTATTCCTCCGGGCTTTAGCTATTAAATTTGGATGCTTTCGCTAAGATTCCATCTTAATTAGGCAAACATACTCCAGACAATGGCATCCCTGATTATTCTAATAAACCATTTATCGGTTGCGTTTCAACTGGGCCAACTATAATTTGCCCTATTAAAAGCCAGGGGCAATTGACATAGCTAACTAAGGGGATAAATATCATAACTGCACCTGGCACAGAATTTAATTTTTAAATTGGATTGTTTCTTGCCTTTTCTGGGCCAAACATGCATATCTCAATATCATATTTCTCCCAATAAATGATATCTCTGTGTAAAGGCAAAAATATCAAAGCTCTTCGCTTGAGATTGAACTAATTCTCGCAGCGTGTGTGTGTGTGTGAATGCAAGTCCTTGGGCTTCAAGGATCCTTTGGAAATTGCATTTCTCGACTGCGTATGTTATGATTGCAAATACACTCGACAGACATATTGAATTTAGGAACTTTTGACTGCATCTCGTCTTATCCTTGGCCAAGTACTCCGGCTTAGAAGCCCGCCGAGTGTTGTAGTTATGCAGGAAAATGACTTTGGCATTCAGCGAGCTGAATTCCGATCTCATTAGCAGATAATTTGCAATGCGTCTTAAACCATTTGCCATTTTCCACTTCTCACACCTGTGCCATGGCACTCAGAAAATTTGTTTAGCCTGGGAAGCCTGGGAAAAACGCTGGAGCCGCTGGAAAGAAATGAAACCAACACTGAAAATGAAAATAAAAACGTGCGGTAAAGTGGGAAAGCCAAGGGAAGTGACTCTGCCGAGCTAGCAATAATAAAGTGAACTTAGTGCTCGGTGCTCGAGTGCAATGGCAACTGTTGTTGCCTGTTGGTTTTGCTGGGAGCGTATACACTGGGCGGGATAAGTACGCAGCCAGGCACTCAATTTCGTAAGCAACTGTGGGCGAAGTGGAGTAATCCGGGCTCGCTCATTTTCACAATTAGGGGAAGCAACTTTAAACAACGGATTTTCAACTAGCCAGCATCCAGGCGATGGGCCTTTGTTTTGGCCAAACAAAAAGCGCTGGCTAAGAAGAATTTTCCCCGACAAAAAATTCGACTGTGTGCGAGAGGGGTCCTCTTCTTTTTTCTCGTTGTTCCTTTAATATTTTTTGGACTGCTCTTGACGTCCTCGTCGTCATGGTCGTCCTTGTTGAGTGCAAGTCCTCGAAGAAGTCGCCATCTCCGTGGCATGCTTGGAATTTGCTTTGCTTTATGCTTCCTCTCCTCTGTTTTTCAAGGAAGGCGCTGGATGGCGCTGGGTTTTCGGGCGCTGTAAGTGCACCTTACTTCTTTCATTTTTGCATTATAAAAGGTAGGAATTAATGCACAGTCGAGTGGTGGTGGTGGAGCTCGAGGAGAGTGTCCAGAGGCGTCCTGTCCCCGTCCTCAAGTCGCTGAAAGTGTTGGGAACTGTTTCGTGGTTTCGTCTTGTTTTATGATTAAAGTTTGTAGTGGGCGTGGGAGGGTCGTCAAAAGGATGGCGGAAGTCCTTAAATATGAATAATATAAAGAATGCGATGAATTTCTGCGAAATCGTGTCTTGCCTGCGAAACTTCCTCGAATTATTCATCTATTTAGCTGCAGCTGCCTGGCAAGTTTCTATGGCATTTAAAAGTATCCTCTCTTTAATTTCACTTGCAATACATTTCTTGAAGACATTCTAAGCAATTTTCCGGTTTTCCAGTGATTTGCTGTCTCCGTTTGTCCCTCTGGCACTCTAATTTGTGCCGTTTATCGTTTATATATCTTATATAAATCCCAAATTATATGCTCTAGCCAAAAACAAGCCATCCAGCCCGGCATATTGCTTATCTATTAAAGCAATCCCAAATCGCTCAACTTTGCATAATGCAATTCGCCCAAAAACTAGATAAACATATACATACATATACATTTGCAGCTCTCTGTCTTCAGTTATCCTAAGGCCTTTCCTCCGCATTTCCACCCCTCCTCTCGACTCTTTCCGGCTCCTCTGCTGGCTTTTCAAAGTTTTCCCAGCCATTGCATGTCATTTGCATAGTTTTCATTGCCCAAAAGTCCGCCCACTGCCTCTTTCTACGGCCGTTGTTGCAGTTGCTGTAACGAGCTGTCAACAATCTTTTAGTTTGGGCCATCGGCAATGTATTTGCCAGTTTTTCAATTGAATTGTCGAACGACTCGTTGATATCACAGGCTTTCCACTTGGCTACACTAACCTCTTTGGGCCGAGATGCAAAAATATTAACTTAATTTATGAGACGGCCTGGGCTGTTAATGTTGCAAATCGACCGACAAATTGCTCGCCATTGGCCACTTGATTTATGTTAACTGGGTCGCCAGGCAGGGAAATGGAAATGGAAATGGTTAGGGGTGTGTGGCTCGGGCTCAGACAATGCAACCAAATGTGCAACCTACTTTCCAATTATCCTGCTGCTGCTGCTGCTGCAGATCCCCAGCCAAGGACCTGCGCAGAGCAACCGCAACAACAACAACTGTAAGCCGGGTTAACAAAGCCTGGCTGAGTGCATTTTAGCTGAATTACGGCTCTTTCTTGACGTGGGGGCGCACAAAAAGACAAGTGGGCGGTGGGCGGAGGCACTGCATTCACCTGCATGTGCGGTGGTGGCCAGGTGAAGTGGGCTGCAAGGGGTTAAGGCACATGAAGTGGGTGAAGTGGGTGAAGGCCTCGGTACACGCCCAAAGGCGAGTAAATGGCCTTTTGTGCCCATTGTCTGAGGCCTTTGCTTGTGCTGCTTGTCCTGCTGCTCGGCAGAACAGCCATTATATGCCAAAATAAGGCCACTCAATGCCAGCGTAAGATCTCCTCCGCCTTCTCCTTTTCCCTCTTCGTCCTGTCCTGAGACGCCGTTCCATTTGCAACACCTGCAAATGCAATTTTCATAATTCACTCCAATTTACTAGAGACTTTTCTGCTAATTAGTCGCAGCTACATTTCTGTTTCGGCTCGAGGGAAAGGCAGGTGAGTACAACTTCGGCTAATTGCAAAATAAGCAGGGCCTCATTAAATTAGAGAGTATTGCCAGGGAAATCGCCTCGAGGCGGAAATCTGGGCAGGCAACATCCGCTTCCGTTGGCTGAAATATTAACCCACTAATGCCGAGCTCCCAGCCCGGCTCCATGATTCATTCGGTGTCACGTTAACCCATTAAGCACCGCGCCACAGATACAGTTGTTCGCCGCTGGTGTCCTTGTTTTGCGGTCTAAATGCACAAAAAGCTTAGCATAAATGAGCGCTCCTCCGCTGTGTTTTGTTGTCGGTCCGCGTCCGGTAACAAAGCTCATTAGCGAAAGTAGCAAAGGCAGCGAATGCAGCGAGTGCAGCGTCATCTAGCGGAAGCTCTGGGGCAGGGTTCCCCCGAGAATCTACCCAAAAACAGGGGGAGGCGAACCGTTTTGCAAATATTAAATCAGTCCGGAGACTTGCGAGATTTCCATGAAGCACTAATTAACTTGGCGATTTAAGGCAATGACTGGTGGAATAGTGAGAGTTTATTTGTTCCTTTATTTTATTACTCAACTTTGTATACATTTCCCGAAAATACTCGTTGTTTTAACTTAAATTCTTTTTACTAAAACAAATTTATTGGAATTTTGAATTCCCTTATTGATTTCTTATGGAAAAGTGTCCGCTGTTTTTATATTTTTTAATAAAAATTAATTTGTGTGTACTAAAAAAATTTAAAATAAAATTTTTATTTATTTCAAAGTTTGAATACATTTCAGTAACTTTAATAATTTTTTTTTTAATTTTGTATGCCTTTATAGATTTCTTATGGAAAAAGTGTAATTATATGCTCGTTTTATAATTTGTAATCAACATTAATTTGTGTGTACTAAAAAAAAAATAATAATATTTTTATTTATTTACTTTTTATTCCCCATCCAACAAAATCCAACTCTTCAGTTTGAAGGCAATCTTCCATCAATGGGATTGCAAGTATTGCATTCCTCGTGTAGTATTTATTTTAAAGTTTTCCCTCTTTCAAATCTTTCACATTCCTCCCATCGAAATTTTCCTTGATTTCCTTTTAATTCTTTAGGCAAATAATAACAAAACGAATCCAAAGATAAAGTTCAGAGCCCCGCCCCATTGCCAACTTTTGCAGATTGATGCCGTTTGTCTTTGGGCGTCTTTACCGTCTTGGCCGTCTTTTCCGACTTTTCCGACTGACTGTGTGGATTTGAGTACCTGCTCGCAGAAGTGGAGCAGCTGGAAATGGGGAAAGTTGGCAAGTGGGCGGCGGCAAAGTGTCTTAACAATTGCTCGGGCATCTATAAACATAATTAAAGAAACTCTGGCAAATTAATTCGAGTTGCGAATTTAACAATTTGCCGGGGAAAACTTTTGCCCACCGAACAATAAACAATCAAGTTGGCTTCAATGGCGACTGGAGACTGTCGACTGTCGACTGGCAACTTTTTAATCAAGTTGAGGATGCAAATTGCAAAATGCTGGATAGTTGCGTTATATGGCCACCTAATTGGCCGGCGTTAATAATATGTGATTGTTACCGACAGTTAAATTGCAGAGCAGCTGACGCCAGTGATTCAATTTGTCAGCTGCTTGTTCGATGTCCTCCTGGCGTCCTCGAATGATGTGACTTTTAGTGCCGAGCTTAATTAAAAACCCTGTTGGAGTAATCGTCGGCGTCTTGTCGTCTTGTCCTCGCTCCTTGCAAGTAGTTGCAAAGTTCGATTTTTGTCGTCTGCGTCTGCGGTCGTTTGCCCCAAAGTGCAAAGCGCTGTCCTGTGGAAAAATCAGCCAAGGGATGAGGATAAGGATGAGGATGAGCTGATCTGGGCTGAGCTGAGCTCCGCGACACATGGCTTCCGCTCCCACAGCCCCCATCCCCCATCACCCATCCCTTCCAGACTCGCTCCTAATTGAGTTGTACAAGACGACTACTAATTGCATTCGATGCCTGCCGCTCGGCGTTGATATAATTAAATTTTATTGGCCGGCGATGGAGCTTAAGGTGTTTTCCGGTCAGATTTATCGCCGTACATTTTAATTAAAATTTAATCGCGGTGGATCGAGCTCCGCCTTTCCCTTTCCCGTCAACTTCCCTTCGGTTGGGGGAGTTATCTAAATTTTTAGTTTCACAAAAATCTAGCTCATTGAAGGCACAAAAATAGGTTGTAGAAACAGGACACCCAGACACACGAATACACTTTTACACGAGACCCCTGAGGACGAGACATACGAAGACTGAACACACAGAAAGACTGACAATATGGTACAGCAGAGGCTCGATACGACGGACAGTGCAGACAGTCGGCAGGGTGGCAGCGAGCCGCCGTCCTCCTTCAGCCCGGACGAGGCTGGTGAGCCGGATCTGTGTGCCTTTTGCCTGGACCGCATCCAGGATCCGGAGAAGCTGCACTGCAACCACGCCTTCTGCAGGCGCTGTCTCGAGATGTACCTAGAGGCCCGGAGCTGGGTGGCCAAGCGCTGTCCCATCTGCCGCAGGAGCCTGGAGGAGCGGGTGTCCAAGCAGTTCAACGACGTAAGTGCTAAAAAGTGCCCTAAAAAGTAAGGTGGGTCCAGAGGAGCACTTAAAAATGATCAGGGTTCGGAAAATAACACACTCTGTAAAAAACTTGTGTTATTAACATGTTAAATGTCAAAGTATTAAGTTCAAAAAAAGTTATCGACATGTGTTATTAACACGACGTGTTTTTTAACACAATGAGTTTTTGACATTAAAATGTCAGAAATATATGTTGAGTTTTCTGTAGTTGAAAAAATTCATATTCGCTTTGAAACGGTTGAAAATAACAAATAAGATATCCTGGCCAATATATATTCTTTATTTTCATTTGTGTTAAAAACACAGTGAGTAAAAAACACAAGTGAGCTGTGTGTGCTAACAATTATTTTTCACAATTTAACACTTTTGTTTTTCACACACATGTCAACAACTTTGCTCACACTGTAAAATACAATTTTACATGTTTTTAACATGTGTGTTAAATTCCGAACCCTGATAGATCTCCCCACTTTGGTTAAAAATGAAAGGAAATTCGGTATTCAAAAAGTATGCAACAAACATTTATTTCTTAAATCTCCCTCACAACCAAACCGTGGGATCCGCCATTGTAAAAGTACTTAATGATACATAGTTTACCATTTAATTTACATGGCTTATTGAAAACTGAGTGACTCCCTGATCCTAACGCCCTCATCATAACTCTGTGATCTCCTCCAGGACTGGCGCCTGTTCGGCTTCATGATGGTACTGCTGATGCTGCTCAGCCTGGGCCCGTTTTACTTGCTGCTGCTCTACTGGTGAACTCCTTTGCCCCCGGAGCAGCACCTGATTTACGAAAATCTGTATATTTGTACTTAGATAGACGCACGAGAGATGTATGCAAACTTGTCAGTGGATTTTAATTAAACCCGAAAGCCATAAAATGCGAGTGGAATGTGCTTTGTTCTGGCCCGTCCTTTGTCCTTTGTCCCTTGTCCTTTGACCACCTTAATGAGTTTTTAGCCAGGCCGCTAGATAAGGCTTTCTTAGCGGGAAGCGGCTTGAATGGAAAGCCAAGTTGCGGGTAGCCGAAGTGCACATGCCGCACTGCTCCCATTGTATCCGCGTTTTAATTCAATTTTATGCGCCAATAAACTGCTTTGGATGATGGCATAAAAAGTGTTGCCACGCATGCATATTGCAGCGAAAAGCAAATAAATCTAAGCCGAGTCATCTCTTCGAAATATCCCAATATCCACAAATATCCACATTCTGTGGGACCCTTATTTATGTTTATTTTGCTGCTGTAAATCAAAATGCAGCTGGCAAAAAAATATGTATATTATACAAATATTTTGCCACTTTAAAATGACCAACAAGTAAATATTGGAAAATGTGAATATTAAATGTTTATTGGCCAACAGATGGATCAGTTGATACCCCGTGTGGCAGGGGGCTTATTGTCATTTCTGTTTTTTGATTGGATATACAAATTATTCAGTTGTCTTTTATTATTAACTAATAAGCTAATAGCTTTACATTTTATCATATCTTTTCTTTGAGAGTTCCTAAATATTTTTAATACCTACCTATAAAGAAATATTACCCTTTAATAGATTTTTTATTTATTTAATATTTAAAAATAAAAAAAACACTATTTATTTAAATAGTGTTGAATTAAATCCCCAACCGCCACCAATAAATATTTTTGTTTGCGATTTTCCATTGGATTCGATAAACTTTTGTCTAGGGTACATCGCGATTTAAATAGTGGTTTTTTGCAGCCGCCGGGGCTTTTGCGTTCATTGTTTTGGATTTGGGCCATGTTTGTGCCCACAGTCTGTTTCTGTTCGTTTGGCCATAATAGCTCACACATGCGGCCATCCACGGGCAAACAAATATGGCGGGCGAATTTCGATATGGTTGCTTGGCCATTTTGATTGCTCGCCAGCATCGTTCGCCGTGAAAATGTTCCGGAATTTCGACCGTGTCTAAATATACCGCTGTAAACTAATATTTCGCACGAGATATGGATAGTCTTGTGGCGAAATGCAACTGGAAACTGGCCTAATCCCCTCTTTGGGCATCGGGTTCCATTCGCATTCGCAGTCGCATTCGCATTCGCCGCTCGCTGTCACATCCGTTTGCACAGGATATGAAAAGCCAGCCACTATTTTTTCCGCCATTTGTCCGATTTGTGGGCCAATCCACACTCGATTTTTCGCCTTTTTTCACGGCGCTGTTTGGCTTTTGTCAGCTGGCAGGCAAATTGAAATGTTTGCCTCTGGCATCGGTTCTCCACCAAAAGCACCCCATCCCCCTCTCTACCATCTCTTTGGCTGTTTGTTTGTTGATCTTTGACACTAGGCTGTAATTGAAAGTTTTGTGTGGACATTTGAGGAGACAAAGCCAATCGATAGGGCCGGGATCCGAGCCGAAAACTGGTTCAGCGGAGCCAATCCAAATTGAATTTCGACCCGTGCCGAATGGGCGGGCAATTTGCTTTATATTCTCAATTAGTTTCGTGGACGTGGGCGTGGGCTTAATTAATTTTTACATGTCCCGTCGTGACCTCCAACCTCCCATCTCCCATCTGCAACCTCCAGCCTCCCTGGAAAATCCACCTGTCCTCATTTGTTACGCCCATTTCGTTGCTGGTTTGCTGGCAAGCGGCTTTATCGCCCGTCCGTGTCGCGACCACAATTTCATCGATAGCAAACACAGACGGCGGGGCATTTCCAACCGCTTTTCCGCCCCATTTTCCCACCGCCCAGCCGCTGGCTCATTGCCAATGCATTGTGCGCCGATTATTTTGCCGTTTATTTCGCTCTCGCCCGGCGATTTTCGTTATTTTCGTTATTTTTCCTTGCTTTTTGTCTTTCGCTGACTCTGTTTTCCGATGCCTGGGCTTTCATATTAAATTTTTGTCACTCTGCCATGTCTATCTTCGGCTTCGGTGCGCTCCAAATTGGCTGCTTTTCAACAAAGATGCAACATCTGTTGCCATGGGGCTGCTGCTCCATCTCCCATCCTCCATCTCCCATCTCGAGCTCCTCCTCGTATCGCTTTGCATATCCTTTTTGGCTCTGGTGCAAATTGCAGTGTTGGCCCGGCAAAAGGAGCTCATGTCCCGATGTCCCGATGTTTCTCCGGCTGTTTCTCTCGCCGCAGAAACCCAAAATCCTATTCATTATGTCACCGGGGGGCGGGGGAGGGGCGGCAGATGGAGATGGAGATGGGGGTGCGGCTGCAATGGGGATCTGGGATTGCCATTTGCATGTCCTGTTTCGTTTCATTAAATGCTTGCCTTGCCGCATGCAATTACCAATTTATTTTGCCGGAGAGTGCACTTCTGGCTTGCCTCGGCTTTTTATGGGACTCCCTCGGATAAGGAACAGCCCCCAAGTTTAGCGAGTTCTCACATGCTTAAATTGTGCCAAATTAGCTTGGTTTTTATTCCCGTTTCTTGGTTTTGCCGTTTTTTTTTTGTAGATTTAAGTTGTGCATTCTATAAATCCACGGAGCTCAGTTGTCGGACTGGTTTTTCCTTTGATTGAGTGGGCTTATACGGCTATGTCCTTGGGGCATTTCGATTAAAAGTATTACATATATTAAAATTTTTTTGAGGCAGTAAATTTAAGATAGTTTTTAACAAAAGAAAAGAAAATGTAGATGCAAATTCATTACTTTCTTATGCAATATGACTATGTTCGGAATTATTTAATTAAACTATTTTATTCAATTTAAGGATTTTAACTTTGATTTTAAAATTAATATTTTTGTCTTAGTTTTATTTTCTTATTGATTCAAATATTATAAAATTAAATTAAGCATTTTCATATGTTTTGTATTATTGAATTCCAATATAATATAGGAAATTATGAATTTTTATGATTCCATTGAATAAATCTTTCAAACTTTCTAAAATAGTTAGTTTATTTATTAAATTATATAAGGTGAACGAATGAATAGGAAATGAAACCACAAACATTTAGCTTAAATCATTTTAAAAAAGAGTAAATAAATCGTGTAAAATAAGTCTAGTTTTATCGTTTGTTACCGTTTATATGATTTCTAATCCAGAGCAATTTTAATCTGAGTAAAGTGCACAGTAAAGGCAGTGATTTTGCTAATTTTATGCATCTTAATCCCCATTACCTTTACTTTGATGCACATTTGTGTATAATGATTGCCGCCCTTTTGCCCACCTTTGCAAACTGTAATGATATAATTAATTAGTCGACCTCAGCGAGGCGTCGTTGAACCCGGATGCCGCATTTGTTTTTGCCAGCTGCATGCACACGATCCCCACTGTTGTTGTGCCACGGGTTACCTCAGCGTCTCCGTTTAGAGTTTACAATCCAGAGAACAGAATCCAGAGTCCAGAGTCCAGAATCCGGAATCCGGAATCCCTGGTGCCGTGCCGTGCATTGTTTGCTCTGATTGCCGGCGTGGCAGAAACCAAAAGCGAGGCAACGACCTCTGGCTGGTTGTCAAAGATTAAGCAAACCGAGCTAAGCGGACAAACAAACACGCACTCGAGGGCATTTGGCAGGACCTGCCAGGATGGTCAGGATGGCAGGATGCACACGGCAATGGCTGCATTTAGTGAGCAATAAATTCCCTTTTAATTTACTAAATGTGTTTGTGACTGTCCGGAGTCCATGTCCATGTCCTTTGCTCAGGTTGCTCCCATATCCTGTGCTCGGTGTCCTGCGCGTGAAGCGGACAAATGGCTGCGGAAGACGGATGATGCAATTGTCTGGCCCGACTCTTAATTGCCTCTGCTCCTTGCCACTCGAAGTTCGAAGTTTTTTGGCTTCCAATTATGCAAATGCAGATTGTTTGCAGCCGGGCAATTGAATTTCCAGGCTCGGAGTTCGAACCTGTGATGATTTTGTGGCCATAATGATTTCTTGCTCTGCTTGCTTGCCATTCTGAGTCCGCCTGATTGACCGCACAATATCCTGTCATTAGGGTCGGACATATGCTGCTGCTGAATCCGTTTAATCCGTTGAATCCGTTTAATCCTGGCAGCTGGATCGAAGTCCTTCGCCTCCTGGCGCTGCCCCAAATGAAGCGTATTGTGTATTTATGAAAGCATCTAAAATGCAGGCACAGATCAGCCCAACTCCCTGTCATAATTTCCCATTAACCTACTTCCCCAAAAAGGGAGCCGCATCCCCGGGCATCCTTTTCTCCTGCTCATTAGCTGGCAGCCAGGATTCTGGCGTTTAATTATGTCACACCCGGGTCGCATCCTGTATGCTGACATGTGTGCGAGTTGTCAGCGCGGAATTCATCAAACATGCAGCGGAATTGCTCCCCTGGTCAACTTGCCCCGTTTCCCCCTCTCTGCTCCTCTGAGCAGGACATCAAAACTGCCGGCCATAAACTCTCCAATTAGATTCCTGGGCCCTCATTGTGTGTGTGTGGGCTGCCAATCAATTTTTAATGAGTTTGAAATTGTTTGGCCAACCAACAATAGCTAATGTTGGCTTAAAAAGTTTTTATGATAAGCCAGAGTTTTCCATGAGATCGCTTTGGCGAGTTTAAGGATGCGTTTTTATAAAATTATCTTAGTTTACTTATCGGTGATACTTTGAAATACAAAGATATTTAAAATATATTTTGTTTTTCCACTTTAATCATAATTTTGTATTACTTTTCACGGATTTCGTATAGCCTTTTATTTTTATTCCGATTTAATATTCTAGTCTTATACCATTTTGGGTATTATAGCTTCCAAGTCTGTTTCATTTAATTTGAAGAACTCAAGTGTTTAAATGAAATATTATTTATTTACCTAAAATTACTATTTGAAATTCATTTCTTTCCTTACCTGTTCCAACTTTAAACTGCGATTCAATTAACATGGCCGAGTCTTCGGCTCCTCGGTAGACTTAATTGCCGCACTGACTTACATAAGAAACGGGCTCACAGAAGGGGGCGCTGAAAAGGGGGTGGGAGAGGCAAGATAGGGGACAGCAGGTGTTCTGGACTCGGCCAAGTTAATGCTCGCCTAAGCCCCGCAACTGCAAACATCATTAGCCAATATTATATGCATTAAATTTTATGCCCAAATGGCCCAGAAAGGGGGTGGCATGTGGGTGGTTGGGGGGCGAGTTGGGTGGTTGGGAGGCCAGTTGGCTGGCAGCGCTGAGTTTTCTGCTGGCAAGGCAAACTTTTCTTTGGCCGTAGTTAAAAATGTAAACATCAGTTGTGGCTTAATGCGGACGGCGGTTGCTTTGGTCCTTCCCTGGGTTTTGGATGTGGGTGGTGGTTAGCGTTTGGGTTCGGGGGTTCGGGGGTTCGGGCTCGGAGTTCTGTTCAACCGCAAGCCTGGGCTGCCGGCGGTGGGTGGTTCAAAAGAGAGAAACTGCCTGGGCGCTGGCATACAAATTGTCTAATCCCACATAGTTCTTGCCACCTTGCAACTGGCAGTGGCAAAACTTTGTCATTATGTTTGTGCAGCTACCCATCTCTCTTAGCCTTATTTGTGTGTGTGGGCCAAAAAATCTAAGCTACTTGGTCAGAGCGGAGTTTTGCATAAGCCGAGTCCATTGAGTCGGGGCCAAAGCTGCATATTTCGAAACAAATGTGCAAAGTTTAAATTGTTTGCTAAATTATTTGTTTTCTTTTTTTTGGTCTGCGAGCCCCAAGAAAATGAGACGCAGCATAAAGCCATATTTAATTTTGCTTCATTTCATTTGTTTTGTTTGGTTAGCCCCCCAGTAGATTCGCAAAAAGTCTATTAAAGTTTGCTAATGATGTCAGTTATGTTTTGGCTGCTCTACACGAAATTCAGTTATAGCCAACTTTTGCACTTCAGGGCACACACACACACACGGGACACACTCACACTCACACGCGGTGGTGGAGAAATTTATTATTGCCCGGCGAATAATTTTAATTAATTATGCCAGGACAAAATATGCGCTGCTCTCGAAAGTATGCCACGAATTTTGTGCCATCTTCTGGCTTGCAGTGGGTTTTTTTTTGCTTTTTGCAGCTGCTTCATTGGCGACAAAGAGCGCCTTTCGCGGATACTGGATACTGTTTTCCACCGCTGGCACTTTTTTAATTAGAGGCAGCCACAAAAGGTTTTTGCTCCTTTTTTCACCAGCTGGTAAGGAGGGACACGCCCTAAAAAAGAGAAAAAAGGGTATTAGTAATGTAGCCAAAACGATGCAGGTAAGGAGCAGGCCAAGTAATGGGGAATTTAATGGCACCGAATTCTTCCTAATAAATTGTGAATAATATTTGGCCTATGTTTTTCAACTATTTCTGCAAAATAAACCCTGACTGAGCAGTTTTTTTGAAACTAAAACTTATTTTTTGTTGACATGGCTTAGTCCCTTTTGCGTGCGTATAACTATAATATCCTTTTGGGTAGCTCACTGCCATGATATTCTAATTAGAAAAAATGACACCCTCCCCTTTTGCGTTTGCACAGCTTTTGACACACATAATTCCAGCGTAGCTGCTGCAGTTGTTGCTCTTCACAAATATTTACACGTGCTTAATGCGTTCGACGTGTTTGCGTTTTATTTGTTTTCCGTTTGCAGCACTGCCTTTTGTCCCTTTTGTCCTCATTTAAATATTTACTGTAGCCGGAGTTTTGGTCCTTTGGTTTGGCAGTGTGTGTGTGTGTGTGTTTGTTTTTCGCCCATTCCGGGATTGGCTTTAAAGCGAAATTAATTTAAGTAATGCTTTGGGCAGAGCTACTTAGGGAATGGTTTTCTGTTTTCCGGGCCAAATCCCTTTTAATATGCCCGACGCATTTTTCATTTGTCATGGAGAGCCACCCAGACCACATCACACACGCCGGGAGTTCCGAATTGGCCAGAACGAAGGGTACAAACCTGTTATTTGTACTTTTCAGGGGGGGAGGTGGAAAAGTTTGAGTTTGAGCAGGGGACTGTCAGCGAACTCGGCGTTATCGTCATTATCAGCACTCGCTTTTCCGACCCGCATCGTCAGCTGTTTCGCCTGTTTTTCCACCTCTATTCCCTTTTCGGTGCGGAAAAGAACCCAAAAATTGCCTTGCATATCAGCGCTATCGCTATCAATCGACACTTTTTTTTCGCCCGCTGTCGGGGACTTTTCTTCGGCTTTTCCACCTTCTTTCCCCAGGTTACTCAATCAACTCGGAGCTTTCAGCTTAGCCCTTTCGCCGGCACAAAATCAAATTTCATTTCCAGCAGAGTTTCCTTTTGGCCGGGCTTTTAGTTTTACTTTGTTCGTGACACATTCCATCGACAGTTTCGCTGCAAGGACGAAAACAGCGACAATGCAGGGCGGTCATTAATCATTCGGCTCCGCTTTGGACGGGGAGGGAAATCGGAAGGGAAAAGCGGAAAAACAAAGGGAGCGTTGGAAAAGGAAAAAGCGTTGCCAGACCGTGATTGAAAACTAGATAATTTAACACGGCATGTGTTGATTGTTGTTTCGGAGCAAGCGAGAGGCCGCATAGAAGTGTGAAAGAGCAAGCAAGCAAACTGCAGGCGGCGTTTAAATTCAAATTGGTTCAGTGGGCAAAGTAAGCAAGTCACTGGAAAAAGGGGTTAAAAGGGTAGTACAAAAAAAAACAAGTCAGGGAAATTAGTCGGGTAATTGATTGATTAGAAAAAAAAGTCACAGATCAATGTTGATGATGTTTTAAAAGGTAAGTAAAGCTTTATTCTATTCATAATTTGATAGATTTTATAACATAGATATAATTTCATGGGAAAAAATAAGATATATAGATATTCCAAGAGATTTGGATGATAAAATCCTTACAAAAGGGAGACACACAATATAGAAAAATAGTCGCCGAATGAATCACTTTAATTAAATGGCATCCATGGTGGACATGCTCCCTGGCAAGTGGACGTTGTACATATGAGCCCGGCAATTAGTCCAGTGTCCGACTTGGACTCCTTTTGATTAATAAGCGCCCCCGCTGACTTTTGCCGACTTTTCTTCCGTCATTCTTTCCTTCTAGCTGGTTTTTGTTCCCTTTTTTTCTGCTTTCTCCGGCACGAACGGAAAACAAATTTGCCTTCATTCAACATTTGACGTATGCCGGGGATCTGGAATTAAAGCTGCTCAGATTTCGCAGCAAATGGCTCGCACACGACGGGTCCACTTTCGCCCACTCCCACTACTTTCTCCACTTCAGCTTGGGCTCCTGCTGCCTCCAGTTGCCGGTGGCTGCTTTTGTCTCTGAGCCGCTTTTGTTTGTTGTGTAATCTATGCGCTCCATGGCACAGCTGTTTGTCCAGACGCCCCCTGTCCCTTTCCCATCCCGCACTTCCAAAACGGGGCAAGAAAAATGCCAACAATTAAGTGGCCAACGGCGCCGCAATGTAGGCAATGCATTAATTAAATTAAAAGCACTCGGCAGCGGTAAAATTTGAAAATTGTGTAAATTCAACGTATTTAGAAAACACTCGAGAGCGTTTAGTGCTCGACGTGCTAAGCCCACAGTGGCGCACATATATATATCCGTAGATATCCCCCTTGAAACCACGCCACTGGCCAAGACAAAGGTCAGTAGCCTTATCAGCACTCGGCGCTCTCTTAGCCCGCTCTTACTACTCTCGGCTCTCTTCGGAAGCTCCGATATGCAAGCGGTGGCTAATTAAGCGCAGCATCCCAAAGCCGAGCGAAAACCGAGCGTTTTTTGTTTACATTTCCCCTCCGAACTTTCCGCTCTCGGCCTGCGCACTGTGCCCCCAGCTTTTGTCCCAAAAACCCACGAGCTGTCGAGCCGAATGCACGAGGCATCTGGTGGATACGCAGCATCCGAGGGATTCATTTGGCTGCAGAACTCGCTCGTGTCAGGTTGTTGGAGCGGCTGAAGACAGCAGAAAGCAGGAGTTGGCCAGTTGGCCAGAGATATTGGACTTGGAGCCCCAATCAATACTCGGAGCAACAGCCGGCGGCCAGGCTTTAAGTTGAGCGATGATGACAGCTGCGGTGGCCACTTAAAGTCGCCGGCGGCCAAAACACCGGAAGCAGCTAAGCGGAAATTGGAAAAACCCCAACCCACGGCCCTTCGCATTTCCCAGCCATGTAAGTAAGCGTGTTTAAATCATCCGAGTGTCGAGTGTCGAGTGCTGAGTGTTGAGTGCGTGTGTGTAGCATAATTTTAAGCTGGCAGTGGAAAATATGTTGCGTGAGTGAGCCAGATAAATGAGTTCCCCGAGGAAAACGCTTGTAATGCCATCTCGGCACTTCTCGGGGGGACCTGTGCTAAATCAATTAAATGGCCAAATGGCAGTTGAAGCCATGGCCACATAAATTACCATCTATGACAGCCATAATCTGTTTCACTTTCGCCTTTTTTATGGGCCCTCCTTTTCATATTTTTAAACGGGAAATTTATGAGCTGGAGCCGAACAAAGGCGAGGAAAAGTTTCAATATATATTTGCTGGAAAGTTTTCCACTTTCACAGATTGTTATTTATTTGCCATCAATATTAGCATAATCAGGCCAAAAAATAAGACGGCATATGGCGGGGCAAACAACAATGTCGAGGAGAAAAAAGAAATGAAAAGAAAAGAAGTGAGATGAAATGAATTAAATAAAAATAAACACACATACCGAAGGAAGGGAGCTCGGGGCGGGCAAACAAACGCGTGAGAAACCAAATTGAATTGAATTGCTTGACATGACGACAGTGGCCCAACTCCCAGGCTCATTTCTCAGTCTGGTTATGCCATTGAAACTGGCACTAGGCTGCAAGGCAACGGCCCCACCCAGGGGCCACCCACCACCCACTATACCGCCCATAAACCACCCACCACCACCCACACACACACACGACTGCTGTGGGGTTTCGTATGCGACTTTTGGGTAAAATTTTATAGCAATTTATTTGCTCTCCGCCGGCAAAAGGAAGTTCTCTGTGCGAATACATGAGCGGAGTCCTGAATTCCTGGGGGGAGGGGGGTACGTGGGGGCGTGGCATCATTACAATTTGAAGCCACGCCTGGTCGTGCCTTCATTTGGGTCCAGAAATAAATGCCTTTTGCACTTACACAGCCTTTGAGTGTGTTCGCATGCATGTAGATACAGATACCCAGATCCTGGGATACAAAGATACAAGGGTACACAGATACAAAGGCGTGTGGGAGGTGTGTGTGCAGGAATCCTGGCAGTTGCCAGGCACATCATTACTTATTTATGATTATTTGATTGCACAGAACAGTGGATGGAGTGAATCAAGTATGCAGAATAATATGCAGGCATGGGGTTTAATTATGATAATCTTAGGACTGCGCTTTGCAAACGGTATGCTTATGAGGAGGCGACTGAGCGAGTGGCCACCACTTGTTGATGGATTTTTATTGGTTTAATGTCACACATTTTATGGCCGCCCCCTCGTTCGACCGAGATTTAAATGGAAGAGCGGGTCACTTCCGCTACGGAGCTGCTGCCCGATAAGCCCTCATTATCATTTTCGACGAGGGGCTCGCACACATTTCGATAATGAAATGTCTGACATGCACCCGCACACTCGAGCGCAGAGCACACAGCACACACACTGCACACACAACACACACAGCACACACATCACACAAACGGACAAAGTGAGCTCATTGTGGCAGATAGAGATACACAGATGGAACCGATTCGGATACAGATACTCCACGCACTGATTTTAGTTTGCTCTGCCAATTGTTGGCAGGCACGAACACTGCTCTAATCTCGGCAGCACACACACTTAGTGCGGTGCAAACGCAGATGCAGATACAGATACAGGAATACCGACTTTCAGATAGAGATGCGGATACACTCTTGCATTTCAAATGGTTCTGTTCTGTTCGTTTCTGTTCTGTTCTGTTCTGGCGGACGGAAATCGTTTATTAAACATTCAACTCTGGCCCACTGAGAGCCGCTGCCTCTCTGGTTCTGCATCCGAATCCGTATCTGAATGTATGGCATTTCCATCTCGCAGCTCGTTTATTTCAATTACTTCATGCGAGCAAAGCGGCGTCTTGTCTGCCAATTTTCCAATTGAATTGTCTTTAATATATTAATAATAATGCCAGGCCCGACTTTTGACGCTGCTGGTTTATTAGCAGGTCCTTGGCCCAGTCCTTGCCGCCTCCTCGTCCTCGTCCTCGTCTGCCGCGCATTAGTCACAATCGATTTGGCAGCTCGTTACGCCAACCGCCAAAAACACGAAGGCGCAAAGCCAGGAAGCCAGCCAAATAGGCCAAAATATGTTCACGCATCAACTAAATTAGCTGTGGGTTTTCGGGGAATAGGGTGACTTTTTAGGTGGGAGGGGTGGTTGTGCTTTAAGTGAATTAAGAGAGCTTGAAACTACATACCATCAAAAAAAGCTTTAATATGAATACTTAATAAACCTTTTAACTTGTAAACATATAATTCATTTTAGAGCATTTTATCCTTATTTATTAAATATTGTATTCCTGATGTATAGCCCCAAGATTTCACTTTAAGTTGTTATGTTCATTAGTTCACCACTTAGAAGAAAGTACGTGTTTTACCCATATTTTATTATTTAAAACTTTAACCCAATTAGCCCAAAGTCATCGTCAATAAATGGTTTAAAACTAGAAAGAAAGTTGTTGCTAGTCTGTTTGCCAGTAATCCCATAGCTTAGGCCGCAGGCCATGCATAATCAAAGACCCCCCACACCCGCCCCCAAAATTTTCATCACCTCCTATCTGTTACAAATCCAAGGCAACAACAAGCGCCGCAAAAAGCCTGAAAACCAGAAAACCCCCAAAAGCCGAAGCTCGGGAAAAACTAAATACCGTTATCGTTTAAAAAATTAAGCAGAAGAAGGGAAAGCGGGGTTTCCCTCCGAGTGAAAAACTTTTCAAAACAAAACTGTGCGGTTTCACTTTGTTAACAGCTCAGAGAATGTTTGGCTCGGCTCGCCACGGGCTTCTAATTCCAGGGGGTCGGTGGAAAGGGGGGCGGGGGACATGGATATGTATATAGCTTTGGATATAGAGCCCGGATCAGGAGCCGGACCAACAACAGCCGCAAATAATGCAGACAATCTTTTAAAAGACCGCAAAGTTGCTCGCCATATGTGTGTGTCTGTGTGGATATTGGCATATTATGAATTTTCATAACTTTTCCTGCGAAAATGTTAGCTGCACAGTAAAAACATTGGGGAAAACTTTCGATATTTTATAGAATTTTTATGGCCCGGGGGCGACTCGGCGGGGGTGGATCGAAAAGTTGTAACTAAAATATTTCGCTCAACTCACGTGGGAAGGATGAACAAAAGTGCAGCATACTTTTCAAGGGGCAGGACGGTGTGTGCACCGCATCAATAAATGGCCGCAGGGCGTTTTATTTGTTCGCCAGCTCTCCGGCTCACCGGCTCCACCGATTTTCCATTTTCCCTTTGCGGAGCACTTGTACTTGTTCTTATGTTGCCAGTTGATTCCCCCGGCAGACATCAAACAACTCCTGACGTGCCTTTGCATAATCCTGCCACGGTCAGCAGCAGTTGGAGCACGTCCTCTGTTTTCGCCTGGGCTTTAATCGTATTTCCATCGGGCACACGCTGCGCATATTGAACACAAGCTCGCTCAAATATTTCCACTGACTTTTTGTCAACTTTTTTATGTGGGATAATTTTTTAATCTCCGCAAAGAGAGGAGGCTGCAGCTGCCTCGTTGCAGCCATCAAAATGTCCTCGCTGCATGCGAATGGCTGCCGGCGAATGTGGCACGTACTCGATGACTTGGCAGCTTTGCCAGCCAACACGCCCACAATTTAACGTCTCCGTATTTGCCTGCTCATCGTGCACTGACAGAAAGCGGTGTAGCTAAAGTCAAATAATATCGTTATCTTATTAAACTTCAAAAATGATTCTGCTTTATATTTGCTCTCAGTTCATCGTTTTTTAACTCGTTTCAAGGCTTAAAAGCAAAGAAATGCATTGTTAAACCTTTTAAATAAAACATTACTTTTAATTTTTTTGTTTGTGCAGTACTATTTTTCTGTCCTCTTCAGGCTCCTCGATTCTTGTTTTTCTTACTATTAGGTGGACAAATCGCCTCAAGTATTTAAGCTGCCCCGCCCTCCGCCCCTCGTTTTTCCAACATTTCCGCTGGCGGATGTTGGGGCGAGTTTCAAGTAAATTAACGTTAATTAACGGAAGTTCGCCGGCAAAGCGCCACCTGGCGGCGGGAGAATTCGTAATGGCGCTTTGCTCATTTGCCTTGAGGTTGACAAATTAGTTGAAAGTGGGTTTGTGTGGGGTGGTTCGTGCTTTCTGGCTTCTGATTTCTGGCAGGGGGAGGTGGTGGTGGTGCAATGAACAGCTGTAAGTTCCGGTTCTCACACACGCACACACACACTGCCTCTCGAATGTTGGCCATGGTTCAGGGATCGGGACTTGGCTTTTGCCATTTAGGCCCCAGCATCCGCACATACTCGCATATTCAATGCTCACTCAAGACAATGGGAACTTATAGCATGCTTCAGATACTCCCGTCACCCCTTCCCCCCCCTGGCCACGCCCCTGTCAATGGGCTAAGCCAAACAATGGCGACAAACAATTGAAATCTGTGCGCTTTGTTTTAGGCCACCGCATCCACGCTTGGCAACCTTTTGCCCACTGAAAAGGTTTGTCCTTGCCAGCCGGGGGTTGTCTCTGTCCCCCGAAACCCCCTGGACACCATATCCCCCCCTTCGGCGGCACAGTGGCCAGCAGTCCGGCAATTTGCTGGCGAAAATAGAAAATTTGTACAGATTTTAATTAAGGCCGCAAGGAGACAGGAATCGCCCGGCGACGAGTGACGAAGGACAATCATAATTGCGGAAGCCAGTCGCAAGGAGGGTTGAGTCGCTCGGCTCGCCAAAAGCGAAAAAATGTATTTGAAGAATCGCTAAAAAGCAAACGCCAGGCAAACAATGCACCCGGAATGCGGGACCATCGTCGCACCCCTCGGTTTTGCCCTGAAAACCATTGAAACGACTCGGGATTTGTGTATGGGAAATTAATTATCGCATAATTTTATGGCTCACTGACATCTGAAGAGTTTCATTTACCACTTTTTGACAGATTTGGTTCGCTCCGCCTTTGGCACTGCATCCTTTGTCGCCTTTCCGCAGTCGTCCTGCGCTGATTGATTGGTGCATTTTAAGGGTAACCGGGTTAAGGGTCTTCAAAAGGGGTTCTCAAAGCTACGAGTACCGTAAAAGCTTTCGATTTCTGAGAATTCAGTAGAGGTGTAGTGTGGAAAATGTGATTTGCTGTGGATGTTATGCGTTAAAGTTTTCATATCACATAGCCATTGGATTACTCTGTAAAGATTTATTTGAAATTCGTTTTTTGTTCTTATTACTCACTTGTACTTTGTACTTCTCTGACGTTATTTCTCGGCACTTCCAACTCATTGAAGAAACCATAAACGTGGCCTCGAAAATATCATATTTAATCCCATGTTTGCCCCCAAGGGTTTCCGTCTTGAGTGGGTTTCCTTCTGGGAATGATTCGCTGGTGTAGTTTCAGTATAATGGTTACTTGAAATTCCAAACGCACAAGGGCCACGCCCACGTGGCTCGATTTCGTGGCCATTATCTGAATTTGTTTGTAAATCATTGCCAAATGTTAATTCAATAGCTCAATCAATGCCAGGACGCGATGTTCCCTTAGCTCAAAAGCAAGAAGGGAACAGCCAAGTTCAATGCCAAGTGGTTGGGGTTGCTGAGACCCAGACCCTTATTCTTTCTCGCCCTCTCTCTCACTCCACCGATTCTTTGTCTCTTTCGCTGGTCTCATTGTTGTACTCGTATTCCTACTTGATCTGTTTGCCATTTGGAGTGCACAGAGAAAAATATGTAAGATCTTACTGGGTATCTTGAATTAAATAAAATATTACAGTCACATTATCGTTATTTATTACGATTTACAGTATTTTGGGGGATACAAAAAAATTTTAAAATGTTTAGGATTCTGGATTCACAAGACTAGGAACTATACTTTCTCCGTGTGGGAATGGCGAATAAAAAACACCAAACTGTTCCATGCTGGCGGCTGTCCTTGTGCGAGTATCGCGATATTCAACAGATGTTGTAATTGCTCATAAAACTCGATGACGCTGCCCCATTTGGAGGAGGAGGAGGAGGAAGAGCGGCGAACGCTTGCATATGGCAGTGGCATCTTCCATCTTTCCCAGCCCTTTCCCCCTCCTCGGCCCCATGGATCTAATTTATATTTAAAGATGTACGAAAGAGCGGAGAGCGCAAAGACGGGCAGCTTGACATCAGCATTCATACGTCAGACCTGAGCGATGAAAGAGTGAGGGATAGAGAAAAGCGGAGAAAATTTGCATATGCTGAATTTGAATCTGAATCTCAGCCTGCTCATCTTTGCCCTCTGTTCGAAATTTCAAATGTTTAGCTGCGCGCTCAGCAAAACTTTTTGTCCGACTAATTTTTATGCACCCACTTTCCCTGCTGCCCCTGAACCCTACCTTTCGTGCCATTTCGCATGCTGTGACGCAAACAAAAGGATTTTCGTGGGCAAATCCCGGGGTCCAAAAAATGAAAACATGCCATTGACATGTGTTTCGCAAATGTTTTTGGTATTTTCCCTGTCTCTCTGCTTTTTCCCCGATTTTTGCAGATTTCATTGTCGTTTCTTGAGCATAAAACCGTAAATGTATATGTGTAGGTCTAATGCGCGATAAATAAAAAGAAAAGAATTATGAATACTGTGCAACCGAGAGGGGGATAGTGCTCAGGCCATCTCGCTCTGGCAGGCGCAACAAGCGATCGCTGATAAGCGGTGAGCGAAAGAACCGTAATGGAAGCGAAACACCCACTCTCTATTCACTCTCTATTCACTCTTTATTCATGCTCTCTCTCGGTTCTTTTCTCGCATTCCCTGTTCCATTTCAATTATACAATTTTCGACCGTTTCTTTTGCCTTTTACAGTTCTGCGACGACACACACAGTTGTGCAGTGGTGGTGAACGGAACGGAGCTCAGCGGAGTGGTTCGGAATGAAACGGGGTATCTGGGTGAAGGCCCCAGGATGTGTCCGCCCCCTGGCTTAGTCACCCACTCTGGACGTGAAAGGAAGGCATTAGAAAGCCCACAAAGTAATACATAGTGGCCCCCAATCGCGTGAAACGGAGACGAATGAACCCATTGCTGACGCCCCTCGATGGAGAAGACCCATTCAACCCATCCAACAATTAAGCGATCCGCGTCTGTTAATTGAAGTGCCTGGGAGGCTAACCGATCGGCTCTGGAACTGGAGATTGGAATTTGAATCGGGTGAGTTATGGGTAGATATGTACGAGTATCTCGGTCAGATCCAGGGTTTACTCATCGCCGTAATTTAAGTACTTCGCCTGCCACATGGCCACGTATACGCACACAAAGACAGCGCAAACAGTGCGAGTAATACCGAAAATACATACGCTTATCGCCCTACAAATTGCTCAGCGAACTGATAAGAAAGCCACATAACAGAACCAAAACGAAGCGAACGGAAAGGCGACACAAAGTGGGCAGAAAGAGGAGGAGATGGGGGAATGGGCATGTCATTGTACGGCCTGCTGTCCATGACGTTTCGGTACCTTATCTCGGGAGAGATCTGCTCGAGTGTCCTTTTCAAATAGTTTTCTGATGAAGGGGGAGCCCTTATTGAATAACTTGGCAGCAAAGAACCTGAAAACGGAATATTAGGAGTTTTACAAAGTGTGGTTCATAAAAACTAGATTAATAGAGAAATTGATTATCGGAATGGGAGATCTACAAATTAAAGAGACCAATCTAAAATTCTCCAAGTACAGTTAAAATTCAGTTTATTTAAATCAAAGTTTTACTATAAGGATAAAAGTTCAGAATAGTTAGAACTTAGGATCAGTTTGGGATCACAGTTCACAGATCACAGTTCCCTGCTCGAATTATGCAAATTTAAGAAACATACGTTTTACGACATTTCCTGTTCTATATTTCTGCTCATTAGCAGCAAAGAGACAAACTTCGTTGGCTAAAGATCCCTTGGAAACAGGATATTCTGGTTTTCTTTGGTCCAGCGAGTTGTGTGAACTTTGAACTGCGCTAAGTTCTCGACCGCAAACACTGAGAATAACCAGAACAGTGGCTGTCAAACAGTATTTTTTGGCAGAGTTTCCTTTTCCTCTTTTCCTCTTTCCTCTTTCGGCTGTCGCTGTCCCGCTCTCGTGTCATAAATTTCGCTTTTATCATATTATTTAATTTTGTTATGTCTGCTTTGGGTTCCCTCTTTGCTGAGCGAAAAAAAGCGAACTGTGAGATACACACAACAAACAGATACGAAGGCACAAACACAGACACAACTACATGCCCCATTGGGAGCAGCGAAAATGATAGCAGCGAATGTATCTGTATCTGCACGCGGCGTATCTGTTTGTGTGTGTGTGTGTGTGTGCATGCCACAGCAATAACAGTTAATTTATTCCAATTAAGGGATTTTCCTGTTGAATATGCGACTCTGTAGAGATACTCTCCCCCGACCAAATGAAATTGTTGAGCCAAACGCTCTCTATATCTCACCTCTTTTCCGCCTTTATGTTCTGTTTTTTTTGTGTGCTTTTTTCTAGCTTTTTTCATTATTTTTTTTGCTATTTTGCCTGCCAGCTTTTTCAGCTTTTTCACGAATTGTTTGTTTGCCCGCGGGGATTTCGTTGTCTGTTTGTTGTTAGTTAGTTCTCCTGTTTCTCGTTGCGCCACATTTTTTCATTACATTACGCAGGAGCCAGAGTGGAAAAAAATTAGCAACATGTCGCACGTTTTTTTTCCCATATCCTTGCGGGACTCGCTGTCGGCTTTGTCCTTGTGCTAATTTCATGAGCCGCCCCCAGCTAATTTTGTTTATGTTTTCATTTATTTTCCACATCCTCTGCGTGCAAACATTTTAATAAATTCCCTCGCCGGAGCCAAAACAATTTCCAAATAGCTCAAAGAGTTGCCCGATTGAGGGGTTATTTTGGGTGGAAGTGGGGGGAGGTGAAGGGGAGGCGGAAGCGAAATTTATGCGCACATTGAACGCATTGGCCCCGCTACCCACACACACACACACTCACACTCACCGACCGACTCATTGCTTCGATTATTAAAATTCTAATTGAAATTCAAATGCGCGACGTTGTTGCCGTCGCTTATCGCTTAAGTGTCGGCGTCGCCGTCGTTCTACATACATTTCGTATACCCCATTCCCATTCCGATTCCCATTCCCAGCCAGCTGCCGCGTGCCCCATGTGCTCCATGTGCCCCACATGTCCATTGTTGCCAACGCCTCCCCCTCCCCCATAAACATCCGCCCCTCCACTCGCCAAATCCCCTGCCCTGCAACGCCCCTGAGCTTTGGCTTCCGCTATGCGGGCCTCGCCAGGAAGTGGACAGTTAAGCAGCAACTCAACTCGACTCAACTCAAATATGGGATATGGGATATGGGCATGGGTATGGGAGCAAAAGGGGGGCGTTACTTGGTTGGGGGTTTGGGATGGAGGAATTCAATTCAATACGAAAACACTGATTTAAAGTATTTTAAGTGTTTCAGAGTTTCAAAACATTCTTAACTTTCCTAATTTCATTTCTAAAGTATATAATCAACACATTATAAAAAACAAAAAATATATAAATATATTCTCAAGAATAAAGCTTATCTTTAAGCACTTTCAGTTCTCCAGAACTTTAGCTATAGCAACCTTTTCTTCTTTAGAATTTGTTTACAGCTTTGAGTTTACTAAATCTATTAATATAATATAATACTATCATTTAGAAAGACAGTGACCAGAAAGAAGTAATTTCCATTTAAGGATAGTCCCAGGTCTCTGCCCATCTAGATTCCTTTTTGCTGATTTCTTCATTTGCTTGTCGCATCATTAAATGCAATTAATCAAATTTGGCCTGGTCATGCGTGTGTGGTTCGCAATCTAGACGGGAGACAATGTCTTCCATGTAATCTGTCAAATTAGCCATGCAAATCACCCGAGCCTGCATCTTTGGGAAACCGAGGAGCCCAAGGATCTCAAATGTAACTGGGTCTGCGGTTCGTCCTGCCGGATGTTTGGATGTTCTGATGTTCGGTGGTGGCTCCGGTTTCGTCCTGCCATCAATTAAATTGACTTTGCTGCCTCCACCGTCGCCATGATTAATTAGCGTCTTGATCCCAGAACATAGGGGTGTATGTCGGGGAGTATCCCTGAAAACATTTCCAATTGATTGGCATTTTCTCGGAGGCATTTGGTAGGCAAATGAGCTGGGCGACATCAATTATGCAGTCGCTTCGTAGCCAAACAAGGCCCTTCGATTGATGTCATCGAGCTATATAGTTATCTGCAAGCTGCAGCTCGGCTTTTTATCGCCCGCTCAAAATGCCAGCTCATACATATATGTTTGTACATATGTATTCCCTATCCGGCAGTCTTATCGCAGAACCACAAACTATTCCCCAAGCTGTGACTTTAAATCTTGGGAATTGGCGTTTAATCTCAATTCAAAGAACCCAAAATGGAGACGGGAAAAATACCAGAAATGCGATGCCCGCACACATTCCGTGGCAGAGCTCAGAGTTTTGTGCTGACTGCAAGAAATAATAAACTGAAAAGGGCGAGACAAAGTTGCCAGGGTAAACACGATCCAATCGGTTTGAGTTTGAATTTGAATTCGCTTGGCAATTCGAGTTTGGGCTTATCTGTGATCATAATCACCGTCGTTATCCTCTCGGCTATTGCCCGTTTCCGGAGCATTTTGTGGCATTTATGATTTAATGTTAATTACCCGACTATGGCAATTGCAACTGCAACTGCAACGGCAACAACAACTTCCGTTGATTTGATTTTGTGGCCTGCTTATTGAATATTCGCCCACAGCAAAGTAATACTTAATTAAACAACAAACAAAACGCAAAGAATGGGGATGGGTTTGGCGAAACAATTACATATGCATGGCATAATTTATGAGCGTGTTGTGTAATTGGAAAATGTTAATAGTTGTCCATAAACAAATTTCAGGCCCATCTACCAGCAATTGGTTGTCCCGGGCTTTTTGCTAATTAAATGCAAATATTCTGGCCATTTCGCGCTCTCTCTCTCTGTCTCTCTTTGTTGGCCAGCTTTTGTCTCGCTTTGCCACAATTTGAATGTTTCGCAAATCCTTTCCGATTCAGTTGAGCCAAAATGTATCTAAATCTCGATACGTATCTGTATCTGCGACTGTATGCTGCTGCCTCTCCATCTGCATTTCCAATTTGCATTTGATTTTATATTTATGACATTTGTCTCGCTTCGCCCCGTCTCCCCCTCTCTCTCTCGCCGAGTGTCGCCCTCTCTTTCATTGTAGTTCTGTGGCCGGGGCTAAACGCTTCACTTGATTGTTTTGATTTCCACATTTCGAACCATTTGGAACGATTTTGTGCACGGCTCGGTATTTGCATGCCAAATTCATTTGAAATGCGAACGCATTTGCATACCCACACACCCTCGGTTCGCATGAAAATATCCGTAAAGCCGTTTGCGAGATGTCAACAGGCCATGTCCACTCCACTTTGGCCTACGCACAAACTGCACAAACTACACAATCAGAGGGCCAAACAGCCCAACTGCCCAACATCATCAACGGCCAGCTTGTAAATTGATTCGAGCATATTTCATTTCGGATTTTCCACTCATCAACTGATTTTTATCTTCACCTCCATGCGAACGGCAAGGCAAATTCCCCATTTACATGCAGGTGGAATTCAAATAAATATTAACATCTTGTTTGTCCAAATTCTACGAGATTTCCATTGAGCAAATTGGTGAGGCAAAATAGCAAAGGGAAATTTTTATTCATAATTGCGAGATGGGTGAATGTTTTGCCATGAATCATGTGCTTGGCCAAAGCTGAAAGTCTGCCAAAAATGAGAAATGTTTGAGCACATCGGAATGTCTGCATCTGCCTTAGTGGCTTTCAAAGGATCTGAGTAAACATGAAAAATTTCGAAAATACGGGCTTGTGTTATTTATTTGTGTTGAATTACTTAAATACTGAAAACTAAAGTAAATAAGGAATTTTTTACATTTAATTTAAAAATTGTTTCCAGATTAAATCATCTCTTTTACTATAATTATACCAGTTATATTTCACATTTATTTAATAAACTAGTCACTGTATTTTCTTATCTAAATAGTTTATAATTCATAAGAGACTTTATGTATTTACCATATAAACTGCACTAAAACTTTCTGAACTCCCCTGCAGGCTGCAGCAACTCCAGTGAACCAAAGCGGGGCCAAAAGTTACCCAGGAAACCAGCACAAAGCCAAACCGCACTAGAGCAAAAACGCCAAAGGGATGGTGGATGGTGAACGGGGCAGACGGGGCACAAGCTATTCAAAATGCAAAATGGCAAGCGTAAAATTGTTTCAATATTCATAACGTTGGCGCTAAATGCTCGATTTTCCATGGCCGTTGTGGGGCCAAACTAAGAACTCCGAAACGGAAGCGCATAAAAACTCAGTATTCGATGTCACAGGCCCATGAATGTTGACACTCTGGATCCAGGGAAACCATCCCACTTCGCCTCCCTGCTGGTCAACATGCTGGGAAATTTAAAGCACCTGGGCTGCCACCAGCAGGCCCGATAACGCAGTAGGTGCCACACCAACAACACGTCCTGCGTGTCCTGCCCGTTGGCGATAGCAGGCCGTATCCTCGACCCGAACCTCAACCCCAACCCGGCCAATTGCCATTATTGGTTAGCCAAAAGCGGCAGCCGCACGACCCAGATGCAAACAATGGCCATGTCCTCTGCCTACCCCCTCACACACACACACCTTCATAAAGAGCGCATAAAAGCCGATAAGCGACATTTATGCGCCCCGAAATTCTCACAGGAATAGGATAACCCACTCTCGGCCGCCCATTTTCCCATTCACTTTTCGTGTAAGTTTCGGCACTAAGCAAAAATTGAATATTTTTGGCCAATTTCAGTGAGGCGCTAATTGAAAAGGACACAGACAGGACTCAGACTCCGACACACACAGGCATAGACTGCAGCTGGGAAAACGCTTTAACTTCCGCCGGAAGAAGACGAGGAGCTAGCTGCAACTCCTTGCCATGCATCAGCATCCTTTGCCATGCATCAGCGAGCTGTGAGCATGTTTGCGCCGAAGATTAAAAGCATGTGTCCGGTTTTATGTGCCACGCCCCCTGCCCCCCGCCCTCCGCCTCCGACTCCACCGTCTGGGGGGCGGAATTTATAACCGTAAAAGTGCAACAGTGAAAAAAGCAGAGAGAGACAGAAGTGGCAGGGAGCCAAACCAGCTGGCTGCTTTATACACACAAACGCTTTACGGGGCAGAGATAAGTCCTCTGGCATCCTTTTTGGCTTGGCCCGGCATCGCATGGCATGGCATCGCATGGCGGCAGGATCTGCAGGAGTTGCTCCGCGTTTTGTTGCATAGTTTTGATTTATTGCAGAGCAACAACGGCTACAGCTACAGCTACAGCAAATTCCATTTGGAAATTCATAACGTGCAGCAGCGAGACGGCGAGCCCGGAACATGAACGTGAACGTGAATGGCATGGAAGGTGAACCGGGCAGAACCTAGTTTATATCCGCAATATCAGGGGCATTATATTACCAGAGACAGGCCGAAACTGGGAATGGATTTGGATTTGGCTTGGGACTCAGAGCTAATTTTAAATGCCTCGCCTGGCATTTGGCGTGAATGTGATTTCGGAAATACACAAAACTATGGATAGCCCCTTGAAATCGCAAACCCAACCGAAAACTCTAGAGAGCTCTACTAGAAACTACGGCGAGTAAATCAATTAGCAAGTTTCCAACTAAAAGCGTTTGAAAAATATGTGAATGGCGGCAAAGGGCTGCTAAACGAGAGCCCCGCTTTTTGGAGCTCCGTTGATTGTTGAATTATTTATACGGCCCGCATGCACATACATTTATTTATACGAGTGTGCTTTATATATACATATGCGCTATGCAAATGTATTATGCACATGAGTTGGCAGCCAGCTTCTCTTCAGCTTTAGTTTTTGGCTTTTCATTTGCTCCTCCGCCAGCTGCTGTTTAACACCTTCCCCCGACCCTCCAGAACACTTTGTCAGCCGCTTAACCGTTTTTGATGGAAACTTTTGCACAGATGGCCAAATGATTGATGGGCGGCAGAGCAGGGAGCTCAGCTCAATCGATATGTGGGGTAAGTATCCAAAGCAAACCAGTGAAAGAGTGTGCCAATTAAGGGAAAATCCCAGGCTGACCCGCGGGTTGGCCGGTGCATTCGTACCCTTATCATTCTCTCGCCCCGTGTGCATTATAAGACGACTGGACGGAGAACTGATAAGGGCTCGTATCACCAATTCATCAAGTAAGCCCTATGAAAGCACCACAAATCCTGCGAATCAAAGAGGAGCTTTGGATGGCACACCTGTGCCATGGAATAGAATAGATATGGATCCCGGTCCATGGGGCATAGGAGCGTGAGCGGAAAACAAAGTAGAGGAGTCGGGAATCCGCATTCCCATGGGGCTCTGTGCAAAATCATTTTCAAATTAGCAGCTAACGTTGCACAAAAATCACCCAACTGCTGTGCTGTTGGTTTCATTCTTTCTGCAAGAGTAAATTGCAAATTGAACGTGCGCTAAAATGAAATTAAATTGTCGATAGTGCCCCCCACACACTTCACCCCCGCCGTCTATGTTTGTGATATAATTCCATCAAGCTGCGATATTTAAACATTTACATTGCGTTTTGTGGTTGCGGAATTAATTAATTGCTCTTTGCCATGCAATACCAAAAGTATTTACCGAAATTCAATATTGTCATCGCGATGAATGCGTTGATCTATTTATCTCCCTCGGGTAAACATAACTGAGCAAAAGCTGCATTTATGGTAAAGCAATTATCGGCATTTTATTGGATTCTTTGGGGAGTCGCAGCGTTTTTTTCGGATTTTAAATAACGCAAATAAATGCCAATGGCGGTCGGTAGTGTTTATCTACAATTATCTAAAACATAACATAATAATATTAAATGAATTGGCTCTGCGGTGTATTTAATCTCCCGCCAACATTTTGCAACTCAGATTTTTAACTTTTCAATAACATTGTAATGATTTTCTTTAGATAAATCAAGTGAAAAATGCTTGTTATAGTTTTATTAGAGCTAAAGCAATACAATTTGCATATGTCTGTTTGGTGAACTTTTATTTCTTAATTTAATGACATTAAAACGATCCAAATAATCAAAAAAGTTCGCAGGCCAATAATGAAATATTCTGCGATATAGAATAGTGTTGCGTTACGATTTATTAGGTACATTTTTATTTTTATTCCAAAGGACAGGAAATCTATCTTATTTAAATAAATATTTGTTATGCTGAAGATTAAAGGAATTCATGCTGAAGATTTTTAATATTGAATCAATGATTCGGGGCCGTTTTCAACCTTCCACTTCCTTAACCAAAAGGCAATTGATTTAGGAAATAAAAAAAAAAATTCTGCGAAAAGAAATATGGATAAACATTAACAAAGGTGTTAAAAAGACTAAAAAAACTAATTAGACTGTTGACAAAATGGATAACCTAATACATTGTACACAGATAAAATTATGCCTTAAACTGCTACGTTTTAGGTGCATATGATACCTGTTCACAATTAAAACATTTAAAAAAAAAAAACGTTTAAAAAAGATAAATGAAACCAAATTTGTATGAATCAATATTCTCTTTAATATGATTTTAGACCTGTTTTGTGAGCTTCCAAGTTTTTATCCTTTTTTTTGAGCAATCATCCCAATTCAACCTATTTTAAGAGCTCAGCTTACTCTTTTTTTATGGATCAATAATAAGTAGAACTATAGCTCATGTTTTAGGTGAGCCATCAATCATGGAATGAAATTCCACACTGCGTGGAGCCAGGAAGCCCCATAATGAAGCCATCAAATTGGATCAATTAAAGCTAGCCACCGAGCTGACATTTTGCCGAGGAGAAGAGCTTTGACGAGCAGTTTTCTTGGTCACCTCCTGGCGGGTAATTAAGTTCCACTCAGCAGGCCCTGCCACGTTCTTTGTGGGGTTAATCTATCAGCGAGTGGCAGACACCCCTCTTCTTGCCCCCTGCCCCCTGCTCCCTGCCCCACCACTCCGCACACATATCGCTCTCGCTTTAATTATCAACAATGAGCAGGGACCAATAACTGTACGCAATTCCCTGCGGTGACATTGCAGACGCTTTAATAAACAAACCATCGGCACTTAAGGAATAAGCAAAATACACATTAAATGTGTGGGGCCAGAAAGTATGGAGCATAAGTACAAGAACCAGAACGAAACCAAAACGACAACGAGAACGAGAAGGACTACGAGGACAAGAACAAGAGCGGCAATCAGCGAGGGCAGCTGGAATTATGGCAGAGCAGCGAATCAGGAGGTATCAGGAATCAGGAATCAGGGTCCAAGGACCAAGGAACTGCCGGCAAGGGGCGAAAAAACAATCCAACATTCATTTATTATTTAATACGAAAACGCAATTCGTGCATTCACCTGGAAACCATCAACAAACGTCACCAGCGGGAATACTTTTGCTCCTTACACACACACACCGATTCGAGTCCGGGAGGATTGGCCGCTCACACAGATACACGGATACTCGAGCAGATACAGATACACACGGCAAATAGTTGGCAAGTTCGAGTGGCTGTGGCCTGAAGGCGCAGGACGAAGGACTCGAGACGCAGCGTACGCAGCCAAGCATAACGGTAAACCAAGCTGACGTTAACTGGCAAGGCGATAAAGCAGCGACACACACACACACAGATACTCAGGGCACACATACCAACGCAGCAGCACACCACCACCAACACGCGAGAGCAAAAGTCTCAGACAGACGGACACACACAAATGAAATTCAAGCAAATTGAAATTTTATTTCAGCAAATGTCTTGCTCTTTACGCTCTGCGGCTGTCTACCTCCGTACACTACACTCGGAGAAATTAGTAGGTGAATCCTCATAACTGGAAAATAATTTATTCAATGTCTTCCCAAAAGATATGAGGCTAAAAGATTCCTTTCAAAGTTGGAGAATGCGCTTTTAATAAATTTCATTTCAATAAAATATGTATTTACATTAAATAAATAAAAAAAATGAATTTTTAATTTAAAAATAATTGTGGATTTTTCTGCACTTCTACGCTTTAAAATTTTACATTTTGGCGTAAGCACGGGGGAAATAAGGTAATTAAAGCTTCCATTAAGGTAAAAATTGATACCAAATTAGCTATCGTTTAAAACTCTATGACATTTTACTGAATAACTTTCTGTGTAAACTAAACACGCGAATTCTTAGGAACAGAGTTTATTTTATGACTTGAAAAACATGGAAAGACCGATTGGCTAATGCGAAAGCAAAGAAAAATGTGGCCACATTCAGCAAAACAAGATGATATCTGATTACTGACAAACCAGTGATCTATGATCAGTTTGTTGTCTTTCGATTGGTTCTACTTCTGAAAAGTCTTACTACCAAAACTTTAAGAGAATTATAATACCTTTCGGTCGGTGTATTACTTGTTTCAATCGGATTATCGTAGCAGATTTTCAATTCTGCGACTATACGCACACACTTCCGGTGCGATTCGTCACTACGTGGACTGCCGTCCACAGTGATACACGAAGAAATTAAAACCCACTGTGGGGGTCCGACCAAACGAGTGTTACACCAAGCAAAAAACTAAATAATTGTATACCAAGAGTTAAAATCTGATACTTTGCTCAAAAGTAAAGTAAAGTCGAAGACAAGATTTTTTCTCATTCGTCACGTAAGAATGTGCCTTTGGTGGCGAACAACTTTAATATTTAGCTGATAATGAAAGTATAATTATTTAGTCGAAGGAGCAAGCATTTTTCGTAACAAAATTTGATCTGAGTAATTTTGTATGTTTTGCTGGTGTTTTATTGTTTGAAAAAATGAATACTTAAAATCTTTAAAAATTTGTAATATTTAATGTCAAGGCCTGAAACTTCCTATTTGAAATAAATTATATGATCCAGCAATCTCAAATTTTAAAATCGAAATGTTAAGCATGGATGTTAATCTACAGAATTGAATCCTCAAATGGCAAATGTGCTTTTTTCTTTAAATACGATTTAAAAAACAGAACAAGAGAGAACGCTATAGTCGGGTTGGTGTCCCGACTATCTAATACCCGTCACTCGGCTAAAGGGAGTGCTCTGTAGTCGGGTTGGTGTCCCGACTAAAGGTTGTAACTCAGCTAAAGGGAGTGCGAGGGAGATGGATATATGTGTAAACTTTGATCAGGCTTAACTTTTTAACGAATGGTCCGATTTAAAAAATTTCTTCTGCATTTCGATAGGTATAACTAAACGCAACAAAATTGCATTTATACTTATCAGAAATATTTGAAAATGTGGGCGCCAGGCACATTTTAGTATGGTTTGTGGGCGACTATGGGCGATTGTGGGCGTTAGAGGGGGCGTGGCGGTCGCCTGAAATAAACTTGCGCTGCGTAGGAAGCCCAAGAATATGTGTTGGTAATCCCAATATTCTAGCTATTGTAGTTTCCGAGATCTCAGCGTTCATCCGGACGGACAGACGGACAGACGGACAGACGGACAGACGGACATGGCTAGATCGACTCGGCTAGTGATCCTGATCAAGAATATATATACTTTATAGGGTCGGAAAAGCTTCCTTCTAGCTGTTACATACTTTTGCACGAATACAATATACCCTTTTACTCTACGAGTAACGGGTATAATAAGGAAGTTCCGTATAAGCGTTTGTATACTCCCATTTGGACTGCCTATATGCTTTTAATCAATACTTCTTACGGTTTTTCTCTAAGCTTAGCCGCCCTTCGAGGCACCCACTCAGCCAGCGAGCAAATCACCCCCCGAATGTCCTGGATGTCCTGTCTGGCACTTGGTTCTTGTTGGTTTCGTTGGTCATCCTTAAGTTGCGCGATTTGTTGCACTTTTCAATTTAGATAAATTAAAAACAATGCCACAGAGAACTTTGCTGTGCTTGCGGTAAATGTTAAATGTTTGCCAAGAATCAAACTTGAGAGTTCCACCGCCACCTAGAGATGCCGACACTTTGTGGACCCAACTTGTAATCGTCCGGGAATTGTGCACTTTTGTTTGTTCTTTCGTACCCCCGGCCGCCTCCCCCAGGATCCGTTTGTTTATTGCAGTTCGGGGGCCATGGGGGAGGTGTCGGTGTCGGGGTGGCGGTGGGGAAAACGAGGAGTACGTGCAATCGATGCTGCTGGCAATTCAAGTGAAAAGAACGAAGGATCCTCTGCGGGGCTAAGCTGCAGCTGGAATTCAGGGAATACGCCGGAATAGGGAGAACAGGGCGGGCCGGAGTCGCGTGAGGAATTCCGCCAGGTGCTGCTGTTGTCTCTCAATTGAAAGTGCTGCCTGGCGTCTCCCGCGAGGCCGACAAGTTATCGGACAAATAAAAAACCCCAAGCTGGAGCAAATATCAAGGGGCCGCAGTGGGGTGAGTGGTCGCGGGCTAAGAGCATTGCTCATACGCCAGGTACGCCCGTCTGCTCGACTTAATCGATGGCTTGCACACACGAGTGAGCAGCAGATAGTGGGGGTAGGATCCAGAGTCGAATAATGAACTCAGCGGGCGGCCTTTAATAACGAGGTGCTGCTGGGCCCTTTAATAGATCGATTGCAACCACTAACCTGCTAACCGGGCTGGCAAACAAACACAGACACACATCCTGCAGCCCGCAGACCGTTTCCTCCAGACGCAAAGCCATTGGATATTTATGGCATTGCCCGGGCAGATTATGCGGCTAAAACTTTAGCAACTTTCCACTCGCAGCGCAAGTAACTGGCGAACTTACGTGGCTGCCAGCTCCGGCAATGAAATGCAATTTGGTTTATGAACTCCACGCAAAGCAGGCCAAAAGGTGCCGAGATTTAGCCAGTGCCAAATGAACTTGGCGCCAGTTCCAGCCACTTTCAGCTGCTCGTTCTCCACTCGCATTTGCAGTCAGGACTTTGCGACCACTTTGTGTCACATTCATAAGTTGTGAAATGTGAAATGTGGAATGGAGATGTGAGTTCGCATTAGTATGCAAATTGTTGCAGGTAAATAAACGAGTATAAATAAATAAAAGGCAACCAGGAATCCGGCAAGCAAAAGGCACAGCTTGACTTCGAACACTCCCCCTATTGATCAAATTAATAAATCATGAACAATTAAAATTCTCTCATTAAACATAATGAATAAATAATTGGGTCGATTCTAATGAATAACGGATGCGTTTTATTGAGCAAATCGTTAAAATCACTAAGCGATTTGAGAGGAGCTTTAACTTACAAAACTATGCCCTTTTCCAAACTATAATATTGCTAGATTATAATCTTTAACTTATGGTTAATAATGAAAATTGAAAAATATCCTCAAAAACCAAGCTAACTATTTTAAACGTTTATTTTGAACAATATTATCTATATAGCCTTACTAAAGGACCCATAATTTATGCAGCTAATTAAGTTCCGACGATGTCCTCGTTTAGAAGCGGACTTATATCACCATTTAGGTTCAATTTTTGGGCCATGGGCTAATTGGTATAATTAAAATGTATTAGTTGAATGGCTTTAACCAGCAATCGATCGGATTTAAACCGTTCACGGCACTCGTTTAAAGCGGAACTCATGTCTGCGGCGGTTGAATCCATATCCATCCAAAGTTGATTAAGCGAGTGCATATAGCAGTGCTCCTGGCATTAGCGGTGCCAGGTAAATATTTGTAAATCAGGTCCCCCGCACACATGGCAAACTTTGGGATTGCCAAGAGCGACACGCACTTGACTTTCGAAACTCACTCGAAGTCTAAGTTGGCTGTGTTGGCTGAGTTGGCTGGGTTTTTCGCTGCCTTCTGTCTGCGAGTTTGCCTGCGAGTTTGTCGTCTGTTTGTTTGTTTGTTTGTGCTCAAGTTGTGCTCGCCTTTTTTGCCGTGATGTTGCACTTTTTGCGGCCCGAGAATAAAGTTGCTTCCATCCGAGCAAATCTGGTTACATTACGAGTATCTCGGTACATATCTGGCAGTGCCAATTGAACCACTGCCAGGTGTTCGGGCCCATTTCCGCCCCTCTCTTGGCCACCCCCGTGTGGAATATGTCAACACATCTTGGTCGGCTGGGTCCCGTTTGGGTGCCCCAAGGCTGCTGCCCGCGCTGACCCCAAAATGTGTAGCCATGCGGCCTGCAACATGCACTCATTCATTCACTTCATTTGCCGAGTTACGCACGCTCTGGGAGATTGGATCGGGGAGGCTGGGCGCGTCTCTGGGAGGGATTGGGATTGGGATGGGGCCTCCCCGGCGATGACATCAATTTGCGTAAATTGTGCTTGGAAAACGCTGCCGGAAACAGGCAGACTAATGGAGCGGAAGTTTTTCCAAAGCATTCGAATGCCGCTCGTTGAGTCGCAGGGCCCTTCCTGCAACAAACTACAAAACAGAGAGAAAAACACACAAAATTCTGTAATCAATGTTTTTGGATTTGAGCTTGAATGGAAAATTATCTTAAATAATAAAAAAATAAAACAAAACCTTTTAGAACATATTAAGTACTTCTTTTTACACACATTTTCAAATACACATAGCTAGATAATAATTTCTTAATAAATAAGATGTAATTCAAAATTTTAATTTTAATATATAATTAATTTTGTATTTGCCCTAGAAAAGGACATTTATTTTTCTGCCTGCATTGAGCCAGGCTAGAAGGGCGACTCTCCGGAAGCCTGGGTCCTCGGGTTGCCAGCCAGTCAGTTAGCCATTTCGTGTTGCACATTCAAACGGCATGCAGATGAGCTGGCAGGATGTTGTTGCCGCTGCTGCAGCTGCTCCACCAGGACGAAGGACAATCAGAGGGGGAGCAGGAGGAGGAGGGGTAGGGGAAGGCGAAGGGTCGATGCCTGGTTGACTGGCAGTTATTTAGCAGCTCTTCTAATGAAGCTGCTGACGGCAATTAAACATTACGCATACGCACCGTTGTGCAGGCGAATTTAATGCAATTGTCTCGTGTTCTCACTCACTCACTCACCCAGCGGATGGTAAGTGAGACAGACATGGGGGAAGGACAGTGAGGAAAAGGGTGTAGAGAAAATGTTCCGCTTAATTTGTTTGAACGTTTGCCGGGGCTATGTAAAATTAAACTTGTCTGCTGCGCATTTAAAATGTCACCGAACAGGACCGTCGACATGGCCGTGATCCGGTTGTGGTGCCCATGCTTTCAGCCCCCCCTGAAACTCCACCCCCTTAAACCCCCATCGACGCCCATGATAGCAGCACTAGCTGCGGTGCCCGCATGCAAAACGAAAATTTTATCAGCATCAGCATGAAAATGTCGCCGCATATTAACCTGTCATCCATCACTTTTGATACTTTAGCAGTCCGCTGCCGTTGCCATCGCCGCGTGTTACCTTTTCCCAGATCCTGACCCTGCTGCCCCCGACATCCGCATCCCCTGGTGACATCACGCAGCGGCAAAAAAGGGTCAATTCCGTTGCACGACGATACACAAAAGGATAACGAGCGCAATATGAGTTGGCATTATAATACGCCAGCAACAACAACTGGCTGCAAAAGAAAGTGAGCTGCAAAAAAGAAGGAAAAATGGCACAAAGAGAAAATAAAATGGCGTCGCTGTTGCTATCATCAACATTGCTGTAGTTGTAGTTGTAGTCGTTCCCCACCCACCGAGGCTGCATTGAATGACGATGGGGAAATGCAAAGAGTCTCGGCTTACAATTTTTATTCAATACAAACTTAACTTGATTTTGAGGAATACCCTACAGTCGAAAACCGATAACCGATAACAAAGCTAGCAAAAATACCCAAGGGAAAAGGGTTCCTGTACTGACAAACTTAAAGAAAGTATTAAGTTATAGTCTAGTCACACTATGTGGGGTAACCTATCGAGTGAGCCAGTAACCCGATTACTCCAAAAAAGTGTTTCCACTGGGTTAACTCCAAATATCGGGTAATGACAGCTAGTGTTTGTTGTTTTTGTTGTTTATTTTACTAGGGATGGACCTTCAACGATAGGAAATAAATACAAAATAGACCGAAAAATACAAAAAAATACTCAGAAATACCAAAGACCCTAAAAGTACCTCACTTTTGCCCACATCTAGTTGCCTATACACAACCTATGTAAAAAAAACAGGGTTTTGTCAATAACCCCATAACTCCATAACTCCACCCTAGTGTAAACAGGCCTTTATATACTGAATAGTTGTCAATTCAACGCAAAAGAATTCTTAGTAATTAAAAATGTAAATTATATATTGAAAAATATTTCTATTGTGTCTAAATTATAAATACAACAAAATTTAAATTTCAAGTCTTAACATAAGTTCCATAAGGATTTAATTTTATTATCTAAACAAAATATCTGTATTTTTCGTTGTGTAAAAATTAATTTATCAAATAATGGTAGATTTAATGATGCTTTTAATGCTTTCAGTGGCTCGCTGAAAGGCTTCAAATAGTATCGCAGACAAACATAATTGTGCATTCCATTAAATCCGGCAAACCTTCCGAATTTATTAGCTGCCAGAAATCAGATTTGGGAAATTTAACAAAATGAAATAATAGTTGCAGTGGGGGTGTGTTAACCCTTGCCACCCCACACCCTCACTGGATGTTTCATTTACTGTTGATTCGCTGTTGGCCAACTTTGGCACAGCCAAACGGCAAACTTTAAAGGGGTTTGTCGAAGGCTTTTGCTGGGTTTTCGGGGGGTTACAAAGGGGGTTGGGCTGTTGTGGTATTGTTGGTGCTGTCTCTCTCCGTGTGTGTGTGCTTGTGCTTGTGCTTTTTATGACTAAAATTGTAAATTATGTCAACTGGCCACGACCCACAGAGCTCGTTATATGTAGTTGGAGTGCTATAAAGGATATAGAGGGAGGGCCTTCGGTACTTCTCTAACTGCTACACGAAACTAATGAAAATTTATTGATAATAAATTTAATATATTTTGTGGTGGGAGGTTTGGCATGCCCCCGCCCCCCCATAACTTCCATATATCTGCGTATGCTTGGAGTTTTGTAATCGATAGTCAAAGCGACCAAGTCTAGTTCTGAGTTTCAGTGCCAACGAATCATAATTAATTTATGGCACTTAATTAGTGGGCTCCGGGTCTGTAATGCAGTTGGCAATGCATGATACCAATTTACCCAGCCCAACCCAACCAATCCTGTAGCCAATCCCCATCCCCATCGCTTTTTATCAGCCACCATTATCATCTATCGTCATGCCGCTGTTGACATTTCATTGAGTCAAGCTCAAACTTCATTATGTCCTGCAGCGGTCCTGGCGCCAGGACGAAGTCTCATGTCGTGTGCGTGCTGTTTTCCCAGCCAGCCAGCCCCGTTTCCACATTTTCACATTTTCCTCAACTTGTACTCTGTCTTCTTGCTCTGCTCCTTCGGCCTGTGCCTGTGTGACTTTGTCTAAGTTTGTTTGCATAACCTATTTGTATAAATATTTTGCCTTGCTCTGTTGCTCAACTTATTTGCACGTAGACCCCCTTTAAGACCCGCCCCTGACCCCAGCTCGAGGAACCCCTCGAACCGTCTCTGTTCTGTTCCGTAGGTGATAACAATGTTTGTCTTCATTTTCGGGGTGGAACAAAACTTTACTCTTAACATTTTCACTTAAACTTGCACAACAAATTCGGTTTATTATTTTATAGTTTGGACACGTGTGTGTGTTTGCGAGTGTGTGTGTGCCTGGCTTGGCTCAGCAGAAATATTTGGAGCAAAATAAAACACAATTTGAGGTTGCATACTTTTGAGCCTTAAGTCCTTGTCGTCCTGTCTTGCCTTTGCCTCTGCCTCTGCCCCCCGAGGTGTTTATGCAAAACCAATTTAATTCCAGCGATTTGTTGACACATCGAGGAGTCGCAGGCAAGTTTGTTGGCCGAGATTAGAGTCGAAATTAACGTGTCTGTTCCGCCTGATCCCCAGATGGTAAATGCAATTTACGCCCAGCCAATGGCAGTCGCAATTTCGGCGCCCGTTTGCAGCTTAATGAATTGTCAAACACTTTAAGCCAATAAACGCAATAATGGGCGACACACTCCGGCATCCAGGTAACGGCCACCTACTGCAAGGCGTTTAGCTGTGAAGCTTTTAAAAGTTGGTAACTTCTATTCACACACACCCAGACCCTCGAACATACACGCACATTTTCCACTCACATGCCAGGACATTTGTCACAGGGCTTTTCTTTTTGCGGCCATGACTGTCAGCGAAACTTTGCTCCGCTGCTCGACAGCCAGCAAAGTGTTTATGTTGGCCGGAAGACATAAAAGCGAATGCAGTCAATAGCCCGCACGGGCGGAGGAGATGCCAGTGACACGCAACCGCAACAAATCCAACCGGAAATCCACTTTAAACTTGGCCAAGAGCAGCTCCATCTTCCACCTCCACCTCCATCTCCTCGTCCTCAATCTCATCCTTCTTTTTTTCTGCCCCGGCAAAGTGGAGCTGCACTTGCACTTGCACTTCAACGCTTCGGTCGAGTGCTATCGAGCAATCGATGGACAATGCCGAACAAAGACAATAACCAATGGAGTGGAGGGAGGCCGGAGGAGGAGGAGGAGGTCTGGCAGGTGGAGAGCGTCGGGCAAAGCCTTTCTATCCTTATCGAGCTGGCATTAAAAGCTAAGAGCAGAGAAAAGCGAAAGTTGCTGGCAGGGAAGGGATATGAAATGGCTGTTAATAGCTCAACAAATCAAATTATTGTTCAACCATTAAATCGACATTCAAATAAGGTTTATTTTCATGAACAATATCAATTAAGTAGCAAGGAAACTTCAGACAAAAATTCATAATTGCTAAAAAGTTAGTTCATTTACTCGTTGTTTTATTTATTATTATTTTTTATTATTTTACCATCGCACAATTAATAAAAGTTCAGATAAAATATTTTGTGACGAAAAATAATTTTACATTTGACTAAATAAATACACTTCTGTATATGAATCTGCCTGCATCTTTACTTAGCCGTTAGTTAGCCGTTACTCAGCTAAAAAGAGTGCGAAAGAGACGACTATGCAGGCAGCAAAGCGACTGTTTCCGAGATAGCACACAGGCTCCACCTTGCGGCGATTACATTGATTGCACACATATTTTTATACCCGTTACTCGTAGAGTAAAAGGGTATATTGCATTCGTGTAAAAGTATGTAACAGATAGAAGGAAGTTTTTCCGACCCTATAAAGTATATATATTCTTGATCAGGATCACTAGCCGAGTCGATCTAGCCATGCCCGTCTGTCCGTCTGTCTGTCTGTATGAACGCTTAGATCTCGGAAACTACAAAAGCTAGAAAGTTGGGATTACCAACACATATTCTTGGGCTTCCTGTGCAGCGCAAGTTTACTTCAGCCGAGCGCCACGCCCACAATCGCCACAAACGATAATAAAATGTGTCTGGCGCCTACATTTTTAAAGATTTCGGAGAAGTATAAATGCAATTTTGTTGTGTTTAGTTATACCTATCAAAATGTAGAAGAAATGTTTCAAATCGGACCATTTGTTAAAATGTTATGCCCGATCAAAGTTATATATCTCCATCTCCCTCGCACTCCCTTTAGCTTAGTAACGGGTATCTGATAGACGGTGCACCCGACTATAGCGTTCCCTCTTGTTAATTAATGCATTTTAACGAAATTTTGATAGTTATTGACAACTTTAATAAAATTCGATTTACAACAAAAATCTTAGAAAGTATGGGCACAACAAATTTGACTCTTGTGGGCGTTGGTATGACAAACAGACGGACATGTCTATATCGACTCAGCGGTAATCCACAGTGATCCTTATTGTTCTCCATTATTTTGTGTTTTTAATTGACTATACAAAAATGATCAAAAAAGTTACCAGTCTTGGAGCTCAAAGGCCAAGCAAATAGTTTTAAATTCGCATACTTATTGCAAGATTTCTCCCATGCAAGCGAAAAGAACAGCTGAAAATAATTGGCATGAAATGACACAAAAATTGATTAAAAGCCAAGAGCCCGAATAAGAGGCCATGAAATATTGAGCTCAATATATTTTTAAAGGCCAACAGCAAACAGGCTAACAAGCAACAAGCCAGAGAAATGCGATAAGGAATGCGTGAAAGAAAGGCGAGAGAAAGGAAATGGAAAAGCGAGAAAAAACGCCGGACGAAGGCAGCGACAAAAGTTAAAAAATCAATTCGTGGCCAACTGAAACCTGATTTATGGCTGCATTTATGAAATGCCCCAAAAGGATCGAAGGAGAGGCGAGCAAACACACATATAGATACTCCTTCGGCAAACACACAAAACACACACACACATACACTTGCACACAGAACGGAAAGTAAAACGGCTCGGAAATAGAAAACTAAGTGATTGAGGAGTTCTAACGAGTCCCAACAAATTTACCAGAAAATTGACTTTTTCTGTTTGGAATTAAAGCGCTTGGCTAGCTCCGCCCATCCACAGATTCGGTGGGCGTGGCCTGTCAACTGGAGGTTGGTCCACGGCATGGGTAACGAGTGAAATTGAACTGTTTGCAACTACAAATTGCAACTTGTTTTCACCTGGCTGCATTTTGTTTTATTTTCGACAGGTGAAATAACCGCAATTACGCTGATGCAGCTTCTCTCCCCACCTCCCACTCCCTCTCTTTTTTGGCCAGTAAACTTCAGAAATGAAATTGCCAGTCGGAGAGCCGGGGCCAAAACACATTTGCTGTGGCAAGAAGTACGCTTAAGTGCCGCTTTGCGAAACATTTCATTGCATAAGCAGGGGAGTGGGTGGTTGGTCCTGCAGGAAGCTGGCTAAAGTGAAATACTGCCAGGAGCAGTGGCGGTAGGAGGAGGGACAGAAGGAGCACAGCGCAGCGTTGTCGTCCTGGCAAAGTCAAAAAACTAACGAAATCGGAAACGGAAGCACACAAAGCGCCATGGTCCCGCTCCGCCGCTCCTCTGCCGCTCTCCTTCCGCCCGACGTTTGTCCTGCATCATCATTGTCGCTTCGCTGGCTGCCCGAGAACTGCTTAAAAGTCAAAACACAGCGAGCGGGAAAGCGGGTAAGCGGGAAAACGAGGGGGCCAACTTTTCCCCAGTCAAAACGAGAAACAAACAGAACGGACCAAGTTGCCACAGTTTTTCCCGCAGTTTCCCTCTCGCACTTTTTCCACCGCCGGTTGTCATCATTTCTATATAAAAATTGGTTGCTCATTTGCTGCTCTTGGTCAGTTTTGCACCCGCTTTTCCGACTTTTCCCGCTTTTCCACTCGAACCGCTGGTAATTTGCAGCGGCCAATCTTTGCGCTCCCCCCTTCGCCGCCCCGCTCCGCACACTCGAATGCTTTGTTCAATTAATGAGACTCTTGACAGTTTTCCGCAGCGCAGCTTTCGGCTGCTCCTTGTCCGTACGCTTCCCGCTTTTCCGTGCTTTTCCTCATTTCCCAGCTCCCATTTCCACGGCTTTCAGCTCGCAGTTAGCAGGCCACTCGTGCCGCTGTTTTGTAATTTATAATGTTAACTTTTTGATTTTTGCCAGGTCAGGGCGCACTTAATTAATGAAACAGGCGCAGCAAAGGAAAAGGACTTGCGGAGCAATGCAATTGAACACAAATACATAAATTCAATTAGGCAGCCAGAACAGAAATCAATAAACGAGTTTTGCCCCACCTAATTGGCAGCCACGCCCCCTTTTGCCTGCGCCCTTGCTCATTAATTGCCCCACGTACATTGCTCATACGTCACGTGGCGCGCAAATGCCAAAAAGGAGTGGATAAAGTGCTGCACGGGGAAAAGTGGATTATTTTGGGCCCAGTTACTCAAGGGTATATCTCAAACGAGATATTTATCTGATTTAAATATTTTTGACATCTAAAATTAATCAGTTTGAAGGCATTTTTTATAAAATAAATTTTTTAATTCAATGCAAAGCTTTCAAACTTGTATATTCTTAATTTATATTACATTTATTGCATTCGCAAGGCATAATTATAATCTTTCTTTTTTCAAAAAAATGTTTTAAGTATACATATTTTCTTTTCAAAATCGTATTGAGTTGTTAAGATGAAAGTTGACTGTAAAAAAATATTACTTAAGTAATTATAACAAAGCAAAATCTCAGATACAGCTCATTGAGCAATCGATTTAGGGACGATCAGCATGTTTTTGCGAGTGTGGCCGAGAGTTATGTAAGTCGTGGGGAAAAAACACCAACTGTCAGCTGTAATTAGCACACTCTCACACCACGCCAACTCACACATCGCCTAACTCGAGTTGACGCGCTGAAATTTTTGACTGAGTGATGCCCACATCACATTCGCCGGAACTCAGTTTTTGGCTGGCAAAAGATGAATGTCTCTGGCTTGCAGGCGAGCATGTCGGGCTGTAATTATTAATGCCATCATCATCGCCATTATGGTCATCATCGCTTCGCAACGACGTCGTCTTGTCGTTGTCGTTGATGACTTGCCTGCTTTTAGGCGGCTCTTAAAGTGTTGAAGCTGCCGCTCGGCTCATCACGGCTCACACACACACACACACAAGCACAGAGCCAGCTGCCACACCCTAAAAGGGAAAACACCAACGCATATTAAACTGACTACAGCTCAGACTCCTTCAGCCGCGGGCAAAAAATAATAATTTGCAGTGCACATTTCTTGCTCTCCTTTTCCGTTTGGATTTTTTCTGTGCCACTTTTTTTGCTCGCTGGCTATATATATTTATATGTGTGTTACAAGTTGGCATACCTTTTTTCAACTCCCGGACGGACGCGGCCACGGATGATGGGATCCCGGGGATACTGGTGCTGAAGCTGATGCTCCGGAGCTCTGATGCGGCGGTGTTCATGTTGTTTGGCGCCATTATTAATAAAGTTCACGAATGCAATGAGCACCGAGCGCGTTATGAGTGAGTTTCCCCGCAGAACTCATAAGCACGGACCCACCCACACACACGCGCGAGTGCTGCCACGCCTGTTCACGGACACAAATACACACTTAGTGGGAGGATGCAGCAGCGCACAATTGCAAACAGAGAGCCTCGGTGCTTTGCCAAATACTCTGCGAAGGAGTTGCACGGATCCGCGGATGAGTTTTCTGAAGTTAAGTCAATCAAAATATCCGGATTAGCAGAAAACTTAAAATTCTAAGGAATTGTTGAAACTTTAAATCTTAAAATGAAATCTTAATTTTCTCCTGGTAATATTTTATTGATTATAATTGGACTATTAAACTAATCGGATAAGAAAAATTACACCAACCAATTTTTAAAAACGTGTGGCGGAAACTCTACTACAATTTTTAATTTTTATGTCTATGTTTTCTTATATTTTTTTCCCTCTTAAAAAATCTTAAAATTATTTTGAGTTTGGGGTTCGCAAGATAAAGAGTGGCGATTTTAAAATGCTTTGACACCACAATAAACTAAAAATCCCCGAAACGTTGGAAAGTTTTTACTTTTTTTTAACTTTCTCAGAATTCTTGCGTTGCCAAATTTTTTGGAAAACGCAGTTCAAATTGGGAATTCGAAGCGAATTCAAATTTATTGCATCCATCGAGGTAAATTTGAAAAGCATTAATTTTGTATAACGTAAGTTATCTCGACACAATTGATTGACAGAAATCGATTATAATAATTGTTTTTAATATTATTAATAGCATTTTCCAACATAATTAAAAAATAATTTATATATTTGCATTTAAACAAGAATATTTATTTATTAAAAAACACAAAAAATAATAAATAACCAATTGTAGAACATGATGAATATCCTATATACGAAATGCCTTTGGCAAGGGGTTTCGAAAGTCGGGATCAGTATGACGGATGCATTCGCATTTTTTATGCTATTTACACTGGGAGCCGCCGCATCTCCGACTCGACTCGGTCCACAAGTCCTTTCCTCGTCCTCGCAACTTCCTGCTATCTATAACACATACACTTTCAGGATGTGTGGCCAACACACACACAGCCACACCCACAGCTAGTGGAAATACAAACGAACATGGCGCGTACTTGTAATTCCGCCTAGGTGCATGGCGGCCCAAAGTGTTTCTGTTTCATGCCCATTGCAACAGTTGCAAGTTGCAGCGGCAATGCCACATCGGCTATCACACACACACACACACACACACACGGTTGATGTTGATGCGCCTCGAGTTCTGTCGAGTGCGGCTTTTGTGGGAAAAATTAAAAATTTCGAGTGGGCCGCAAGTGGTTTCAAGGATTTGCATTAAGCGCATGCAACTTGCCAACTGTGGGTGGCACCGCCACTCACCTCCCCACCACCCCACACGGCACCACCACCCCCTGGGCACCACCCACTAGCCACATGCCACACGTACAAAGGCTCAGGCACATTAACGGTGCGGATGTGTTTGTGCTGTTAGTTTGTGTGTTTGCTCACAGCCTTCCCATTTCCGCCCCCTTCCCCATCCCTTCCTCCCCCACTTCCAGTTGCAATGGCGACTTTCGCTTTAATGACTGCCCGTCCAAGCGTTAAAATTGCTGAGCAAATTCAAATACTAATTCTTATTATGGGATAAGCCGACAAGCCATGGGTAACTGTAAATTAAATATTTATCTTTTTAAATTGTCTAACTGATGAGACCTCCTATTCGGTCTTTAAACTACATGGAAGCCTTAACAATTATAAAGCTTGCCAGGATTTTTGGTGCTCGCCTCATTTTTCTAGAGTCTTCAACTCTCGTTTAAAATGCTCAAGTTAAAAAGTTTTATCGCAATACCAAATTAAACAATATCCGGAAAAAAGTTGAAAATATTTTATATGGATTATTAGGTATTCATGCCAAAAAATCCCGTTAGAAGAAACACTGTTTTGTAGGGAGGACAAATAAGGACCCGTTCTAGAATAAGTCCTGAAAGTGATATACGGACATAATTCATTTAATTAAAAAAGGAAAGTTGTGCACCTCAATGCTGATGTGTGTTCATAACGTTTTAGAAAAGCGTCTTTATATTAAAAATGGATTGAAGAACCATGCTAACACAATTATCGCGTGCATCCTTCCCTGGGTTTCGGCTTCTGGACTGTGCAATTTTTTTGTGAGATGTGCCCCAAGCCGGAGCCATCAGTAACCGTTGGATTTGCGTCGCAGCTTAATAATGATCCGACTGCCTTTGTGATGTTCCCCGGCATCTCGCATCTCGCAACTGGCATCTAGCATCTGTAGTCGTATTCGTAGCACATGCATATCAAGCTGCTTTCAGCTGCATTCTTAGCAATTACACAGGGCTCAGACTTGGCAGGAAAACAGAGCCAGAGCCAGAAGCCTGGGAATAAAAAAGCAAAGAGTGGAAACTAAACCTTTGCATGGCCCACTAAGCACACTCGTCAGTTTGTCTCTGTCTCTGTCGCTGGCTGTTTTCCCAGCCATAGTCGTTCGCTTTTCCGAGCCTCGTTGTGTTGTTTTCTATTTGCCAAGCGCTTCAGTCGGCTAACACACACACTCACACACACACACACATGCACATGCCGGGGTACAAATGGTATTTTTATTTATTCTGAGCTTTGACTGCAGCCTGACTTGCAGAAATTTCATAATAAAGTTGTTGAACTATTTTTCATTGCATAGTTTTAGGGACTCGCCGTGCACTTAAGCGTATTAAAATGCACTCGAAGGGATGCAAATAGCAGATAATAATCGGGCATCTGAATTTAGGGGCGGGTGGCAAAAGTGAAAATGAAAATGAGAGCCAGGTTTCTCGTTTGCCAAACGTGTAATTAAGTTGGCAGCAAGGACACATTGCCAGTGCTTCAGTGTGAGTGTGAGTGTGTGCCCCATGCTCCGGGGCACTTTAAATTGCTCTGGACGGGGGTGACAAATGGCCAGAACCCGCAGCTCTCGGACGGTCACATGCACGTACTTCCTAATCCTTTTTTTGCGGGGGGCCCCAGACCCTCGAGAACCCAACCAAAATCGAGCAGCGAGCACAGTTGCAACGTGCGACGAAACGAAATCAAAAAGTTCCGAAACAATTTCGTCGTAAATCTTCGAAAATAGTTTTGCAGTCAGGCCGACAAGTAACGGCAAACAAACAGGATAGTGAATCCACAATTGGAAAATGCTTTCGGGTCACGGCGAGCAAATGAAATTGAGCCCGGCTGTGGAAAAATGTGTATATTGCATTGCGGCAGTAGCAGTACACCAAAAAAAAACTTGAAATTAAACGATGATCGATTTGATATTATGTGGTATCAATTTTCACTTGATAGCGGCATCTTAATTTGATATGATCGGAATTTAAGCAACATACCAGTTCGAATTTCGCTCTTTTTCGAATTGAGAGAATTTTTTCTTCTCACTTCCACTCACATAATTTAAGTCGTCAGCTTGCTTCTTACTCTATTTATTGAAGTCAGAGAATCTCATGGATAGAATTCGAAAAAATCATTTGACCAGTATAGCATGTAAAAACGATATGCGTATAAATACCATAAATTTACCATGCGCATATCGATTTGAATTTTTTTTTTTGTGTGTAGCTATAGCAGAAGCAGTAACAGCGTTTTTCGCACAAGTATTCTAATAACCATGGCATAGCCGGTCCTCGGATTGGATCTCCATGTCTGGTCTTTAATGCCCAAACTTGTGCGAAATCAGAGGCAAAAGTTCAGACCCAGGATGACCGCAGGATGGCACACAGCTAAGCTGGCCAAGGAAATAGAGCGAGCGAACAAATAAACATTTAAAATGCCTCGCAAAAGTGTGCAAAATCAGTTGCTGACAATGAAGGGGAGCCCGAGTCTGAGGTTTGTGGCGAATTTAAACTGCCAGACCGGAGTGGTCGGTCGGTGTGTGCGAGTGCCCCGAGTTCTCCCCGCCTTCCCCGATTTGCGAGTGTGGGAAAAGTGTAACTAATGCTCGACACTGGCACTAATTTAATTACGAAAAACGCAAAAGTGTCGCCCGGCAGCTAATGCAGCTGCAGCAGCATCGCCTTGGCCATTTGCTGATTGCCACAAATTGCTCTGGGGGCCTTCTTCTTGGCCACGTTTCCCTTTTTCCTCTTCCTTCTTTTTTATTGTATTTTTGGCCAGCAGAAGTCAGTGTGTCCGCCCTCCTTCGGTTTTTATCAGGAGCAGCAGGCGAAGCAATTGCAGCTCATTAGGCAGACACTTGCCAAAGGATTTGTCCTGTCGGTGGCTACTCCCCCTCACTTCCGCTCTCTCTCTCCTTTTCCCGAGTGTGTTTGTGTGTGTATGGCAAATTAATTAATTTAAGTCTTATGCAATTGCAATTGCATCGCACTGCATTGCATTGCATTGCCAGTGAGACAGCAATAAAACATTAGACAAGTGTCTGCCGCAAACGAGGTTAAACATACCACACAGCCAGGGCACACGGGGGAATGCCACGCCCCCTGCGCTCCGGCGCCTCCTTGCTTTCAATATTTTCCGGCCATTCGGCAGAGGCATCTGTTCGGCTGAGAAATCGATTTTAGTTTAAAATTAACAGCCTCAAAAATGACAAACACTGGCACTTGCTCTCGACTCGCAGGAGGAGCTGCAGCTGCAGGATATTGCATATTTGCCCACACCAACACACCCACACATGGCAAATGAAAAATGTAACTTTAAAGCGAATTGCAGGAGGCCTACAACGGAATGGAATAGCAACAAACAGTCGGCAGCACATTTGAGCCAAATTGTGGGGGTCCTTCGGACGGGAGTTTCGGCCTGTTTTGCTGCTGCCAGGCATTTCTTACATTTTGCTTGCATTGCAGTTACACCGGGGCAAAAAAAGTGTAAATCTATTGCCATTATAAGGAAAAATGTATTTATTGGTTCTGAGCGAGTCACTTGAAAACCTCTAAATATTTTTAAGTAATAGTCTCCCAAATTGGCTAACCAAAAATATGTGATTTTAATTATACTGTCAAAAATATGTTTTATTTCTAGCTTCATTTTAATTATTATAAAGAGCATAAAGCACAAAGGTATTGGAATACAATATTTGAAACCGAAAAGGGGGTTACAAAAAAGGCTAAACATTACAAAAACAAGTAAATAATTATTTATTAGTGCTAGCTTCATTTTAATTATTATAAACACCACAAAAGCAAGGGTATTGGAATACAATATTTGAAATCGAATAGGGGATTTCAAAAAAAGGCTGAACATTTTTCCGCGTGCTCACACAGATGCAAACAGAAATTGCAATCGGGCGCGTGTCAAAGGACATGGAGAATCCTTCGCCTGGCGTTTGGCATCCAAATGCCCCAGCCACGCGTCCTTTGCCCCTCGTCCTGTGTGTCCAGCCCAATGCTGGTCCCTTGCTTAAAGTGAAGTTGTCCACATTGACATGACCAGATCGGCAGCCGTGGGAGGGAGGGGGCTTGGGGATCAAATGGGGATGTGGGCGTAACGAAACGGAATCGAGTTGCATGTGTGACGGAAATGTGAAACAAGTCGTCCTTTGGCCAACCAATCCCCATTCCCATTCCGATTCCCCTTCCCCGTTTCGGCCAGTGTGTGCGGGCCAAAAATGCAGTTGTTCCATTGTCACAATGGCCAATGTGGCTGCCACTGTGCTGCAATCGTTGCACCGCTCCGCTCCGCCTGCGGCAACCGGAAGTGGTAAACATGCATGCCAAGACCGGGAGCCTCCGACCCCCAGCGGATGCCGCCTGGATATGTAATGAAAAATCAATCAATGCGATACACTTGCCGCCTGCCATAGGTCAAGAATCCCATTGCCATTGCCCCTGTGCGAGAATCTTTTTTAGGTCTTTTTGTCCTCTGATGGCTATTTACAGATAAATGCCAACGAAATAAATATTTTCAGCAGGATTATTTGCACTTGCTACACGAATGTATGCCAAGGAATTACACAAAACTGTGTAAATTGAGAAAGGAAATATTGAAATAATTCGGCAATTTATGTGATCTCTTTTAATTCTGATTTACACAGCGTTTATTGAATTGTAATACCCAAATAACTGTAACATAAACTTGTCGCAAATTACTTGTTCCTTACAGTTCCTTAAATCTTTTGTATTATTTTTATAGCTATTTCTTTTGTGGCTTAAAGATTTAATCAATGGAAGTGACATAAGAAGCCATAATAAAATATGTATACAAGTTTAGATTTAACTAGATACACACAAAAAAATTTGATTGGTAAAATTGAACTATACGGATAGTTATGTAACTATAATAAATAGTTACCTGTATTTCGATTTTGTTTTGGGTGTGTGTCTTTGCTAGTTGTGTGTATTTGTTGTTGTGAAAATAACTATTTAATTGGTAGAATTGACAATTTTTGTGGTTGGGGACTGTTTGACAAATATATTGTTTAATTTTAGCATGTTTTTTTGTGTGTAGGTACTACACTCAGGGAAAAATTCGGGTTTTTCGATATCAAATCAAGTACGAACGATATCGAAAGTTGGGTAAGCACGAATTTTCTTGATCCAAGAACGAATATTTTAAACCAAGAACGACTAATTCAAGACCGAAAGTAAGAATTTGAGTACGAACGTTCTTGAAATAAGTACGACATAAGATTGTGTTAATAACAAAAATTCTACATTTAAGAATGAAAAATTCTTAATTTAAGTACTTTCGTACTTAATAGCTTTTACTTAACATCATTAATTATTTAACTTATTTTTATTGTTTAACATGATTTTAAAGTATTTTAAGTTCAGAAAAAACTTTTAGTAACCCCCGACCTCGGTTTGAACCCACGACCACTCGCACTGCAGACAAACGCCCTAACCAACTCGACCACGCCCGCTTCTTAAAATGCTTTGACTTAAGAATGCACAAGAACTCTCGACGAAAGGGCTAGCGTACAACTTATATTTATTTATTTTCAAAAAACGTATTAAGGGGTTTTAAAACAAAAATAAAAAAAATGTATAGATAATTAAATAAAAACAAAATTTAACATTTGTTAAAAGTATTACTATAGGACTTGTAGCTTTCTTTACAAAATTGCATTGTGCAGGCGCCTCTAACAGCTGCACCACCCTGGGAATTAGCCTTTTTTGGTTGAATTTTTATACCCGTTACTCGTAGAGTAAAAGGGTATATTGTATTCGTGCAAAAGTATGTAACAGCTAGAAGAAAGCGTTTCCGACCCCACAAAGTATATATATTCTTGATCAGGATCACTAGCCGAGTCGATCTAGCCATGTCTGTCTGTCCGTCTGTCCGTCTGTCCGTCTGTCTGTCTGTCCGTCCGTATGAACGCTGAGATCTTGGAAACTATAAAAGCTAGAGGATTGGTATTTGGCATGAAGATTCTTGGAGTTCTTACTTGTTTCAAGAAGGTGCCACGCCCCCTCTAACGCCCACAATTGCCTATATACGATTTTAAAAATGTAAATATTTCGGAAAAGTAAAAATGCAGTATTGTTGTGTTTATCAATACCTATCGAAATGTAGAAGAAATTTTTTAAATCGGACAATTCGTTTAAAAGTTAGGCCTGATCAAAGTTGTATATCGTCCATCTCCCTCGCACTCCCTTTAGCTGAGTAACGGGGCACCCGACTATAGCGTTCTCTGTTGTTATATTTAAGAACGACTAGCTCCTATTTCAAGAACGAAAGTTTTAAAAATTTCAAGAACGATTCGGTATTGGTTTAAGAACGTTCGTTCTCAAATTATTCGTACTACATTTTTCTGGGTGTATGCTTTTAAAATAAATAATAATAAATATTCCAAAATGAACTAGGCCACCATTAGTGAAAGATATCTAAGCTAAGAAGTCTAATCCTTGCAGTTTATAATTCACAGTTAATTACCAAAACTAAATAAACAGCTCCTTGAGTCCAGACAACCCTTGCCTCTTGGCTACACTACCGAACCGCACTGTATAAAAGTACAGCTTAGCTCGAGGACAACGACAAGATGCTCCAAGTCAAGAACTTCTCGATTTCCCGAGGACTCCGCAGCAATAACTACAACTCAGCCCAATCCAAGGGCTCCAGTGGAGCGGGAAAAGCGGGCAAAACCGGCGGCTTCGTGCGGCAGGCAAATTCCGAGGGAAAGAAATGGGCGACAGGCAGTTAAGACAAAAGAATTGTGGCAAAGCCAAGGAAAAGGTCGGCAGCACAGACGCAGACAGCAAATTGAAATAAATGCAAGACGGCTGTAAAAGTTGCCGTCGCACGTTTCAATTGCAATCCACCACCCTCCACCACTCGCCCCCAAAAAGTCCACCTCCCTCGCCAAGTGGCAGGCAACAACAATTTTTCGGCTTATTAATAATGCAGCGGCCGCAATTCAATGAATTTTTGACTCCGAACCCGAGAACTACGGCCGGGGGCCATGGCGATGGCGATGGCGATGGCTCCTGGGCATGCCATCGTTGCACGGGAATCGGCAGCCGCCGGAGCAGCAGCATCAGAAACCGGAGAAGCAACATCATTTTTGCTCCTTCCTTTTTTTCCTTCGGCTATCTGATGAACCTTTTAGCTGCGTCTGGCTGGAGGGGTTTAAAGGGGGCCGGATAGCAGCCGTAACCTGGCTGCTTAAACCTTTACGTGCGACAAATTTACGACTTCAAATGTGACCGCAGCAACAACAAATGGAGCAGCAACAGCAAGGTGAACACATTTTGCGGCGGAGGACAAACAAAGTCCGCCCACGCAACCACAGGTCCACACACACAATTCTAAAGGTGGAGTGCTGGGCGTTTCGGTTTGTGAATTCACCCGAAAACCTCTGATGTGTGGTAGATATTCATTTACTTCCAAGCAGTTATAAAAGCAGAGTTCATTTCATAAATTAATTAATTAATAAGTAAATAAGTACTTAAATAAATAAATAATAAAACAATACATTTAGACAAATTTTTATTTTTTTTGAGGTTATGTAATATTTCTATTTTTCTCCTTTCATTTTGAGAACAGCTTTCAAGCTACCTATAAATAAATTAATTAATAAGTAAATAAATACTTAAATAAATAAATAATAAAACATTAAATATGGACAAGTTTTTATTTTTTTTTGAGGTTATGTAATATTTCTATTTTTCTCCTTTTATTTTGAGAACAGCTTTCAAGCTACCTATCTGCATGCCGATTCCGCTGCCCATTTAGTGGCCCACTCCGCCGGGCATGTTAACCTTTGGCAAATGCCCAAAACCGTATCCGCCCCCTCCTCCTACAGCCCACCGCCCATTTTGCCACGCAAAGAGTTCACTGTCCATTACATAAATATTTTATTTCAATAAAACGTGAGCAGTTTTTATGAATTTCATCGACATTTCATGCACTCTGGTGCACGAATTTTGCACTTTACTGTCGCTTAGTGGCATCGTTCGTGTTTGGTTAGTGTTATGAGCAGTTTTGCCCATCCGGCGCTTAAAGGGTTAAAGCCAGCTGCGGGTCTGTGTGTGTGTGTGCCTCTGCTGGCCATAGGGACTCGGTGTGTCCGTGCCCGTGTCCGCTGATGTATGAAACGTTTGATTGAATTGACAGCACACACACACACACTGCTCTTGGTCTGCAACCTCCTCTGCATCCAGAGCCATCCTGCCCCCAGGGCCGTGGGCCAATCGAGCGCGTATCGAAAGCGAACTCCACGCTCCACGGACCTCTGCTCCTGGCCATAAAAAACAAGATGTCATAAATTTTCAACGCATTTCTGTTTGTTTTCCACGGCGTTTTCCCCTGCTCGTTTCACGTTTTAAGCGTTGCGTGTGCATTTTGCGGCTGCCCTTGCTTTTTATGCACATTAAGATAATTGGAAAACTCATAAGGCCCAATGAGCATCGCGGCCACCTTGCGAATTGAGCTAGTCGCTGTTAACGCGGCCCGAAAACATTAATCTCCGCTTGCCACTAAGAAGGGGAAGCACCCAATGATTACGGCACCGCCCCGCAACAAACAAACAAAACTGGGGGAAAATTGAAAAAATTTTAATCTCTGTCGTGGAGCGGAAACACGCGGCTCAGTGGTGCCGTTTTGATTTCGGAAAAAGCTATCAACCATAAGTCTGGCTATCTTTTGTTAAAGATGTATTCATTTAATATAAAATTAATTTTTAAAACTTAAAAAAAATTCCCAGTTATTTAAGGGGTTAAACACTACTTTAAATTTAACATGCGGAGGGAGCAGTGCTTAGTCTAGATTTCTGCCTACTTTTAGGCTTATCTCTTTTAGAGATGTTCGATCGAACATGTTGAAAGCAATTTAATTTAAAAAAACTTAAACCAAAATTAATTTGAGCCTTTAATTCAACATATTTTCCTAAGTTGTGTATGTTATTTTTTGGGATTCAGCAGATTATGGTGGCAACACTGGCGTTGACAGTCGCTTGTCGAGGTTTTTCTCGTGACTGCCCACCATTGATGTATAGCTAAGCGCAAGTTTTCGGCCAAGGGGTGGTCGGGGGTTAAGGGCCAAGGACTAAGCACCAAGGACACGCCAGCGGGCGGCTAACAAGCCAACAGCATGAAACAAATTGAAATGAGGCGTACGGAACTGTCAGCTCTGGTCCGTCCCCCAAAAAGTAAATTTAATAGCCCAGCAAATTTAAATCGTAAAAATGCGATAGCGAACGCCAGCGAGAAGCCAAACAAACTTTTTACAAATTAGCTCGAATTTATTTAAATTGTGCTGCCTACGCTTAAGCAGGACAAAAAATGTGTGGCAGAAAAATAGCACATTTTAAGGTTGTACAAATTACATATATATTTAAAAAAAAGCACAGGAAAAACCAAGGATAACATTTAAGAGAATTGAATGAATTTAAGAGTTTGGTTAAACTGTCAGAATTTTGTATTAATTTTATTACATAAAGTATTCCAATTAAACATTATTCATTTTAATCTCCATGTTAAGTTTGTGAAAAATAAATGCTTTATGTAATTTCGGAGGGAAACGTAAAACTTGTGAAATATTAAGTAATGTAAATTTAAAACTAATTTAGCGATAAAGTGCTCAACCCTTTAAGAATGAACAGGCGTTCTCTAAAAAATCTAAGCGCAATTCAATATCCTTATGTGGCATTGCGATTATCTCTTTTTGCTGGGTTTCATTACAATTACGGTTGTTGGCTGAGCTGCTGACTGAAAAAATTCGCATAAACCGAAGCCAAATATCATTCGCATCTGCTGAAAGCTGCGCGCAAAATGGAAAATGTTTGCCAAACGCCGCCATGTCGCGTTTTATGCGCTTGCTTTTGTGGCACTTTGCCCCCGCCGAAAGCCGAAAGGCAGATGAGGCAGCATTTTTATGGTGCCCCGCCCAGTGCCGCCCACACGCACCACCCAGCCACCCAGCCACCCACTGAATGCAGCACTTTTTCGCACACTCGCGATAATTGCAGCCACAGCAGCAGAAGCGACACGAAAACTGTTGCAATGCAATTAGGAGCTGGCCGGAATTTATTTTTTGCTGATGTCTCGCGCTTCCGCTCGGCGAAATGCCATCGGAAGGACCCGCGCATTATCCTTATTAGTTTCGTGCTCCATTGCGCCAACTTTTCGGGCATCATTGACACTGTTTTGGCCATGGCCATTACGCTTATGATTATGGGGAATCGTTGCGACCGGCTGACGGCCAACCGACATTTGCTGACCATTTCGGCAGAAATCTCATTTCAAATTCTATCTAATAATTAACATGGCCATAAAAAGCCAACCACAGCCAACCCCCTCCCCCCCCTGTTCATTCATTATGTAAACTGTCTCGCTGGCATTTAAACTTTGCACAAAAAAAGTACCCAACAACAACAAGCCGCCTTTATTTTTATTCGCAGGCCAAGGAAAACAAAAACAACCTGTCGCCAAGCGAGGGGAAACTCATTTAAGCCAAACAAACATTTGTAGTCTTAATTTTCGTGGCTCATCATAAACTTGGTTACATTTCCAGCACCCGCCCCCAAAACGCCCCCAATTCCCAGGCCCGCCCCGTAATGGCCCTCACTTTGTTGATGATTTTCATTAAATTCTTACGCCTTTTCTCCACATTGTTGTTGCTGCTCCTGCTGATGGTGATGCTGTGCTCAAAGGATATACACGCACACACACTTTGCGGCGGGAGTTTCATTTGCCTGCCTTAAAAATCCGGCTCAGCGCTCGCTTTTTTCTGCACTGAGAAAAATAATTGAACTTTGTTTGTTTTTTAATTCGATCTTGAGCTTTTTTGGAATACTTTCGGGATCATCCAAAAATGTATAAATTATAGTCCATTTTTTTAAGAGAAATAAAAGTCAAAGGATGTATTCTAAATGTCAGAATGGTATAGATTTTTGTTTGATTTATTTTTAGTATTTATAGATGATTTCAAGAAATTAGAAAATATATAACAACATTTTTTAATTATCCTAACTGATCTTTAAATGTATTCTCTCTGTGTTTTTCCCCGTAACTGTCTGCCTGCAGTTAACTTTGTGTTTTTATCGTTATTTGTGTTGAACACGCATACTTAACACCATCGCACGCACACACCCGCACTCTCACACACACATTCGCAGAGAGATATAGAAGCCTTCTCCAGGAGAGCAGCACCGGGCGCAATATGGCTGAATTCTCATCAAAATTTTATGCTGAAATTAACAAATCTGTTTACAAATTTATTAAAACGCAGCTCGGCTCGCTCATTTGCAGGGTGGTCGGGTGGTTGGGCGGTTGGGGGGTGTGAGTGGGTGTCGTCATCATCATCATCCGTGTCAACCCTCCTGCGGCGAAATACCCCTTTCACCAGATCATCGAAATCGAATAGCTAATGTCGAGAGTGGCGCAGCAGTGTCGCCGTTGTTTGATCTGTTGACAGTTTGATGTGTCCGCCAATTTTTCCATAATGGAACCTATTGACCGACGACAAACAAAAGGCCCGAGTCGCCCACACATAACGGCAATTATTCAATATGCAAACATGCAAACGGTAGCGATTAACATATTATAACTCATACAGAAGGGGCAAACAATGGCCGGCCAAACACCCACACACAAAAGGTGTTAGAATACAAACGGACTGTGTGCGGGTGTGCGTGAGTCAGCAGCGTTTTGCATAATTCCCGAAATTTCCATAAACACAAACGGCGAGAAATTCATAGTTCAAACAGTTACCGTGTCGCCGAACCGATTTGCATACACTCAAAACAAAATTAACCCTAAAGTCAAGGAAATCGCCCTATTTTTGTCTTCAAGACAAGCTCGCCCTAAAATTTAGGGTAACATTTTCCTATATTTTTTAAATCATTTTTCTAAATTTTAGGGTCATTTTTCTTAATTTTAGGGTAAAAATTTCTAAAAAGTAGAAAATTTTACTAAAAAATAGAAATTGAAAACAAAAAAAAAAACATGTTCAATCATGATTTATTTTTTGTATATACGTTAATGTTATGGATACTCTTATGTACTACATATACATACATACATCATATGCATGCGTTTATGTGTCTTGTACATGTACAATAGCAATTTTGATTTCTTATTTAAGGAAGCCAAATATCATTGCAAATGTAGACTGCGGGACTGGGGGGGATTGTAAATGTAGAAAATTGTGATTAGTTAATATTTTATCTTCATGAAAAAAACTTACATTTTTACTTGTCCGTCGGTGAGAATCGAACCCGGGTCTCCCGCGCGAGGAGTGAGCGGCCTACGCACTGGGCCATTGTAGCACTTAAATTTTCTGTGGCAAACCGAACATTGTATGTGAAGGGTGAACAACACATTTGAATTCTACTTGTATAATTCTGATCAATCGTGTTTTACTTATGTATATACATACATACATATTTATGCTAACGCAATTTATATTATGTGAAGTATACGTATAGTAAAATATCTTTAAAACAAAATTTAACAAAAAAATTGAATATAAACCTAATTGTATTCGGTTTACCGTGTGCCATCAATAAAAACAAATAAAAAAAAAAATTTATAAAAAATATAAAAAATAAAACAAGAATAAAAAAAAATTAAAAAAAAAAAGATTAAAAAGAGTACGCGCTGGGACTCGAACCGGCATCGTTTCGATTTCTAATCAAGCGCTTTAACTGTCTGCGCCATGAGTACAGCCGCTCGGCCGCTGACAAGTTCTGACATTGAATATTTTGGTGCGCCAGAGCATGTGAAAACAAATATTTCTATTTTTTAGAAAAAATTTCTACTTTTTAGAAAACATTTCTACTATTTAGGGTTAGTTAAACTTCAGGGTTAGGGCACTCAATTTTAGAAAAGGTGATGCCAAAATTATTTTATTATTTTCGTTAGCCTTTCTATTTTTTAGAAAATAATTTCTAATTTTAAGGGCAATTTTCCTAGTTTTTAGGGTGATTTTAGTTTATGGTAACCATTTCCTAAATTTAAGAAAAACTTCCTAGATTTAAGAAAAATTTTCTACATTTTAGAAAAATTTCCTTAGATTTAGGAAAACTTTTCTTGTATTTAGAAAAAAGAAATTTTCATGGCGATTTTCTAAAATTTAGGGTTAATTTTATTTTGAGTGTACGCACTCAAACTCAAACTCAAATTCAAACTCAGAGTGCCAAGATTTTGGATTTGGTTTTGCTTTCGGTTTTGGATTTGGTTTTGAATTTGAATTTGGATTTGCATTTCCGCATGAATTAGCTGGCCAATAAGTAGCGTGAGGTTTCCCTGACTCATTCTGGGATTCTGTGGGTTCTGTGGGAATGTAAACAGAGAAGAAATCGCGGGTGGCTTAGTAATAGAAAAGCCCGAAAGACCGTGACGATATTTACTTACTCGTACCATTGCCTTAATGCCACACAAGGGCTTGTATCATCGGTATATGGTGCCAAATTTGCAAATTATGAAGCGCTAATTTAAGAACTTTTTTTCAACTAAGAGGGAAATTATGCTGGGGACTAATTAGCAACTGACTTGCCTAATCGAAAAAACCAGATTGATTTAGGACGTTTAATTTGAATTCCTAAATCAATTTCTATAAACTTTCCATTATTTTTATATTATTTATCAAACGAAAACACCTCCTAACGAGGTATAAAACTAGTGCAGATTGCACTTTCAAAACAAAAATGTTCTAATCGGGGGTGTCACAGAAATCTCTTCCAACCAAATTTCCCCCCAAAAGCAAATCTCGGTGTCACAGAAACCGTTTGAAAATCAAGTACACGGTTTTAAACCAACCGAATAGTATGCGTTGAAATGTTCCGAAAATCAGAGCTTTACTCCGAAACTCCTAGAAAACTCTACAGATTCTGTGACACCTACGGTTTTCAAGGGTTGTTTTCCGAACCAACCGTACCGAAATCCGTCGCCGGATTCTGTGACACCCCAGAATATAAACTTTTGTAACGAAAATGTAATTATACGATCTACTTAATAAATATTCTAACTCCCGGTGCGATTCGTCACTACGTGTACGGCCGAGGTAATTTTGGGCTTCGGGCGTATTTCTACAGTTTAATTGTATTATATTAGTTACTAGTGCCTTCCTGTTCCTTCGGGTTTAAGAGCGCAGTCCACTTCTGTGCGCCATCAGTGTAAAAAAGGAGTAGGCTCCCTTCCAACAGGCCACAAACGTACTCAAATGGATGGGCACTATGTTTCCGGCGAGGAGAACCTGCTTCCGCTTGGTGCGCTCCTCGATGATCAGCATAAATCCCCGATAGGTGGCGCTCTGATCCACCCAATTACTGCAGAACAGGGCGTAGTGGAGCTCCGCAAAGCTCTCCTCCACCTTGGTTCCATAATAGCACAATGGATATATTTGCAAGGTGAGGCCAATCAGAATGCTCACGTAGAAGATACGCTCCGATAAGGTCTGGACATAAAATATCAGGGCAAACGAGGTCACTGCAATATCCATGCCAATCACCAAGAACTGCACCATAACGGGATGCGATGTAAGGCTGTGGACCAAGTCGAGTAATCTAAGATGGAAATGAAAGTATAAAAGGTATATTATATTGAAGTAGTAGGGATTACCTGTAGAGCGTGTTTTGGTCCTCGATGCAGTTGACAAGGTCCTGTTCATTTTCTTTCAGAGTGTTCGAACCATATCCAATGTTTGATATCCTTAGGGTCAGTAATTCACATTGCTCGGAGACCAAGAACAAGGCTAGGGCAGGAAAGGAGTCCCCGGCAAAGTTTTGCAGAATTTGAATGAAAAGTCCGAAAATCTGGAAGACCAAAGCCCCGATATAGGCTGTCATTGAGTTTTTCCAGTCAAAGGGAATCCACATGGGCAGCGGCAAGCTGCGTTCACTTTCAAAAGCAAAAGCCACCGAAGCGTTGATGAAGATGATGCCAAAAGTGACCAGGAAAGTCTTCGACATCCTCTGCAGGTGTGTGCACATTTTTCCATGTCGAAGCACCTGATCGTCACCCGAAACCCGGGCATCCAGCTTGGCGATAATCCTCCGAGTGTCAACCACTTTAGTCAGTTGGGAGGCGTACATGATAAACTTCACAAAAGTGGACACCGATGTGATCGTCAGAAACAGATTGAAGTTATTGTCCATCGGATCATCGAAGCTGAACATAGCTTTCATAAACATGGGAATCTGCAGATATGCACAAATGTTCAATGCCATCGCCCAGCTCCAGTAGTTTCCCTCGCAGAGTTCGACTGCTCCACCGATCCGCCAGGCGAGCAATTGGTCCCGGAAGTAGTCCAACCTTAGTGACTTGCTGAGTTTCATTCTGTCTGCTTCTTGTCCTTCACTGATTGAGTTCTGGCCATTGCTTGGCTATTTTATAGCACCATTTTTTGCCACTGCAGTGGCAGAATTAGCCATATGCTTTAAGCTAGCCAATTAAATCATTATCTCAGGGTAGAAGTTCGACTGTAATTCCAGCCACTATAGCCACATGTACTGGGAAAAAGAACACCCTGGGTAAGATTTTCAACTGCACAAATGACAAAGTCGGGTATCATAGAAAGTTTTAAGAGAGAGAGAGTCCTAAGAACTTAAAAAATTATGTAAATATTAAAAAGGTTTATCTCGGGAACAGCTTTATGCGTTTTTAGATGAGAAAAAGAAATAGGGTTTCATTAAAACTGAAATAGTTTGGATAAAACATTAAACGATGAAGATCAATAATGTTTCTTCGGTCTTATTAAATTAGTTATGAGGGGGAAAATCTCAGATAGCTAACTTCATTTTATAGGATGAAGAAAACTTTCAAAATCGCAATTAGAAATCACTATGGACGGCAGATCAAGTAGTGACGAATAAATCGACTCCGCTAGTGATTCTGATCAAGAGTATTAATGGGTTCGGAAGCGCTTCCTTCTACCTGTTACATACTTCTTCACGAATAAAATATAACCTTTCACCCCACGAGTAACAAATATATAATGAAGGGAGGGTGTTCTTTTTCCCAGGATATTTGGCTATACTTGCTGAAATTGCAGTCGCACTTCTACCCTAAGATAATGATTTAATTGGCCTGCTAAAAACACGTGAGCCATTTTTCCTCTGGCAATAAAATGGTGTTATAAGATAGCCAATCGATTGCCAGAACTAAATCAGTGAAAAACAGAAAAAGAATCTCAGGCTGGACTTCGGCTGGCGGATCGGTGAAGCAATTGATCTTGACCACCTACGATAGGTGGTACTCTGATCCGTCCAGTTGTGGCAAAATACCGCGCAGTGCAACTCGGTAAAGCTCCTTGCAATTTTTGATCCATAATAACACAGGAGATATATGCATGATGTGGGTCAACAGATAGCACACGTAGCAGCCCAAACAAGTTGGCAGCATTATTATTGCCAGCAACTAAGAAATGCCCCATAGTGGAATAAGAAATCATAATAATGAAACAACATTTTTCAAAGAACACAAAAACTGACAGAGGTATTCTCTGTAGAGCGTGTATTGGTTCCGGATGCCCTTGACAAGTTCTGTTCATTCTGTTTAGGAATCTTTAAACGATATCCTTTGGAAAAAGTTCCACTCATTATGTTTTTTCCTTAATATTAGTATTTTTAAGGGAGAAAGAAGTTGGAAGAAGATATAGTCCTAGAAAAATGAAAACCACATTTAGAGAACCTTTACCGTTTGCCTAAAAGTTTTTTCATTTAAATTCATAAATTCCCCGTGTAATACACTTCGTCACTAGGTTATTACCTTACCTGTCTTTGTTTGATTAGTGATTAAAATAGATTTTCAAAGTGGGATTTCCTGTTTGTTTACCCTCTCGGAGTTATCTTAAATTAACCACATTTTATTCTGCGACATTTAAAAACATTTTCAGAGGGCCCTATATAAAATGGAATCTTTCAATCTTGCCATTGTCCATTGAAGTAATCCGTTTTTGCATTTCAGATCCTTTAGTGTAATTCGTTCAATTTGAATGGGAAGTCTTTAAGCCAAGCGGCTTAAGCATTTAATCAGTTAATTGTTGGCAACGGCGATACGCATGGGTGTGATTTTTTAATTAACAGCGCCATTTACACAGTATTACCATTCCAGGAGGCCCACGCACCAGCCACCCCCCAGCCCACAACCCCCACCCCCCATAGTTACGCCTGCCCACGCACACAGACGAACGTTGGAATGCTGGAGAAACAAGAGCAAGAACAAAAATTGCCGTTATCACGCCACAATAACCTCAAAATTTATTCACTTTATTGATAATGCAATAAATCGCAGCCGAGTGGCCAGTGCAAGTGTGTGGGTGCATGAGCGAGTGCACTGGTGTGGGTGTGCATCTGGATCTGCATCTGAATGTGTATCTGTAACTGTGTGTGTGTGCATTGGGGCCTCTCTGTGAACTGGCAATTTTTTCGTAGCATATTTTCGGGCTGGCGCATATTTTTCATGTTTGCATATTTCATTTCAATTTTATTTCTTGCTGCACCCTCGCACACACGTACGCGTGTGTATTTACGGGCAGTGTAAAATATGCCATGAAAATCAACAAAAATTCGCACACAGAGCACACGTGAGTGGTTCCTGCCTCTCTCCTACTCGCCATCTCCCTCTCCACCCGCATATCTCGCTCTCTTTCCCTTACTCTGCATCGCAATTGTATCTCGAATTTACAGTTTTTGTCTTTAGAAATGTTATGGGAGCAGGACATTTTGGTGGGCGGCGCTCGATAAAGGACCGCCCGCCACAAAGGACAGCTTCAATATTTTCGTTTCATTTCATGAGCCTGCATGTTGGCGACAATGTGTTGATAAGACAACAGCAGCTCGTGGGAAAGAGAGGGGTGGAGTGGGAGGGAAAGGGACAGCATGCACGGTGAAAGTACTATCAAAATGGGTCATCAATTCTAGATATTTTTATAAATTAAGCTCTTCTGGAGACTCAAAGTATATTTAAATACATTTCGTATAAGATTAAAAAAAATAAATGATAAATGTACAAAAGAATTCTATTAAAAGTAAGAACATTTGCATCATTGCATTCTTTTAGGCGCCTTACAAAGAGATTTCAAATCATTCTCAATTCTAAAATAAGGACTCATGATGAGCTGTAAATATTTCATTACTTTGTTTCCTTTTACACTTGCAAAAAGGTTAGGTTTTTTTCTCAGTGCCCCTTACATGGTCCGTTACAATTTCCATTTGCTCTTCCGCGAGCCAAAAACTGCAGCTCTATGTAAACCACTTTGGCATGCATTTTCACACCCCTGTTGACCATGACAAATTGGCTTGCATTCGTGTGTCCGAGTTTTCCCCTTTTGCTTTTTGCTTATTAGCCATCAATGCGAGGTGGCTTTAAGGGCTTTAAGCCCGAATTGCAGCGGCATCTTATCTTGGTCAACTGGTCGCCCCAGCTGCACGCTATTCGCACTTCCGGTTACACTCCATTTAGGGCACCATATTGCGGGGTGTTGGTGCTGGCACTTTTGCGCATATTTTGCAAAATCATTACTTAAACACACAGACACGCTGAGCGAGCGGGAAGGAAAGAGGGAGATAGAGAGGGACAGGGAGAGCGAGACTGGCCAGTCCAGTGGAACGCTGCCCCTTTCCTTCTGCTCGCCCCGTGTGTTTTCCTTGTTTTTCCTGGTCTTTCCTCGCTCTGTCCTTCGCCTCGTTTGCTTTTGGGGGTTTTAAAATGCATTTTCGTTATTTTCACTGCAGCTGCGACGCGTTGCCAGTTGCTGGCTGTCGTCGATCTTTTGCCACTCACAGCATTTAGCCTTAGCCACCTCAGGAGGTCCTGGTGAACCTCCTTCCACCCCCCACCACCCCATCACCCACCAGCAGTTTAGTTTGGCGTTAATTTATGAGCAACATTTAGCAGTTTGTACCTGGGAAAGCCGCTGCAAGCCATTCCAAGGGAACTTTGCTTTATGGCTTGTTGTTTGCCACCTGAAAAAAGAAACTACAGATAGGTGGGTAGAAATTAAAACAAGCCCAACGACCCGAAGATGCCCTAGAATGAGAAAACTTCTTTTAAAGGGGGATTGTAGGATTTTTAAAAGCAAATTATATAGTTCCAGCTAGTTTAATCTCAAGCAAAGTATATTTTGCTTAGATCTGTTAATATTTGTTGCATATTAAATTTTCAGATAGATGTTCCTGCTAAAAATTTCGGAAATGATAAGAAATAATTAAAATTGTATAATTTATTTCCATTTTGACACAGAAAATTTGCTGTGAAAAGGGTAAACTGTTAGTTTAATAATTTCTCATTTTTGGCACTAATTTTCTAAGTATTTTTTTTTGGCAACCATTAAAGGGGGGACGACTGGGCGTTCTACTCCGATCCCCGACTAATAGGGCTACCCACAGCAGGTGCGAACACGCTAATCCAGCCATAAAGAGACTCCCCCAAACCAATCACCAATATTGACCGTTGGGATTGGGCATGTGCCTGATTGGCTCATTTTACAATTTACACCAAATGTGATTGGAGTGAGTGGAGAGGGTTTCTAAATGAGCCATGATCGCTGGAAGAATGTGCTGGCCGTCAATTAGCGGGCTTCCAAATCTAGCACCTTGTCGAAGTGAAAGGCAGACGGGGAAAGGGGCTTCTGTGAGCTTCCGACGCGGTTCGATTCCCAGCTCTCAAAGCTGCCAATGGCGCATTTTATACATTTCTATTTGTTTGCCGCTGTTCTCTTGTGGCATTATAAGTAGCTGTGTTGGCGGTGCGGGGGCCTCGGGGTATTGGCACCCCATCGGGCCTCGGAGCTCTTGACTTTAATCACACTAATTACGCAACTAAAAGGATAATCGTGTCGCTGACCGCACAAGCTCCTTAATGCGTTTGTCCAACTTTTTGCGAGTGCGTTTGATTGTGTGTGCCTCAGTCGCCCACCCCCAGCCCCTAAATTGTCATAATCCCCTCGATTTGACAAGCTCATTAACTGAATACCAAACGCAGGCTTAAAGACATTCGAGTTTATTAAATTCTAGGCAAGAAACTATCCAAGCTACTTGGGCGAGTACATGAGTTGTTAGAGGAGCGAGTTCCTCAGGCGGTAGGTCATACTGAAGCCCGTTTCCAGGTCCCGATTCAGAGTGAGCTCATCGCTGGAGAAGTGCATCAAATAGGGCGGCGAGGCTGCAAGATGGGAAGCCACATATCACATATCAAGCGGTTTTTCGAAGGGTATTCCCACCTTCCCCCTTCTCACAAAATTCCAACCACTCACCGTAAACCAGCAGGTTGTCGTTGGTGCCGCAATAGTAGGTGGGCTGGTAGGCCATGTTCTTGGCCAGAATGCCCTGCGGTATCATCAAATAGTCCTCCTGCCTGCCGGCCGTGTGGACGGTGGCGTGGCAGAACTCGTCGTAACCCTCGCCGGTCTCCGCCTGCACCGACATCGAGAACTTGCTGAAGGAGTATCTGTTGAAAGTAGGCATTTAATTAGGACACCGGAGATAAGAGCGTTTTAAATTGAAATAAATCCCCAACTAAAGTTTATGCCTATTTAAAGTGGAATTTAATATGAAGCGACAATCTTAGGAAAACAAAAAGGGCTAACAAATCATTATATATACTAAGGAAACTTTAAACTTCTGTAAGTTACTTCAAAATAAAAAACAAAAGCCGTAAAAAAGACATAACTCTAAAAAGAAAAAAAAATATTTTCTAAATGCATATTAGTAAAGGGTAAGTAAAGTAAGTCTATTCAATAGATATAAGAGAAACTTTAAACTTTTGTAACTTAATTAAAAATTAAGAAAAAAAACACTAAATAGCTGAGAAAATATTTTCCAAAATGATCTTAGTTAACTATCATTTTCCTAAACTTTTTAAGGGATTCCTTGGGAAACTAGACCCATTTAAATTACTTCTTAAATGCACGTGACTCACTCAATCATGCTGGCGCTGGTCGCTGACTTGATGCAAATGTTGTAGCTCAAATCGGGCATATAGTTGCTGGTCACCGAAGTCTGGAAGTTGAAGCTGCGAATGGTGCCCGAAGAGTCCGTGTAGTACTGTTGGCATCCCGGCGGAGCCAGCAGCTCATAGTCGGCGTGATGGGTGGCAAAGATGTCGCGCAGATCCTGCAGCGAGTTGGTGGAGGTACCCAAGCCGGTCGAAGTGCTGGAACGCCGCCGGCTACTCGGCGGTGGCCCCTCCAGCTGGGTCACAATCAGCCTCCAGGCGGGTGCAGTTCCCCTGGAGGTCACCACAAACGTGAGGGTCAGTTGATCAACGCCTGCGCCAGCATTGAAGGGCAGATACAGGTGCTGGCCATCGTTCACGCCACACAACTTGAAGCCGCCCGCCTCGAAGTAGTCCTGGCACTCCAGAACTCCATCCGTGTCGGTGGGCTGCTGCATCACGAACTGCTCGAAGTCAATTCTCAATTGCTGCACATTGCTGCTAAATGCCTCGATCGTGTAGGTATTCAAATCGCTGGCTATTGTGACAGGATTCTTGATTATAGTCCGCTTCTGCCGCGTAGAAGCCCCCACTTGAAGGTTTGCTAAAGGAGTAGAGATCTTTTTAGTTTGTCGTTTGAGCGGCATGATTTTAAATGATTTTACAATATTTTAATCAAAGTAGAAAATATTAGATAAGATGTGAATCATATTTACTTTGAAGACTACAACATCTTTAAATTAATTATAACTGTTTAATTTAGTATTTCCTTATTTAAAACTAATAGCAATCTCAATAAACGATAAACAAATCATAAATTATTTTAACCTAATATAGAATCTATGGATCTACTATTTTTTTATCAGTTTAGATGGAAACCATCCTAATAAAAAATATAGAATATAAAAAAATATATTATTTATTTTCAAACGCTTTTTGCAAATGTAGAGATAACTTTAAATTCCCTAAATTGCCGAAACCATGGTAGTATATTTTTTGACCCACTTTCTGGGGCTCCCATTTTCCGTATCACTTTCTTCGACTCACTTTCACAACAAACACCGTAGGTGCCGCAGTATCCGTTGACGGTGCCCGATTGCCGCATGCACTTGAAGCGCGTGAGGCAGGTGCCGGTGGTGCCGCTGTTGGTGACGCAGCTGTCCGCCAAGACACTCCTCCGCCTTCCCTGGCGCCACAGGCCAGGCTCCTGGACAGCCAGGCCACCTGTTGTGTCATTCAGCGTCTGCGCCTGCGCAAAGGCCAACAATCCCAGAAGCAGCAGCGTATATCCAATCATAATCCTCGGTTTCACTCAGGTTCTCTTCACCCACGCACTTTCACATCGACTGTTTGGATCTCTTGGGGGTCGCACCGCTTTTATAGCACTTCTTCGGCCGAAGAATCCGATAGATACAGCGGCGCTGGCAGCGATGCGGTGATGAGATTTTCGTGTTAGAAGCAATGGCGTGTCAATATTTGGTAAGAAGCTCGGTTCGTCACTTACCGGCATGAATATTCAAAGCGAGCTAGTTGCGCCTATTAACTTGTTTGCCCATCGCCGATCGATCAAGTCATTGAACCTCGACGAAGTGTCCACCACTCTGATCTTAGATCTGTCAAAACTGGGTTATGTTTGCCAACTTTGTGGGCTTTGGGACGGGGTTTCGAAGTGTCGTGAAGAATGCTGGCTGGCAATCTCATTATCATCGCCAGAAATGAAGGTGACGATCGATGGTAACGATGATGGTGTCAAAAAGTAAAAAGAGCCAACCCATATCGGAGGGTGTGTGAAAGTGACAAGACCCCAATTAGAGTCGAATTGCACAACACGAATTGGGCAAGAGCTTCGATAAATGCAGTTCCAGCTGAGAGTTCTATTCATGGTAGAACAGTGTATAAAAAAATGCCAATCAACAAACTCGTCCATTTAACTGATAACAGCGCTGTCAAATGGGTGAACATCAGAACTTATCGCTAATCTATGGGTTTTATTGGGATTAAATTAGAATTTGTTGTTTTGGATTCTCGCACGAGAGTTTGATTGCGATAAGAAAAAAAACGGTGATAATTGTTTTATGAAAAACTATTCCACAATTTTTTTTATCCCTTTACAATTGCCAAATTAACTTTTTAAAACCCCCGTCCTTTCCTTTGGCAATGAAGAGTGTCAAACGCAATTTCTAAACAATTGTTCCTTAAGAAATATAATTCTTAGAATTATCCGTAGATATACAGATATACTACAGATTCACGATCTAATCTTGAAATGATTAGATTTCGTACACAAAGAAAACACTTGAAATCACAAAAAACCCGAAGAAATTAGCAAACCTTTATTTTCACTGATATAGCTCTTAAAATACCTTTTCCCTGGCTAAATAAAAATAAAGAGACTCCAAATGTTTGCGATTTCTGTCGTCAGACTGCAGGTGCCCCCTTGGTCCGTCGGAGCGATAAAACCAATCGATCATGGCTGTTGACACTGGAACCTGGACAATTGGTCGCGATAGGAGTGACAGGTGAGATTGCCGGCGGGCCATAAAAAGCCGCCGACTGACCGCTGTGGAGACTCAGAACGATGAAGAACTGCATAGCAAGCGCCCTGCTCCTCCTGGTGGCGGTTTCGGCCATTCAAGCCGCCTCGGTGGCCAAACCCACCTGCGGGGGCTCTACCTCCTCGAAGAACATTAATCTGGTGAATCCCACGAATCCTCCGCGGGAGTGCGAGTATCATATCAAGGCGTACAGCAAGTACGTTTGCCAGTTGCGCATTAACTGGGGAATGACCATGGCCCAACCCACGCTGGAATCCGATGGATCGGGCCTGACCTATGCCGAGTGCACCCGGGACTACTTCGAGGTCAATGGACTGAAGCTGTGCGGCACGGAGGTCTGGCAGCACATCTATGTGCCCTTCAATGCCACCGACGGTGATTCTGTGGTGGATCTGCGCATTGTCCTGGCCGATCGTGCTGGAGCCTCTGGACTGCCTGAGGCCGCCTGGGACATGACAGTCACCCAGCTGGAGTGCCCGGCCGGAGCCTCCGTTCGATCTCTGACTCTGGACGAAGAGGAGACCCTCGATGATGGCATCGAGGGACGTGCCAGCACCATTAAGGATGGCTTCTTTGTGGCCCCGCCCGGCTGTCTGCAGTACTTCCCCGAGTCCAAGGGCACGGTCAAGTCCTTCAACTACAACAACGGCAATGGCATCTATCCGGGCCACTTGAACTACGCCATCTGCTTCCGTCGCGAAACAGATACCAAGGGCCTTGTGTAAGTAGAATAACTTGCAGTTTTTCCATTTAATAAGATTTTCAACAATACTTCTCACTATTTGTTGAACAGCATTCGTGCCTATGACTTCAATGTTGGCGATGTGGTCTCCGCCTCCACCATGATGACCGATGAAAACTGCTACAGCAGCGATAGTACCAACGATCTGGATGCCGATTTCCTCATGGTGCCACAGGCCACCTTTGAGGACAGCCACAAGCACGCCACCTACTTCTGTGGCTCCATTCAGAAGGATGTGGTCATATCGAGTAAGTTTCATAGAGCTTTCATGGGTGGTAAAGCTCATTTAACACCAGCCAACAAATTTCAAGTAACTTCACAAAAACCGTTGATGGATTTTGAATTTAAATAACTAGACGTCCATTCAGTGCCGGATTCACGAGTTTGCTGTGACTATAAGGGTGCTTATTTGTTGCATAGTTTTTGAGTACCACTTTTCCATTCACTTTTCTCTCGAGTGAAAACTAAACTGCCACCAAAACTGAAACAAATTTAAAGACTTTATATATTAAATGTAATTGTAATTACCCTTTCTTCCAAGCATTTCGAAGTATTTTAAAAAATATTATTTTAAATGAATTTAGTTTTTGCTATGTTTTTGTTTTTGCATATGAACATATAACTGAACCAATTTTCTCTTATTTAGGTAACAATCCAGGTCCTTTGATGGTACTCTTCAACAGCGACGCCATCTACAGGCAGAATGAAGCTGGTTTTGCTTTCACCTACGTTGTGTCCTAAGCGGTTAAAACTTCTTTGATGATGTAAAGTAAGCAAAGAATTTGGCACTAAAAAAAGTTCTTAAATAAATATTTACATCTGTTTGTCTAATCATTAGCGACTGGTAATCGACTGGTAAACAACCATCATGACCAATCAACCATGACATAATTAATCTCACAACAACAAAGACACACAACTGACTATTGAAAAATTTTACCCAAACCATTTTGTTCTGTGTATATACAATTCCAAGAAAATTTGCCACTTCAGATTTCGTACACAAAGAAAGCATTTGATATAAAAGAAACGCTATAGTCGGGTGCCCCGACTGTCAGATACCCGTTACTCATTTAAAAGGAGTGCGAGGGAGATGGAGATTTAAAACTTTAATGACTTTTTAACGAATTTTCCGATTTAAAAAATTCTACATTTCGATAAGTATTGATAAACACAATACAACTGCATTTTTACTTTTCCGAGATATTTAAAGGTGTTGGCGCCAGAGACCTTTTAAAATCGGCGACTGTGGGCGTTAGAGGGGGCGTGGCACCTTTTTGAAACAAACTTGAGCTGCGTAGGAACTCTTAGAATCTGCATGCAAAATTCCAATATTCTAGCTTTTATTGTTTCCGAGAACTCAGCGTTCATACAGACAGACAGACGGACATGGCCAGATCGACTCGGCTAGTGATCCTGATCAAGAATATATAGAAACGCTTCCTTCTACCTGTTACATACTTTTGCACGAATACAATACACCCGTTACTCGTAAAGTAAAATTTGGCAACCTTTGTTCGCTCTTCATAAATCTATACCCCTATAAAACCAATCGATGGCTGTGCGATTGCCGGCGGTCCATAAAAAGCCGCTGGCTGCAGCTGTGGAGACTCAGAACGATGAAGAACTGCATAGCAACCACCCTGCTTCTCCTGGTGGCGGTTTCGGCCATCCAAGCCGCCTTGGTGCCCAAACCCACCTGCGGAGGCTCCTCCTCGAAGAAGAAAATTAATCTGGTTAATCCGAAGAATCCCCCGCGGAAGTGCGAGTATCACATAAAGGCTTACAGCAAGTACGTTTGCCAGTTGCGCATTAACTGGGACATGACCCTGGCCCAACCCACGCTGGAATCCGATGGATCGGGCTTAACTTATGCCGAGTGCACCCAGGACTATCTTGAAGTCAGTGGATTGAAGCTGTGTGGTACGGAGGAAGGGCAGCACATTTACGTGCCCTTCAATGCCACCGATGGTGTTTCTGTAGTGGATCTGCGCATTGCCTTGGCCGATCGAGCGGGAGCCTCTGATTTGCCCAAGCCCGTTTGGAATATGACAGTGACCCAGTTGGAGTGCCCAGCCGGGGCCTCCGTTAGGTCTCTGGATCTGGATCTGGAGCAGGAGGAGGAGGAGGAGGAGGAGCACACCATCGAGGGACGGGCCAGAGCCATTAACGATGGCTACTTTGTGGCCCCGCCCGGCTGCTTGCAGTACTTCCCCGAGCCACAGGCCACGGTCACTTCGTTTAACTTCAAGAGAGGAACAGGCGTCTATCCGGGAAACATGAATTACGCAATCTGCTTTCGTCGCACAACAGAAACTACAGCCCTTGCGTAAGTAGAATAACTGGTACTTTTTGGGTTTATTGCAATTTTAAAAATTTCATTTTTCAAACAGTCTTCTTACCCATACATTTAATGTTGGGAATATGGTCTCCGCTTCTATCATGAGGACCGATGAGAACTGTTACAACGATGTGGATGCTGCTTACCTTATGGTTCCAGAGGCAACCTTGGAAGATAGCCGCAAGCGCCCCACCTATTTCTGTGGCTCTATTAAGAAGGATGTGATTATTACGAGTAAGTTTCATGTAGTTTTTATACCCGTTACTCGTAGAGTAAAAGGGTATATTGTATTCGTGCAAAAGTATGTAACAGGGAGAAGGAAGCGTTTCCGACCCTATAAAGTATATATATTCTTGGTCAGGGTCACTAGCCGAGTCGATATAGCCATGTCCGTCTGTCCGTCTGTCTGTCCGTCCGTATGAGCGCTGAGATCTCGGAAACTATAAAAGCTAGAGGATTGGCATTTGGCATGAAGATTCTTGGAGTTCTTACGCAGCGCAAGTTTGTTTCAAGAAGGTGCCACGCCCCCTCTAACGCCCACAATCGCTTATATACGATTTTAAAAATTTAAATATTTTGGAAAAGTAAAAATGCAGTTTTGTTGTGTTTATCAATACCTATCGAAATGTAGAAGAAATTTTTTAAATCGGACCATTCGTTTAAAACTTGTGCCTGATCAAAGTTGTTATATCACTCGCACTCCCTTTAGCTGAGTTACGTTTATTAGATAGTCGGGACACCAACCCGACTACAGTGCTCGCACTCTCTTTAGCTGAGTGACGGGTATTAGATAGTCGGGACACCAACCCGACTATAGCATTCTCTCTTGTTTTATTTATATAGTTATACTATAACTACTAATGATTTCAAATTGAAAATCGGAACTCATGGAATTGACATCATTCTAAAATACTTTATAATAATTCTTACCTAAAAAACTGGTGTTTATAGTTATACCAGTTACTCGTAAAGTAAAAGGGTATATTGTATTCATGAAAAGTCTGTATGTCCGTCTGTATGAACGCTGAGATCTCGGAAACTAAAAACGCTAGAAGATTGGCATTTTGCATGCAGATTCTAGGAGTTCCTACGCAGCGCAAGTTTGTTTCAAAAAGCTGCCACGCCCACAATCGCCTTAAACCATTTTTTTAAAGATGTCTGGTGCCCACATCTTTCAAAGTAAAAATTCAGTTTTATTGTGTTTATCAATACCTATCGAAATGTAGAAGAAAAAAGTTATGCGCGATCAAAGTTTTATACATCTATCTCCCCCGCACTCCCTTTAGCCGAGTAACGGGTATCTGATAGCCTTGGCACCCGACTATAGCGTTCTCTCTTGTTTTAATTCTATTCAATTTAGAAGAACAAATTTGCTTACCTCTTTTGCATTTTGAAGCATTTATAAATAAATGAACATGAAATAGATATTTGAGGTTATCTTAAACAGATATAAATGTACGTATAATCTAATAACTTTCTTCTATATAGGCAGCAATCCCGGTCCTTTAATGGTTCTCTTCAACAGCGGCGCCAACCAAAGGCAGACTGATGCTGGTTTTGCTTTCACTTACGTTGTGTCCTAAGCGGTTAAAACTTATTGGATAATGTAAACAAAACAAAGAATTTGACATTAAAAAGAGCTCTAAAAGCAAGATTTGCACATGTTTGTCTAAGCATTAGCAATGGATGAGCAATCAAAGAGATCCGCTAGGGGAACCTATTTGGCGCATACAATCATTTGGGACTTTGGGGCTTTCGTTTTCTATTCCCAAAGCTTGCCCTATCAATTACAGATAAATGCGGACTTATCAGAACAGCCGGGGTGTCAACATTTGTCTGTGACAATTACCAAACAAGCGATATATTATCTCAAGAACCTGGCCTATCTTCATAGGTGTTCAAACAGCGTGTGAGACAATCTATCAAGTGGTTCACATATTTATCAGATTCCAATCTTGGCTGAACTTTATCTAAACGCCTGCAAGTTATATGAGGTGAAGTCGAATCTTTTCATTCATTCCTGATAAACTACAACATTGAACTGGACATCTGTTAAACAACAGAATTTCTAATTATATTTTATTTTAAAGCTGGTAGGGAGATCCTATATCCTGTAAGCTTTCTAAAAGCTTTCTTAGCTTTTCATGGTATAGTTTTTAGGATTAGCAAAGACAGAACCCAAACAATCTATCTTTACATAACTGTGCTTTCCAAAACCATCTTCCATTTCAGACTATCAACAAGTGTTTGCAACCGATTTACTCTGAAGCCGTTCCCCCTTTTCAAAATCATATACTGCTGATAATGTGGTTTAAAATTAGAAATTGGCTGCTGTTAACTTGATTAATAGCGACTATTAGAATTGTCGTTTTATGAGCGGCGCCAACTCATAGTAATCATAGGCGGCAGAGTCCAATAAGCAGCATTTAAATTCGGTTCACTTGGAGCAATTATTCTTCTTATCAGCCTCTTCAGATACAGCACAACAAGTTGCGGGCAACAAATCCAGCCCAGTGCCCAATCTGCAGCGAAAAGCTCTGCCAAAGCTCGGAAAATCTCGCACTATGGGCACAAAAAACTTTGTGTAGTTGAATTTAAAAAAAAAATAAGACAAATAAATATAACTAATTTAGAACTGAAAGACCTTGTAAGCGTAGGCTATAATCCTAGTCGTTACATTTTTTCACAGCTAAAAAATTAAAGTAGATAAAAATATAACTCGCTCTTTTAATTGTACCTGTATTGTGTGAAAGCAAAATAAGCCAGCTAGCATATTTTTTTGATACAATAAATATAGTAATTTGAATTTTGTAAGGTTTTTTGCTAGTTAGTTTCTATTTGTTTTTGACTTCCCTAGTTTTATCTTGACTCCGCACATTTTAAAAAGTCCTGATTTATACAAAGCAATATTAATCCGCAATTTGAGGACCATCCATCCAAATTCTCAATTAATGTGATAGAATAAGCTTTTTACCCACAGTGCAGTGATAAGAATCCAAACAGCAACTCGCATGTTGCCGATGGTCGCGGCAACATGTTGGAGCAGCAGCAGCAGCAGCAGCGGCGTGCGATGTGGCAAGCGGATTTCAGTTGCCGGCGACCATCCGGCAACATCGCTTGTTTTTCGTCTGCAATAGAAACGTAACGAAATATCGTGAAGTGCAATAATAACGTGAAGTGCGATCTACGCTTTGATTCTGAGAGAACGGGACGGATGAAAAAACAAAACCAAATTCGGAACGCTCCTCGCTTCTCCGAGCCGGTTTCAAAATCGTTTTCGAAGCCATTTTCGAAGCGTGTGCGCGAATCGCTCATTAAACCCAAATGGGTGTACAATAAAAAGTTTTAGCCCCGGCCATTAAAAAGTGTGTGCTCCACTTATTCCTTTATTATTTCCCCATTGTCATCGGTTGCCGCGCGGTGTGAGTGCCCGAGAGCCTCGCTTAAATGCCAATTTAAGTGGCAGGCGTTTAATCAAGTCAAGTCCCACTCTCCGACGCCGCCGGTGTCACAAAAGAAGAGCCGGAGTCCTTGGCATAGCTTTCCGTTCCCCATTCTTGCCGGTCCCCGCGCACATTCACAAAATTCCCAGTGAAAACATAGCCATAAATTAACAACTAATTCAATTAACTGCCGACAACGTCAACGAGCGCCGCTTGGCTGCAGCGGGATCCTGGGCTAGGAGAACAGCCAGGAAAAGTCGGGAGCCGAGCACTGCATCGCCGCAGGATATGCGGCGGGCTGCCTAGGAGGAATTCCTTGAGCCAGCCTCCTCCACATTCACGGTAAGCCTACTCACAATGGGAGAAATATTTCAAAACGCACACATGCCGCTGCTGGGGACCGGAAATTATGAGGCCTGTGTGTTCCGGCTTACGCTTTTAAGGGACTTTATCTTGTTAGATTTTACAGTTTTTCATGCAACTATATTGACATGGCTATGCAAATTTATTTAGATTTTGGTTTACCTTTCTCTAAAGAGAGGGAATTTTAGACAAATAAATAAGAAAATAAATTAAATAATTAATAATTTTAGACATTTAACTATTATTAAATATTATTAATTATTAAATATTTCAATTTTATTAATTAACTTTCTCTTTCCACCAATAAAAGTTATAAGAACATTTATTTGTTGTAAACTTAACCCTCTTAGTTTCTGTGTAGTTTTCTGATAAAAAATGAAAAGAATACGGGAAAGTGAAAACCGGAATATGCGTCTCTGACTCTTTTGTACGACTAAACCCCTTAGCACTTGGCCTTAAGAATGAAAGGAATATTTAAGATATGCTCCCAATGGCCACGCACATTATGCAAATACTTGATTGGGGCAAAAACCGCTCAAAGGATTTAGTTTGGGCCCATCTATTCAGCGTGTGAATTGACTTTTGTTTGGCTATCAAATCCGGGCAGCAGCTGCATAAATCAATGGAGCCGAATTTCTCCTCGTTCGTTTGATTTTGGGTTTTTGATTTCCAGCTTCATGCTGACGCACGTTGTAAGGCCATAAATCTTGCGATCTGGCCGAAATGTCTTTAATTGTTGAGTGCACAGTACAGACGGCAATCGGCAATCTGCAATCGCCAATCTGCAAATCGACGATGATTTCACAGCACGACGCGACACTATCATTATTGTGCGATGATCATGATATATCTGCCGTCATTTGTCACTGTAACAAGTTGAGCCTGGCGGCCGAAAGCAAACAATTTGCCACCGGCTGAATTCGCTATTTGCTGTTAGCCATTTGCCATTAGCCGTTTACGTGGCGCCCGGAATGCAGCGTAGATGTCATAGATATTGTTCCAAGATACATAGGCCTTATATATACGATGTAACGGTGGCGTGGGTTTGCATTAGCTTTTACTTTAAACAATAAATTCTGGCGAAGCCCTATCTCTTAGCTGGATAAAATGCGGTGTGTATTTCGGACCAGAAAATTCATTTAGGAGAATATATTATTTCTGGTAGCTTTTTGCTTTGTTTATGTCCACGTGAGCGAAATGCAGCGGCTAATGAGTAAATATTGTCAGAGATAATATACGAGTTTATAGTAGACCGTTGCATTCGTGAGCTTCCAGTGAATGGATGACTCTCAAGAGATACACATAAATCACAGCTCTCGAGCTGGTAATTCAGGAAGTATCTTTTTCTACTAGAGCAAATACTGAAATCGCTAGGGGTGCAACTGAAAACAGATAAGGCAAAAGGTAATGACTTCAAGCGACTCTTAAGTATGTTATTTAAATAACGTAAACAATTTATTTGTCACTGGAAAAAAGTGCAGGCAATTAAAAACGCATTAATTGCCGAAGCAAAACCAAAACAAACTCATTTAATTGATCAAACTACCATTATAAATCAATTATCTCTTTATGTTTACTGAATTTTGATCAGAGGGGTCTGGAAAACATCAAAATTTATTAAAATAAATATACAAAATCGAATACTATTCTAAATATAACTCGTGTTAGTCCACATCAAGCATTAACATTCTTTTGCCTAATAAAGAAAGCAATTTAGACCAACTTATTTATTTAGCCATTATAGAATGTTTTTGGAAATCATTACCACCTCGCCAATATGAGTAGCAGGGTTTTTTTTCAACGATTTTATTCTGGCTGTTTATTGAAAGCGATTTATGAATGATTTGTGTGATGTACACGTCCATGTAAACACCATCAAAATCATAAAATTTCTCCCGCAGCTCTCAGCTCCCCCAAATATTGGCCCATTCCGATTCCCCTATTTGTTATCAGTTTCCCATCATTTGTGGCTTTAGCCCATTGATTGATACATCCTATTTCGCCGGTTGCCACATTAATTTGCTGTCCGAAAATTACAAATGCTTACATGGCGGGCAGTCGGATATGGATTTTGTGCACTGATGAGTGTTTATTGTATTTGGCATTTTTCAAATTAATTGCAAATTTTAGCTATTTTGGGTTCAGCGAGCACCGGAATCGCAATTTTCCAGCGCACGAGCTTTTCCCACCACGAAAAAGTAAAAAAGAAGACAGACAGGTCTAAACAATAACAAACGGCTGGCGCTGATTGAACTGCTCAGTGCACAATTTCAATCAATTTTTCAATTAATTTTCATTACCCCGCGTGCGGCCAGTTTCGAAGTGGGCACGATGATCAAACGATGATGAGATCGCACGGCCAACGTCATTGTTAAGGCCATACTGTCCGCAGGCAAATGCAGGAAAATTAAAATAAATGGTTATGGGACGCGGACTCCATAAAGCATTACAATGCAGGAACATCGCGGCAATCGGCAATCGGCAACGTGACTCACAGCGCCAATGTCGGCCAAAACAAACAAACAAACCACACAACTTATGCGACGACTCTCTTACATGGCCCAGTGTGTGCGGGTTCAATTAACGTTGGCCAAAGCAACTTGTTCTCGCTCTCAGGGAAGACCTGTAGCTGGAGTGGCCTTAAAAGGCAGCTTCCAGGCCGCGATGCCCTGGCAATCGGCGGCCCAACTGGCAGAAAAAGTTGTTAATTGGAATTTAACAATCTCTAAAAGCGTCTAATGGAAGAGATGCGTGCTCCGCGTCTTGGCCGACTGCCGAGTCCACCGACTTGGCCCACTGTGCGGCTACCAGTTTACCCACTCTGCGCTTTATCTGCCGGCAAATGTAGAAATTAAGTTTCGCCCGGCCAGATGGATCCCGGCCCATGGACTGTCAGTATCGTTTACGTGCCGCAGTCAGGCAAAAACAATCAACATCAACTTATTTGTCTGCTGGCTAAACATCTCAAAGCGGCCAGCAGCGGAGCAGCATCTGCTGATGCCACATAGCCACAGAGCCACATCGCCAGATAATCGGGCCCCGTTGTCATGACCATTCCTGGGTCCTCGTCTACAGGAAGAATCGTGATTTCCCCCACACACTGCCGCAAAAGCAGGCATCTAAATTGGAGACTTTACCTTCTTAATAAGTTACTTTTTTATCTTAATTAAATTCAATACTTAATCTACATATTTCATTGTGCAATAACCGTTATTGTTAACACATACTTACAGTAAGAGTCAGGATTTTATTACGTGTTTATTCCTTTTCATAATTTTAACGTTTTTTTATAAAGATTAAATTTAATTTAAAATTATTACCATTTTTAAAATGTTTCATATTTGCATGATTTAAAACAGAAAAGCTTTAAAATAGAGTACAAAGAATTTTTGTTAGATACTTGGAAGTTTATTTTTCTTTAGAACATCACAATGAGTTGTTTATTATACCCCGGAGAGTATTTTGTTATTTAAGTCAAACATTTCAATCCAAGCACTGAATTAATTTCCTAGCCTTTCTATTCACGATCAGCATCGGCAGCCCTGTCGATCTAGAATTTTTCGTCTGTCCAGCCATCATTCAGTTTCTACGCTCGTTTTAACATATCAGACGATTTTAGTTCAATTCAATAAAATCACACAAAATAAACAAAAAATAACAAATTTTAAAAGTACACACAAAGAACTCCTAACATTCTTCTCAATTTCAATTTTTAATTTAATTAAGATTGTATTATAATAAGCTATTTGATAGCTGATATGGTTTCAACTGTACGAAGCTAACTTCCTTGAAAGATTTTCATGCTATTAATAATATCGCACTGCTATCTCTCTGCACTTTTTATCCCATGCCCATTGGTTCCTAAAATCAAATCATATTTTTCCCCAGTGCATAGCGATAAGGCTCGGCTTGCATTCTTGCGCCGGCATTCAGTCGTGGGCCCCGTAACAAAGATCGTTAGCTGTAGGAATTATTGGAGCAGCTTTGCCAGCGACTTTAGCCAGTCGCCGTTCGAGTGGGGAAAATAGTTTCTCTGCCTCGCTGGCTGCTGATGACAGGCCGGCGTTTTTGGCCCACCTGCTGGCTTTTTGGCTGCTCCCTGGGTCTCTCTGCTCCCTTGGCACCCTTGATTCCCTCTGCCGGTGACAGTTCACGTCACCACAGAGCCACCAGCTGGCAGAAGCTGCTTTGTGCCGCTGTCGGCGCTAATGAAGCATCGCACACATCCGCATCCAGTCGCATCCATTCGCTTCCATTCGCATCCACTCCAAGGTGGCTTACACGTGTGCCGCCCTGTCTTTGTTAAACAGCCACGTCAAGGGGCATCGTGTGTTCAGCTTAATTTGCACCACTGACATTAATCAATGGCAGCGTGGGCTTGGCACCCAGCCGCCCCTCACAGCTGGCCATAAATTAGCGGCCGCGAACATGGCCAGGGACACCTGTTGGCTGCTCGGTGGCCACTTCCGATTCGGGCCGCTTTTGAATATGATTTGCAGCATCGCCGAGCAGCGAACATCGATATGCTCTTTAGATAACGCAGCGGAGCTCCTCCGCTGGCTGCAGCCATAAATCAGGCGCAAATTGCCAAGCTCATGCTCGGGCCCTTGTCAGACACTTGTTGCCATTAACGGCAACATTGAGCCGGCCCAGAGACTTCTTGGCCCACTGAAAATACTGGTTAGCGCGCCCCGCTATTGACACATCACACACCATCGCACGCCCGCCGTTTATCGCGCCGGAAGTCGCCCGTCAACTTGGCTCTTGGCATCTTGGCTTCTTGGCCAAAAGTGTTGACAGCTGCAAATCAAATTGTCATTAAATTTTCATTTCAAAATAGAAGCCTCTGGGCACGTCTCCAGAAAGCAGCCACTCTGCCACAGACGCCAGCGAAATAGTGTGGCATCGGTAATTGCAATTAAAACAATTTTCGGGGCGTGTCGCGCTGACACATTGACAAACTGTGCCGATTTACGTGGAAAATTGTGGGCGGAATGCAAACTTTTCGCCAACTGAAAAGTTGCAAATTGTTTGAAGCACGCTTAAGTTACAAGCTGACAAATGGTTGGAGCAGCAACTGATATCTACATTCTGACACATAGTCAAGGGTTGACTTTCACTTCAGCCTTAAAGAAGGATTCTTAAAATGATTTTTAAATAACACTGTATATTTTCAAGCAATTAATTTTTTTGGTACTTAAAATAAAACTTAACACACTTTTTAAATTAATAAATTATTTAAACTAAACAAACTTCTTTAAGGAGTTTAAGAAGTATCTTCATTTGTTACATCATCAAATATTTAAATTGTTCATATTTACTATTTCTATCGGATTTAAATCCGGCAGTATAAATATTAATTATTTAAAAATACTTCGCGATAGCTTTAAAATCCATTTATATTTTTATGATATTCCTTAATGTTTTATGATCATAATTGCATCATCGGAATCGAAATTATTTGCATATATGAGTTAATAAAAATTATTTTGTGGTTGCACCTCAAAAACCAGTCAATTCTAGCCTTGACAATTATTTCAAATCCCCTGCCCTTGTTCTAAATTCCGCTCGGATTTGGCTTAAATGGGCCAGGGCTATCATGGTAGGCTGGAAAATAATAATTTTGTGAAGATGATTTATTAACATTCTTATTATGCCATTTTTTTTTTATGGTAAGAATGATTATTTATCCGAGATACCTTAAATTATGTTTTGGTTTAAAATTTCACTTAATTTAATGCTTAAACTGAGCGAAACCTTTTTAATAGGGATATTTTTTGGAGAACTCAGCAACCCTTTTCTTTTCAGTATTGTGTAGCGCTGGATGCGAAAAGGGGAACAAATGAGGGAAATTATATATTATGTTAAAGGGAAATTCGACAATGTTAACAAATTCACTTCCGAGGGAAAACTGGAACAGGCCGGTATAATTTTTTTATTGGCTAAGGTTCATTTACAGTTTAACTACTTTAAAGTTAAATAACCAGATTATTCAAATCATTTCCAAGCTATAAGAGGTTGTTATTCATTACGGACATTTGTTGACTGGCTTATTTTAATTAAAATTTATAGGCAATACCAAATCTACTAAATTGATCAACGAAAGCAAAACATGACATTATTTTGTCCAAACAATGATAAGATAATTAGAGTGTCTGTAGATATGGGTTTATTTTGAATTGATTTATTCAAAAATAATTTGAGATTAGTGGGAGACATAGGTATATTCAGGGAAAATCACAAAATCAGAGTGCAAAATCCCTTTTAGACAAATTCTATTGAAACTCTTGTCAACGCACAGAGGCAAATGCAGGGCCTAATTCAATTCTAATGATAAGTTGGCTCCCTGCTTTGTCTGGGTAAACCAGGTTAGCGGTTGTGGCCAACCTGCCGGCAATGTTGCGTATGCGTGATATTTATGCGATGTCGCACATGTGGCAAGGTTTCAAATGCAAGACGGGCATCACACGGCATAAATAAACACATTTCACTTGGCGCTGCGTTGGCTGCTGCTTTCATACGCAACATGCAACATGAAAATTGCATTAGAACGAGGGAACACCCACATCCACAGCCATCCGCCCTCGCAATTCTGGCCCGGATCCGCCCGCAATGAGCAATTAAAAAAGTGCGCATAACTTAATTAAAGATGCAGAAGGGCGAGGCGTTGAGGAAGAGGAACTGAATTGTGGCCAAGAGTCCACTGCCAAATTGTCGCCTTTGTCGGTCTCGAGTTTTTCGTGTTACAAGTCCCATTTGATGTTCATTAGCCCGCTGTTTATTGGGTTCTTTAATGGCCAAACCGCCAGCAGACGGCCCTCTAATTACTTGTTTTCGGGTAACAAAAGTCGAAACTTTCAGAAACAAATGTTGCAACATTAATTAGGGACACATTTACAGGAAATTCCCTTTCAATTAGAGCCCGCTTTCATGCGACTGGATCTGCTCGAGTGTCCGGCGAGTGGATTCCGACAGTCAAGTGCCACTGAGCTGGCGAAATGTAGTGAGCTGCGGATTAAGTCGGTCAAAGGTCAGCTGCTCTTAATGTGCTCGACCGAAGGCTTTAAAGCTGTTCCCACCGCTCGAGCTCCGCTAAATCCCGGCTAATGAGTTCCAGAGTGGTATAAATAATGCAAAATGTTTCATAAATACTCCCGAGGGGCATTAACACTTATTTTAGCTGGCCACAGAGAACAAAATATCATATTATATGATACGAACACTTGAATAAATTTTGAAAAACAATTACGATGAGAATAGAAACTAGAATATTAAACAAAAAACTAAATACTTTCTATACTCATTATTATTAAAAATTTGTTAAACATTTTGTATTTTTAAAAACATCTTTGTACCAAATTGTGTTAGTAACGCATCTTAAATGATCAGTTTTTTTCCCTGTGCAGCTTTATATTACCTCCACCTCCTACGAAGGATTGTTTTAACAAATGTCCATCTTCGCACGGCTGTCTCGGGTGAGTGGCAGATGGATTGGCAGCAAGTGTCACTTCCCCGTTCCATCAGGCTCGAGGATGTGGCCATCGATGTCCTCGGCTAGCAGCGAAACCAATCAGTCGGGGGCTGAAACTTAAACCAGAAACTAATTGAAGTTTTGCGGATTCCATTCCGTGCTCCGGCATAATTCCGCTTTTGTTCCTTCGGCCAGCTGATCCAATCAGCGGAACCCCGAGCTTCAGCTCGTCATTAAATCCTTTGCGTTTCGACTTTGGTCAGTTGATTAAGTATGCATAAACAGCAATTATGCCGCCCCCTGCCGCGCACGTCCGCGTAATTTATGCTAAGTTATGGCGTATTATATTATATCTATCTACCAAAGGCTAGCTGGAGAGCTCGAGGGAACCAGAAGACGGAGCACAAAGAGCTGGCAAACAAAATCCATACATTAAGCATATCCTTTTACGATAGCTGGGTCCCACGGCCATAGTAACCCATTGAAATTAAAACGCTCTATTGAAGGAGCGTCCTTTTTGGCGGAACCCCCCTCCTCCTTCCATACATTTCCAACCTTTTGTTGCCTTTTTCTGTGTGCGCTTTGCGGCCACGAAATTGCAGGTAATTAAGATGCCGCCCCTTGGCATAGAATACACAAAAAAGCGGCGAGAAGAGAACGGAGAGTGTGGCCAAGGAAAACATAATTCACTGTCTGAAAATTCATTTCGACATTTCGCTTCCCTTTGACAAGGCTGCCGAGGGGGCCGAATTTTCGTGCTTCTTTTACTTAAGGATTTTCCCCGGCGTTCCTTTTCCCAGGCGAAGTCGAAGCACCTTCTTGGCCATCCTCTCCTGGGTTAAATTGGGTGTGAAGTGTGTTAAGAGCGCCAAGGTCTAGGCATTTACCCAAATTGAAGTATAATTGACTGCAAGCCATTTGTTTAAAGCAGCGGTTTTATGGCCCCATTAAACATTCTTCTTTACACAACATGGCTCATAAATAACTATTAATGCCAATAATTTCCTGTCATTATCCCATGATTAGCCAAAGCTAAAATTATTATTATTTTAGGGACACGCAGTGGTAATTAATTTCGTAATTTATTCAACTGTTTAAACAATAAAACATCGCATTAATTCAATAGAGCAATGAATAATGAATAATTTGGTATATTTATAGATCCAAAATATAAATTGAAGATACGATTTGTATCCCAGAACATTGACCATGCAAACTACAATCGTAAACAGGAGAATTTAATTAAGTAAATGCTATGGTGAATACCGCAGCGCAGGAAGTTCCTTGCTGTTATAACCAATCTAAAATATTCAGCATGAGGGCGAATGTTGCATTCGTTTAACCCACTTGGCATTCATTGTTGCATGCAGCATGAAATATGGAAAATTATGCTGAGCTTGTTGGAGGAGAATACAGCACCCGGATGGCATTGCTTATCGGAGTGGCGGGATCGTAAAGGGTACACTTGACAACAATTTTAAAAACATTTGTTAGAAAAATTTCATAATTTTTTTATTTGACCAGTTTTGGATGCAAGCTCACAGTAACAAAATATTCAGTGTGCCACAGAAATCTGAAATTTTGTTTCGATACACACAAAAAAAATACGTCGCTGTCAAATCGATATGCGCATGGTAAATTTATGGTATTGAAAAAGAGAGGAAAAAGAAATGAGGCGATTTAAACGTGATTGTGAGGGAGAACTACACATTCGAGATTCGAACTGGTCTGTTGTTTACATTTCGAGCATATCGGATTGACTTCAAATTGATACCACATAACATCAAATCGATCATCGCTTCATATCGATTTTTTTTGGGTGTAGTTAAAAAAGGTTTTCAAAAGGCAGTACTTTCTCTATTAAAACCGAAATCTTTTTACTATGATTTAACGCATCGCATTTTTTTCCGTGTTTCATCTGCATGCCACTCATTCACCCAAATGCCAAGCAGAGGGAATCTGGTTAAACATGTGCCATAATGCCCATAATTTGCTAAACGCATAAACAGAGAGAGAGCAGCAGGAGAAGACGTCTTCCTCGAATCCACATGAGCTGAGATTTTTGGCCGGCGACAAAGTCGCTCTGGGAGATAAATCTGGCCAAGTTTATTGAATTATCCGACTCTGGTCCCTGGCCAGCCAGTTTCTCCGTTGGGCAGCTGCGATAAATTGGCAACATCGCTTTAATTGGCTCCGAGGCGTGCAATCAAAACAGTTTTCGATAACGCGCTGCGAAAGGTTCAAAGCACAAAGTTCCTTTGACATGGCTTGCGGCTGCAACTTGGCTTTCTGTTGCCTTTGCCGTTGGTTTCTGGTCTTGTCTCGTGGGCGAGAAGGCAAATCAGATAAGCACTTAATGCCGAGCACACAATGTGGCCAAGAGTTGTTGGCCAGTAGACACACAGGCACAGACACACACACACTCACACGCCTGACTGGCTTGTAATGGAATTGTGATTGTATCTGGCAGATACATTTGTGCTCGAGGTTCACAAACGAACTCATTTGTTTGGCACGCAGATTTATGCTCATGTTCATGCCGTTGTCATCGGAAGCCTAATTAAATATCAGAGGAGGCCGAAGTTCCAGGATCAGAGCCAGAAAAATTACACTACAACTGAATTAATTAAGCCTGCAAGTTCTACTACTTCGTTAGTAGTGTCTTCGCTTGGTTTCATTAACAAGAAGTCGGTAAACAAAAGTTTGCAGCTGTCGGAAAAGTTTATGATCCGACCTCGAAGAGATAGCGCAACAAGTGCTGTGAATGGTTGAATAGTAATGGCAACAAAACGGTGACTTCGCACGCGCCACCGCCCAAAGATACATTTAATTAATTTTTGATTCCACCAGATACTCGGACGGCTAGTCGTATCTCTAGGGGTGACGCAGTTTGCCGCTTGTTATTGATACAGATTAGATTCGGTTCGAATCCCCAGTTTACCTTAGACCAACGCTGACCACTTCGCCCAGAACTTTTCGATTTAATTAAAAAGTTTCGGCTGCAAAACAAATTATGTTGGCAACTTTGTTTCCGTATCGTTTTACCTCGACTTTGGACACTCTAAGTGTTTTCAAATTCAAAACCAATTGCTTGGCAGTTACGAATGGCAATAAATCACGAACGAATTCCAGACGGACAGCCCAAAGACCTAAGCTAACTTTTCCTTTGTCTGGGTCATATGCAAAATTAGGCACAAACTTTGTGAAATCGAAAGCAACTCGAACACAAAGGCCTCAGCTGCCCCCAACAGTCGCCCATCACTTGGAGTTATTGAACCTCGACTGACGACTATTGTTCCCCCATTATGCATGCAGGCGGGGACCGATGGATGAGGGGCACAGGGTGAGCCACTGACAATTACACAAAGTCCCTCCAGGAAACATTCCGCAAAGAGCAACAGTTGATACATCAGCCGCAACAAAGAGAAGCCAGCAGCAACAGAAATAAGTGAAGGCAACAATAAATAGTGTAGTTAGAATAGATTTAAAATATAAAAACAAATTGGTAAGAAGATTAAGCTTCAGTATAAATAAATATAGATCAATACGCCGATAACTACAAGCAGAAAATACGATTTTTTTAAATACGATTAAAAATTACTTATGATTTTAAATTAATAAGACACTAAAGAAGAAGCAAAGCTAAAGTAGGTAATTAAATAGTTTTAGAATTAAAAGTAAAAATTTATAAGAGCACCTACAAGAAACTGCAAAAAAGTAATTCAAAAACAAGAGAGAACGCTATAGTCGGGTTGGTGTCCCGACTATCTAATACCCGTCACTCAGCTAAAGGGAGTGCGAGGGAGATGGAGATAAAACTTTGATCAGGCCTAACTTTTTAACGAATGGTCCGATTTAAAAAATTTCTTCTGTATTTCGATAGGTATTGATCAACACAACAAAACTGCATTCCTAATTTTCCAAAATATTTAAATTTTTAAAATCGTATATTAGCTATTGTGGGCCTTAAAAGGGGCGTGGCACCTTTTTGAAATAAACTTGCGCTGCGTAGGAACTCGTAGAATCTGCATGCAAAATGCCAATCTTCTAGCTTTTATAGTTTCCGAGATCTCAGCGTTCATACGGACGGACAGACGCACAGACAGACATGGCTAGATCGACTCGGCTAGTGATCCTGATCAAGAATATATATACTTTATGGGGTCGGAAACGCTTCCTTCTAGCTGTTACATACTTTTGCACGAATACAATATACCCTTTTACTCTACGAGTAACGGGTATAACAACATACAAAAGGGAAAATCTGTCCAATGTCCGCATAAATAAAAGTTTAAGTGCACTAAACTTTCGTTCAAAAATAACTGGAACTGTGTAAATAAAGTTATACTCGATTCGTTGTGAAAAACTATGAATAACACAAGAGTTTAACAGAGAAATTAAAAGGAATGTGTAAGATATATTTCCCTAAAGTCGAAATAAAAATAAATTCGCCAAAATTAAATAGGAAAATAAAAAGCTTAGGAGGCAAAGTGAAAACATCAGCAATAACAGCCGCTTTCGGAGAAGCTAAGCCGGCAAATGTGAATTTCCATATGAATAGAGCAACAATTGTCTAAAGGCAGCGCAAATTGCAAATGAAATGAAATATGAAAATAAAACTGCCTTGCCAATTGACATTAGCTGACTGCCAGCGGGGAAAGCTTTTTGGGAAGAGGTTGGGGGGCATGGAAATGGAAATGGAGGTGACGAGGACAAAACAATTCGACTTAGGCGGCTGACAATGGCTTTTGCCCTCCTACATCTTTCCCTTGAAATTGCGTCGGGTTTTTCCTTACCCGGGTGTAGTCAATTGTAAACACATTTAAACAAAACTCAACGAGACGTGCAGAAAATTGCTGATATGAAAAGTGAAAAGTGCGGCGAGGTCGTGTGTTTGGGTATCCAACGAAAAATACAGCCTACACCAATTTGTGTTGCCAAAATTGCGGGGCCAAAGGAGGACGGGAAGCAGATCCTGGCTGAGCGAACACCAAATAAAGGCCAGCCACAAAATAATGTTATTGATATGAATTGGGTTTTCGCAGGAAGTGAAAGTGCGTGAGCTGGCCAAATAATTATCTTAGCTTCGTGCTCGGAAAACTCTAATTTCGGGGTCCTAATTTAGGATGGAATTGTAGTGAAATCAAATTAATTGTGAGCTGATGCTTAGGGTGTGAATAAGAAATAATGGCAGCGCATTGAGCCAAATGCCAATGTGAATATAAATAAATTAATTTGTTGTCACAGAAAACATACAAAATTGAAGTTACAGCTTCGGAAGTGAAATAAAAATATGTTGGGACCTATTTTCCAACAGAAAAATAGAAATATGTCTTAAAATTTCCTTTCAAGACGACCACAAAGTCACAAAAGTCGTTTGGGTTTTTGTTTAACTTCAAGTAACCCACTTTAACCATTTTGCCTTCTACTTACTTCAATTGGACTACAAAGTATTTTTCAAAAAATCTCCACCCTAGCAACGGCAAAGAAATAATCAAATTTTATGAAGAACACGCCTCGACTGGAATTATTATAAGAGCCACCCGAAAAACAAATTCCCAGCTCACAAAAAGTTGGCCAAACAATAACAAAATGAAAGAAATGTGCACTTGAGCCGCCAAAAAGAGGGGAAAGTACATTTACTCTTGGGGAAAAGTTGTTGAAATCAAAGTACATAAGCAGCACAACAAATAAGCGCAGTTAAAGTAAGAATTTTCTCACTGGCTTTGGCCAAATGACAAAGTTAAATAAGGGCTGGGGAAAGGGATTCTGCTTGTTCCCAAGACTGTCACACTTTGAAAAGGATACGGCACATGCAATGTGCCTTTGAGCAGCTGCTTCTCTTGTTCTTAAGGTGGTACATATGGATGAACAATTGTGTTCAAAGGGATAGCATTTGCATGAGGTTTTGTTTTTGTTGAATAGGATATATGATATCTTTCAGATCATTCAAATGATAACATAATTTTATTTTATTGGAAAAATTATAATATTCAATTCAGTTTTCGGTTAAAGCTTTTAACTGCACAATTATTTTGACATACCCATGAGAGCAAGCATAGTCAATTATAGGGTTGGGCACTATCGAGGTTTTGGCTATCGATGGTGGTCGCTATCGATATTATCGATAGTATCGGATATTAAAAAAAATAAAAACAAAAAATTACCAAAACTTAGGGAAATAATGAAAAAAAATGTATGCTTGTATCATAAAACGTATGAGAAAAACAACGATATTAATTTTACTGCGATTAAAATGAAACAAAATTTAATGTTGAACCCTAACAATGGATATACCGTCGTGTCTTAAAAAGTAGATATTTTAAAAAACTTTTTTTCCTTAAAATATACCAAAAACAAGAGAGAACGCTATAGTCGGGTTGGTGTCCCGACTATCTAATACCCGTCACTCGGCTAAAGGGAGTGCGAGCTCTGTAGTCGGGTTGGTGTCCCGACTAAAGGTTGTAACTCAGCTAAAGGGAGTGCGAGGGAGATGGAGATATATGTAAACTTTGATCAGGCTTAACTTTTTAACGAATGGTCCGATTTAAAAAATTTCTTCTGCATTTCGATAGGTATAACTAAACGCAACAAAATTGCATTTATACTTATCAGAAATATTTGAAAATGTGGGCGCCAGGCACATTTTAGTATGGTTTGTGGGCGACTATGGGCGATTGTGGGCGTTAGAGGGGGCGTGGCGGTCGCCTGAAATAAACTTGCGCTGCGTAGGAAGCCCAAGAATATGTGTTGGTAATCCCAATATTCTAGCTTTTGTAGTTTCCGAGATCTCAGCGTTCATCCGGACGGACAGACGGACAGACGGACAGACGGACATGGCTAGATCGACTCGGCTAGTGATCCTGATCAAGAATATATATACTTTATAGGGTCGGAAAAGCTTCCTTCTCGCTGTTACATACTTTTGCACGAATACAATATACCCTTTTACTCTACGAGTAACGGGTATAATTACACATAAAATGGAATTATTTTCAGAGCGATAGTATCGATTGTGGGACAAACCATCGATGTTTCCTACATTTTTGCACCGTCGATAGTATCGATTGTGCTATCGTTTTTGTTTTAACAACCCTAGTCTAGTGTACCTAGTTAAATAAATATAAATATTTTTAAATATTTAAATATTTGTATACTTTCACCATTTAGTTCAAAAAACATTATAGTTAAGTTAAAATAATTGAGCTCCTTAGAGCTATTATTTCGGCCAAAAGTGTACATGTTTATGGTGTGTGTTGAGCACTTTTGAGCAGACCGCAAGACATTTGTGAAAGAGCAAACAACAGACAGCAAACAAAGTCCATTTCAGATCCCACACCTTCCTTGGCTCAGACATATGCAAATTGTGTGCGCGAACAAATTGTGCAATTGTTGCTGCGAGGAAGCGAGAACAAGGCATTTAGCACGTGTGGCACGTATTTCATTTTAGGACCCAGCGAAAATCCACCTCGATCCCATCCCATTGCAGGCCAGAGGAATAGCTAGAAACCGGCACAAAGGTCGACGAGAGGAGGCTCAAAGGAAGCGAGAAAACCCCGCTCACAGAGCAAGAATGTGGCACAAATGCAGTTTGCCTCGGTCCGGCGAAACTCCTTTTCCGCTGGCTCACTGGCTTAAAGCCTCATCTTTCTTTAATTCATTGCCGGCCAGCCTTTTCGGACCAGTTTTATAAATTATTCCATTCCATTAGGGTTCGGCTTTCACGCTCCAAGCTCCACGCTCGCCGGTTTTTTGAATCCGGAGCCAAGTGGGCAAGTGTGTGTGGAAAATAAATAAATCGCTTGTTCTCGTAATCTCTGGCAACATTTTTATCGCCCTCTCCAGCTATTTGACGCCGCCCGACCAGCATAATCCCCGGTTAACAGAAACATCCGGCCGGCGGTGAGAGCAGTGTCCCTGTGCGGGCCCTTTCGCCGGAGCCTGTTGAGCAATTCCGTATTTACACTTTATATTTATTTGAAATATGAGCTCCTTTCCACGCTGCCGAGTGCAGCGCTAAATAAATCAGCCGGCGCGCTCTCAAATCGCACCCTTGGCAGCTGTCAGTTGGCATTATTATCATCAACAAAGGGTCCTGGGCTGTGATACTCGTACATTCCCCGGACATTACGGCTGGTGAAGCATACAAGATGACGAAATGCGATTTGAATGGCCAGCTTAAGCGGAATGTGTCTGTCAGTGGAGACAAGATGATTTCTATTTCTTTTTACACAAATTCCTTTCTCGGGCGAAATGGATGTCTGACATTATTGGGTGATAAAGGGAATACTTCTTAGATATTATAGTGTAAAGATGAATATATCTTACTTTTGTGGGTTTAAAGCAGTGAACAGCTCAGTCGCAAAGCGGGGTTTTAAGTAAAATAAGTGAAAAATGGACAATTGATCATGTTAATGCATTTTATTTAATTCTTCAATTTAAATGTTCTTTTTGTTCATATTACTTCAAAGTGACTTTCAATTTAATGGCTTCACATACGACCTCTACATAAATTAATTGATGTCCCATTTAATCCTTAAATGATTCAAGCTCAATTGGCCATGGCTAAGAGGAAATAAAATTCTGCTCAATAAAAAGGATTTCTACTTATAATCCCCGGCTGAAATCCACAGGAGCAGGCGAAATTGGAAACTCATAAATTGCCTTTATGCGCTGTCATTCCATTTGCAACAAAAGTGGTGGAAAATGGAAAACGATTCAGTGCATCAATAGCAATCCGGCCAAATCCGAATGGAATGCCATTGGGCGGGCCAAGGCTAAAGCATTTCTGGCACGGCTGTCGCAACAGGGAAAATGTTGTTTTAGGCGAAATGCTATTTAAGCAATTTAAAAGCCCGTTCGCCAAATCCCCGCCCTCGAACAACACTCGATAAAGTATAAAAATTCTGTGGTAATGGCTGGCTTTTAACACAATCTCTTAAAGCATAACACATTTGATTTTCATTCATGCAACATTTCAGGCATTCCAATTAATAATTGATGCTTTTGTTTGCTTAAAAAGCTAGGGAAATTTAAAGGAAAAATCTATCATAAATCATTCAACGATTTGGCAATGTGGGCGATATAAAACAAAGCTGGTGCAGACATCGGTGTATGATTTATGCGCCTAATAAATTTCTGCAGCCAGAACTAAAAGATGTTTTGAGCTGAACGCAGAATGATGGTGAACTGTCCACGGGGATAGTTGGGATAGTTCCATTCCACTGAGCCCGGCTCGATGCACAACTGACAGCCAACGAATTGGAAATCGGCGAACAAACATTTTCATTACTCATACGTCAGGGGGGGTGGGGGTTTGGGCTGTGTGTGCAGCACGTAAAAACCGAAACCAAACCAAACCAGCCATTGAAAACATTTTGACAGATGCAGACGGCACAGTTTCGCTTGGCTACGTTTTTTAATACACAACAGTTTTGCCCAACATTTCGCGAACAAAGTTTTTCACTATGGCCGTTTTTCCAAGTACAGGACGATGGGGCGTAGGGGCGTGGCCAGGGTCGACACTTCAGTGTTGAGTGCTAAAATAGATGCCCCTACACATGTAACGCACATACACAAAGTGAAATACATTTGCCAGTTTTATGCTTTTCCAACCGCACCGCCCCCGCGCAATTTCCCATTTTCCCAGCTTTTGCCGTTTTTATTGAAGTTCCCTCCCGTTCGCTTTTATCAAATGCAATTTACGGATCCCTGACATCGGGCATTAGCTTCCAGGGCTGCCGAAGTCAAGTCAAGTCAAGTCAAGTCAAGTCAAGTCAGGCTTGTTTAACGCACCGCAGCTGCTTCTTCTTCCCCCATTTTCCTCCCCATAGACCAACTTTTTCCCGCTACTTTTCGCCTATGGCACTTTTCCACACGCTTTTATTGCTAATTTCTGTTATTGCCAACGTTTTGCGTGAGTTTCGCGCGTTGTCGTAAAAATATTTTTATTAGCTGATCAAGGGGGGTGGCGGGATGTGTCGATTTCGGGGTGGTCTGGGCTTTGGCGTGTTAAGGGCCGTGCCCCCGCACCCTTAGAGAGGAACATTAAAAACACGACCTGATACATTGGAGCATTCAGACACGCTAGAAAGTATGCTAGGGAAAGTCCACCACCTTTATTTTCTGATTCTCACTATCACCTTGATTTTTTCAAGTGTTTTCTTTCACTCTAGTGTTTTCTTTGCAACAAAAAAACGGGTTTAATAAAAGCAACGGATTTTAATGTCGTCACGTAAAATCTCTGAAAAGATTCACGCATTTTTACAGCATTCAATGAGGAAAAAAATTACAATCTTTATGAAAGAATTCTTTATCATATTAATATTTAACATATCAATTTGAAAAAAATTACCTATACATATATTTAATCCGATTACCGCCACATATTATATTTAAATATAATACAAATAAATATGCTAGCTAAAGATACATACCCAAACATTGTTCAAACCTAAGCACTCTATCTTTAGTCACTTGATTTTAACGTTTAGTTAAACCCTCGAGATCCCCCAACAAGCTGTTTAGGCCAGAACATTCTGGATGATTTATCCGATTTTTATCTAGCACCTAACTATTTTCAACCCACTTGAATACCAAATCGCTTATTTATTCAATGGCTGATGCTCAGGTTCAATGCCGGCGATTTATGGGCAAGTTTGTACCGAGAAGTCGTAAAATTTAAGTGCCCCCAGCCCGCGCTCCCCAAATCACTTTTATGGCTACGGCCAGTTAATAACCAAATTTGTCTGCTCAGCTCAAGCATTAAACCCAATGGCTGGGAGATGAGCTCAACAAAATCGAGAGCAACACCAGTGAGTTCTCCGGGTTGCGCTGAGTGATGTTATGCGATTTCGTGTAATTCGTGCAATAAATATAAAAGTTGTAGTATTATTACAACAGGAGACGGAGAGCAGCGAACCCCGAGCAAACATGGCAGAGAGTTGTCATAAAACGGCACTCGCTCACAAGTGTTGTGCACACAAAATGCATTCAGTTCGCCATTACCCAACCCTCGGGGAATCCACCCATTTTCTGCACAGCCAATTTGCAATCCTAGATTTTATGATGTTCGCTTTCGAAGCAGGGTTTTCTGAGTTCTGCGTCCCTGGCGCTCTTTGTGGTCTTTGCTCTTGTCACTTTGCAATTTAAGTGCAGGCAGCAATTTGCCTAAACGATAAGATTGGAAAATGGAAAAGGGGAAGACCACCTGACAAGTTCTCGTTTGCCACATGCCAGCAATTTGTCGTTTGATTTTCAACGTTCAATATCCTGAATCGAAAACCTTCGATTTCCAACTGGACATGACCAGCTTCATCATGAATGCACAACAGTAACAGAAGCACCGGCAACATCTCGGCGCAAATATTTGTTTGTGCTCGACAAGTGAATATTTGCACACACCTTGTTGCTGTTTGCTGTCCACAAAAATATTGTCAGCTTATGCAGGCGAATTGCATTGCAGTTGACAGAAATACGCACACAGAAACGTGTAAATATTTATTTGATTTTAAAGAAATATGCAAATGCACAGAGTACGCCAAATGCATACATGATTTTATTCAACATTTTTAAATCAATGGGAAGATATCATCAAATAGTAAAGCCAAGGAAACAGACAATCCAGAGATTGTGCTCTAAACCATAAATATATATGGTTCTATTCTACACAGCCATCGCCTAAAGTTCATATAAAGAGTAGAGTGGTAGAGTTGCTGCCCTGCTATCAATGAAATATATAAAATAGATAAATTGCTAAACCCATAAACTCCAACTTATAATAGCTTCGTACTTAGAGTTGGCTGCCCTTCAACAAGTAAAATATATATGTTGTGTTAAACCTATAAACTTAATTTTGAAAATATTTAAGCAAACGAAATTTACTTAAACAAGTTAATAGCTGAAAATGAAAGTAATCAATTTTCAGATAAATTGTTATTCAATCATGTTTTTCTTTAATTGAAAAAATACCAATTATTTTTAGATATCTGCTGCAAATACTATTATTTAATAGCTGACGCAATTGTTCAACTACAATTAAGTTACTCACGCAACTCATACTTCTTTGTAAAAAATCAATGAATGCAACCATAAATAATTCAGATGAAATCACAGCAACAGTATGCAGTCCTGAAACTTTCACAGCAGAAAGCTGTTGGAAAACCAATTAAATTCCCTTCCAAATGGACCGTAAAACGCAAAATACTTATGGGGAGGAGGGCACACATTGGCACCCGCATTTATGAGCCCGGCGAAACCAATTTGATTGACTAACGAAACCTATTTGCCACATTTCAGCGGACGCAGTGCAGCAGTTGCAGGCAGCCATGAGTGAGCAGACTGGCAACAGCAACCCCAACGCAACTTTCAGTGGCAGTGGCAGCAACGCCGCCTCCATCGCAGAAAGCGTGGCGGAGAGCGGTCCGGACTTCGATGCACTTCGAGCCGCCTGCGAAACGCGGCTAAATGGCAGCGGTCAACTGGCGGGTAAGTCCTGCACTGGGAGAAACAATCAGCCAAAAAGCATATTATATTATTTAATTTATTCTCTGAATAAAAGATAAAATTTGCATTTAACATTTAGAAACAAATAGGATTTGATTTTAAATTCATTTGATCCATTTTATTTATCGAAATCAGCCTAGATCTTATGCCGTAAATAATAATTTAAATACTAAATCCCCGGTAAATTACACTAGTTTACAAAAAAAAATCGACGTCGCCCTACTTGAAGACAACCTTAATTTTCTGGTAAAGAACATCTCCCTGATTAAGAAATGGGCACTTATAATTTTTTTTATGATGTCAATTTTTTTTTAAGTGTAAAAAACGTTTTTCGCCCTTTTTATTTTCTATCTTTTGTTCTGGTAAACCGATTTTGATCATCTTAGACTTTTTTTACAGGTAATAGAATTACCTTTAACTTTCTTATACACAGCATTGAGTTCCAGTCATTAGTTTAGAAGCAACACCGCGTCAAAGTCTGAAAAAAGGGAAAAAATTCAATTTGGACCGGCATAAATCCGATCATTAAAAATACACGCCTAAAAACCGAAATTAGTTTTATAGTTTATTCTTGAAGATTGGACTTTAAGCAAAATAATAAGACCATCAGCTCAAAAATCAACCATGCGTTCCATTTTATATAGATTTTTCAAGCTGGGTAAAAAGGGTATTACAGTCCTGTTAAAGCCATGTTAAGGCCCTGTTGTCTCAGTTACCAGCTGTAAACGGCGAAAAAATCACCGTTGTCCCAAAATCAAAATATTCATATAAAGTGTATTTGCTGGTGGATTCTAATGATCATTAGCTTGTTTTTTTTGTCAAAGAACAATCTACCAGAAGATGTTATAAAACTAATTTCGGTTTTTAGGCGTGTATTTTTAATGATCGGATTTATGCCTGTCCAAATTGAATTTTTTCCCTTTTTTTAGACTTTGATGCGGTGTAGCTTCTAAACTAATGACTGAAACTTAATGCTGTGAATAAGAAAGTTAAAGGTAATTCTATTACCTGTAAAAAAAGTCTAAGATGATCAAAATCGGTTTACCAGAACAAAAGATAGAAAATAAAAAAGGGCGAAAAACGTTTTTTACACTTAAAAAAAAATTGACATCATAAAAAAAATTATAAGTGCCCATTTCTTAATCAGGGAGATGTTCTTTACCAGAAAATTAAGGTTGTCTTCAAGTAGGGCGACGTCGATTTTTTTTTGTAAACTAGTGTTATTATTATACCCGTTACTCGTAGAGTAAAAGGGTATATTGTATTCGTGCAAAAGTATGTAACAGCTAGAAGGAAGCGTTTCCGACCCCATAAAGTATATATATTCTTGATCAGGATCATTAGCCGAGTCGATCTAGCCATGTCTGTCTGTCCGTCTGTCCGTCTGTCCGTCTGTCCGTCTGTCCGTCTGTCTGTCTGTCCGTATGAACGCTGAGATCTCGGAAACTATAAAAGCTAGAGGATTGGTATTTGGCATGAAGATTCTTGGAACTCCTACGCAGCGCAAGTTTATTTCAAAAAGGTGCCACGCCCCCTCTGACGCCCACAATAGTATATAAACGATTTTAAAAATTTAAATATTTCGGAAAAGTAAAAATGCAGTTTTGTTGTGTTTATCAATACCTATCGAAATGTAGAAGAAATTTTTTAAATCGGACCATTCGTTTAAAAGTTATTGCTGATCAAAGTTCATATCTCCATCTCCATCGCACTCCCTTTAGCCGAGTGACGGGTATTAGATAGTCGGGACACCAACCCGACTATAGCGTTCTCTCTTGTTTTTATTTAATATTATCACTTTATTTACGAGTTCAAAAGTCACATTTGTTTTCTCCTTATTTATAGGTTTTTAAACCTTTTTATATTATTCTAATCATTTTAATATGCTTGTAAAAGTTTAACACAATTTTTATAAAGTAAATATAAAAACTAGTGATATTTTAGTGTATTTTTTTTCGCTGCGTGGCTCTGGCCCTGGCCAACTGCAATTTCGGTGTCCATTATGCACGAGTAACTTTAAATTGACCTTTCCCTTTGCCCCCGACAAACAGGCTCCGGAGGACCCCACTGCGCCGGCACCTTTGATGGCTGGCTTTGTTGGCCGGATACGGCCGCCGGCACTTCCGCCTACGAACTCTGCCCGGACTTCATCACGGGATTCGATCCAGCAAGTAAGTACGGCGTGCGGCAGCTGAATTGTTTATTAAATTCCGCAAAGCTACATCCGTCTTGGGGTCAGCAGGGGATCTGCATATGACACGAAAAAATGTATACCTACATATGTACATACATATATGAGGGTACCATTCCAAAGGGAACTGTGTTTGCACGAGGCAATGCGGCTGGATGGGTAGATGGGGTAGTCAGACTTACCTCTAATTGGCCTCATCCCTGAGTTCATCCTTGTGTATATACCTACATAAATAAGACAGAAAATACGCTCGCAGCCAGGCCAAATCAATTGGAAACTTGTTATGGTTATGCTTTGATTTCGTGTCGTATGGAAACATAAAATATTCACATAACCACACGGGCTCGAAGCTCCTTGGGCCACTAAATTATCCAAAGGAGCTCGGCAAAATGCTAAAATGTTTTCGCCTGATTTGGCACAATTTGCCTGGATCTCGCTGGAATCGAATGTACCGTTGAAAATAAGGCCGAATTGATTGCGGCTGCTGGGCAAAGTCAAAGTCAAGTATTTAAAGCCACGAAAAGCATAACATTGAATCTTAAATTTCACAGTTGTGGGAAGAGTTTTTATAAATAAATAAGAGAGAAAGGAGAATCCCCTCCTAAAAACATTAATCAGTTTTCTGCTCAAGGTGCTGATGACGGTCACAGTAACTTAATTAAGAAAACCTTCTATTTAAATAGTTTTTCCAACTCATTCTTGAATCATTAATGACAATGTGCGTTTTCAGCCAGAGGTGACTGGAATAATTAGTCTTGTTTTTGCCGCACTTCGTATAGGTATTGCATTTAATTCATAATAAGCAGATGACTGCTATATAAATTAATCAATTGAGTAGCTGAGCGGCCGACGAAAACTAATTAATTATGCTTTTCAAACGTTGATTAACCCCTAGCATTAAAGCAAATATTAAGGAAAAAACTCTAGCACGCTCCGGAAAATCGGCATAAATGTGTATAAATATTTCGAGCAATTTATGGAATAAATCATGCGCTGCATGTCAATTTGCATTAATGGGGCGTTTAGCAATATGGAGCAAGCCAACTTAAACCGTAACCCCGTTTTGGCCATGACCAGGGCAACGAAAATAGCAAAAGTTGAATGACTTTTTTTGTTATGACAGAGGGAGGAAAACAAGGCGAGCGCCAAGAAAGTGCTACTTTCACTACATTTAGCTTGTGGTTTGCCGCTTGGCCTCCCCCTATTTTCCCTTCTGTTTTTTTCGTGCCTTTTGGGGTCGCCGCCAGCTTGTACAAGATTATGTGCTTTGGCACTGCGCCGCCATTAACTTTTATGGCACTTCCGGTCTCCGGATGTCGATGTGGTGAGCTACGGACGCCAACTCCCTACTTATCTGCCACACAGCGCGTATACGTGATATTCGCCGTCTGCGTGCCAAACGGCGATAAATGGATTCGGGCAAAGATCATCGTTCGAAAAAAAAATTCCTGAAAAACGAACGACCTGATAAGACTCACCTTCGAATTCCTCTCAGACGTTTTTCTGCATTTTTTCGACAACTGCCACTCGGTAAATTGCACTGAAAACTTGGTGATTCCCATCGAACAGCACTTGACATGCCAGCAGCAAAAGAAAGTTTTTTTCACGACCGCGGCTTGATTCGACTTAAATAAACACATGACCTCAACAACAACCGAATGATTATGCAATTTTAAATTCAAACAACAAAGTGATATGGTTTTATTTCGAATGGCAGGCAACCACAACTTGTTTGCGGTTAGCTTGGTGGCAGATGCAATAAATAATGGTTAATACAATTTAATACTCTGGCCCACCGCAAAATGCAAATATGAGCTGTAATATTTATCAAGCAGTCAATCATAAAATCACGCATATTTTGAAAGTGTAAATATTTGTGTTCAGCACAGGATGACAAGCGGATTTCATGAAAAGTTTGCCTCAAATAAAAGAAAATAAGTTTAGTTCAACGAATTAATAATACAAATATTTATTTACATTTTATTTAATTAAAACGGAAGGGTAAATATTACTTACGAGTTTAATTTTTAAACAGGATATGCCCACAAGGAGTGTGGCCTCGATGGCGAGTGGTTCAAGCATCCGCTGACCAATAAAACATGGTCCAACTACACGACCTGCGTAAATCTGGACGACCTCGAGGTAAGCTGATCTATGTGCTCCATCTACAGTGCGATTAATTAATAGGAATATTTTGTATCCATGTTTTTTGTATCCCTAGTGGAGGCACAGTGTAAATCTGATCTACGAGGTTGGCTACGGCACCTCGCTGCTTGCCATTCTGCTGTCCCTGGGCATACTGGGTTATTTCAAGTGAGTACACTCAAAAAATTCTTTTTCTTAAATGTAGAAAAAAAAACTTTTCTGTGCTTTAGAAAAAAAAAAGATTATCCATTAAACAATTTTTTTTTTCAGAAATGTAAATTATAAGGTTATTTTTCTAATCTTCCTTTTTTTATTTGAGGGTCAAAAATAAAAAAAAACTTTTCTGAAAATAAAAAAAAAGTCGCCATTAGCATTAGAAAAATTTTTACATAATAGAAATATGCGTTTTCTAAAAAACAAGAAGATTTCTCTAACATTCAGAAAAAATGTCTGTTTTTTTGAAATATTTTTCTAAAAAATAAAAAATGTAACCTCATTTGATCAGTTTCCCTTCTTATACACTTTTAGAAAACCTTTAATTCTAAATTTTAAGACATAACTTTTTCACTTCCTAGTAAAAAATTCATAAATTTGCTGATTTGTTTTTTGAAAAAACTCCATTGTTTTTAAGAACCTACTTTGTTTATTATAGACAAAATCGCCAGTAAAGCAAATTCATAGGCGATTTTCTAAAACCAAGGGAGATTTTAGTCGTTTTTTTTTTGAGTGTATGAGTGAGGGCCGCCCCATCTTGGCCACAAGTTGACAGCTTTGTTGGAAGCGAGAAAAACCAATCGTGGGTAATGGGGCTCGCTGGTCGTTATATTGCGACTTATATTATGACGACTGGCGCCAAAAATGAATTTCATTGACGGCAAACAAATGCGACAGTGGCCTAATCAACTGCCAACCTGGGTGCTGGCCCAAATGCTCATTGCACTCGCTTAATGCGACACAATTGACGCCGGAAATGGGAAAAGACTTTGTCTCACTCCCGCCCGTTGTGTCTGCTCCTGGGGACCCGAAGCAGGATATCGATTAATTTCCCAGTGCCTGCAGACCAATTAGTGCTCTCGGTTTGTTTATCACTCATTCGGATAGAGATGGGCCGAGGATAGAGGAGGGGATGCTATAGTCAGGACGACGGCTGACAGAAGTGTTTTAAATTGTGTGCCAAAGGCAAATAAAACGAGACCAGCGACGTGTGGGAATTCGGTCTGCCCTAAAAAAGTGGATAATTAAAAGTTTAATGACAAAGGAGCGTGACCAAATGAATGGGAAACCTCAATCCCTCCCCAGAAACACAACCAACTGAAAATACCAGGGAATTTCAATTTAAATAAAGTTTAATTGTTTAAGGAAATAAATTGAGTGAGAAATGCTTGGAGAAAAAATAATTGACCTTTTTGTAAAAATTAAAATGTCATTTATTGCCTTCATTCTTTTAAAAAGTTAGATAATCCCATTTAATCCCTTATAATTTGAATATAATATGTAATTTATTTGCCTCACAGAAATGTATCCAAAATACGTCTACCCTCCTAAATGTATATTTCTTTTTACAAATATTTAAATAATTATTAAGCAATAATAGAATGCCATCTAAGCCTTCGAATTGATTTGCTTAGATGGAATCAAATTAAAATTCAGTTTGGCCAGATGTCAGCAATCAATGCAATTGAGCAAAAGAGAAATGGAAAATGGAAATGAACGTTGGACTTTTGTCCACAGGACTTTTCCAGCCTCTCGTGCCCTGTCCAATCTACTTCACTAGCCCCTGGCCGAATGCAAATTGGTCACTGGACAAACTTGCAATTTTTTTGCCACAAAACGAAACGACCACAAATTCCCGCCCAAAGTAATTCTATTCGCATATTTGTCTTTCGATTGCCCAGATCCCTGAAGTGCGCCCGCATCACGCTGCACATGAATCTGTTCGCCTCGTTTGCGGCCAACAACTCGTTGTGGCTGGTCTGGTACCTGCTGGTCATGCCGAATACGGAGCTGCTCCACCACAGTCCGGTAAGTGGGCCCACCTGGCGTATGCGTGATTGAGCATCAACTTCAGTTTCCGATCTCCAAATTCCCAATTCAAAATTCCGTGCGATTCCACAGATGCGCTGCGTGGCCCTGCACATCACTTTGCACTATTTCCTGCTGTCGAACTACTCGTGGATGCTATGCGAGGGATTCTATCTGCACACCGTCCTGGTGGCCGCGTTCATTTCCGAGAAGCGGCTGGTCAAATGGCTGATCGCCTTCGGCTGGGGCTCTCCGGCCGTCGTCATATTCGTCTATAGCATGGCTCGCGGCCTGGGCGGCACGACCGAGGACCACATGCAGTAAGTGAATAATTAACGGAGTACCTTACACAGAGAAATAATTTCACCATAAATTTCACCATAAAGTGCCATAAATATAAAATCATTTAATTATTACAAAGTACAAGATATTAGTGGAAAATATTACAAATATTGTTGGAACAAATTAATATAAATATATTTAGCTTTGGCCATATAGTGTTCAGATTTTTCCATTGTGTGTGGCAAATGCTAATGAAATCAATCAGCAATTCAGCCACCGGACTCATCGCGAATTCCTATTCCCCCTTGCAGCTGCTGGATGAGCCAAACCGACTACGATAACATTCTGGTGGTGCCCGTGTGCATCTCCATGTTCCTCAACCTACTGTTCCTGTGCAACATTGTGCGCGTCGTCCTGCTGAAGCTAAATGCCCCGGCCAGTATTCAGGGCAGCTGCGGTCCATCGCGAACCATTTTGCAGGCCTTTCGGTAAGTTTTCCCTTATCTGCTTGAAAAATAACTTCAGTCCTCACCCTAAAAGAGAAAAAAAAGTGGGGAGACCGAAGCGTTTAAAACCGAAAAGGAGAACGCTCAACTGGCCCACGGGGCGAATGCGTAATTATATTTTGTTTCCCTTGTATTTATCGTAGCGTGCTGCTCTTTAGAATTCTGCCTCGAGCCATCAGCTCTTTTATTGTTTATTCGCTCTGCACTTGGAAGTTTGGTTCATTTTACATTTTAAATTACGCATACGGCGCGTTGACTTGCATGTTAATACACGCCGAAAAAGGAAAACATGGCATTATAATTCACTACCCCCCACGCTCCCCATTTTGTTTTAGGGCCACGCTGCTTTTGGTTCCTCTGCTCGGCCTCCAGTACATCGTAACGCCGTTTCGTCCTGCACCCGGACATCCCTGGGAGAATACATACGAAATCATCTCGGCGTTTACGGCCTCGTTTCAAGTAAGTAAAATGTTTTCGTTCCCGTTCTCGTTTTTTCCCCGGCTTTTGTTTTGCCCGCTCTCATAAAATCACTTTATGGCTCTGAGCTGGCTAAAAAGTTATGATGTTAGTTCGCCTCGTGGATCGACAACTGGGAATGCAAATAAGCCAGAATTACTGAAATACCAAATAGCCAGTACCAACCCCAGCTCATTAGATCCGGGGTCCTTCGAAATCAATAATGAAAATACACGCCATGTGGAATTCTCGCCATTGGCATTTGGCTTGGTCGCAGTATATTAAATTGCTGGCCGGGATTGGAGCAAAACTTCCCCCTGGAAAAATGTAGCAAGTTGAGCATGAAATGCACTCCAGCACGCAGGGGTCGTAAAAGCAACTCGAGCTTGTCCCCCGGCCAAGTCAGTCCCGATAGACCAGCACTTACAGTCAGTTAACATATTTTTCTTGGCCGCAACCTAAAGACAACGCTGGCCAACTTTCATTTGGCAGATACACACGCATCTTGTAGGTTAAGTCCCCAAAGTATGTTGTCAAACTGTTGCTCTAGTAAATGTTTTGCATATATCTGTCATGCTCCGTTTTTTCAAAGAAATAGTTTTGTTTTCACGATGTTTCAGTTAGATAAAATATCGAAACCGCTAAATAAATTAATAATTATACCCGTTACTCGTAGAGTAAAAGGGTATATTGTATTCGTGCAAAAGTATGTAACAGCTAGAAGGAAGCGTTTCCGACCCCATAAAGTATATATATTCTTGATCAGGGTCACTAGCCGAGTCGATCTAGCCATGTCTGTCTGTCCGTCTGTCCGTCTGTCCGTCTGTCCGTCTGTCCGTCTGTCCGTCCGTATGAACGCTGAGATCTCGGAAACTATAAAAGCTAGAGGATTGGCATTTTGCATGAAGATTCTTGGAGTTCCTACGCAGCGCAAGTTTATTTCAAGAAGGTGCCACGCCCCCTCTAACGCCCACAATACTTAATATACGATTTTAAAAATTTAAATATTTCGGAAAAGTAAAAATGCAGTTTTGTTGTGCTTATCAATACCTATCGAAATGTGGAAGAAATTTTTTAAATCGGACCATTCGTTTAAAACTTATGCCTGATCAAAGTTTTTTATATCCCTCGCACTCCCTTTAGCTGAGTTACGTTTATTAAATAGTCGGGACACCAACCCGACTACAGAGTTCGCACTCCCTTTAGCTGAGTGACGGGTATTAGATAGTCGGGACACCAACCCGACTATAGCGTTCTCTCTTGTTTTATTTCTACTTCAAAGGCGTTATTTTTAAAAATTTTGAGGGGTCTGACAATTTATACCTTGTTTAGGCAAACACTGCTTTAAATCGATTGTGCAAAAGTATAATCGGCTTTAAAAGGAAGACTAGCTAGACAACTTCAAAATCCAACACAGGGGGAAAAAAGTATTTAAAGTTTAAACCTAAAAAAAGATCTTCAATCAAAAATCAACAGTTCGATTCCTTTACTCAGCAAAAGGAGGTGCGAATGAGATACAGATATGTAAGCAGCAAAGCATTATTTGGATATAACTTTTAAATGAATGGTACGATTTTAAAATTTTCTTTTACAATTCGATGGGTATTTATAAACACAGGCAGATGGCATTTACATTTTTACAAAATCACAAGTACAATTTATGGTCGTTTAAGGCGATTGTTCATATCTTGATTCGCAAAAAATTTGATTTTATTTTCCAAACGCTTGTAAAATTAAAAAACATAACGTTTTTAAATCATGAATTTTATTCTTGATTTGTTTTCTCGAATTAATACAGAATTTTTTTCTTTAGTGTATTCAGTTCCGAAGCAAATGGAAATCCATTAACTTGCGAATAAACATTAAATCTTCTTGGGTGTGACTAAGCTGCAGTTGAGCCCTTCCCTGTTTTATATTTATCTCAGCATCTGAACAATTTCACCTCTGCTTGAGCTCCTTTCGTCAATGTGAATCGATTGATAAAATCTTTTATTCGCGGGCTGACATCTTAAAGCCAGTCGCCAGGGACTTTCCTTTTGCACTTTTCCTTTGTCTTATTTATTTATTTTTTATTGCGTTGTTTTCCGTTGCCTTATTTGCTGCGAGGATGGCAAAGTTTTCCCGCCGAACTCAGTGGTTGCATATAATTTGGATTTATTGTGGCAGCCGTGGTGATGTTGTCGTAAAAGATTCCCCGCAAGTTTTAAGCTCCAGAAAGAATATCAAATAATTTTTGAGCTGTGGACGGGGGGATTTGCAGTCGAGGGAAATGGAAAAGCCCGAAACTACTTAGTCAACGATGAGAATTTATATGCATGTAAACGTGTTTATTCGGTTGTTTTGCTGCCGAAATCAGAAACTTGCTGCAAATGCAAGCTTTCCCCCAAGGACTTAGGGACATTTCGTATTTAACAGATGTGCAGACAAAACACGTTCTACTTTAATTGAATTAAAAACTTCCGCTTGGCAGAAAGATAAAGTGAAAAACAAACGTCAGATGTCAACAGAGTCGTGATATTAAAATGGCTTGAAATGTTTGCATGGTCTTGACTTCTTGCCAAATATTTTAAATCAACTAATTGACTTTCATAAGCTTTTTAGTTTTGTGGAACTATAATTAAGTTAATTTTCAAGCTAAAAAATAGAAAGCTCTTGCCCAGTTGGGTTCAGCAAAGGCTAGGACTGTAATTAAGCCGGAGTATTTGGGAAACTTTGGGAAGTCCCATAAAAAGATCTGAAAAAACATTAATCCGCCACAAACTTTTTTGAGGAGCACTTTTAATAAATGGCTTAAACTGCAAGACAAAGAAGGATAGTTAAAACGGAAGCTTTATAAATGGGACAAAAGAGAAAAAGAAGACAACGCAGAGGGGCAGCAACATAAATGCTAAAATTGAATACACCAAGGTCCTGTTCATATATTGGGCGTGTATTGTGTTCTACATATAGTACATGTTGTCCGTACTGTGGTCTAGCGAATTCCGGAACCAAAACAACTGACTAACAACAAACTGTAAAGAACAGGAACAGTAGCGGTTTACATAACAATATAACCAGATGACTCATAACACAACAGTTTTAGTTTTCGAAATAGAAAAACTTTAGAAAAATATGGAGTCTGACGATAAAATAATATAACGCCTTTTAAAACTATTTCATGAGTCTTCATTTTGGGATTATATTTTATTGATATAAATATAATAGGGCTTATGGGACTTGGTTTTTTCATAGCAATCGTTTAAGTACGTATGAGCAAAGTGGTTTCGTATTTACTTAGTAATTTTCTGCAGTATTTTAAAATATAATTTTTGAATAGAAGAGAAGTCTACCAACTCAGGTACCGACAAGCACTTCAAGTGGAAGTGAAGTTGTTTATTTGCAAGCAAACAACAAATGACTTACTTGCAATATGTTGTGAGACAACGATTCCCACTTTTATTATGGAAAGGCAGGCTAAAATAGAGGGGTAAAGGGATGGCAACTGTGGCTGATTGAGTCCATGATGGGCCTCCGTGAGTAGTGGCAATCAAAAGAAGCCCCGCTCCGAAGTGCTAACCAGAAATCCTGCCGGCAGTCAATGCACGTACCCGGCCATACATTAAATATTTACATATATATATGGGCAGCACACAAATGCCGGCTGCGACAATCAGGCAGAAAGTGGCAAGACAAATGGCAAACTGTGGGATCGGATCGGTATGGACGAGCGAACGAAGGACTCACGACTCGTTGAAGTGGCCGTCTGACAGGCGAAATGCCGAGCCATTTCGGCGGCAGGATGGGGGAATAACCAAAGAGACAAGCAAAATTGTATTATGTATTGTATTAGGACCAACTGCCGGCCAACAAGAAAGGAGAGGTGGAAAAAATCACGGATATCGCCGATTTGCATACCGTGGAATATCATTTTTCGCTTAAAACCTTTAGGCTTTATTTTATTCACTATTAATTTTAATTCCAAATCGCTAGTTATTTTGGTTTTTTAATAATTTCCGATGGTGCCAAAAACTATAGGTACAATAATACATTTTAAGTCTGAAAGATGGAAAAATTAAAACCAAAAGAAGTGGCTTTTTTACTAAATATATAAATATTAAAAAAATTAAGACAAAATTAAAAATTTATTTTAATAATTCTGAACCGTTACTAAAGTTAGATCATTAAAAGTGTGACCAAAGAAAATAAAGAATATAAAACGGATACCTTGACAACTGCAAGTTGGAGGAATACCAAATTATGATACCCACTTCCAGGGTACAAAAAGGACCAAAGTAATAGGCATTGTAATAAGGACAACTACGATAAGCCCCGGCGATAATTTAGCCTGCTCGCTCACTCCGGACATATTCTATTCTTGCAGGGTCTGTGCGTGGCCACTTTGTTCTGCTTCTTCAACGGCGAGGTGATTGCCCAAATGAAGCGCAAGTGGCGGATGATGTGCTTCAGCAACCGGCCGCGGACCAATTCCTATACAGCCACTCAGGTCTCGGTAAGATTTGTACTAAAAGCTTCACATGCTTTTCTTCCATCCTTTCTCTCTACTAATTTTGTACCACGGGTTACGGCGCGTATGAGTAATGCAGCAGCACTAGCACACTTAAGCACTCTCAGTTTATTGGCCTATAGATACGCATTAATCGCATGCTAAAACTAAAACTAAAACTAAAATCGAAAAGATTATTAAGACAGTTACAGAAACCGACGCACCGTTGCCAACTGGCCAACCACCATGATAGCAAATTCTCAGTTCTTTTGATTGTAGTTCGTGCGCTGCGGACCGCCACTGCCCGGAGAGGAGAAGGTATGACTAAAGGACATGTCGGCCAAGCGGCGTGCCTCCTCGGGCCCCCAGCACCACCACCCCGGCCAGCAGTCGTCCTCGGAGCAGCAGAGAGCTCGCAGCCAGAGCCTGGCGGGTTCGTCGTCGTCGTCCTTCCTCGACGACCTGCGCAGCCGGATGCCGTTCCTGAAGCGTCGCCAAACCATCGACAATTCCCGCCAGAGCCAGCCACTCATGGAGGAGCGCGAAACCGCTGGCGGGGCTTCGGTGCCGCTGACTGCAATTGGCCCTGGAGCAGGTGCTGTCGACAGGCCGACATTGATGACGACCATAGCAGAAGATGTGGCCGAGGCTGCAACACCAGACGCGGCAACAACATCCGAGGCAGGAACTGGAGCAACTGGATCGGAGGAGGACGGCCATCCCAATGGCATGGGCACTGTCATCGTTCGCATGGAGAGAGCTGGCCAACAGCACATGGCCGATGAGGCGCTTTAGATTAACCAACCCCCTCGAGTCACACAACATCTCATAGTTTAAGCCACCGTTATACCAAAACCAAAACAGGTCAAGAACCCGAAACCCCACCAAAACAGCAGAAGCCCATAGAACCCAGTTACTATTGCAAAGGGATGTTCTTGAAATGCCTGGAGGCTCGAAACAATAATTCGGGTGTCCAAAAGTAGGCAACAAAATTCGAGCACACGTTTTGTTTCAAATGTTGAAAGTCGCTATCGAATTTAAACGAAGTTAGTTTTGTGTTTATTTAAACAATTGGTGACTAACCCATTATAAACAACACTTTAACTGTTGAAATCTAATACAAATACTACATTTACTATGAAAACTTATTTCCTGCCTAGCACTTTAACTTGATTGTTTTAAATAATAGCATACTTTCAGACACCCGGGATATTGTTAGTAAACTTCCGGACAACTTCGAGCACACCCTAAATAAATTCCTTAGCCAGCAAGGCTGAAATGTATTTCGCTACCATTTGCGCCATGCTAAATGTTAAGTTTTCATAGTATATTCCCCAGCTTTCCTTGGTTTCCTCAGAATGCAAAATGCGAAATAAATTTCAGCCTTTTGCCGGCAATGGACCCACTTGAATGAGAACATATTTATTGTACCTATGAATGTAAGAATTTATGTGGATATTAAATATCATTGTTGTCTTAAGTGTTAAGTGTACCCTAGAAATAGGCCCCCCACTCCCTTCGCCCATATATATCTCTCTCTCTCTCTGTGGTAAGCTGAGCTTTCTGGCAATCGCTTTTAGTGTGTCTATGAATGTACGCAAATGTAATAAAATTTTAATTATATGTATGTATGCTGAACGATTCCAAGTTCCACTGGCTTTGCTCTGCTCTGCTAATTAGTCAACTTTCAGTTTGTTTAATGAATCTAGGATACGTCTGTCAACAACAGCAAGAACCACATCGCAGGCGAACCTAATGCTCATTTAATGAATGCCATTTGAAGTGGGCTCTCCACCATTTGGTCCCCATGGACGTTGGCCAGGTTAGCCGGCGTGGTGATGAAAGCACAACAGGTGCTTCCGAATTCCATTTAACCAAAGCCAGCTTGTGCCACAAACTGAAGCCCAACTCGCGTTTGGGCATAAAGTAAATTTCTGGGTTTCAGTAAAAACAATACTTAGAAATTGGCTAACTGTATAATAGGAATTGGGTATCTAAAGAACTGTGAACTTTAAGTTGGTAGTTACGGGTAAGTAATAACGATTTGCCGAGTCAAGGTTTAATTGCTAACGATACCAATTGCATTTTTGTACGTGGGGGATTCAAAAATATTTATTTTATAATTGAAAAAAAAATTGAAGTCAATTGAATTTTGTTTTAAAATATTTTGAACGTTTTAAAAGAAAAAACATTTTTTAAAGCAAAATGTTTCTTTAATATTTAAGGTAAATTAATCAAAAAAATTTTAAATCATTAAAAAAAAAATATTTTTTTAAGCAAAATGTTTATTTAAACCTTTTATTAAAGGTAGTAAGGTATTAAAAATTCTTTATAATTTTGTTTTAAAATATTTTGAACATTATAACCAGTTTTAAATAATATCCAACCTAATAGTCCGCTTAAATATAAAAAAATTTCACAAAAGTAAGTTACTAAGTTAAGACACTGGTAAATGATTGATGAGCAGGAAAAAAACCTATTATAGAAGTTCTATATTTATTTTCACATTTTCACACTGATTACAAAAATCAAAACTGTGTCAGCTTTTCTCACGTAAACTTTGCCGCAGCCTGGCTGAAAATGTATCCTGGCAGCCAGGACACAGGCGAGGCAACAAAGCTCATTGCAGGGCTGTCAACATTCGCTGACACTTATTGAGGACTATCCGTTGAGGTCTGGCTCTGGTTTGGCCATTTCCCGTTGGTGGTTTTTTTAATGACGTCCCTGCAAGTGGCAGTGGGTGGCTGGGACTGGCATTGCGACAGTGTCTGTATGGCAGACACGTGTCCTCGCAGCTGCCCCATTGTGCGGCACAATGTTTTATGCATGTAAAGTGTGTGCGATAAGTGGCAGTTTCGCATTGTGCACTATCACACCTCCACCCCGCCCTCAGAAACTCATAATTCTACAGATTATTCGCGCCCGAAAGCATAGAGCACATGATGCTGTTTTCAGCCCAGGTTGATATGGCTCATTCGCCACGTACGCCCGCCTGAGTAAAGTTTTCCCATCAGCCAGCAGGCAAATGAGCTGTTTAATTCCGGAGCTGTTTGCTTTCGTAGCTGCCATCGACAGGGGAAACAAAGGGGAAAACATTTATGTTTGCTATGCAAACTAGCAAAGATCTTGTTTCACTTACCTACTTAACGTTTCATGCATTTGCAAACAATTATAATGTAGTTGTTAGATTAGGGAAAGGAAAAATGTTTCATTAACACTTCAAAAATAAAAAACACGGTTTTCTGTATTCCATTACATTTTCGGCAATACTACCTATTTATTAATTAAATAGACTGAGAAAATATAACAAGAACTCGGAAAAAAAGCTACAAAAATATTGTATTCAAAAAAACTGTTTTTTTAAACAGGGCAGGAATATAATTTGTAAAATCCAAAACATTGTAATATTTAAGCAAAAAACTTCTATTAAATTTTTTTAAAATTACAAAAGGATAGGAAACATTTCAGCCTAGATTGAAAATGAAAAATCCTTACTATTAGATTATTTCTACTTTAAAAAGTGAACAGGTGAATCAGCTGAGATTAATAAACGTAGCGCGTTTTGATTAAACTTCAACTGAATATAAAGTTTTAACAAATCGTTTAAGTTCAATAAAAAATAAAAGGAACTTGACTTATCCTGAAGTGATACTTTTCCGTGCAAGAGCCCTAAAAACCAGGGTAAATTTTAAGGAACTTTTTCGGCATCGTCATCGCCCGTCCTTGTATCCTGCGTGACTCGCACGTCCTGTTGTCGGAGGGATAAGTGCATTCCGTTGGCCTTCAGATGGAATTTATGGTGCGGTGGGTCGGGTCACAAATAATGCATAAACCTGGCCAAGTTGCGAGTGCCAGTTGAAGAGCTTGGTTTGGTCTAGTTGGGGTTTCGGGTTTGTCTTGATTTTGACTCTGGTTGCGTTTGACTTGACAGTGATTTTTCGGCATCCGGGGGAGTGCACTTTAATTAAAAATTTTACCCGACTGAAAGGCTGGGTGTGAAGTTCGCTCGTTTGAATAGAGTTTCGCATACGCCTGGGTGTTCGGCTTTTAATTGAAGTGCTGTTGAAGTTGAGGCTGCTGTTGTCGCCTGTGTATTTGCATAATGAACTCAATTAAAAGTTGGTCGCCTCACACCCACCCTTCGAAGTCGGGTTGTCCCCCTCTGAGGTTAGACTTAAGCTAATGGCAGGAACTGTTTAACGAGGGTTTGACTCCTGGCTCCCTCCGTGAATTCACTCCTTTCTGTCCTTGAGCAGCAGCTGCATTCGCTGTCCCACCAGTCCCAGTGGCTTTCGTGGCACCAAATGGCACGTGGATTGCCTGGAATATTTAGGTGTTAAGTTGGTAATGCTGGGATGCCAATGCGACCTGATTCACCACTCACTTGTATATGATTTTCTCACGGTCCGCCCAGGGCCAAGATCGCTCCAGCTTATCCAGTCTGAAGAGCAACTGTAAATCGTATAAGCATTATGGTGTTATCTATTCGGGTATTTGTGTGTATTAACAATAAAGAACTAAACCTATAAAACAGTAACAAGCAATAGCAGTTTTTTAATAATTCGGAATTTCGAATTTAACTATTCGAATGTATGTATCCTTTGGCTGCCCGAAGCTAGCTTCCATTCTTGTTCAAGATTACGAATGATTCCCTTCTGAAGAATTTGTAGCCAAAATTTTTGCTTATATGCAGCACACCAAGTGTAAATCATTTCAGATATCTAAGGGTGCTGTTTAAACTAAGGGATGGCAGTACCTTTTGTGTCTGCCCTTCCGCAGACTCCTGAGGAGGTGCCTGTGGTGTGGGCGTCGCTGGGCGCACCTTCGGCGGCTCCGGCTTCAAGTATGGTTCCTTCTCCCTCAGCTGCTCCTCCTGAGGCGCCTCCTTCGCCTGATGCCCCACTGGCAGTTCACCTTCGGCCTCGGCATCGTTAATACGCAGCTTGGGCACATTGCGGAGATTCCAGGTGTAGGTGGTGTTCAAGAAATCGCTGTCATCTTCGTCCTCCGTTGAGGAATATGTATCCTCGGCTGGTGCCGCCGGCAATTTCATAAAGTACACCGTGCTGGCAGGCTCCGCCTCCTCCTCGTCATCGGATTCCGTGTCATCGCTCGCCTCATTTGCTGGATAATTGGTTTCCGATGCATAATCCGATTCCGGCGTGACATCCTTGAGCAGCTTTGATTGCCTGCCACCTTTGGGGACATCCAGCGGCTGATCATCCGCCTCCTGCACCTGCACCAAATCATCATCTTCGCTCTCAGTGTCACCTGCCTGTTCCCCAACCCTCAGCTCAAAGTCGAGGGCATCCTCGTCGTAGGAGAACTTTCGCTGCACATAGGCCTCCTCGTCCTCGTCCAACTCCGAGTCACTCACCCGGCCAAAGCTCTGCGACACGGTGGCCAAAGTCGAGCACAGGATTTTCGGTATTTCGGCTATGGCCGACAGCTTTCGCTGCATCTCCAGGAGGCGCATCTCGATGGAGCTGGCTCGAATGCGTCCTAAATGGAATCCATCAAAGGGCAGTTGCATTTCGGGGGTTTTCAGGGGATTGGTTTTTTATTAAAGCGACAAGCACAGACACAAAATATTCAATATTATGTACAAAGGTGAAAAAGTAACGAAAAATTTGCACAGAGAAAAACGGTTTATAATGTATAATATTATTGATAGTAGATATTGGACAATTTTTAATCAAATATAAGAAAATCTAATAACATTTTTTAAGTTGTCAATGGTGTCTGTTTTGAATTGAGGTTAACAATACACTGCTGACTATAAAAACTTTAAATTCTTGAAGGAAAAAAAGTTAAATAAACATTATTATAATAAAATAAAAATCATTATTATAACAGTTTTTTCTTTTCTGAATTTTAGATAACTTTCCAAATGCTATATAATTCTTTTCCTGAGAAATACAAATTAACGACTTGTCAAGTCAACTTTTTCACAAGGATTTAAAGATCTAAAAAAAATTTGGAAAATATGACAAACTTTTTATATTTTTTATTTTATGATTAATATACTCGATTTTAAGCAGTACGTTTTTTCTCAGTGCGGAGTTAAGGATGGGACAGCGCCAGCTGCCAGGGGTTAAGCCGGTTAGCTGGGAATTCGGCTCCTCACTTGGCCTTGGAGGCACTGGGCAGGGCCATCAGCATGTTCTCGATGGTGTTGCTGCGCAGCTCCTGGTTGTCGCCCACCTCCGCGAAGAAGCGCCGGATGTTCCGGATGATGCGATGGTGGGGCAGCTCCTGCATCGCGGGGCGGGCATTTACACGGGGACGGAGAACACGGCGGAAAATGGAAAATGGAAAACGGAATAGGTTAATTTCGATGGCGGAGTTGTTGGCATGCAATCGTGTGGTTGGTTCTTCACCTGCTCCTCCTCATCGGACGACTCGTCCTCGCTGAGCTCAATGACCACCTCGTTGCCCTCGTCGTCCAGCTCGGTTTTGGTTTTCTTTTTCTTGGGCTTCGGCGGCTCCGGGGGGTCTTGCCACATTATCGGATGCCAACAACGCGAGCCAAGCAGGGGGGTTGGGTGGAAGTCTACAAAAAGATACAAAGCCAAGTGAGTACGGGGCTACACAGAGAAACATGGGATCAGAAATCCAGTTTACATATCGAGTCTAATTGGAACTGTTGGTGTTTGAATAAATAACGTATAAACTCTTGGTTTAGTTTAGGTTATGTTAAGTATAACCTTCCAAATGTTGGATCTTAAAAAATAATTTAAGAATTAACCGGCCTGTAAATTCTGTAAAGTCTTTTTCTGATTTTTCTGAGTAAGCACGGATGGGAATAAAGGGTTCTGGGGAGCCATGCAAAATAGAGTTAGCACCAGGCTGCCTTAAGTACTCACCACTCGGCGGCGGCAAAGGCTTCGGGACCCGCATCACAATCGACTTCTCCTCTCCGGCCACGAACTGGCCCATGGGATCGTCCTCCTCCATGCTGCGGGGAATGGACGGCAGTCAGTAGTTTGCTCATTACATAAGTTAAACGGCCTAAAAGCCTACCAGACACACGGCGGGCGAGCCAAGTGCATCTGGGGCAACCTACTTGCGCAGCAGGAAATGTATCTTCTTGGGCGTCGAGTTGATTTTCTCGTGGGCCTGGGACAGTGTCAGCTGCGAGGCGTCCTCCTCGTTAATCTCGAGTATGATGTCGCCCAGGCGAATGCCCGCTTTGTCGGCCAGGCCGTTGGGGGTCACCTGCAAGGAGCAAGGGATGTCGATTGAAATCGAGAGCGCAGCGATGCCGAAACCCCGTCAGGTCCTTTCACTTTCCGCACGCAGATCAAAGAGCCGCAGAAACCGCACGGTGCGAGATTCGAGGCGCAATTGAATGGATATCTGCGTACTTTGAGTTTAGGTTCAGAAAATATACGCGATGGGCGAGCGACAGATACAGATGACATGTATACGAGATGAGCTGACTGAACGGCTGCTCCCAAAAGAAAAGTCCCGAAATAATGAAAAACGATAAAAACTGAAAGCAAAACAGACACAATGCGGCGTTTTTAAGTGCGCCAGACTCAACTTGGTCTGTACCCTCGAAAGAAAATCTACTAAATGTAAATATGAAACATTTAAAACAAAAGATGTTCAAAGTAATAAATTATTTTTTATTAGTTAAAACTCCAGAGATTCAATGCAAATTAAAGAAAGTAAGTTTATGTGTAAATTAAATAAAATCAATCAATTTTAAACTAAAATCTCCCGTATAGGAATTTTGTTTCATGTTTTTATACCCTTAGTAGCATCTCAAGCACTCAGTTCATCAAACCCACTATTCATTGCCCTCAAAACGATTTGAATTTAGAAATAAACAAACAAAGCAACAACTTATATTTTTCTTGCAGACTAAACGCGAAACGTCAAAAGTAAAATGTTGCACAAAAGCAATGCTAATAGTTTTGCCTTATGGGAAATCACTTTGCATACATACACGGTACAGTGCGTTTCATATTTAAAAGTTGTAGTCTATTAAAAAAATTAAATCTAATTTGTTGAAATATAGTTCTCGAAAAAAGAGGATCTGCATTTCTATTTAGTAATAATTACCATTATATTTTTTTGTAATTTTGTATGTATATTTAAATATATCTTTTATGACACCCACCGTATGTATTTTATATATAAAGAAGAAGTGGAACTCGGCTAACCCAAATATTGTACATTCACTTGAGACTCAAGTGAGCCCAAAACAGCCACTGGGGGAGACGAGACACGACAACTAAAAAGCTAGAAAAGACTTAAAGACTGAAGACTAAGGACAGAAGACGGGGCGCGGCAGGTGCAGATGCCAGAAACAATAAAATGTTCGCTTCTATATGGCGGCAGCCAATTTGCATTCGATGCGACTTCGTCATAGCATAATTGGAATTCAAATTTGACGTGGGTTGGGTTGTTTTTGTTGTTCTGGCCCGCAACCAAAAATTGGAAACAATGACGAAACCTCGATTGCAGCGCGGGAGGTGGTACGGTAAAACTTCGATAGCTGAAACTCATATAGAGAAAATTTTTATTTATTTTGTGTGCACTTTGCACTTAAGTGGTTAAAGTTCTATAACAAGCAAATGTTTATTGCTTTCCACATAACAACATTAAATGAAAACGTTTTAAATATTTTTACAAATTTTTTTTAACTTTTATACTTGGAATTACCTGTGCTTATAGTAAAAACTTCTTCATTTAAATAAGTTACCTTTTGCTTGAGCATAAAATAAATGTAATATTATTAATAATGTAATGTAAGGCATGATATTATTCTATTTTTTTTTTATTTTGTCTTAACAAATGCCATATTTGAAAAGTACTCCTGTATTTTAATACAAATAATTGTACATTTTAATCGATATTTCCTAAAGTGTTCAAGACGAATAGATACCCTTTTATTAGAAGTTCGACTGTATCAATAAAATTGTTTGACTGGAACCAGATGTTTCCGTTCTCAAGCTGCCGCCACCCTTTAGCGGAGCCCAATCCCAGCCCCAATGGCAATCTGAACGGTAACCGTAACCCAAACTCACCTGGAAAACCGTCAGCGGCATGTGGAACTCCGCTCCGCCGGTGATGAGGAATCCCCACCTGCTGTCGTCCTTGGTGGCATACGCCTCGGAGTCGACATCGAAGGCAGGATAGCCGTCCGTGTCGCCGATGCCGCAGGACATCTTGATGATGGGCGCCTTCGCCTTTGTCTCCGGCATCGAGAAGAGAAGTCCCAGTGGCTCCGGCATTGTTATTTGTTTACCCGTACTCTTCTCGCTTTCCACCGAAGAGTCGCCGGATCTCTTCCTATCCGCTGGTTTTATTTATAAATTCGCACTCTTGCCGGCGGCACTCTTGCCTTTCTATTTTCCACTTTCTATTGCTCTTTTCCTGCGAAACTTTTAGTTGCTCTTTTCGCTATAGTAGTTGTTGCCTTCCCGATTGCTTGTTTGCGTTCGCCTGTCAAAATTCCGCCCGTGCAAAAATATTATTTGAATTTTGCCGGCTTTTCGACACAACCTGAGTTTCGCTTGCTTGCCAACTTACTCTTCAACCGAAAGACCTACTTGAATACTTGAACTTTGGCCAATTGTGCGACTTATATAATCAGCAGGCACGCATTGCACAATCCGAATCTCATTAAATTTTGGACTGAAAAGTGCCGAAAACTACGGAAACTCCGAAAATTTTGAATAGCCAGACCACAACAATGATTGATAATTATGGAAAGTGTATTTATCACTTTCTTTTGCCTTTGCTGGCTGCCTGTTTTTCACTTCTTTTTTTTCGGCTTCTCTTTCACTTCTACACGACTGCAGTCGACTTGGGCAACTAAAATAATTTTCGAGAAGTTTTCCTTTGTGGCTGCATCTTTTCCATTTTCCTCGTTTTCTCTCACGTTTTTCTCTCCTCCTCTTGGCAAGTTTTTCCTTTTTTTAGATAATGTGCTGCCGCAAAACTGTTGCATTCTTTTTGTTTCATTTTCGCCAAGCGGAATAGTTTTTTTTTCTTAATGATTTAAAGCATCTTTAAACATAAAAGACCTAGGTATATAAATAAGTATGGGAATAATAGTAGAGTCATATGCTTTTTTGCTGACTACCACTGCTATAAAGTTATTATACTTTGCACAACTACAAATTAAAGTCACGTTAAAAGCTTGACATAACATTTCAAGTATTAAATCATTAAAGTTAATAAAGTTTGCGATGGGAATTGTAAAAGAAAATAACAGATGTTAACTGAAATAAGTTCTTTATGAAATCAGAGGGTACTGCCATCTAAACTTATGGGAATAAAAATCAATAAATATGGATTTACTCAAGGCCTTAGGTATTTTAAGAATAAATCATAATACAACCAAAAGAGATTGTCCGCAACATAGACAAAAATCGATTTCTAAATGGATACGATAAAAAGCGTTACTAATTACCCCATATACATATCACTATGGACGGCAGTCCATGTAGTGACGAAGCGCACCAGGAGAGTGTGCGAAGGCGACTACTATTATATAGCCGCAAAATTGAAAATCTGCTGTGATAGTCCGATCGTAATGAGTAATACACCAATCGAAAGGTATTGCAAAAACTTAAAGGATTGCATACCAAGACTTTAAGAAAATCAATTGGCTTGGGAGAGAGAGCGGTGAAAGTAAAAAAGTGAAAATTTCGAAATTTGGAGCTGTTGGGGCCGGTGGGGATAAATGCCCCCTCGCAATGTTTTAGTTGTATTCCTTTTGAAAATACCCGTCGAATGAGGGGTCATTTGTCGAAATCCGACGCTCCGTTCAAAAGTTATAGCCAAAATAAGATTTTCTTCTTCTTCCCAAAATGAAATTTTAATTCTGTTTGTCACTTGTCCACTTGTCCAAAATATGTTTTTTAAGTTCTGAAAATTTGATATGACGTTCATCACATCGATATAAAAAACTTTTGTTCTACCACTTTTGGAAAAACCCGCTAGTTTAGCGGGAAAACAGCTATAAATAGCTAAAATTTGGAAACTTCTATACTACTAAAGCTACAGACTTGTGCTGCATCTCGTTTGAAAGGTATTTTTAAATGCTATAAACGCCTTCTATATGCAATTTGTGTAAATGTAATAGTTAAAAAGATATGAACAAAACAAAATTTGTTTAAACTTTTCTTTTAGCTTTTTTTTAATTTTCTCAAAAACGGCTCTAACGATTTTCCTTACAACTTTAAACTGTATAGCCCTTGAGATTCCTTAAATTTTGGTATATAACACATTACTGTAAAAAATCACGTTTAAAAGTTATTAAGAAACGAAAATAGCCACTTTTGCCAGCTCATAACAATTAATGCTGCCTAAGGGCCGTTCATTTACGAGCCGAACAGTTTTGGGCCAAAAAAATTTTTACATTTTTTATTTGCCTGAAAAATTTTTTTTCATGTTCTATTCGGAAAATGAGCAATCACGTGTATCAGGATTTGTCCGAAAAAAAATTATTTTTTTAGTTAGAATTTTTTAAAGTTTTCCAAAAATTGACAAATTTGAAAAAGTACCCTCTCATTGAAAATCTTTATCTCCGGTTATATGAATCCGCGTGACTTCATGTGTTTTGATTTAATTCTTCTAAAACCTCTTCTTTAAAAAAAAAATGTTAAAAAAATAAGTTTTTATTTTCTTAAAAATAAAAACAAATTAAGATTATAAAAAATTTTGTATTTAAATTTTTTTTTATAAATCAATATATGCGCCATATTGTTAGTTACAATCGATTTTTGTAAACAGTTGGAGCCATTTTTAGTTTTTAAAATATCGAATTTTTTTTTAAAATGGCCTCTGCTTTTTTTTATGAAAACACGTTGCAGCAAGTAGGGCTTGCAACAGTGCTTGCAATATATCAGGCGGCGTTCAGCTAAGATCAGGGGTCAATCCTATGTGCTTTAGTTTTTTAATAACTAAGTTATATGGGGATGACTTTTGGTCATGGTATGAGGTATACTAATATGTAAATTAAACCCAGGGTATAAATTGTCTCTTTAAAAACTTCTGATATCAAACAAAAACACCTCTTAACGAGGTAAAAAAATAGTGACGACCGCACCTTCAACATACAAAAGATCTGATATCATATTTTGTGACGAAAAATAATTTTACATTCGAAAATATAAAAACACTTTCTAAAATTTACTTTTTCGGCACGCTACAATAGAAAATGTTCGTGTGGGTAAAATCTTATAAATTTGTCTGAAGCGGGCCGAATGAGTAAATTTTAGAAAGTGTTTTTATATTTTCGAATGTAAAATTATTTTTCGTCACAAAATATGATATCAGATCTTTTGTATGTTGAAGGTGCGGTCGTCACTATTTTTTTACCTCGTTAAGAGGTGTTTTTGTTTGATATTTATTAAAGCCATTAAGTTTTATATATTCACTCACGACTTCATTCAGGTGCATGTCAACGACCAAGTATTAAAGCCAAGTAAACAACTTGAACGTGCCAAGCTCACAAGCAAAATACTCCTCTTGTCAAATAAACAAGAATGGAAAATCAGAAATCCATGTGAAGGAAATTTCAAGAGAAAAGCCCACAACAAGTCACACACACCTGATGAAAAAATACGATTAGCCCAGGAAATACTGCACATGTACATATGTATGTCGGTATGCATGTAGTGTGTTCAAGGAATAGTTCACACAAAATTTGTTGGCCTGGTCATAAAAGAGCGAGCAAAACGTGCCTTATCACCCACAAGGACAACAACAAATGGTGACAGCCACAAGACAGACAAAGGGATAAAGCCGGCAGCCAAATTTGCGAGCAAACTTTTCAATATCCCAAAAGTCGGAAAGAGCTAAAAATGCAGATGACACGAGTCACAATGAAGGCTGTTCATAAAAATGCAAAAAATTCTGGGTACACGCGTCGCTTGTTCAGTGGGTAATATTTGTTTATTTTAAAAAAGAAGAAGAAAAAATTTTAATATAGAAATATAATTATTATAAAGTTCTTTTAAAATATAAAAAATATGTATATTAAAAAAAATTTTAAAATTTTCATATGTAGTAAATCAAAAAGTCTAATGCGTAAACAAACATCGTACTGACATTTTTGGCCTGAGTTCCGACGACATTGACGAGGCTGTCTTGATAAGGATGGCAAAACTGATAAGGCCACAGATGACTAATGGGCCAGGGAAAGAAATTTCACAAGTTGTGGTGTTTGGAATTTTATTTGACTTTATTTATGTATGTTCAAAGTACTCGTCAGACGGTCTTTGGCAATGACGCACAAATCGCATACATATCTCTTATTTCGATACGTTTATCTAAGCTACTACCCGCCTCCAAACTGCTTGTATCAGCCAGTGGACAAATGGAGGCAAGTAGGTTAAGGTTCCTATACCTTTCATCTGACCTGCGCCTTCTCGTAGCGATCTCTATGTCTTGTGATCCATCCACCTCTGCTGCATTCACTGTTTTCTGCTCCTCCCCCGAAGAAGATTCCACGGAGCTATCAACATTTTCCTTAACCTCGTTCTCGATATCGGCACTGTCCCTGGACTCCTCGGAAGAACTGCTAGCGTCGTTGGCGGCTCTCCTGTGAATACTTCTTTTGATACTGCCGTCCAGATTCTGCTCCGCGCTGGGGAACTCGAGTTGCCTCATCAGATCCAGTTGCGAGTGCTCATCGGCATCCACCTCCTCGGTTTCCAGCCGACTTGTGGGAACAGCAACTGCTGCACTCAGCACAAGGGCTGCAATTAAGAGCAGCAGCGTAGATCGGGACATTGCTAAAATCCTTGGCGTATCCTGTTAAACTCCCTTTTACTCGTTTTTTCTGGTTGTTGCTTTCGGTAGGACTGGTTTTTTCCAACTGATTCTGACCACTTGCACCGCTACGCGAGCAACCTCAAAAAATTGACTATCGCCTCCTCGGCGATTATGTGATTATTGAGTCAAATTTAATTGAGTCTGTCAGATAGTGAAGAACAAACAAGTCTCTGTATAATGCAGTAGATTATAACAGACGCTCGTATTCCCTTTAAAATGGCACGTAATGCTGAATTTGACTTGCATTATTCAATCAAGTTCAATTTACTAATTAATACATTTTTTATTAATTAAGGCTTATAGAATGACTTTGAATTTTTTATAATTAGGGGTTTATTGCCCACATGTATATAATACAGATATCGATAACATTTTTTTGTAATTTTTTTGGTAATACACTTGAGAATATAGCATCAAACCTACAAGTACTCATCGAGGTAAATAAATAATGTTCTTATTTTGTAAAACAGTTGTAATTTATTACACAAATTAAGTACATGCCATCTGACAGGGATCCGTCAAATCTGGCTTATCACCGTGCCGTCTACGCAATTCCGCGCATAAAGAGCAAATCCATTTTTTGTTCGTCTTATCCTCGTCATTGTTTCTGGATTCCCCCGGATGCCGAGGCAGGGCAACTGCAGCACTCAGAACAAGTACTGAGATTAGGAGCAATAACATCGATCGATTCATTTAAATAAATGGAATTTTTGACGAGAGAACCTCTCCGAATGGCGATTTTTTCGAACTATTTCTGATGAGAAAACCTCCTCATTTTATAATCGCCCAGCTGCTTTGTCTGTAAGTTAAAAAGTACAAAAAAAAAAAGCTATATAAATATACATATGTACAATGTACATATATATCCGCAGATAAGGGGAAAAAAAAGCATAAGCTGCTAAGAAATTAAAGATTTGAATTTGAAATCTTTTATATAATTTTTTTTCATTACTCAGTTGGATTACTCAGTTTTTGATTACTCAAGTTTGTATTCAGAAATGTTTATAAAGGCTATAGCCTTCTGTTTAAAACCTTAAATGGGTAGAATTTAATAAGAGGATGACAAATCAATTGTATTTTAGCTTTGTATATGTTTATTAAAAATGTTCAGGCTTAGAGAAATTATTCTGCATAGGTGGCCTCGTTGGCCTCTTTGGAGCTGACCTCCATGACTTCACATCCCTGGGCGTAGTCCTCGATGCTGGTGTTATCCTTGCCGTCGACGATCTTTAGAATCTCCGCTTCAGCCCGTGCCATCTCCTCGTCCAGCTCCTTCTCGGCCTGGGCATCCAATGGCGACTCCTCGCTGGTTTTTTGATCCCTTTGCAGATCCTTTTCGGCATTTGCTGCAATTTCCCGTCGTCTTCTAGCGGGGCTTTCGGTTGTTGTCTTCTCCTCGGATGAGGAATCCGCTGAGCTGTTTGACTTGTCCTTTAGCTTGTCCTTGGCCCCATTCTTATCCTCCTCGGATGAGCTGGAATCCTTGGCAGATCGCGTGATGATGTGATTTCCGGTACTTTCCCGTCGTCTCCTAGCGGAGCTTTTGGTTGTTGTCTTCTCCTCGGATGATGAATCCGCTGAGCTGTTTGCCTTGTCTTTTAGCTCGTCCTTGTCCTTCTTATCCTCCTCGGATGAGCTGGAATCCTTGGCAGATCGCTTGATGATGTGATTGCCGGTGCTTTCGTCCAGGGCCTGTAGGAATCGCCTCTCTTCGCTATCCCCCAGTATCTGTTCCAGCAAATCCTCCTCGGATTTGGACAGACTTCTGGGCAGAGCCACTGCGGCGCAGAGCAGGATGGCGAAAGTAACCAGCAGCAACACTGATCGCTGCATTGATTTAGCCTTTTTTGTATCCTTGAAATTGGTAAAATCTCCTGTGATCCTCTAGGTACACTTTGCGCCTAGACTGACTTTTTCAAACTGAATTCGAATGATGGCAAAGATTTAGCAAGAAACCTCAACAAGATCGTCACCGTCCATAATGCGATTTTGTGATTACGGGCGCAAAAGTAATTAAAGCTTCCAATCAAACAAAATTTGCATGTATTCGTTTATTAGATTGAACATAACACTCTCTCCCAGCTTCCGCGGCACTGCGCAATTTCCGAGTTCGTGCCATTTGCGAGTCCAGCATTCCAGACGGGACTTGCATAATTCATGTCAACAAATTGAGAGGCTTTCGGATGCGATGCACTATCGGGCTGCCAAAGCAAAGCAGGCGAAATCGGACTGATAAGCCCACGGATCACCGGAGATCAACCCCAACGCGCAATTTGGAATTATTGACGCTCTCTGAAAACAGAGGCAGAAATTTGCAAATAAAGGGCACACAGTAAAAAAAATTTAACATAGTAATATATTCTCTACTAATTAGATAATTTAAAAGTTTTGTTTTAAAACCGGGTAGCGTTTTTTGGTAGCAGTTTGGCTTTTTAAATCAATATCTCCATACCTTTAATAATCCTAAAGAAATGAGATATGGGATATCCAAGTGCGAGATAGACTAAAGCCCAGTGTAGTTTTTGAATTGATTTAAATACAAGGTTCAAAAGGTATCTCCTCCTTACTATACTTGTGTTTACGTTTTATTTACACACAAAAAAAAGACTTGATACAATTAACCAAGTTAATTATCAAACAGTCCCAACCACAAATATAGTCAATTCTACCAATTAAATTGGTGTGTGTCTTTGCTAATTCTGTGTATTTGTTGTTGTGAAAGTAACTATTTGATTGGTAGAATTGTCAATTTTTGTGGTTGGGGACTGTGTGACAATTAGTTTGGTTAATTTTACTAATTTTTTTTGTGTGTAGGTACTACTACTCATATGTACATATTTGTAGGTTTGCAGTGACTCACAGCTTTACCGAGATCTGTTTTCCATTTTAATCTGCCTTATATAAATGAAATGCTTTATCAGCTAATTAATATTTCAAAAAACATGTTTTTGAATATTTAAAAATTAAAAATAGCAACACATAATGTTTGTTTAGAAAAAAGAATCTGAAACAAGTCTGTTATATATTTAAACTTTTGTATTTTTTATTTATTTATTCGTAAACTTGGTTGAAATCAGTGGTTTAAGTTGTCAAATTATTTGAAGTGGCATCAGTTTTCGCAGCACAGAGGCTTTCTGTTCTCTCGCTGTGTATAAAAACACTCGTAAATTACAATTTCGTCGGACGCAACGTGCTATCGTAATTGAAGCGTTGTGGGGAGGGAAAGTCAAGTTCAAGAGTTCTCCTAAGTATCCGTCAGATACTGTAGACGCCTAAGCCGAAAATGCCACTTAATGCAGACAAACAGAAGAGCGAAAAAAGGAAAGGATTCCGGGAAAAATTCGGACGGAATGATAAATAGCAAAAGGATTGCCCCCGCTTTCGCTAAGAACGTGAGCCGACTGAGAAATAGGCGCCTCAGGAAGCCACATGTGCCCGCTGACGAATGTCCAATGTCCAAGGGGCAATTATTGTGTCGCCGGTGTTTACCCGACTATTAAAAGTCCATCAGGAACCTGCCTATTATTCACCTGGAGGCGCGGCAACGGCTTAAGCGGCATCGAAAACAAATTTATTTAACAGCCATCAAAGGGGATTGGCCCTCTGAGTCTGTCATAAAAAAGTTATTTCGCCTGCTCTGTCGGATCCGGCTTATTGAATATGATTCCCAGATGTCCTCCGAACATCAAAGGCAACCGAAGGAATGGGAGAGGAGAATGGCAGTCGCAGGCTCATGCATAATTTAAAGCAGTTTGGCATTTTGCTGAATCAATTTCCACGCCAAGACAATCAAACGGAAAGTATTAAGACCCGAAATCCATTCCAAGTGCTGCAGTGCTTCCTATGCAAATTACACTCTCCAGCACTGCAGCACTTTTATGTAAATCGCCCGGCACCTGGTGCTGCCCAAAAGAGAGCGGCGGAATGAAGTGAATTAAAGCACCAACATTTTGTCATATTTATTAAAAATTTATCAATGTCATAAAGTTTACCGCACTCGTACAAAATACAAAAAAAAAAGAGAGCACACGCACACAATGGCCAACGATCAATCAACTTTAAAGCCGTCGCAAGATTTACTTAGGACCTCCAATTGGACCCCAGATGGTGCTGAACAACGAGGAGTTTCTCTTTAATTTCCAGTAAAGTTTGGCAATAAAGTTGCATTTTAAAGACAAGGTACAAGACCTGAAAACCATTGTTACCAAAAAGAAAAAATTAAACAATAGATGTTCTACTACATAGTTTAAAGAATTTTAAGTTTTATCTTCATACATTTGTATGTTACTATTTTGAATATGAATATTTATAAATATGTGCTACTTATTATTTTAAGCCTAAAAGTATGTCACTCTTTTTTTGACGCCAAGTATTTGAAAATTTTAATTTAGGTACTATTAAACGAAAGTATTATAGTTAATTAAGGATTTAAGTTGTAATATAATATAATTTATATATTAGTTTAATGTAACCTTTAGTAAAGCATTTTATTCATTGTATCTTTTGAGTTCACTGTCAAAACTACAAAGTACTCTAAAAACACAATACACAAGATCACACTTAAAAAATACATAAAATACTATTAAAAAAACTTAAAAATTTTAAAAAACATTAAAAAATAATAAACAATTACACCAACACACTCATAATGGCTCAAGACCCCGAGTCCACGGAGCAAGTCTTGCAAGTCGCCGAGGCCCCAAAGGAAACCACAGTCCAGTTGGAAGTTAACAATGCGCCAGAGTCAATGGTTGTACCTGAAGAGATTCCCAAGACGGAGGAGGAAATCCAAGCAAAGGCCATGGAACCCATTGTACAGGAGGAGCCTGATCCAACGGCCGTTTTGGAGGCGACGGAGGAGGGCCAAGAAACAGGAATCACCGAACACTTATCGAACGAATCTTTTGGCCAGGATGAGGAGCCCACGGAGGCCACAGATGATCTTTCGCCAGAAGAGAAAAAGAAGAAACTGAAAAAGGAGCGAAGGGAGCGTTTGAAGGATTTGACCAGCACTCGCTTCACCCTGTCGGAAGTCCCTGTGCCCACAGTTAGTTTCAATGCGTTTTCCCCCGAAGAGATTGGCGAGAAAGGTGAGGAAGAGGAAGAGAAACCGGAGATCGTGGTGAACTTCGATGAACCCTTCGATGATGAACTGGAGTCGGAATCGACTCACCAAAGCGACGACTCAGAAGAGGACCTATTCACGAAATTCCGAGCCCACAAAATGGTGGACCTCTTTCCCGTGCATGGCTTCTCAAATGAACCCGCTGATAGAAGTATATTCTACAAGGATCCCAAGTACGACGATTGGGAAGATGCGATGAGTATGGCGACCATGAGCATGGCATCGATAGGAACGCTGAAGCCAGCGGATCCCGATTCCGTTCAGTTGAAGACCAACTTTCTGAGGGATTTCGATGTGCCCAGTCTGTCGGACATATCGGAGGAGCACGAACTGACCGATCGCCTATCGGGGGCCAAGTCCACGATTAGCCTCTCCCGGGATCAGGGCCACTTCGTGGATCCTGCGACGAATCCGAGCTCCAGTTCCAGCTCGGTGTCCGAATCGCTTGGGGATTTGGACAACGAGCAGCAGGATGACGGGGTGGCTACTGACAGTCAGGACGACTCTTCCGTTATGTCCGACATACCCGAATTCGCGGAACTTCCAGACACTGCTGCACCCATGCCAAAGTCCGTTACTATTGACGAATTCAACGCCCTAACAAAGGTGGGTTTCGTAGAGCTCGAGGATAAAGAGGATTCATCCGTTACGTATGCCCTTGCGCTTAATAGGGTGGTTCATGACTTACTTCGCGATCTTATCGAGGAGGCGGCCTACAGGTCGGACTATCAAAATGAGGAGACCTTGCTTCGGGCGAAATTCGACAAGTCAAAGCTCTTAGTTGAGCTGCAACGAATCATCCATAGTTATATGATCGAGAAGTACACCAATGATATGATGACCAATCGGCTGGTCGAATTTTACAAACGCAACCGCAACACCCGAGTTTTCGCCGTCCTTTCGGCGGAGAATGAAAAACGATACCAGGCCCGCTATTTCCACGCACTGTCCTTGCTCGACAGTCTGAAGGAACGACTGGATGTGGCCAAGCACAAGCACGCCGTCCAGATGAACAGGGTGACGCTGGATCTGCACTCCGCCCAGAGCGTGGCCTCGATCACGGAGGAGCGACTGGAGCACCTGTTCCACAAGTACCTGGTCCGGGCGGATTCCGATTATCTGCGACGCTTCGTCGATCGCGAGCTGAGGCTCATGTCCAACAAACGGAACGAGATCAGTGACAGCAGACTGTTCCTGATCACCAGGAAACACACCTTGGGTACCATAATGGATGTAAGTGTAGTAAGGACAAGGGTTCAAAGAATTTGTATAATAATTTAAAATATGAACTATGCTTTTAAGTCAGAAAAAGCCAAATAGAAATAGGTTCTAAAAAATTCACATCTTTATAGCACCGAGTTCTCCAGCAGCTCTGATAGATTTTAGATGAAACCTTGTACTAACTTTTCTTTAATCCAACTAGAAACTCAAAGAACTGGACACATTAAGTGAAACCGTGAACGTCAGAGACTATATATCGGTACAAAATGAAGTGTTGGCTTTGCAGAAGAAAATCGAGGGTAAGGACCAGGAACCCCATTCTTTTTAAAGGGAGTCTAATGGTTTTGTTATCCCTAGAACGCAATTTCGAACTAAAGAAGTTGCGAACGCAATTCCTCATGGACGTCCATCTCACCCGACACAATCGGGAGAAGGCCTTGGCACTGGGCGAAAAGTTTGAGGTACGGAAGACCTTGCTGAAGAATGCCATCGATAAGCAGCGCGTCCTGCGTCAACGACTCTACGACGTGAAACTGGAGCGCATGAAGATGCGCCAGCAGTCCAGGGAGCTGACCTTCCAGGGCGGCATCCTGGCGATGCCGTCGCTAATGTACGACTATGACAAAACCATGGAACGACTGAAGGAGAAGCAGGAGACTGTTGCCAAGCTTAAGGAGACCATGAAGGCACTTCAACGTCGCGTCGATGCAGTGGAAGGAAGAAGTCTTTAGAAACCATATATTACCTTCTGACGATTCCAATAGACACTAAGATTTATTTAGCTGGGGCACCTATTTTAACAGAATAAATACGACATAGAGCAGAAAAATCTTTGTATTAAAAAGTCCAATCGATTGGCGTACGATTAAAATATTTAGTTATTTTATTATTTTTGTTAAATATTTTTTAAATACCATTTATTTTCACTGAAGTGTGTGGGACTCATCTAACAAGTCAACGCCTTGGATGATCCTTGGAGAAGCAGGAGACTGTTGCCAAGCTCAAGGAGATGTAGTGGAAAGAAGAAGTCTTTAAAAATCATCTAGTACCATCTAACGATTCCAAAAAACACAAAAATTTATCATAAAGGCTTTAATGGGATGGTTATTAGCTGGACAAAGCAGTCTGCCTTTTAGCTGGGGCACCTATTTTAACAAAATAAATAAGAGATAGTGCAGAAAAAATATATATAAAAAAACAAGAGAGAACGCTATTGTCGGATGCCCCGACTATCAGATACCCGTTACTCAGCAAAAGGGAGTGCGAGGAAGATGGATGGATATAAAACTTTGATAGCGCATAACTTTTAAACGAATGGTCCGATTAAAAAAATTTCTTCTACATTTCCATAGTTATTTATAAACAGAATAAAACTGCATACTTTTCCAAAAACTTTAAAGGTCGCCTTGGATCCTTGCGACTTTAAAGGTTGAGTTTCTTCAGGATTCATGTAAAACTCTGAAAAGGCTGTCAGACACCAAATCTATGTCACAATCACAAAACAAATGTACACGAGTACACAACAACTCAATACATAAACACTAAAAAACATAAAAAAATCGCAAAGGCATATAAAACAGTCGTAAAAAATACAAGTAATAAAGATAAAACCACACTATTCAAGTGCAAGACTATACACCATTGTGCGTGAAGAGTACAAATAATATAAATAATATTTTATAAAAATATTCTGAAATATATAAAATGGAAACGGAGCCAAGTGAAGAACCCCAAAACGAAATGTTTCAGGAAAATGGCAATGAAGACACAGTCCGAGTTGTGGAAATTTCATCAGAAGATAGTAAACAGTCCATTTCAGGGGCGTACGCAAGAGTTTCCACCTTTTCGAAGAACAGCGAGATAGTGATGAAAGAATTGAAAAAGGAGGAAAAGATGTTGATGTTGAGGGAAGTCATGGATCGGCTAAAGGAGCGTGAAGCCGAGGAGGAGGAAGAGGAGGAGAGGAAGAGAGAAAGGGAAGAGGAGCTGAGACAGATAAGAGAAGAAGAAATGAGTAAAAAGTCGCTGGCCAGTTTTCAAAGGCGGCAGTCCAGAGCTGAAAGGGAGGAGCAGGATGAGCAATTGTTGTGGACCAAGCTCGATGATGATATCGCCAGTGACATGGTAAGAATGTCCCGAAACTCGGACCTGGTCTCTTTCGCAACCGCTTTGGTCGCAGCTGACGCTGATGAAGAAGACGACCTGCTCGAACCGATCGAATCTTCCTCGGAGTCGGAGTCAGAAGATCCAAGGATCGAGCGATCCAAAAGCATCAATCCCTTGCAGACGGCGGTCAAATCGCTGATGCTGGTGCCCAGTATCTCTGATATATCGCTGACAAGCGAGCCGGTTGTCCAGCGGAAGTCACGCAGGTCTCTAAAATCAGATAAGCCTTCAAATTTTCGAGATCCCCTAGCCGATGATAACGAAAGCATTGGTTCCGAAGCGGCGGAGAGGGAATCTAGCAAAACGCACAGCGACAACCGCTCTGTGGTGGACGATCAATTCGGCGACTCAGAGTCGCTGCAAGAGTCGTCCATGGAGATTATTGAGGACATTCCAATAACAGAAACTACCGAAAAAGACTCCCAACAATACATGGATTTCGAAAGCTTTTTCCCAACCAGTACGGCTAAGCCCGAAACTTCCGCTATCGACGTGGGAGCCGAACTGAGGTTCATAGAAACGCAACAGGTGGTTCGCGGATTCCTGAACCAACTGATAAAGAGTGTGGTCGTGGCAGAGCGGCCGGGCACCGATGAATATATTCGGCATCGACTGGACAAGGAGAAGCTACTTGCCGCCCTCCAAAGCGACGTCCACGATCACATCATCATTAAGGATGTTCACACAATGCTCGAGGATCGAATGATCGAGTACTATCGCCGCATCAAGAACAGGCGTCCCTTCGACACACTTTCCCTGACCGATGAGGTCAACTACACCATTCGTCATGAGCACGCCCTGTCGTATCTGTCCTATGCCCAAGAGCGCCTCTCCAAGGTCAAGGAGAAATATGGCACTCTAATGACCACGGCGTTTTTGGACCTCTCGAATGCCATGCACATCGCTGTCAGCACCGAGGAGCACCTGGAGCAGACGATTCGACGCCTCCTGGTGCGACCGGACGCCGAGACCGACTTTCTCAAGCGGTTTGTGGCCCGCGAGCTGCGACTGATGGCGGAGTACCGGAACAGAATTAGCGATACCCGGCTGGTGCTCATCTCAAATAAACACACATTAAGCCGCATCACCGAGGTAGGTAACCGCCATTTAGACCGCCATCTTGTCCGTCATATTGTCCGCCATTTTGTCCCACATCTTGTCCGCCATCTTGTGCGCCATCTTGTCCACCAGATTGTCCGCCATCTTGTCCGCCATATTGTCCGCCATTTTGTTCGCAATTTTGTTCGCAATTTTGTCCGTCAAATTATTAGAAATGCTTGTCCGTAACTTTCTTCAGAATGCATATTTACCACACTGTTCGAATCTTATCTTTGTCCACCATTTCGACTCCAATTATTACCCCTTTTTTACCTCAGATCCTTTAAATGTTTTGTCCGTCAGTTGGCTAGAAATGTTTTTCTATAGTTTTTTTTTATTTTAACTAATATTCAAAACAGGGACCGAAAATAATCGTTATTGAAAAATAAAAATCACCAAGAAGGAATTGAGCTACATATATGGGCTATATACCAAAAATTTTGTTTTTTCCTCCATGTTCCAAAAATAAAATAAACTTTTATTTTATGATTTTTATGATCAAAAGATTCAAAAGTAAACTTTATTTAAGATTTTTATTTTTTGAAATCTTAAATAATCGTTACTTGAGATTTTTATTTTTTCCAATCTCAAATAATCGTTACATGGGATTTTTATTTTTTCAAATCTGAAATAATCGTTATTTGGGATTTTTATTCATAAAACTCACAAATAAAACTCTATTCGCCCCTGTGTCTTCAGCTTGCATCCAATCGCATAGAAATTTAGCAAAGGCCACTTTTGGAAGTTTATCTACTGGATGCAACAACATTTTCGCGGATTGGACCATTAAATCCAACACTTTTCTTATGATCTATAAAAATCGTAAGCGAATGATGAAGCGACTGAAGTTACAGTAGCTGTTACATGAGTACACATAGGTACGGCCATTATCCTCTGAAGAATTCGCGGTTTTTAATTTAATTTCATTAAACGCCATAAGTGATGCTTTTATACGAATACAATTGACAAAGTCATATTCTTCTAAAGAATTCGCGGTTTTTTATTTTGTTAAGCAGGAGCCTTTAGCAATTATGATTCACCAGAACAGCCGTCATCTTCTGAAAAATTCGAGTTTTTTAAATTTATTCTGTGTGCCCACCGAGGTCTCTTTCCATATCTTTACAGTATCGAAAACTAGAAATGCAAAAGCATTTAACAAATTTTAACCCACAACGCTATTAGGTAAATTAATTGGCACGTCAATGATTATTTTTTATTTAGTTTGACAAACAATATTTTTTTTATAGATTCTGGGGACAAATTACAGCGCAAGTCCGTCAGCACTAGCTTAAGTGCTGAAAAGGCTCTCTCCACGCTGACCTGAGTAGCGGGTACACTGTGAAGCACTTTCGCCAAGTCATATAAAAAGGGATATTGAAATTTGGCCTCCTCCCAATATTCCATGACGTCAGACTCTAGAGGTATCGCAATCGGGGAATAGTTTTCAATTTCTTTAAAAGCGTGTTTGACTTCTTCTTCAACTATTGAATCCCTCGCGTTTACTTCAACTTCTATGGAGTCTAAGAAGTCGGCCAATAAAGATTTCTGTTGAGAGCTACCATGACTGCAAGATGGTCCATCATTTTCGACATCCTTAGAGTTCAGCCTTGCTCTGTCCATAACCTTTAAAAATAAATAAAATGTTAAAACATTATAACAATTTCATATTTCAAAACTTGCATTTTTTTTTGCGCCGCAAATCTTTTGAACCAAAATTTTCAGATGTTTTTTTGCGTACAAAACTTGAACAGGATTTTTCTGTAAGACTCTTTGAATTCTTGGATCCAAGTAAACGGATGATAATACAACATCGTTTTCCATTAGATGGGACTCTCTTTTTTCTAAGGCCTTTAGAAGTTCATCACTTTGCGAATTTCCGAGCGATTTGATATCTAGTTTTAGTTCAAGCCAAATTTTGTAAAAATCGCCGAGGTAGAGCTGCTCAGTTTGTAGTTTTTGGGTTGCAATGTACACGGGATTCAGAGCCTTAATTAAAATGTTGATCTCCTCCCAATCGGTCACCGTTAATAGCAAGCAAGCTTTTACATTTTCTTCGCAAAAATCCCTAAATTTTTGAAGGCTGGCCAGCATACTGAACGTTGAGTTCCATCTGGTTGCTACATCCAGAGTTGGTTGCGGTAGGTTATTCTCTCTAATAGACAATCTACATAAACGAGTTTTGGGTTAATATTTTGTTACATAAATAGGATAAATTATTACCTGTATGTTGGAGTTCGTAGCGTTTTTATAAGTTTTCTGGCCTTATCTATTACTTCGGTGCGCATGGGACTCTTTAAAAAATCGTGCACTCCTAGTTGAAATGTATGTGCCGCGCATTTAATAGAGGTAATAGAAAATACAGATATGTCCTTAAAAAAGTCGTCTGCGTCTTCTTCAGTTGAAAAAATAGATTCAGACTCTTCATTTAAAAAGTCGACTGCCTTTATAATGTTACGGCCATTATCGGATGTAACCGTATAAATTTGTTCTTTCTTTATGTCGAACTCTTTGAGGAGCGATTCAATTTCCTGGCTTATAATTTTTCCAGTGTGTTGTTTATAAAGTTCAACAATTCCCAGAGTTTTAATGATAATTTTGCTGGAATCGTAATATTGTATGTTCACTCCTAAGATTCCTCGCGTATGCCTCGAGGCAATGTCAATTTTAAGAGAAACTAACTTTCCGCGTATGTCTTTCCTTAGTTGGGTTTTCATGGCTTCGTATTTTTGGCAAACGTGAACCATTACGTTACGCGAATTTATTGGTGTTAAATGAAGTTCTTGAAATAATTGTCCGGTGAGTGATTTGAAAGCGTCAGAGTCGAGTACCGCAAATGGAACTTTTTCTACCGTAACTAGTTCCACACATGCATCTGTTACTTCATTCTCACTTATTTCTATGCAAATTTTTTTTTTTTCACATTGGCCATCGTCATTGTCTTTTTCCGGGATTGGGTGTCCATTGTATATGTCTTTATGTTTTAGTCGCATATGTCTATTTAAATTTGACGAATAGCTTCCTTTAAAAACTTGATCACACCGTTTGCACACCGATTCATTTTTTTCTGCATTAAATGTAAAAAACTTTCGCACAAATAAATCCGATTTTCTTCCCATTTTAAACAGAACACGAAACAAAACGATCCGAAATGAATGAATGTATCAATAACAAACATAATATACTTTTGATTTATTTTCAAAGCCTTCTATATTTAATATTCATAGCGGCATATATTTTTAAAAGAGAATGGTAGAAGTTATTTTATTTAACTCCTCGGGACCATCGAGTTAGGGTAAATATTTGATCAGTATCACGAACTTAAAAATCTAAATAAAAACCGCGAATTCTTTAGAAGAATATGACTTTGTCAATTGCATTCGTATAAAAGCATCACTTATGGCGTTTAATGAAATTAAATTAAAAACCGCGAATTCTTCAGAGGATAATGGCCGTACCTATGTGTACTCATGTAACAGCTACTGTAACTTCAGTCGCTTCATCATTCGCTTACGATTTTTATAGATCATAAGAAAAGTGTTGGATTTAATGGTCCAATCCGCGAAAATGTTGTTGCATCCAGTAGATAAACTTCCAAAAGTGGCCTTTGCTAAATTTCTATGTAATTGGATGCAAGCTGAAGACACAGGGGCGAATAGAGTTTTATTTGTGAGTTTTATGAATAAAAATCCCAAATAAAGATTATTTGAGATTTGAAAAAATAAAAATCCCATGTAAAGATTATTTGAGATTTGAAAAAATAAAAATCTCAAATAATGATTATTTAAGATTTCAAAAAATAAAAATCTCAAATAACGTTTACTTTGGAGTCTTTTGACATAAAAATCACAAATAAAGATTATTTGTGAGTTTTTTCCATAAAACTCATAATCGTTACGGTCCCTGATTCAAAATTCTATTTCCTTAGAAAATACAAGATATAGAGACAGTGTGCGATGGCGTGAGCATG